>OZ012741.1:428614120-429214120 GCA_963859935.3 Lathyrus sativus
AAACTTCTTTGTTTCTACACCCCTGAAGGGTTATCTCTCTCACTATTGTTATAACACAACTGTCTCGATTCCTCTCTCTTAAACTCTTTAAATTTGTACAATATGATTAAAAAATTTGAAGAAACTTGGACCTCTGAACCTAAAACTATTCCTAATTAACGCATATGGGGTAAAGATGCTAGGAGTTAAAATGGGGGAGAAAGCTACTATGAAGAGAGTATCATTATACATATGATTAGGGGTGTTTGTGGTGCGGTTTTGACGCTAAAAGTCATCCAAACTGCAAGAGAAAAAGTGTGTGGTTCAGTTTGATTCAGTTGTCTTTTATAAATAAAATCAAACCAAGTCAAACCAATGCGGTTTGGGTTGGTTCGGTTTTTTGCAAGATTTTTTTTGAGCTATACATACATATATAGAGAACAACATAACTTTATGATTAGTCATTCATACATTATCAAATAATAACAAAACTCATCATATTTGGACAACAACTTCTCATTCAATATACAAAAACCAGGTTAGACAAAAGTGGAATAAAAAACATAAAATATTAGTATAAAACAATATCAAAAATATTATAATGAAATAGAAAAAACAAAGAATATGAGAGATTGAAGAAGACAAAAAAGAAAGAACAGAAGAGATGCGAGACTAGAGAAGAAAGGCGCGATAAAAGTGTAATTGGAAGAGAGAACAATAGCATAAAAATGAGAAGAAGAAAAAGAAATAACATAAGAGAAGAGAGATTAAAGTATAAGAGGAGAGATTTACATGAAAAAGAAGATGAGAAGAATGCGCGATAAACCCTAAATATGAGTAAGAGAAAATCGTTCCTAATCGTAAGGCTAAGGCATTATATGTTTGGATTTTGGGTTAGATATGGGATAAGTGAAGTTTGGGTTGTAAATTAATGTGGTTTGATTTTGTTTTGTTTAGTTTGCAAAACACAAATTGCAAACCAAATCAAACCACACAGTTTTGTTAAAAAAAATGGCCCAAACACATCCGAATCAAATGCGATTTTTTGCGATTTCAATTTGGTTTGGTTTAATTTGTATTTTTCTATTAGATCGGTTTGATTTGAAACACCACTACATGTGATGGTATAATTTTTTGATTTTAATTGATATGCACTGACAATATAAAAATATTTTACACTAAGAGTTAAAGTTAATTATTAAATTTTTACTAATATTTAACTTTTATAAATTAAAATCATTAAATTTTTACTAGCATCGATGAATGGATGTGATGCAACGATTGTATAATTTTTTTTACACTAATAATACTTATAAACTAATCTCTAATTTCTTTGAGTACAAAAATAACTATTATATTAAATATATTTAAGTTAATAAGGTTTTTTATAAATTTTTTTTTAAAAGAGATAATTAATTAATATTTTCATACAAAATTTCTTATAAATTATAGAAAAATATAATATAAATAGAAATACTGTTCATAAAGAAGTAACTAATACACTTAATAGTTTGAAAGAGGTTTTATAAAAAGGAAGAAAAAAATGAGAATCTTATATTTAAAAGAAAAAGTAGTAACAGACGTATAACTAGTCTTTTTTCTTCTTCATCTTTAAAACTAAATGGATAAACTAAGTTATTTTTTGTGGGTCCAAAGTATTTTGTAGGATTTAAAAAATTTATAGTTGATTTGAATAGTTTTTACTTTAATGATGGTTGTCTATAAGAAATCAAAACTTGACCCCACTATTTTCAAATATCATGTCATTATTTTATTGCTGTTGGAATATTTTATTAATTAAATAAATAATATTATAATATATTTCACATAGTTAACGTTAACTATATAGATAATGGGAACTAAATTTTAGTTCACTTGGATGTGTCAGCTCTACTATAATGCAAATTCTTTATTACTAATGTAAGCTATACAAAATTTTGGTTTAACAACCCTGCACTAAAGTTGCTAAGTAGTAAATTATTCTTTTTCCACATGTTAAAATAATCAATAAATTTTATTATTTTTTATATAATTATTGTACTTTATGTATTTTTTTTCTTCAAATAATTTAATGATTTTATTTAAAGATGAATTTATCAAGTAATTTAATAGCTGATTTTTTTAAAAAAGTGATTAAATAAAATGTCGCAGGTTGAAACCCACAACCTTATATTATTTCTACATAACTATCATTTGAGATGATTTAACAAGACTTATTGTTTTCTATATCAATCATATTTATCATCTATTTTTCTAAAATAAATAATTAAAGTTAATATTGAAAAAATAAAAATTAATTTTACATTAAATTAAAAAAATGATAAGTAAATATAATTTCTTTTTGCAAATACTATAAAAAAATAAGCATAGGAGTAAGTATAAAAAATATTTATCATCTATTTTTTCTAGAAGACATATTTAAAATAATACTGACAAAACAAAAGTTAATTTTATGTTGAATTCAAAAAAATATAAGTAAATAATAACATTTTTTTTCAAATACTGTAAAATGTAAGCATAGGAGTAAGTATAAAAAATATATTTACCATCTATTTTTTCTACAATGCATAATTAAAGATATGATTAAATATATTTGTAATTTTTTTAAATATTTTATTTTTTGGTTTTAGTTCCTCAAATTATTTTTTTAAAGAATGATCTTCCTATAATTTTTTATTTCCACTTTTAGTCCCTCTTGCAAATTAACAACAAATTTTACCATTTAGTGACAATTTATTATTTAACGACTGAATTAACAACAATTTTAATATTAAAGATAAAAAATATGGATGAAAAATTTTAAGAGGATCATTTTTAAAAAAAAATATTTTGAGAGACTAAAAATAAAATTAAAATATTTAGGATGAACATAAACATATTTATCCCTTAAAGATAATATTAACAAAACAAAAATTAATTTTATGTTGATAAATAAATAATAACATTTTATTTTGCAAATACTATAAAAAATAAGCATAGGAGTAAGAATAAAAAAACGTTTGACTGAAAGGACTACAAAATATAGAAAACTATTATTATTTTGCATTATATTTTTATATTTTTATATTTTTAGTATAATACTTTGTATAGTATCTTAAAAATAAATAAATAAACAAATTTTAACTCCTTTAAATAATACCTAGAATAAATAATATAAAAGAATCTTCACACGATTTAAAACTCATTGTAAGCTTGGCATGGTGAGAGCTACCAATATCCAGAGGTATGTGTTTAAGTATTCATAGTTTATAGATTTCTAAATCATTGTATATATCTCTTTAGCATAGATAAACAAAAAACAAATAGGAGCTTGAACAAAAAGTTTTTAGCTTTAATTTTTAAAATCAAAGTCTCATTCATGAATTAGGAGTGAGATTGAAGTTTATGCTGAATTGGGTTGAGAAGTCTTGCTTGAAGTGGGAGAGAAGTTGTTTAAAAAAATAAGTGTTAGTTTCACTCACCTTCCAAACTTGTGTTTCAAGACTCAATTTTTTTGAAAGCTACATGTTACAAAAAGTGTTTGGTAGAGAAAATCTTTAGTAGAGTATGATGCATGTAATTGGACCAAACCAAACCAAACTCATGATTTGAACATCTCATCTATCTATTTTGTTTGCTCTATACTTTAGACATTAAAAAATAACCATGACTTATGTTACGTTAATATTTTATGGTCTTGTTTTTTTTGCTTCAAATGGCCGTTAACTTGACCAAACCAACAAACATAAACTCTATGAATTGAACTTGTTCTACATCAAAAATAAAAAGGCCACACCAAAGATTTTATTCCATAACTTGAGTTGTGATCTTTTGGAGTTTTGGTTCTCATTTCTTGAAATTAAGGTACTTGTTGTTGATTGTTATGTTATGATCAAACTATACATTATGTGCTGATTAATTATATATGTATGTCTATAGAAGAATCTTGAAAAAAATATTGGTGGCAAAGATGGGAGAGATGTCAAAGATTCAATTGGGAGTTATTGGTGCACTATTTCTCTCTGTGGCTTCTTCTGTCTCAATTGTCATTTGCAACAAAGCCTTAATGAGCAATCTTGGATTTCCATTTGGTAATTATCATTTTCCTCACCTCTTAAATATTATAATATGATAGTCCGCAAACCTGACTCAACCGGCAAAAACCGATAATGCTAAGTTGTACATTATCATCTGAGTTCGAACTCTGGTACTCAGGATTGTGTGTGTGAGTTTTATGTCTCATTTTATTTTTTCATTAATTTGGAGCAGCTACAACACTTACAAGTTGGCATTTGATGGTTACTTTTTGCACCCTTCATGTTGCTCAACGCTTCAACCTGTTTGAGGCCAAACCTGTTGACATGAAAACAGTCATGCTTTTTGGTATTCTAAATGGTGTTTCCATTGGATTTCTCAACTTGAGTCTTGGTTTCAATTCAATTGGATTCTACCAGGTTTAATTGCTCGCCGATTCAATCTTCAATCTGTTTTTTGTAATGCTTTTTGAACTACTCGTTTGATGAAATGGTTTTAATGTTTCTTTTGTAGATGACGAAACTCGCAATCATACCGTTCACAGTTATGCTAGAAACTATTTTCTTAAAGAAACAATTCAGGTAAACGAATTTACGAAGAGACTGAAATTAAACATGATCATGGTCTTGCTTAATTGCGAAACTGACTATGAATTATTTGGCAACCACGTGCAGCCCGAAAATTAAACTTTCTCTATTCTTCTTACTTGTCGGAGTTGGCATTGCCTCAATCACAGATCTTCAACTCAATTTTGTTGGAACCATTCTTTCATTACTAGCTATCATAACAACATGCGTTGGCCAAATCGTATCCTTTACTATTCTCTCTTTATATACTCGCCTGAATTAACGTCTGTTTGGATTGACTTATTTGATTTTATCTGCCGTCGTTGATTCTTAACTTATTGAATAATTCAGCTTACCAACACAATCCAGAAGAAACTTAATGTCACTTCCACACAACTTCTCTACCAATCTGCTCCATTCCAAGCAGCAATTCTTTTTGTTTCAGGCCCTTTTGTGGATCAGATGCTAACCAAGCAAAATGTCTTTGCCTACAAATATTCTCCTATAGTCTTGGTAAGTAATATCAATTCTCAAATCATCAATCCTCATCATGTGTATATGTGGTTGCGTTACCGTATACAATATGATTATACAAGTCTGTAAATCATAGCTCAACTAGCAGAACCCGATATTGTTAGGTTGGATGCAATCATCAAATTTCGAACCCGCAGACAAAAAAAAAAGAGTATGATTATATAATTCATTGTGTTACTTTTATTTTTTTCAGACATTCATCATCATGTCATGTGTGATAGCTGTTTCTGTGAACTTCAGCACTTTTCTAGTAATAGGAAAAACATCTCCGGTAACATATCAAGTTTTGGGCCACCTCAAAACTTGTCTTGTCCTAGGATTTGGTTACACATTGCTCCATGACCCTTTCACTGAGAGGAACATTATTGGAATACTAGTAGCAGTTTTTGGAATGGGATTGTACTCTTATTTCTGCACTCAAGAGAGCAAAAAGAAACTGTTGGTTGATCCACCTCTGTCAACTCAGGTATTTTTTCGCCGTTTTTCTCTCATTTTTTCTTGTTGTAGACATGCTCATAAGATTTTGTTGTTTTGTCTGTGATTGTTTTCAGGTTAAGGATAAAGATATTTCACCAGTTTTGAATGGTAATCAGGAAAAGGAGGGTCTTGAGTCTAAGAAATTAAGCAAGGATTCTCTTGTTTAAAAGAACATGATTTGTATTTTTTTTAAAGATGTTTTATATTTTGGGGTTATTTCAATGTTCAGGGTACTTTGTTTAGTGTAAATCAAATTTTTGTTTAGAGATTCATTTTGTTGCACTCTCTCGATGTAAAAGAAGTTTATACCCTTATTGAATTATATATTGTCATATCATTTAATGACTTTGACAAATTCATGGTTTATCAATTGCATCATGTGTCAAAAGATTTGTTTTAATCTATTTTTTTGGCCAAAAATGAAGGTTATACATAGAGATTCAACCTATTTACCACACTACAATGCATTGAATGCTTAGGGGCATGTTATCCCCCCAAAGTTCATCAACAAACATGACGGGACAAAATAATTGAAGTGGAGGGTAGAGGTTTCAAAAATGACAGGTTAAAAGGGTCTTGTGGGGTTGACATGTTTTACTACTCATATTTTTTAACATTAATTAAAATGACAAATCAAATAGATGCAATTTTGTTTTTTAAATACATTTTTTTTAAGAAATTGGTAGAAATTGAATCCTTAAAGACTTCTACGGTCACTTTTGAAGAAACTCGTAGAAGAATTTTGTATTTTTGTTAGATGTATTTTGAAATCTTTCAAAAAATTTGAATTTACCTTGATGTGTTTTAAGAGACTTTAATGACATTCTTTCATTTAAAGAGAAAAAAAAAGGGAGAGGTGAACAACCAAATTGATTAATAAATAGTTTCAAACAGACACTACAAGATACAAGTTTGGTATGTGCCTATGAAAGGATATTCTTTTTACTTGGTTCTAGAGAGTCTGAAAATATATAGAATTGTTTAAGTATTATATTGAGCAATGTCTAACAATGATCGTATTTTTTGTTCTTAAAAGCAAAGGTGGAATGTTTAGCAATGACTACTTCAGATCACTATCATATTCTTATATGTTGTGAAGTGAGTTTGAAACATCATAAACCTCATAATAGATTTAAGTTCTAAAATGCATGACTAATTGAACTGCAATTTAACGGTTTTTTTTTATTGAATCGAGAATGATAATATTATGGTCAGGCTTGGAAAAAGTGGAGAGAATATTATGAAGTGGAACGAAGATAATTGTCACAGGGTCAAAATGGAAATTGATAAACTTTGTAGAAATATTAAATAGGTAGTAAAGTTTTCACAGAGGTCTGTCCATGAATCGTCACACCAGTCGGGCAGAGATGTGAACCTGAACCTCGTTGATTCGGTCAGCACGAGTGCAAAGAGTTTTCACTTTGTCGCCTCGTCAGTGTGGTAATAATTCAAGCGGTAATCAACGTGTTGCACATGTTCGTAAGGATTTCCTTTTCCATCGTAATCATGCAACTTTAGAGGTTTCTCTAAAGATTTTGATATCCGACTGTCAAAGATGCAGGCGGAAAAATGATTATTCTATTGGTTTTTTCTAAAGGCTTATCCACTTGCTCCTCTAGGGGAGCATACCTACATTGACCTCCTTTAGGATTGCGGGAGAGTAGTCCGATGCCTCCGACTTCTAAGGCGGTTTGGAGATCTCGATCCTACAACTCAATGAGACACAGGCAACTCAGGAATGATAATATGACTCCTTTAGGATGCGAATTACTGTACTGTATTTCCTATTGGATTGAAGTTATGTAGGTTTTCTTCAAGACAAAATAACCTCTCTTCCATCACATGCACATTTTGTTGTCAAAACATGTTATACATGATGTTTAATAGCTCGTTTTTGCCTTACATGTCGAGGTAGGCTTACAACAACTGGAATCCAAGCCATGATCCTAGTATTTGTACTATTAGCGGTGTTGGAAGCCTGAATGACGGTTCCCCTTGTTGGAGTCATGAAGCAGCACCTACAACCGTTGGAGGTGGAACGTGATTGTGATGTTGTAGAGTGCTCGCGATAGCTTTATCGCCTCCGTTTTAAGGAGGAGACGATGGATTTCTTGCAGCTTGAGAAATTGTGGTAGTCTCACCCAACGCAGTGGCTTTAGAATCTACCATTATTTGAGAATAGAGATCTGATGCTCAATTTTAGGGAATTTGAATCGCTAGGTTGAAGAAGCTTTTGTTCGATGAATCGAGAGATGAATATTTGAAGGTGGAAAATTGCGGGAATCAAATGTCGATTTCTATAGAAGACACCACTATTCAGCTAAAGAACCAAAATTGATTGAAGATCGAAGATTATGAATTGCAACTATAGACTTGAACTTTCGGTACAATGAGAATGAGCCTCACCTACAAGGTTAGATCACCAACGCCCAAGTCAGTATAAGAGTAAACGAGTGAATGAAGTTTGAATTTTTAAATTGCACCTGAAAAAGACGCGCTTCTTCTTTATATAGTAGAGCAGTTATAACAACCTACTGAATTTCAGATGTAGAATGCGGGGGAGCTGTTGAATGAATCCTATATCCAAATCTCTTATACTCAGACTCATGATAACACTTATGCTCCGAGAATGATTTGATGGATTATTGTCTTTTCTGGACTGCGATTATAAAATCTTATGACCAACACATAAGATACACACATACAAATATGGTCACACACACACCCCACACATCATTTATAAAAAGAGAAAATAAATCATAAATTTCACTCTAAAAAGTAAATAAGATTTCTCCATAATTCTTTGACTTTAGCGGGTAAGCTCTCAACACAATTTAAATTTTAAAATATGAGTGAGCCCTATGAACCCTATACAGGGATACAGGGAGGGATTGTCTCTAATTATACTTTTTTTTTTATAACAAACACTCCTTCAAATATAAATGTTAGTTATTTATTTTTATTTTAGGAACTCTCATGTAAAGTTATTAGGATAGGAGAAAAACTAATAAGATTGTAATATTTTATATACCAAAATGTACTTAGTAAAATGAATTATGTATTTTCCATAATAAAAAAAAATAAAGTATTATTGTAATTTTCTATTATGATTTAATTGAAATACACTGATAGTGTAAATGAATTTTACACACTGAGTTAATTATAAACGTAAAATAATAGAAAAAAATTAACTTTTATTTTAACAATTTATAAAATAATATAAATAGATGATAGTGATGAATTCACTGTATAAAATAATTAATCTATTAAATGTATTTATGTTAGAACACAGATTGGTTCTTAATAATATCTCTATGTTTTGATGATAACTATTATGAAATTTTGTAATTAAGAATTATATACTCTAAAATTTGCTTGAGAATGTTTGCTGCAGATATTAAAGTAATTATCACTCCAGAAGCAAATCGGAACTGAACATAAGAAATATGCTAGACTCTGAAGCGCCAGATGCATCCATTAGAAGATTCTGAATGCTGCCAACAGAAGATCCTGAGCGTAGCCTCCAGAAGGATCTGAAGCAGAAGCTCCAGAAGGATCTGAAGCAGAAGCTCCAGAAGAATCTGAAGCAAGTCAGAAGCATCTGAACCAAAGAAGAATTCTGTATGAAAAGTTTTCAAAGCATTGTTACTACAGAAGATTCTGAAAGTACTAAAGCTGCCAGTACTGAGGATCTGACTCAAATATGCTCTGAACTTATACACGCTAAAAGCACACCTGCTGCAAAGACTCTGATTCAGCAAAATTCTGATCAACATCAGAAGGCTCTGATCAAATTAGACTCTGATGATTCTTGCTGAAAATTGATGAAGAAGAATTCAAAGATTATGTCCGTTGGAATAATCCAAACGACTCTTTCCTTATTTATGCTAGACACAAGAACACAGACAAAAAGGATTTCTTTGTGCTTTCTTCTTCTAGGAAAGGTCACTTGATGTGAAGACAAAAAAGGCTCAGACCTTTTGGGACACTCTTCTCAACGTGAAGTTCTCTTGGATCAAGCTGCCTATAAAAGCAAGTCTTCACCCATCTTCTTCAGTTAACGTTTTACCTGAAAAGAAATCAATATTCAAAGCTTTCATACTATTCACATTCTTTCTAGAATTAATTTCTTTGTTCTTAATATTAAGTGAAAAATCACAGTTGTGATAAAGCTTTTTTAGAAGCAATTTAAACACTTGTATTTGTTATTACATTTGATTGTAAGAAAACCTTAAGAAGATCCAGTTAGGATCAGTAGTTCTTGGGAAGACTTTGAACAGTTGTTCTTAGTGCTTACTATTGTAATCAGTTGATTAAATAGTGGATTAAGTCCTTGTTTGAGAAAGGCAAATCGCTCTAGGAAGGGTGGACTGGAGTAGTTGAGTTCAACGAACCAGGATAAAAATACTTGAGTTTTTATTTCTAAGTTTTTATCTTCATACTTATTCAACCCCCCTTCTAAGTATTTTCTCACCTTCAGTTGGCATCAGAGCTCCGGTTCTGTGTGTGCTACCACTTCACAGCGACAGTAAAGATCCAGTGAGAAAAACTTTGATATATATTTGGTTCTTACTATGGCTGATAATACAATGTCTAACATTAACAACAAATATGAAGAGAGGGAAAGAATCAGCACCAAACCCCCTATGTTTGATGGGGAGAAATTTGATTATTGGAAAGACAGGATTGAAAGTTTTTTCCTTGGATATGATGCTGATTTACGGGATCTGGTCATAGATGGATATGTTCATCCCACTGATGGGAATGGCAAGAAAGTAGACAGAAAATCTATGACAGATGCTCAAAAGAAAGAATTTAGAAATCACCACAAGGCCAGAACAATATTGTTAAATGCAATATCTCACACTGAGTATGAAAAGATCACAAATAGAGAAACTGCATTTGACATGTTTGAGTCCTTAAAGATAACTCATGAGGGAAACTCTCAAGTCAAGGAAACAAAGGCTCTGGCTCTAATCCAGAAGTATGAAGCCTTCAAGATGGAAGACTCTGAATCTATTGAAGCTATGTTCTCCAGATTTCAAATACTTACAGCTGGACTAAAGGTTCTGGATAAAGGATACTCTACTGCTGATCATGTGAAAAAGATCATCAGAAGCTTACCTACCAGATGGATACCTATGGTGACTGCGTTGAAAATGGCTAAAGATCTAAACAAGATCTCCTTGGAGAAACTAATCAGTTCACTAAGAAGTCATGAAATTGAACTTGAGGAAGATGAACCTCAAAAGAAAGGTAAATCAATTGCTTTAAAATCTAATAAATCTGCTAAAGCATTGCAGGTAATAGAGGAAAGCTCTGAAGAATCCTTATCTGAAGATGAAGATGAACTATCCATGCTGTCCAGAAGAATAAACAAACTCTGGAAGCATAAAGGAAAGAAGTTCAAAAACTTCAGGAAGCCTGACCAAAGAAAAGAGTCTTCTGGACACAGAAGATCTGGCAAAAAGGAGGTTGTCTGTTATGAATGTAAAGAACCTGGACATTACAAAAATGAATGTCCAAAGATGCTGAAAGAAAAGCCTAAAAGAAAATTTGATAAGAAGAAAAAGCTTCTAATGGCCACCTGGGATGATTCAGATACATCTGAATCTGAATCTGAGTCAGAAGAGGAATGTGTCAATGTAGCTTTGATGGCAGACATAGAAGATCAGGAGGAAGGAACTTCAGGATCTGAATCTGACTCTGAATCTGACTCTGACGCTGAAGAGGTAATGGCTAAACTCACTAAAGAAGAACTTATCAAAGTGTTATCAGAAGTTCTGAAAAGCTATAACAATATTAAGCTCAAATACAAGAAGCGTCAAAGCAATCTTGTATCTGAGAATAATATTCTAAAACAGAAGTAGCTGAGCTAAATGAAAAGAACTTAAAATTGAAAAATGATTCTGAATTAGCTCAACAAAACTCTGATTCTGAAACTGAATCTGAATGCAAAAATATTTTGGAAAAATATGATTATAGCTTTCAGAACTTTCTTGCTAAAAGCATAGACAGAAGCAAAATGGCTTCTATGATCTATGGAGTTAGCATAAATAACAAAAAAGGAATTGGATATAAATCTTCCTCTGGAAAGGATTTAAATCCAAAACCTGTTGATAAAATTATCATCAAGAAAACTCCTTTATATTCCCACTTTAAATTTGGTCACTTGAATGATATTGAACAAACACGTTCTGAAAAGAATATTCATGTGTTTAAATCTAAGGCTAGTCAGAATAAACCTTATGTTGAAAAACAGAAGTTTAGACAAACCTTCAGAACAACTAACCCTAAAGGACCCAAGAAGATCTGGGTACCTAAAAGTAAAATAATTCCTGTTGCAAATGTTCTTAGCAGCAAGGTCAGGATGCCAATCATGGTACCTGGACTCTGGATGCTCGCGACACATGACAGGAGAAAGGTCTATGTTCCAAAGTCTGGAGCTTAGATCTGGAGGTGATGTGAAATTTGGAGGGAATCAGAAGGGCAAGATCATTGGATCTGGCACCATTGGAAATGGTAAACTTCCCTCTATTACTAATGTTTTACTTATAGAAGGGTTAAAGCATAACTTATTATCCATAAGTCAATTAAGTGACAATGGTTATGATATAACCTTTAATTAAAAATGTTGTAAAGCTATTAGTCAAAAGGATGGCTCTATCCTATTTAGTGGAAAGAGGAAAAACAACATTTATAAAATAAATCTTTTAGAACTTAAAGTCCAGAATGTTAAATGCCTCTTATCTGTTAATGAAGAGCAATGGGTCTGGAACAGAAGATTGGGGCATATTAATATGAGACGTATATCTCAGATTAATAAACTTAATCTTGTCAGAGGACTTCCTAATCTGAAGTTCACCTCAGATGCTCTTTGTGAAGCATGCCAAAAGGGGAAGTTTTCAAAATTATCTTTTAAATCAAAAAATGTTGTTTCTACTTCCAGACCACTAGAATTACTTCATATTGATCTGTTTGGACCAGTGAAAACTGCATCCATCAGAGGCAAGAAGTATGGATTAGTCATTGTTGGTGACTATAGTAGATGGACATGGGTAAAGTTCTTAAAACACAAGGATGAGTCACATTTTGTGTTCTTTGACTTCTGTAAACAAGTTCAGAATGAAAAAGATTTCAAAATTATAAAAGTCAGAAGTGATCATGGTGGTGAATTTGAAAATAAATATTTTGAAAAATATTTTAATGAAAATGGCATTGCTCATGATTTTTCCTGTCCTAGAACTCCACAACAAAATGGAGTTGTAGAGAGGAAAAACAGAACTTTGCAAGAAATGGTCAGAACCATGATCAATGAGACTAATCTGGCAAAACACTTTTGGGCAGAAGCAATCAACACAGCCTATTACATTCAGAACAGAGTGTCTGTAAGACCTCTTTTGGAGAAGACTCCATATGAACTGTGGAAGAACAGAAAGCCCAACATTTCATGTTTTCATCCTTTTGGATGTATTTGCTATATGTTAAATACTAAAGAAAATCTGAACAAGTTTGATTCCAAAGCACAGAAGTGTTTCATGCTTGGATATTCTGAATGCTCTAAAGGCTACAGAGTATACAACACTGAGACACAGATTGTGGAAGAATCTATTCATGTTAGATTTGATGATAAGCTTGGCAGTAAAAAGTCAAAGCAGTCTGAAAACTCTGCAGATAGAGAAGTAGTCTTCACAGACTCTGAAGGGTCAGAGGTAGACAAAGCTCAAGTGAAGGAACCAGAAGCAACGCCAGATGCAATTCCTTTAACTTCTCAGATGAACAATTTAAAAATTTCTGAAGAATCAACTGTTAGAGGATCATCTTCTAGAATCAAAGCTTCTCATCCAGAGAATGTTATTATTGGAAAGAAGGATGATCCTATCAGAACAAGATCCTTTCTTAGATCATCTGAAGCATCATTATTTGGACTGGTGTCAGTAATTGAACCAACTTCTGTAGATGAAGCTCTGCAAGATAATGATTGGATTATTGCCATGCAAGAAGAGCTAAATCAATTCACCAGAAATGATGTGTGGGATTTAGTTCAAAGACCAAAAGGATTCAATATAATTGGAACTAAATGGGTATTCAGAAATAAGCTTAATGAGAAAGGAGAAGTTGAAAGAAATAAGGCAAAGCTTGTTGCTCAAGGGTACAGTCAACAAGAAGGTATTGGTTATACTGAAACTTATGCTCCAGTGGCAAGGTTAGAATCTATACGCCTTCTTATTTCATTTGCTGCACAAAATAATATCACTCTATATCAGATGGATGTTAAAAGTGCATTTCTAAATGGTATTATAGAAGAAGAAGTTTATGTCCACCAGCCTCCTGGTTTTGAGAGTGAAAAATTTCCAGATCATGTTTTCAAACTAAAGAAATCTCTGTATGGTTTAAAACAAGCTCCCAGAGCTTGGTATGAGAGATTGAGCAATTTTCTTTTGGAGAAAAATTTCATCAGAGGCAAAGTGAACACAACACTCTTTTGTAAATCATTTAAGAAAGATATTCTAATTTGTCAAATATATGTGGATGATATCATATTTGGATCTACCAATACTATGCTGGGAAAGGAGTTTGCTCAATGTATGCAGGCAGAATTTGAAATGAGCATGATGGGAGAACTGAGATTCTTTCTAGGAATTCAAGTCAACCAAACTCCAGAGTGCACTTACATACATCAGACCAAATATGTTAAAGAACTTCTGAAGAAATTTAACATGACTGATAGTAAGCTGGAAAAGACTCCCATGCATCCAACCAGTTCACTAGGCAAGGAAGAGGTAAGTAAGAAAGTAGATCAGAAACTCTACAGAGGTATGATAGGATCTCTTCTTTACTTAACTGCTTCTAGACCTGACATATTGTTCAGTGTATGCTTGTGTGCTAGATTCCAATCAGATCCTAGAGAATCACACTTGACAGCTGTCAAGAGGATCCTAAGGTATCTGAAAGGTACTTCTAATGTGGGTTTGTGTTACAGAAATCTGATGATTTCAAATTAGTTGGATTCTGTGATGCTGACTACGCTGGAGACAGAGTGGAAAGAAAAAGTACTTCTGGAAGTTGTCAATTTCTAGGAAGAAATCTAATCTCTTGGTACAGTAAGAAGTAACCCACAATTGCACTATCAACCATAGAGGCAGAATATATTGTTGCTGCTGGATGTAGCACGCAGATGCTTTGGATGAAAAGTCAGCTAGAAGACTATCAGATATTTGAAAGTAACATTTCTATATTCTGTGATAATACTTCTGCTATATGTTTGTCTAAAACCCTCATTTTACACTCTAAGGCAAAACATATAGAAATTAAGCATCATTTCATCAGAGACTATGTTTAGAAGGGAATTATAAATTTAGCCTTTGTTGATACAGATCATCAATGGGCAGATATTTTCACAAAACCCCTTGTTGAAGATAGATTCAAATTTATTCTGAAAAATATTGGTATGGATTTTTGTCCTGAATAATATTTTTCAGAAGCAAATTTTACAGATGTAAAAATGCTTAATGCTCTGAAGTATTTCTTCTGATTACTTATTCATTTCCTTAAATTATTTTTTTTGAAACTCTGAACTAACAATACTCAGAGGATCTGAACGTTGGTTAACGTTTCATTTCTCAAGAGAATTCAGAAGCACATGCAAGCAAACACGTGTCACTCTGAATCTGCAAAGGTGGCGTGTACACTACTGAAGAGACGTTTGAGGTGAAGTTTGAATAGTGAAAATCATGATTTTCCCCCCATTTTGTCAGAATCAATTAATGCTTGAAATGATTTTTATTCCTTTTCATTAAATGCTTTGTGTGAACGTGCTTTTATCTGACTGTTTGTATGCCTAAGTGTTCACTATAAATATCACACCTCTCACCACATTCACACTTTTCACATCTCAACCGTTTATGCATTTCTGTCTTCTTTTCTCTCTTCACAAAAACCCTAAGCGTTTGACAAACTCATCTTCAATGGCAACTTCTTTATCCACTGCTGCACTGTTTCAATCAACCATGGATGCAGTTACTTCTACAAATATGGGTGTGACTCCATATACGACACCAAAGAGAACCTTGTTAACACCTGTTGACAAACTGGAAGTTCTTTGTGAATCAATGGTGGAATTTGATTCACTGGCTGAGAATGGATTTGAGTTTCGCTCCATAATAGATGCTCAAGGATGGGTGAAATATTTTGACAGACTTTTTGGACCAGTCTACCCCCTTCTGGTGAAAAAATCTGGATCCATGCTGCTGTATACCCTAAGTTTATTTTATCTTCTGTTCTGGGTAAAGAGATAATCATCACAGAAGATCTGATCAGGAAACTCATTGGATATGAGGAAACAGATGGAGTATCTCATCTGCCAGCTGGGCGTGTAGATATGGATGAAGTATATGAGGAAGTGATGACTGCTGGACAAGCTTCTAATAAGTTCAAAGATCTGAAGTCTGACTACAAGATCTGGGCAAAGATTTTCATGGGATGTATTCATCACAGAAAGTCTACAAACTCTCCAGACTATGTAAACAATGAACAACTCTACTTTATGTATTGCTTAAGTCAGAGCACCAAGGTAGATCTTCCCCACATTCTGTTTATGCACTTATGAAATCACATAAATGCCTCCAGAGAATCTGTGAAAGAAAAAGGTCAGAAGATCAGAACTTGGATTCCCTTTGGAAGGTTAATCTCAGATTTTCTGACAGAAAATGGATTGGTGACTGCTCTATATGCTGCTGGAGTCACAGATGAACTTGAATTTATTCTTGGAAAACCTCTGAATGCAAAAAGTCTTCAAAGACTGAAAATAGTAGAAGAACTCACAACAGCACCCAAGAAGCTGAATATCACTGAACTCAGTCAGAAGAGAATCCCAGTAGATGACTACCCTCTGTTCTTTGCTGAAGAACCAAGAGAAATTATAGTGAGTTATATTGATGCTTGCAAGGCAGATGGAACGCCCACTCCTGCAGATATTCTGAAGAGAGCAAGGGAACCATTGCCTGTTGTAGGAGAAGAGATCTCAAGAAAAAGAAGTCAATCAGAAGCAGAAGTTGCGCCTGTTCAGAAGAAGCCCAAAGTTGCTGAGAAGCCTCAGAAGCTGATAAAGAGGAAAGCATCTGGAGACACTCCTTCTGTTCCTGCAAAATGTATCAAGATTAAAGGTACCAAATCTTCTATATCTTCTGTAAATAATACTGTTGTAAATGATTCAACACTTAAGTTTATCCCTAAACCACCTTCTATTCAGAAACAATCTGTTACTGCTCCACCTCATATATGTGTTCCATCCCCATAAAAATCATCTAATCCTGCTTCCATCTCACCTATAAAACCTTTCACTACATAATCATCTGTTCCAAAATCAACAACAACAAAACCACAAAATCAGACCCCACAACCAGAAATACCAACAAAACAATCTACACCACAACAACCACAATCAGAACAGCAACCACAAAAACTATTTGAACAACAAAAAGAAAAACCATCTGAACAACAACAACAACCACAAGAAAAACAATCTGTATCACAACAGACACAACAACCAGAAAAACAATCTGAACCACAAACACAACAACAAGAAAAACAACCAGAAAAACCACCATCAAACACATCTGAACCCATTGTATCTGTTCCAGTTACCTCTGAACCAATAAAAGTTACATCTGATCCACCCACATCAGAACCACCTACATCAGAAACAGCGAACCCATCTGAAACCCATATTCCTGAGACAGAGGTTCTAAATGTTACACCTCTCAAAACTGTTTTTGAAGTGTCATCTACCTCTTACACTCCAACCTCATCATTCAAATCCTCAGAATCTGATATTCACCCAGATTTTCTAGTATCCCCCTCTCACAGAGATTCTGAAGTAAACCAACCTGAACCCCCTATTTCTTTTGAAGTTATTATTCCAGATCCTATTCCAACACCTAAACCATCTTCTGAAATTATCTTTCAAAATTCTACCCCTGCACCCAAGCCAAGAACATCTGAGAATGTACCTTCTGCTTCGTGCAAACTATCCTCTTCTAACAAACTTCCTTCTGGTTTCACCTTGAAAATTTTCTACACCAGAATTGAACCCTCTGAAACCATCACCCCTCTCAAACCAAAATTTACCATCATTCTACCATCTGTGCTTCAATCCTATATTAAAACAATGTCAGCAGTACTTTCATCAGATCTAAAACCATACTCTGCTATATCTGCTAAATCTGATATACTTGTTTCATCTGATAAACCTGCTATTTCTGATAAACCTGCTAAATCTGCTTTCAAACCTTACTCTGATAAACCATTTGATGTGGTTTCCTATCAAACAAAAGCAAAACCAAATCTGATGAATGCTTTAAACAGATCCAAACCTGACAAATCATCTGAAATTCCATTCATACCCTACTACCCTCCTCCTCTGATCTCCATTCATAAATCCATATTTCCACCTACTCCCCAACCCAAGCCAATCACCTTGGAAACTCTGTTACACCCCAGACCTAGACTGAATGTTGATCGTTTATTTACATGTTTTTTGCAAGAAATACAGATGTATTTAGGTTCTGTACAGAGGAAATGTTCAGCAACAATGGATGCAAAGGAATCTGATGTCATTTGGAATGGCTTCATAAACAGATTCAACACTGTAGCATCAAATCTGAAGAACGTATGTTCTAATGATGCGAAGCTCAGATTTGCTGAAGCTGCTAGAAATCTGTTCTGGACTGTTAAGAGATCTGGACCACTGCTTCTTACATATGCTCCTTCATCATCAGAAGAGAATACTGAATCTGCATCTGAAGACAACCCCCTGGCTATGACTCTGATAGAACATCCTTCTGGCTCTAATGCTCCTTTCTCCAAGGCCCCTATGGAAATTGACTCTGTTCTAGCTTCAGAAACTGTTCCACCTTTTTCATCTGAGATCAAGAAAGAACATCCAGATCTTGAAGATAAAATTGCAGTTCTGGAAGCTGGTCAATCAGAAATCAAGTCATGGATGGCTAAACAAGATAAGAAGTCTGAAGACATGACTCAGTGGATGTCCCAACAGGATCAGAAGAATGAAACAATGGCTAAGTGGATGTCAAAACAAGAACATTCCTCTTCTGAGATCACGGATCTGTTAAAGATGCTTTTGTCAAAACACTCTTAGTTTATTTTTTATTCTGATGTTTGCATATGTATTTTGAATATCTTCTGATGTGTGTACTCTTGCTCTGAATTGAATGAATGAATGTTTCAAAGTTTTCTCCACATGATTTATCTCATTTATTGTTTCCTTTTATTTGTCTTTTCAAAGTTATTACTTTTTCCTTATGACAAAAAAAGGGGGAGAAAATATAGATCTGAATTGTTTAATTAAACTTCACCAGAATGAAACTTCAGACATATCAATTTTATCTAACATAAAATCTGAGTATTTCAGAACATTTGATAAGTACACTCTGTAAAAGAAACTTTGAGACTCTCAGATCATTTGACAATTATCAGACTCTGACTCTGAAATATGCAAGACACTCTGACTCTCAAATGTTAAAGAACAATCAAGCTCTAATTCTGAAAAACACTCAAGACAAAAGGGAAGTTTCTATTCCTTATTTATATTTAATTCAGGGGGAGATTCATCATCTCAAGGGGAGTTATAATTATTCTATTTTCAATTAAACAAAATTTCTGATGTTTTTGTCATCATCAAAAAGGGGGAGATTGTTAGAACACAGATTGGTTCTTAATAATATCTCTATGTTTTGATGATAACTATTATGAAATTTTGTAATTAAGAATTATATACTCTAAAATTTGCTTGAGAATGTTTGCTGCAGATATTAAAGTAATTATCACTCCAGAAGCAAATTAGAACTGAACATAAGAAATATGCTAGACTCTGAAGCGCCAGATGCATCCATTAGAAGATTCTGAATGCTGATCGCGACTTTCTATGTCTAATACAACCTAACTGCAAGTGCACAGTCTATCGCGTAGTAATAATAGATATTGATCCCACAGGGACTCGTAATCAAACTAGTGTTCTTGGGAGTTACTATGTTTAGCTAGGTAGAATATGTTTAAGGGAATAAGATTGTCACTAAAGGGAAACTAAGACTGTTACTTAGATTATAATTAATTGAATCGATATGCAGTAATTGTGTTCTTCAGGGATTTGACAAGTTACCGGTGTATGAAATAATTTTCAGAATTTATTTAAGCAGAAAATGGTGATTTGAAGACTCTCGCCTCACGATGGTTATTGACGCTAATCATAATTCTAAGGGCCAAACGTACACTTTCGTATCCCATTCGGGGTTAAAATTATTTTTTGGAAATCTCTAAGTTCTAATTCATTTTAAAGTGCTTTCGCTGTTATTAAAATGAGTGGCTAGTGTTTACTATCTGATCTTGCCGCAACTTTCGCTTGTTGGTTCGTATCTTAATTAATTTCCCACTTTCGTGGCAAAACTACTTTTAAATAAGTTCTCGCTTTCACGACGAAGTTTATTCAGTAAATTAATTTTAAACACTCAGACCATAAATTACTTTTGAAAAGACAATTTTCAACCGGTTATTATCAAATCCCTTTCGAATTATTACTACATATCGATTACCTAAATTCAGCTAGACATGGATTTGGGAAAGGTAAAATATAAATGAAAATGATAAATAATAATATGCAACATAATAAAACTGGAATTACGATTGAAATGAGAAACCTGTAAATATTCCAATTGGCCTTTGGGCAGATCTTCCATAGATGTTGGCAGGATTCTGGTCTTTATGCCAATTTGATCGTACAACGGAAATAGAAATTACAGAAGAATGAAAGGAATGCAGAAAAAGCAAAGAGAAATAAATAAGAATATTAAAAACTGGAAAGGTTGCTCTGGAAATAAATTGGCAGCACTTCGTTGTATGAATGCGGCTCCTCTTTCTGAGGTCCCCTTCTTCCCTTTTTATAGAAATAGAATTCTAACGGTTATAATTGAAGAGGGTGGACTTTGAGGCAGAAAAATCAGGGAGTAGTGGTCCACTATTTGGGACTTGGAACTGCTTCCTTTACGTGAAACTGAAGTGGGGCGTTTTTGCCTGCATGACGATCGTCACAAGGTGTGACGGTCGTCACCCGTGTGACGGTCGTCATGGAGCTGTGACGGTCGTCACAGCAGCAAAATCAGCATTCTGCGCTTTTCATGATGTTTTCATCCTTTTTTCGTCCATATTTCATCTGAGATTGCTTCTTTTCTTCATATTGCCTTGTTTAGACGTGATCGTTAAATACCTGCAAAACATCAGATAAATAACATGGAAATAACCCGAAATCGGATCGAAAACAGTTAAGCTTTAGTTGAATTATGCATCAAAATATATATACGATCTCGTGTTATCAAACTCCCCTAAGGTTGAATCTTTTTGCTTGTCCTCAAGTAAAACATGAAAAAGTCGGCAAGCACGAGGCAGCTTCTTCGTTCGCAAAGTTGGGAAAAACCGGGATTCTTGGTAAGAACAAAACGAGTACCATGACGACACTGGACTACAAGTCTTCGGAGGTCTCCTTCTTATGCAAATCGGTCCGAGTCATGCTACTGTAGCTTGGTGTCAAGGTTCTCGCGGCAAGTTCACCCTGTTTGTTCTAGCGCAATCACATTAAGCCCGTTGTCCATACACTTTCATGGCAAGTCGACCTGTTAGTGAATATGATCTCATTTCTGTTTTTGATCTTCTTCATTGATCATAGGCTTATGTCATTGATTTTTCAATGAGTTTTCGTGGCGTTGGGCTAAATGCTCGGGTGAGGAGCACCTAACTTAGAAGGAAACATGTCTTTATAGTTTTGGGCTATCTAGCTTTCTTTTCATGATTTTTCATCTTTTTGGAGATCATACACTTATTTGCATCGGTCGCTCGCTTAGAAGTGTTTTAGGATGGTGCTGACTGCTAGTATAAACTACTTGGGGCTGAGTTTGCGTAGACACTTGAGACTTTGGTACACGTAGGTAGTGAAACCGACTCGCATAAACCGGAGATCTAAGGTGTCAAGATGGTACTGGTTTTGTTAAAACTGTCGTCTCCTCGGAGTTTCAAAACTTGGTTTGAACTCAGGTGCATTCTCGTGATGCTTTTGCTTTTGAGAAACGAACGAAAATTTTTGTTTACGTCGAATAACGTGGGGATGTTTGCGTAACGGAAAAAGGATATATAAACGAGCTTTATTTGCTAAAAATAGAAAATGTTTATATAAAAATTACGAAATTCAAAGTACAGTGGAATGGAAATAAAGGCTCCGCTCCCACACTATCTCAATCAGTGTCCCCACTGATTTTGAAGCATGCGAGAGGGAGATACAACTGAAATGAAAGTACAAATAAACTGGAAATATAGTAAACAAATAAGGAAAAATGGATAACTAATCACGTTCGCTGCCTCGGTCACGTCCGCGCTGGCGTCCTCTGGCTCTGGCCAGGGCGACTCGGTCCTCATAACTCATAGCTCCGGTGTGGTAGACAGTGTCACGGAGGCCTTCGACCTACAGAGTCATATTCGCCAGGTTCTCAGTAATGGTAGCTTGGCCGGTTTGAAGTTGTTGCATTTGGGTCCGGTGCCAAGCTTCGAACTGGTCGGCTCGTTGATTCTGCTGCTGCAGCATAGCGAGTATATGGGCCTGCTGGTCGAGAGAGCGGCGGAGGTCCTCTTCTGTGTAGTCGGGCACTGGATGATGGCGGTGGCGGCGAGAGGATGTACCTTCGGAAGGAGGAGGCTGCGATGCCTCCGGTTGCTCCGGCCTGTCCAACTCAGCTTGGATTTCATCATCAGAACCGTGGGTGTGGTCCTGAGTAGGAACATCGGCAGCAGGAGGGGAAGTGAGGTCAAATAACCAGTTGGTACGATCCTCTGGGTGTGTCCGGGTGCGTGATGGAAGGATGATGCTTCAGACTGTTTTGCCACGCACTACCGGGTGATACTTCCCATCGGCTCTGGAGCGGATGAGGTGAGAGGCTCTGCAGTGGTCGGTGTCAAGGAACACCGAGGGGATGGAATGGAGGTGCTGGAGGCGGTCGCCTAGGTTCAGCCCAAGTGCAATGGCAGTGACAATCCCGCCAAAGTAAAATGGCTTCGAGCCACGGTTGCAGTTGGCCTGAATGTGAGCCAGCAGGAACGGAGCGGTGTTGATAGGTTCGTTGTTGAAGACGCAATGGAGGAAGAAGAGCTCTTTCGAGTTCACCTTATGGTTGCTGTCCCTGGCGAAGATTGTGTTGCTCAAGGCTCTGTGAAAGTACCGGATGGTTGGGTTATGGATATGCGTGGCGTGCAGAGAGTCCCAACCATCGGCATTGATGCCGGTCAACTGGCACCACAGCGCGAAAGCTTCGTGCTAGAACTGATCGGTGAGGCGGCGGTGAACATTGTCACCTCGAGGAAGTTGTAAGAGGGCGGCGATCTGGTTCTGGTTCACCTGGTAGTTGGTGCCGAACATCCGGAAACATGCGGCACCGGATTGTTGGCTGAGGTCGGCGCTGGATGTGACGTAGGTAAACGAACTCAAGAACTCAAGAGTGAGTTGTTCGTATGTTGGCAGTGGATTGGTGCAGAGGTTCCAGATACCTGCTCTTTGAAGCATCCAAGTTACGCCTTCAAGGAGTCCGAGCTCCATAAGCGATGGAATGTGTGGATAATGAGTCGGCTGGAGCGACCTTTGATGGAATGCGATGTAGTTTTCCCGCTGTCTTTCGCCTAAGTCACCTTCGCTGAAGACAATGTTACTGATGTCCGGGGTTTCGACATTTCTCGCCATTGTTGGAAGATTGAGAGGGTTCTGAGGATTGGGGTTGTTCTGCAAAGTGGGAAAAATTGACAGAAGTGTGGTTGGAAGTTGAGATTGGAGTTGAAATATATGGTGCAATGTGGGGAAAATGAAAGATTGGAGTGGGGAGGAAGTTCTGATGATTGGAAGTTGAAAAGAGGGTAGTGGGAGAGAAAACGCAACCCCTGTTATATCAGATAGCAGTTTTGGGTTCGTGACGGTCGTCATGTATGTGTGACGGTCGTCACCCGTGTGACGCTCGTCAGGATTCTGTGACGGTCGTCACAGCAGCAAAATCTGCAGAACGCAGAATTTTGCTCTGAGGGCGTTCTTGCAGTGACTTTTAGGCCTAGTATTTATACGGCAATGTAATATAGCAGCCAATAAACAAAGAGTAACGTAAAAACAAAATAATTGAATAAAGACTATAATTGAAATAACAAGAAATTGAAATAAGTGTATATAGTACATAAAGGAACTAACAATGCGAAAAATCCAAATGATTAAACGAAACTAAACTAAATCAAACTAAATTGAATCTACTGTTAAAACTAGTATCTAGTATTTTCGTGCCTTCAACTCATCGAATTTTCGTGCGTAGTAGTCGAGCTGGTCACAGACTAAGTCCATGAAGACTACCAGTTCGCTGTGTATGCCTGCGATGTCATCTTTTACAGTAGTCAGAGTTGCATCAACGTTGTCCAATCGGAGTAGAACAATATCCATTTTGTCGGTGGTCTCCTCAGGGATAGGCTCAGGATAGGTGTTGTAGTGCGGAGGAGTCATAGGGTCTACTTCAGCTTCGGATACAGCATCCTCATAGTAAATATAGTCGTGTGCCTCAGAGATGTGGTCACTGTCATACATATAGTTCTGTGGTGTTGACTGAGGTGAAGGAGGTCCCATAGGCTCGTCCAATTCATAAAGCCAGTTGTCCTTGTTGTGGATACTTGTCATCTGATGATCAGGCAGTGTGAATAGCTGTACTGTTTTTTCGTTAATGAGGTACTCATAAGGTCCAGGTCCCATAGTTCCTAAAATGCGCCTGTTAAAGCAGAATTGTATATTCATGGGTCGGATGGTGCCAAAACGAGTGCTTGCATTTAAGTGGAATCTAAGGCCAAGCTCGTGGGCAATCATTGTCACGAGGCCTCCTATAAGAATAGGTGACTGTGGTTCCTGCGTGAGGCGTTTGAAAGATCTCATCATGAAAGACACTGCATTTACTGTACGTCCCTGGGAAGCACAGAACATGATGAATAACTCCTCTTTAGATACTGTAGTAATATTTTCTTCTTTCCCAAACAGGGTGTGAGCTAGTATCTTATGGAAGTATCTGAAAGCTGGGTTATGAATATCATCATTATACATTTTGTCTGGTTCAGGGTGATAGTCGCCTGTGATTCTACCCCAGAATTGGTCGAGTTCAAAATCAAGATCGTCATCTTCTGCATTGATGAACACATGCGGTCCGTTAGGAAATCCTAGGAGGTTAGCTAGTGACATCCGGCTATGGGTTTGGTCCATTCCAAACATTCGAAAGGTAATCAGCTCTGTGTTGGATCCAAAACCATAGTTGGGTATGTATCTGAAAGAACTAAGGAATTCATAGGTAAGATCCTTATAGGTAGCAAAACGTGTTTTCAAAGCAGTGTTCTCCCAACCCAGTTGATTGAACATGTATTGTATGCTATCCGTGATTCCTAGTTTATCCATGGTAGACTTATCATAATACAGCGTTAAGGCGATTTCTCTTTCAGTTAGTGCTGCAAATCTTGCCTTTTGAGCTAGTCCTCGAAAATGAACCTTTGTGAAGTCGTACTCGGCCATACTTGCAGGTAATTCGGAGAAAACAGAAGGAATGTTTTGAAGACTTTAAAAATCCTGAAAAGTTTAAAACAGGAGTTTGAAGTCAGGATTTAAAAAAAAAACAAAAAGCGGTAGGAACAAAAGACAAAAGAAAAAAAATAAAATAAAAATAAAAATATGAAAACAAACGAAAGTAGAAAGTAGTAGTAATTATAAGTTTAGAATTTTTGTTGGATTTTCAAAGTAAAATTTTAAAGAAAAAATGAAATACAATAACGAGGGAAATTGGGTTGCCTCCCAGTAAGCGTTGTTTTTAACGTCTAAAGCCTGACGATAGCTTGGTGAGAAGCTATTCGGGTGTTTGAGCTGGAAGCTCAAGCAGTGTTATACTGCAGACTTGAGGGCTGGTTTCGTTCTTATTATAATGTTTTAGACGTTGCCCGTTTACGATAAACGGTGCATTCGTCTTATCGGTAATTTCAACAGCTCCACTCTGAAGTACTTTAGTCACTTCATAAAGTCCAGACCACCTAGATTTTAGTTTACCTGGGAAGAGTTTTAATCTTGAATTAAATAGTAATACGATGTCTCCCATACTGAATTGTTTCTTGACTGAACGTTTATCATGCCACTTTTTAGTTCGTTCTTTGTAGATACGGGCATTTTCGTAAGCGTCTAATCGAAGTTCTTCCAATTCGTGTAAGTTCAAGATTCGCTTTTCTCCTGCCTCGGTGTAATTGAAATTGAGTGTCTTAATGGCCCAGAAGGCCTTGTGCTCTAATTCTACAGGGAGATGGCAGGATTTACCGTAAACTAATTTGTAGGGTGTAGTACCTATTGGTGTCTTAAAAGCGGTCCTATAAGCCCATAAAGCTTCTTGTAGCTTTGATGACCAATCTTTCCTTGAGGTAGCGACAGTCTTTTCCAATATCTGTTTTATTTCTCTGTTTGAGACCTCTACTTTCCCGCTAGTTTGCGGATGATAAGGTGTAGCTACTCGGTGTCGGACTCCATACTTAGAGAGAAGTTTATCAAATATTCACGATATGAAGTGAGATCCGCCGTCACTAATGACGAGTCTCGGTACACCGAATCTAGGAAAGATTGTGTTTTTGAAGAGTTTGATTACTACTCGTGCATCGTTTGTTGGAGCAGCAATGGCTTCTATCCATTTAGACACATAGTCTACAGCGACGAGTATGTAGTTATTACCAAAAGAAGGTGGGAATGGTCCCATGAAATCTATTCACCATACGTCAAAGATTTCTACCTCTAAGATTCCTTTCTGAGGCATTTCATCGCGTCGTGAGATGTTGCCGGTTCGTTGGCATCGATCACATTTTAGCACAGCGATGTGAACATCTTTCCAGAGGTTAGGCCAGAATAAGCCGGCTTGGAGAATCTTAGCGCACGTCTTGGATGTACTAGCATGACCACCATATGGTGCTGAATGGCATTGGGAAATGATATTTTCTATTTCTTCCTCTGGGACACAGCGACGGTATATGTTGTCGGCCCCTCTCTTGAAGAGTAGAGGTTCGTCCCAATAATAATGTTTTAGATCGTGGAAGAATTTCTTCTTTTGCTGATAAGTGAGATCCGGTGGAAGCACGCCTGCAGCGAGGTAATTAACGATGTCAGCATACCAAGGTAATGTGACTTGGGCATAGACGGCTTCT
Organism: Lathyrus sativus; assembly: GCA_963859935.3. NCBI lineage: Eukaryota > Viridiplantae > Streptophyta > Magnoliopsida > Fabales > Fabaceae > Lathyrus > Lathyrus sativus. The sequence goes on from OZ012741.1 coordinate 428,640,979, forward strand.
ATGGCTTTTTCGAATTCTGGATCTTCCGAGATTGAGTTGGGTATGTCACTTTCTAATTTGGCTATCAGACGTTCGTACGGGAAATCGTCGTTTATCGGTACTGGTTCGTGTCTGATGCCTTCTATTTGGGATAAGTGATCTGCAACAACATTCTCGGTTCCTTTCTTATCTTTGATTTCTAAGTCAAACTCTTGTAATAACAGGATCCATCTCAATAGTCTTGGTTTGGCATCCTTTTTGCTTATTAGATACCTAATGGCAGCGTGGTCTGTGTATATGATAATTTTTGTTCCTACTAAGTAAGAACGGAATTTGTCAAGCGCAAATATAACTACTAGAAGTTCCTTCTCTGTGGTAGTGTAGTTCATTTGGGCAGGATCTAAGGTTCTACTGGCATAGTAGATGGCATGGAGTTTCTTGTCCTTCCTTTGTCCTAGAACTGCGCCTACGGCATAATCACTCGCATCGTACATGATTTCGAACGGTAGTCGCCAATCGGGTGGTTGCATAATCGGTGCGGTGATAAGGGCTGATTTTAATGTTTCGAATGCTTTTAGACAGTCGTCGTCAAAGACGAACTCAACATCTTTCATCAACAGGCCGGTCAAAGGTTTTGTGATTTTTGAAAAATCTTTTATAAATCTTCTGTAGAAACCGGCATGTCCTAGAAAACTCCGTATTTCTCGTACGGATTTTGGAGGTTGGAGATCTTTTATAATCTCTATTTTAGCTTTGTCGACCTCAATTCCTTTATCTGATATGACATGTCCTAGAACTATTCCTTGTCGGACCATAAAATGACATTTTTCCCAATTTAGGACGAGGTTTACTTTTACACAACGTTCTAATACCATTTCTAAGTTTTGTAGGCATCCTTCGAAACTTTGTCCACATACCGAGAAATCGTCCATAAATACTTCCATGATATTGTCTATGAAATCTGCAAAGATTGCCATCATACATCTTTGGAAGGTTGCTGGAGCATTACAGAGTCCGAACGGCATTCGGCGGTAAGCAAAAGTACCATAAGGACATGTGAATGTAGTCTTTTCTTGGTCATCAGGATGAATGGGAATTTGGAAAAATCCTGAATAGCCATCTAGATAGCAGAAATATGAATGTTTGGCTAATTTTTCCAACATTTGGTCTATGAAGGGTAACGGGAAATGATCTTTTCGTGTGGCTTTGTTAAGCTTCCTATAATCAATACACATCCTGCTTCCAGTCACGACTGTTTTTGTTATTGATTCGCCTTTTTCGTTTTTAACTACTGTGACTCCTCCTTTCTTCGGCACGACATGAACTGGGCTAACCCACTCACTATCGGAGATTGGATAGATGATTCATGCATCCAGCAATTTCTTTACTTCATCTCTGACTACAGTGCTCAGAATGGGGTTTAGTCTTCTCTGATGCTCTCTAGAGGTTTTAGAGTCTTCCTCTATTGTAATTCGATGCATACAGATTGAAGGGCTTATACCTTTTAGATCGTTTATGTTATAGCCTAACGCGGTGGGGTACTTCTTTAGGACTTCTAATAGCTTTTCAGTTTCTGGTTGTCCTAAGTCGGCGTTGACTATCACTGGTCTTTTTAGTTCATCGTCTAGAAATTCATATCTAAGGTTTTTGGGTAGTGTTTTAAGTTCTAAAGATGGGTTCTTCGGACCTGGCATATGGTTTGGAGTCAGTGCTAAGCTTTCGCTTAGGCTGTCGTCTTTATACGGTTTACGCCAATCATCGTCTTCAGAAATATCGGGTATTTGAATCTTTATTATTTCTGAGTACGTGGTCTCTTCATTTTCAAGTTCTCTTATGCATTCGTCAATTTCATCTACTAAATAGCAGGTATCGTCTATGGCTGGTGCTTGTAAGAACTTGGTGAGAATGAACTCTATCTTTTCTTCTCCTACTTCGAATGTTAGCCTTCCTTTCTTCACGTTTATAATCGCTCCGGCTGTAGCTAGGAATGGTCTTCCTAGGATAATTGGGGTAACAGTGTCCTCCTTGATGTCCATGATTATGAAGTCGGTTGGAATGTAGAATTGTCCTATGCGTACTGGAACGTTTTCCAGTATTCCGACGGGGTATTTTACTGATCGGTCAGCTAATTGTACGGACATTTTAGTTGGTCTGAGGTCTCCCATATTCAGCTTTTTGCATATAGATAAAGGCATAACACTGATACTGGCTCCTAAATCGCATAGAGCTTTGTCTATTACGAACTTTCCTATGACGCAGGGTATGGAGAAACTACCTGGGTCTTTTAATTTAGGAGGCATGCGGTTTTGGATAATGGCGCTACACTCTGCAGTAAGTGTAACTGTTTCGTTATCCTCGATCTTTCTCTTATTCGATAGGATTTCTTTGAGAAATTTAGTGTAAGACGGCATTTGAGTTATCGCTTCTGTAAAAGGAATAGTAATATTCAGCTGTTTAAGGAGCTCTACAAATTTCTTAAACTGTCCTGAAGTTTTTGAGTTTATTAGTCTTTGAGGATAAGGAATAGGTGGTTTATATGGCGCTGGAGGTGCTTGAGTTTTTTCACTTGCGGTATCCTCCTTCTCATTGTCTTCCTTCTTCTCTAACTCGGATTCCTTTTCTACTTGTTCAGTTGGTTTTTGTTGCATGGCTGAGTTTTCGGTCCTTGGATCGATCGGTTCGTCCAATTCTTTTCCGCTTCTTAGTATTACAGCATTTGCTTGGCCTTTTGGATTCTGTTCGGGTTGTCCAGGAAATGTGCCAGCGGGTGCGGCAACAGAGGCTTGTTGTTGAGCCACTTGTGATATCTGTGTTTCTAGCATTTTGTTGTGGGTGGCTAAAGCGTCTACTTTTCCGGTCAACTGTTTAATTTGCTCGCTAGTGTGTATGTTTTGATTCAGGAATTCTTTGTTTGTTTGAGCTTGAGTAGCTATGAATTTTTCCATCATCAACTCGAGGTTTGATTTCCTAGGTGCAGTCTGAGCAGCAGCTGGTTTCTGATATCCTGGCGGAGCAGTAGGCATTTGCAATGCATTTTCGCTTTTGTAAGAAAAGTTTGGATGATTTCGCCAACCTGGGTTATAGGTATTTGCGTAAGGATTTCCTTGAGGATAATTTACCTGGTCTGGTGGGATTCCGGCTAGCAATGGGCATTCGGGCGCATTATGAGTGGTGCTTCCGCATAACTCGCAATTTGGAGTTACGGCAGCGACGGTTGCAGTGGGGTTAACGGTCAGACTATCAATCTTCTGTGCTAGAGCATCTACTTTAGCGTTGAACTTTTCAAGGCTGCTGATCTTGTACATCCCACCTTTCGTTGTGGTTTTCTCTGTTGAGTGCGTTCACCTCCCCATTGGCAATGGTTTTGAGACATGTTTTCGATTAATTGATAGGCTTCGTCGTATGACTTATCCATAAGTGCACCGCCCGCGGCGGCGTCTATTGTCAATCTAGTATTGTATAAAAGCCCATTATAGAAAGTATGGATTATCACCCAGTCTTCTAGACCATGGTGAGGACATGTTCTCATCATATCTTTGAATCGTTCCCATGCTTCGTAAAGAGATTCAGTATCTTTTTGTCGAAATCCGTTGATTTGAGCTCTAAGCATAGCAGTTTTGCTTGGCGGAAAATATCTCGCTAAGAAGACGTTCTTCAATTGTTCTCACGTCGTAACGGAGTTGGATGGTAAAGATTGTAACCATGTCCACGCTCTGTCTCTAAGAGAGAATGGGAAAAGACGAAGTCTTATCGCGTCTGGAGTTACTCCATTTGCTTTCACCGTGTCTGCGTATTGTACAAACTTCGTTAGATGTTCGTTCGGATCCTCAGTTGCGTTTCCTGAGAATTGGTTTTGTTGTACAGCTGACAACAATGATGGTTTTAGCTCAAAATCATTTCGGGTAATAGCTGGGGCAACAATGCTACTTCTAGGCTCCATCTGAGAGGGTGTAGCGTATGCCTTCAGCGGTTTGTTTGGAGGTCCTTCAGCCATCTTTGATTTTTCTTCGGATTTGGGAATGGGAGTGAGAGGATCGGGAATGTTATGTTTGAGTTGGTACTCAATGATTCGGCTTCTTAGATGTAAGAAGCGTTCTAGTTCTGCGACTGAAGGTTTCAAGATATCGCCTTGTGAGCGATTACTTGGCATACAATCAACAGCACTAGTAAAGGAAAAATGAAAATTGTTAACCTAGTCTATACGGCGTAACAGAAGGTTACACTATTGACTAAACAGGTCCCCGGCAATGGCGCCAAAAACTTGATCGCGACTTTCTATGTCTAATACAACCTAACTGCAAGTGCACAGTCTATCGCGTAGTAATAATATATATACCGATCCCACAGGGACTCGTAATCAAACTAGTGTTCTTGGGAGTTACTATGTTTAGCTAGGTAGAATATGTTTAAGGGAATAAGATTGTCACTAAAGGGAAACTAAGACTGTTACTTAGATTATAATTAATTGACTCGATATGCAGTAATTGTGTTCTTCCGGGATTTGACAAGTTACTGGTGTATGAAATAATTTTCAGAATTTATTTAAGCAGAAAATGATGATTTGAAGACTCTCGCCTCACGATGGTTATTGACGCTAATCATAATTCTAAGGGCCAAACGTACACTTTCGTATCCCATTCGGGGTTAAAATTATTTTTTGGAAATCTCTAAGTTCTAATTCATTTTAAAGTGCTTTCGCTGTTATTAAAATGAGTGACTAGTGTTTACTATCTGATCTTGCCGCAGCTTTCGCTTGTTGGTTCGTATCTTAATTAATTTCCCACTTTCGTGGCAAAACTACTTTTAAATAAGTTCTCGCTTTCGCGACGAAGTTTATTCAGTAAATTAATTTTAAACACTCAGACCATAAATTACTTTTGAAAAGACAATTTTCAACCGGTTATTATCAAATCCCTTTCGAATTATTACTACATATCGATTACCTAAATTCAGCTAGACATGGATTTGGGAAAGGTAAAATATAAATGAAAATGATAAATAATAATATGCAACATAATAAAACTGGAATTACGATTGAAATGAGAAACCTGTAAATATTCCAATTGGCCTTTGGGCAGATCCTCCACAGATGTTGGCAGGATTCTGGTCTTTATGCCAATTTGATCGTACAATGGAAATAGAAATTACAGAAGAATGAAAGGAATGCAGAAAAAGCAAAGAGAAATAAATAAGAATATTAAAAACTGGAAAGGTTGCTCTGAAAATAAATTGGCAGCACTTCGTTATATGAATGCGGCTCCTCTTTCTGAGGTCCCCTTCTTCCCTTTTTATAGAAATGGAATTCTAACGGTTATAATTGAAGAGGGTAGACTTTGAGGCAGAAAAATCAGGGAGTAGTGGTCCACTATTTGGGACTTGAAACTGCTTCCTTTACGTGAAACTGAAGTGGGGCGTTTTTGCCTGCATGACGGTCGTCACAAGGTGTGACGGTCGTCACCCCTGTGACGGTCGTCATGGAACTGTGACGGTCGTCACAGCAGCAAAATCAGCATTCTGCGCTTTTCATGATGTTTTCATCCTTTTTTCGTCCATATTTCATCTGAGATTGCTTCTTTTCTTCATATTGCCTTGTTTAGACGTGATCGTTAAATACCTACAAAACATCAGACAAATAACACGGAAATAACCCGAAATCGGATCGAAAACAATTAAGCTTTAGTTGAATTATGCATCAAAATATATATACGATTTTGTGTTATCAAATGCTGCCAACAGAAGATCCTGAGCGTAGCCTCCAGAAGGATCTGAAGCAGAAGCTCCAGAAGGATCTGAAGCAGAAGCTCCAGAAGAATCTGAAGCAAGTCAGAAGCATCTGAACCAAAGAAGAATTCTGTATGAAAAGTTTTCAAAGCATTGTTACTACAGAAGATTCTGAAAGTACTAAAGCTGCCAGTACTGAGGATCTGACTCAAATATGCTCTAAACTTATACACGCTAAAAGCACACCTGCTGCAAAGACTCTGATTCAGCAAAATTCTGATCAACATCAGAAGGCTCTGATCAAATTAGACTCTGATGATTCTTGCTGAAAATTGATGAAGAAGAATTCAAAGATTATGTCCGTTGGAATAATCCAAACGACTCTTTTCTTATTTATGCTAGACACAAGAACACAGACAAAAAGGATTTCTTTGTGCTTTCTTCTTCTAGGAAAAGTCACTTGATGTGAAGACAAAAAATGCTCAGACCTTTTGGGACACTCTTCTCAACGTGAAGTTCTCTTGGATCAAGCTGCCTATAAAAGCAAGTCTTCACCCATCTTCTTCAGTTAACGTTTTACCTGAAAAGAAATCAATATTCAAAGCTTTCATACTATTCACATTCTTTCTAGAGTTAATTTCTTTGTTCTTAATATTAAGTGAAAAATCACAGTTGTGATAAAGCTTTTTTAGAAGCAATTTAAACACTTGTATTTGTTATTACATTTGATTGTAAGAAAACCTTAAGAAGATCCAGTTAGGATCAGTAGTTCTTGGGAAGACTTTGAACAGTTGTTCTTAGTGCTTACTATTGTAATCAGTTGATTAAATAGTGGATTAAGTCATTGTTTGAGAAAGACAAATCACTATAGGAAGGGTGGACTGGAGTAGTTGAGTTCAACGAACCAGGATAAAAATACTTGAGTTTTTATTTCTAAATTTTTATCTTCATACTTATTCAACCTCACTTTTAAGTATTTTCTCACCTTCAATTTACACATAAGTTTTAATTCAATTTAACACTTCTATCAATTTTATAAAAATCCATGAGCCTAATTAATGAAAAGTCAATAACTTATAATTTTTGTGTCTCGCCAAAAGTGACGAAGCACCACAATCATACTGAAAAGTTAAATCACATTAGGAGAAACCATAGCACGTTAAAGATGTCCAACATTCACATGCCCTCCATATACAAATTTGACCCACTGTACTGCACTTTCTTTTAAAAAATAGGTTAAAACACATTGCACCAAAAAATAAAATAAAACCCTCCTCCAATTCTACCACATCACCACTTCAATTTTGTTCAAGGTTAATATATTTAAGATTACAATTTTACCATTTTGCCCATTTATTTTAGTGTAATTTTTTAGTAGTAGTTGAAAGTGTAAAATGAAATGATATGCACTGAAAAACGAAAAGAAATTAAGTCAAAAAGATAAAAGAAATAAAGGCGCAGTTCATTTCTGCATTCTTCACCGTTTCAAACCTTCCCGTGTTTTCATTTTCAATTTCAACTTCACTCTCGTTCATTTTCCCGGGAAAAATTCTGTTTATTTTTTCAATTCCGATAGAAAAAAAAAGAGGGTTTTTGCGTCTACCTCGATCGCGGTTTCTGTCCTACCAAATCCTAACACTGTTATCAAAATTTAAGAGCACGAGATCCCGAAATTCAATACAGGTAGGTCATAATCCATTACCTACCGTTTTTGTTTCTCTCTTCTTTAACATTGTCATTCAATTCATGCATTTTTTTTTTGTCTTTCTGGTTAGGGATTTCGTGTATGGATCATATTATCAAGTTCTTCCTCTTGCTGTTTCTCTTTGGGTTAGGTATATCGATTAACCTTTTTTTTTTGTGTTTTTGGATTAGTATTTGTTTGATTTTGATTTTTTTTTTGTGGCAGTGAGTATTAGTTTTGCGGAAAATGATTTCGGACAATGTGAAAGAGTTGTTAAGAGCTGGGCGAGTTCTTCGCTTGATAGAGAGATTAGACAGAAAGATAAGCATACGCTTAAGGATTTGTTATTTTTCTTGCATGTTCCGAGAACGGGAGGGCGCACTTATTTTCACTGGTGAATTTCAGTTTGAGCTTTTTCTATTGAGCAGAATTTATAGACCTGTTTGTTTGATGCCGTTTGTGTTTTTTGTTTTTATGCAGCTTTTTGAGAAAATTGTATCCTGGTTATTTGGAATGTCCTCGGTCGTATGATAAGTTACGCTTTGATCCAAGGTGATGCCCGGATTTTTCGCTCATTATGACTGTATTTCTTTAATTCTTGCTATTTTGTTTTTTTTTGTTAAAAGAATCTAGAATGATTGTTTTGGTTATTCGTAGAGTTAAGTTGGTGTCATTTCCAGTGAGTAGCCCTAAACTAGTACATCTGTGGGCTTATGGCTTTTGTCGCCGTTGCTTTTTGATAATATTAGTCTAAATAGCTTTTGAGGAGTGTCTTAGATAACTCTCATTTAAGCTGCTGTGATTATTAAGAAATCTTTAACGCCTAAAAAGGTATTTGGCATTTCTTAACTTGTCTGATGTTTACTATATCCTGGTTTAGATTCTTGTAGTTTGTGGTTTAGCATTGCAATAAGATTCTCTGTAAATGTAGATGATTCCTGAAGCGTTATCTGTCAGTCTTTTGATACACTGATTTATATAAAGTCACAGCTGCATTCATAGCAATTCTACACGACGAAATAATGACAGATCACTAGAGTTGTTTTTTGTTCGATTGTAAAGCGTAACAACTTGCACTAGGTTAAACGAACTCATATGCAAAGAAAAATGTAAAGCGTAACAACTTCCATTTTAAAGTTTACTATTTAATCCATCTTATATTGCTTATTTTCTGTTGTTTACGTGTATTTGCAGCAAAGAAAAATGTAGACTGTTAGTTACACATGATGACTATAGCATTACGTCTAAACTTCCAAAGGATAGAACTTCTGTGGTTACCATACTTAGGGATCCGGTTGACCGTGTCTTTAGTACTTATGAATTTTCAATGGAGGTTGCAGCTAGATTTTTGGTGCATCCAAACTTGACATCTGCAACACAGATGGCTTTACGCTTGCACTCTAAGGCGAAAGGAATAAGCACATTGGCTATCTGGCCGTGGAAGTATCTGGTTCCGTGGATGAGAAACGACCTATTTACTAGGGTATATCTTATTTTATTTGTTGTTTGACATTTGTCTATTTCTGAATTTTATTTCAATGCTTTTAAGTTCAGATAAGGTTGTAAAAGAATCATTTTGTTGATACCCTCTAATCTGAACAGAGTATAACAAATTAATCTTTGACATAACTTTGCTTTCTTTGATATGTTCATAGATCTAGATTCGTTTAAATTTGCAAGTGTAGCCTTTCATATATTGTTGAAGATGGGAATATTAGTTGTAACTAAGTTGCCAAAAAGAAATTGATTTCATATCCTTACTTCATATGCTATTCTGTTGGCTAATGTGTTGTAGCATTACCACATGCTGGGCATGCTGGGTGATACTCTTTGGCCTTTATACAACATCAACAACAACAATTTGTATTCCAATGAGTGGGGTCGACTATATGGATCAAACGACACCATAATGTTCTACTTCTATCAAATAGCATACTTCTGTCCAGCTCATTAATCTCTAGATCTCTCTTAATAGTTTCTCTTAGTTTTTTCAAATCTTCCTCTACTTCTAGCAGTTTAACTACCCTTTATCTAATCTTTCCTCCTTACTGTAGACTCTTCTCTCTACATGTTCAAACCACCCAAGTCCATTTTCCTCCATCTTTTCTACTATAGGTGCTACCCTAGATCTCTCTAATATTGTCATTTCTAATCTTATCCTGTTTAGCCTTACCAACATCCATCCCAACATCCTCATGTCTACTACACTTGATTTATTTTCGTGTTAGTTCTTTATAGCCCAACACTCTTTGGCCTTTATTCTTCTAAAATTTGTTCGTCCCTATTTCCATTTGATGCACGTGTGATTGATTTAGACCTTAATGGACAGAGGGCTGCTAGGTATAGTAAGGGATTGAATGCCACTGATAGCAGTGATCCCTATGATATGGAAGATTTTGCAATGCCGTTACAAGAATACATCAATCATCCTGTGGCATGGGATATTGTACATAATGGAGCCACATTTCAGGTACTTCTGCATGTGTAATGTGTTTTTTTTTTCCTCCATATTATTGAGATTCATGCTTCACAATCTCTGTAAATGCTATGATTGTTTAACTGTTTTCTGAAATCATTGTTCAAATAGAATTTATTGCCTGGAACCTGTTTTCTATTTTGATGGCACTGATTATTTCCTCAAAAAATATGGAAGCATTTTCTTAAAGCCAAAAAACCCTTGTAATCACCTATTTAATTATTAGATGATTCAATCATGGCGTATGTGTCGATGCCAAATTCCATAACTTTCATTGGAATATTAATTTGCTAGCAAGATGGACATGTAGAGTACTTCATTTTAGTTGTTTATCCTGCAAATTGGAATCCCCAATTACAATTGAAAAGCTCATGTCTCTTATTTACAGAATGTCTTTGGTAATGATGTCAAATATTTGTAATAAGTTTGGTGGATCGTTCTATCATCAGGTTGCAGGTTTAACAAACAACTCTTATATAGCAGAAGCACATGATGTGCGTCATTGTGTACAGAAATATAAGATTCTCGGTAAATATGTGCTACAAGTTGCAAAGGTAAATTTGAAGCTTTGATAGTTGCATCTCATAGTTGTTTGCTTCTCTCAACTGCTCCTTTCCTCAATCCTTTTATAGTATGTACGTGTACATTTTGCAGATGAGACTGGACGATATGTTATATGTGGGTCTTACTGAGGAGCACCGAGAATCTGCGACAATGTTTGCAAATGTTGTTGGTTCTCAGGTTATATCACAGCTTAATGCACCAAACACCAGCCTGGATACTATTGAAAATATAGGTTAGTGGGGTTTAAATGTTTTTCTGTTTCTCTCAAACTTTTATCTCATGTTAGAAGGACTGAAAAGTCTTCGGGAATGCTACAGAATTTGGAGCCTGAAGCTAGCGCTCATATTCTTGCATTCACCTGGACATGTAATATTTTCAGAAGATATGGGTGGGTGTGTCAGATATCATGTTTTGAAATGACGTTTGGCTGTGTTTTGATGTTGACAGTTGTATTCTTTGACATTCAATGTGTTTTATTTTAATTAACATCTGACAATTGTTATGTACTTGTACAACAGAAAAGAGTTCATTTTCAGATGCTGATTCTGACAGCAGTGAACATCAGGTAAGAAGCTTATCTTGGATTGAGGAACTTAGTTATTGAGGTTTGAATATGGAAAGCATTCTTACAATGTTTCTGACTGCGAGACAGAATATCACCTCGGACAGGGGAGCAAGTAAGACCACTTCAAATGAAAGTGGAGAAGCATCAGAATCAACTGTAAGCTTGTTCCCTTAGCAATTGTGGTGGTTTTATGGACTTGCCATATGTTATCAGTTTCTCATTTTATCAGCCTGCTGATATTTCATTGATTTCAGATGACTGTTGGGAAACTCATGGATTCTTATGAAGTCTGTATTTCTAATTTACGGAAGTCCCAGTCTAGTCGGCGCATTTCCTCTTTGAAGAGGGTTCCGGTGAACTTTACGAAGGAGGCAAGCTTAACAAATCCAATGCTATCATAATATCATTCTATAATGCTTTCATCATCATATGTGGTGTGGATATCTATTATTTCTATTCTTTCTTAACCCACTCATTTAGTGTAGACATCTACAGCTGACTGGGATATGTATTTCTTAATTAAGCCTGTATTTCAAGTTACTTAATCTTCAGTTTCAAATTTATGTGTACAGTCTGGGATGATAACTTTTGTATCGCTAAAATTTTTTCACGAGCTTTCAAAACAAGTTGAAGTATTTAACATGGACATATGCGTTAATTTTAGCTGGAAATTTTATGAGTCAGTGATAATAGTTTCTTCACAAGATTAAAACATATCCCTTCTGATTTTCTATTTTATTTTTATATTTTGAAAGTTCTTGCAAGCTAATAAAATTTATTATGTGAAGCACATTTACTGCATATCCTTCTAGTTTGGGGTTTTGGTGGTGCAGAACATCATGTATGCAATGATGGCATGAATGATAAACATGTTTTACATTTACATATCGTTTCAATGTCTATTGCTTTGCTTTTTATATGTATCTCTTATCAATGGCATTGAGTTAATGATACTATTTGACAAGTGTTATATTGTTTTATAGCCTTCTATCAACTTTACTTCTGTGTTATCCCTTTATAATGATTTTTATGATTTTACAGGCACGGCATCAAGTTCCTGAAGATATTCTCAGGCAAATACGGTCTCTTAATGATCTTGACTTGGAGCTCTATGAATATGCAAGAGCCATTTTCAATAAGAAACATAGAGGCTCATTGCTAATTACTGAGGTATAACTGTTAAGTTTGATATATTCTGTCTCTTTGCTAAATGGTTAGATAATCTTATCCATGGTGGCAAAAGATTGGGAGTCTAAATGTTAAAAGGCTTTAAACAAAATAGGGAAATGCTAACAAGTGCCCCCGGACACTGGTTATGAGATTAAAAAGGTAAATTGAGCATTAAGAGATTAAAAATACATGTTTTTTTTAAAAATATGTGTATTCAATTCACTGAAAACATAAATAATTAACTTTTTAAAAGAATCTTGTGTGAATGAACTAAACATATAATATTTTTCTTATTTGGAATTACTGGTTAGCATGACCCAACAAAATATGATCAGAATAGAGTTAATTATGTATTAGTGTGATAAAATAGAAAAACCATTGGCGCTAAAGGTAAAGTTACTGAATGAGACAACTTTATTCATCTTGTCTTAGATTTTACTGAAACCATGTCTAATTTAATTTTGGAAACTTGCTATACTTTATAACAAAGTTTGTGTGAATTATTTATCTGCATGTGTTATCAACGAGCTAGAGTTTATATGCATAAACAAGATAAGAAGTTATGATATTTAGATCTCTACTTGTTTATGCAAGCTAGATGTTATCATGACTTGTGCTAAAATCTTCCGACTTGAAATTTGATTTTGAGTTCTTTTGCTGTGTTAAATTAAACTACAGGAGAGATTGTACAACATATCAACTAGCGCATTTGGCTTCATCCTCTGGAAGTTTCTTACAGTAGCAATAACTTTCTTCTTCGTCCTTTTCTTATTCTTACTGATTGTAAATGTGAGAAGAAGAACGTTTAAGGTTAAGAAGTAAAGTAATTGAATCATATTTTTGCGGGTTTACCCACTCTAACACGGAATCTAGAGAACAAATCTATTTAGACAGGATTCCGTTCAGCTTTGTTTTGAGTGGTTCATATCCCTTCTCTGATCTTGTAATTCTGTTCAATGTTTTGTCAGCTGATGGGTGGAGTTATGTTAGGGGACAGCTTTGGGAGGGAAGTGTTTTGAAAGACTACTATATATATTTGAAATTTTGAAAATTGAAAAATATCATGAATATATTATAATCACATAACAATTCATTAACACATTTTATTCATTTTAAAATATATTCTCTAATTTGCTGAATTTATAAAAGAAAAACCAATCATTTCCTCCCAAATCTTCCTCTTACACAAACGCATGGGCATTTCCTTGTTATTTTCATTTTTCTTGAAAATTCTACCTTTTCATTTACTACAGTTTGTCAAGAGTTAACGAACGAGTCACCATTATAGTCTATCGCTATTTTGGTTGTCAAAATTAGTTTGAATGTTAAATTATTACAAAATACACAATCACTATAATAAATATGATATCAATGCATGATTCTCAACATTTTATTTAACAAATATGACACTTATTAAATATGATGGGAGGAGTAAAATATATGGTTATTTCATGGTTTGAAATGGTAAAAAAAATTCAACATTTTATTTAACAAATATGCCACTTATTAAAGAATGACGCATCAAGTTCAATCATATGAGGCGTGGAAGAAATTATTGTGCAAATTGGTTAACCAATCTAGTCTTAATCAACAATGAGCTCTTCATTCCTGCAAATGTTTAAACGCATGAATTGAAGATCATTTTATAAGTTCTATTTGCATGACATATATTACTAAATTTTTTAATACTATTTTAAATTTATAACTTAGACCAATTTTATTATAGACTGTTCTTTGATTACCTAAAATGAGATTCAAATTATCTTTTCCTTTCATAAATTTTGTCAAGTGTGTTATGCATGTCATCAATTATATTTTCAACAAGATTGCATATTTGACCAAAGATGGATTTGCCATAATTCTATGAAAAGGAGAAGAAAGGGAGCAAAAGTTTTGGATTAAAATTCTTTGTTTTCTCTAAGACAATCTATTTCTTCTAATAACATTTTATTTTCTTTTTCAAAAGAATAATTATTTCTTCTAATCAAACATTTTTTTTAATTTACTTGATTCACTATCTAACTTTTTACATATGATAAATAACTCATTACATGTAAATTCAAAAGTTAGATAATTTATCTTATTTTTTACATGGTTTGTCATGTGACAAATATAAGTTTCTTCCTCTTTTTTAGATTCATCGGAGAGTCCATGTCGTTGTTGTTCCATGCAATATTAACTATTTTTTTAATCTTTTTGTAGTCATTTTAGATTTTCTTTAGTTCTACGGATATTCTGACTTTATGTGACATTTCTTTCCGAATTATAAGCAAGTTAGCATGACGATTAATCTTTCTTTACTTTGCTTTTGAAATTTTGAAATTTGTTTTTTGTGCCTTTGAAATTCATTGAAAGTTCAAAACATAAGATCCATGTCTTCATCACTTTCACTTTGACAGTTTTTTCTTCTAACTCCATACTTATGGCCTTTATAATTTTTAGTACTAGAATTTTCTTCCTTTTGTCTTCTTCATGTTGACATAGTGACTCAAATTATAAGAGAGGAGAGAAGGTGAATTGTGATATTCAAATTTCCTAAAACCGTTTTATAAAAACTCTTTGATTTAAAAAAACGTTTATGTTAAAAGAGAAAAATAGACAGAAATGAAACAACTAAATAATAAAAATGAGAAAAGATAGATAAAAAAAATAAATAATAGAAAGTAAAAGAGATAAGGGACAGAGATATCACACCAAAGATTTATCTGGTTCGACTTAAGTTAATTGACCTACTCCAATCCCCAAGTGTTTTTCCTTGAGATTTCCACTAAAACAAACTTGAGCTTTTCATAGAATCAATCCAACAACCGTACAAACAACTTGAGCATTTGCACATGATCAACCCACAAACCTTCTGCTAACAACCAAAGCTTTTATACAGGCTCTGATGAATGACCTTCACCCAAGCTTTTTTTAGGTTTACCTTGCAACCTTCATGTCAATTATAAAGATACAAGAAGAGAACTACACTTTTGAATAAGAAACTATAGTGAAATATCAGTACAACACGTCTCTTAGATGATAATTTTCACTTTTTTGACACTAAGGCACTTTAGTGAAAAAGAAATTTATAAAAGAATGAGAGAACAAAAGAATAATAGAAAATTACTATTCTGAAAAAACTAGTGTGTTTTAAAATGAGTGAAATCCTCCTTTATTTAGAAAATAATATGGCTCAAAGAAAACAATCTATGAGCCTTTTTAATGGTTTAATAGATTAACACTATGTACTAATCGATTAACCAAGATAAGATAGAAAAGTTTGAATTTTAATGTCACTTAATTAACTATCAGCTACCTTAATCCATCAGGAGGTGTTACACTTTGATCTAATCAATTATAAGTATAACACCCTAGTCTCCCCATTCATTTAATAAATAAAAATAAGAAAATAATTTGCGGAATTATCAGAGTTACACAAGTAGGATGCCACATCACTAAAATCTCATGAGGTATCAAGTCACTTCATATTTTTATTCCTCATAAAAATAAATTAAACAGCGGAATAATTAAATTGTTCACTTCAACAACACTAAGGCTTTAACAACATAAAACTTCCACAAAACTCGTGGTTCAACATAGTTTGGAAAAGTACAATATGTAACAAATGAAAAACAACACAAATAAATGACAAATCCACATCCTTCTCGTGTTACTTATCAGAGCGACTCCTAAGACTCGGTCAATAATAGCACACGCTCCAAGTACTACTCAGGTACCTGATTATCTGTACTTCTCAAGGAGCACATACACAATAATAGAAAAGGGGTGAGAATTACATTCAATAATTTTACGGTGAAAATCACATGCTAAGGAGTAGTATTCATACAATTCACACCAATCAAACAATCATAACGCACATACGAGTGTCATATCAACACTCGACATATTTAGCTCATATTCAATCATACATATATGCAATATGACTCGATTGATACTACACCATGCATACGATACCAACACAGTCCATATGGTTCACTCTTTGAACCTGATTCCTATCTGAATCTGAATAAGTTGTATACGTTCATCTGAATCACAACTTATCTCCACTTGACTCCCACATGGAGTCCGGACGAGACTAGGCACCCATCATGGATTCCCACCTAGACTCGTCTCCACATGACGCAACATGAAATGCATGACATCCAATTATGCATAATATAATATCATTTATGCATAACACACGATTCATAATGATCACACGCGAGCCACATGCTCACCGTAATTCTTTCTGGAATTACCATCTCTGCCTAAGACTGTCACATAACAATAATTTTAGCAACACAGGCATCAATCGCACATAGTAAAGAAAACCACACAAACATTCCATGTTTTATCGTATTTACTATCATTATCGTTTTTCCCATGTCTAATTATGTCACATTAGTCTTACAAACCAAGAGGAGTTGCATCGCACACAAAATCGGGAAAGAAATAGCAAAAATAGGAAATTCACAACACAACCCTACCCATACCTGTATGGCCCTGCCCCATACACATATAACCTTGTTTCGTCGCCCCAGGTGCCCAACCTTCATACGCGTAATGCCTCAGGCCTTACGTGTATGACCAGAGGGGATTTTCCTCCAAAAAGCCCCCATACGCGTAATGGGCTTGCCAAACACTTAACGCCCACTCCCTTACGCGTACCGGAAGAGGGTTGTGCTGGTCATGGGGACAAGGCGCATACCATACGCGTATTGCCCCTGGGAACGTCACTTATACGCGTATTGCCCCCTGGCATACGCGTATGGCCAGTATGCACAGAAAAATCAGTTTTTCGCAACAGTGCGATTTTTCACCCATTAACTTCTATTTTTGATCAAAAGCAACATTCACACCAGTATAATCCTAAAGTCTTTACTCTACTTCGTTAGCCTACCATTTTATCAAGGTTTTCTACAATTAGAATCATATTTTTGTGATCTCCTAAAAACCCATTTTTCCCAAATCCGTTTTCATGGTAAAAAAACAGCAATAATCCACCACAAATTACATGAATAATCAAACTAATATCAGTGCACAAACACGAATTCACAACAGCAGTCACATAAACATGGAATTCAAACAAGAAGGAAGAAGAATATTCATAAAATCCTAAGAGGGAAAGGAACCCTCACTATCCTCTCATGTTCTAATCACCATTAAATAACTCATTCTCCCCCTTACCTTAAAATCCTAAAGGCTTAAACACTTAAAAGATTCTTAAAGCTTCTTGGACTATTTTGTGACTATCCTTTACTCATTAATGATGGACTTTGAATTAGGTTCCTTGTGCTATGCTTTAGAGTTATATCTTGAGACTTTCGATCTTATTTACCACTTTGACCTTGAGTTTTCCTCTTGTGAAGTCTTGGCTTGGAGATTTAGCTTTCATCAGATGCTTGGTTATTTCTTTGCTTATTTTATTGTTTATCTTGTTGCTTGAGTCTAAAGGATGGGAGTTTTGACTTGTTTATGTCAAAGGCTTGTATCTTTGTTAGATCTTTCCTTCCTTAAATTTTATTTTATGCTTTAGGATTGTCTCTTTATCTCCTCCCTCTTCTTAAATTTTCAAAATCTTCTCCTTTTTTCAAAACCTTCTTTCTTTCAAACTAGAACATCTTTCATAATAAACATTGACTTTGTCAAGTGCATTTTCAAACTCGTTTTCTTTATAAATTCTAATCAATATTAACCATACTAAGACCATTTTCAAAAGACATAAAAAATATTGAACTCATTCAAATCATTTTGTTCCTTTTGCGCACCTTTTCCTTTTAAACTTTTTCATAAGGTTTAGACATGAGTTATTTTCATAGTTGAAATGTAATTTTCCTATCTCCATAGTTATGTTGAGTGTTGATTCTTTTCCACTTGAGAGAGCTAGTGACATACTTGTTGATTTTGATCCAAGTTGGAGTCCTTCTCAATATTGATGCAAAGGTCCATTTTCATACACTTGTGGGTGACTGGTTGAGTATTCTCCTTAAAATAACAACTTGTCTTCTCATCTAAAATCAATCAAAACAAATCTCTTTTGTTATTTTTACCACGAACTACGGGGTTTTGATCCTCCATTGCACTTTGTGGATACGTAGGCACGAGGCTCAGGAAGTTATGTCAAACACAAAATTATTTAAAAAAATACATCTCTTCTCACCTCACCAATATTTTGCAAACAACACCTTTTTAAGGCAAACACTAGATTTTTAAAGAGGTTCCTATAGAGTACTATAGACGTTTTGGATGCTAACACCTTCCTTTTGCGTAACCAACCCCTTACTCTGTCTCCTTTTTTATTAGTTTTGTTTTAAAACTTCTTTAGGTTTTATTCACTCTTTTTCCTTTTCTTTAAAAAGATAAAAGTGTGGTGGCGACTCCTGTTTTGTGAGTTAAGTTAATCAATAGCTTAATCTTAAATTTTCCCGCTACACTCCCTCAAACTCAATATCCTCAAAAGTTATATGATTTGTTAAGAGTGTAAAAAACTGGTTATGATGAGTTTGATTGATTTTGTATTTATCGTAGTTAGTCAAAAAAGTTTAAGATCACCATAATGTCACGACTCGAGTGTCTCAACTTGTAATTTTACAAGATGTCGCATGTAAGCTATTCCCATTTTTTTAAATAAAATAATTTGTTATATTAGGACTCTAATCACCAAATTGTCACAACCCATGCGCATAATATTAAAATTAACAAAATATTATGATTGCTTCTAGTCAGTTATATTTATATTTATCAAAAACTAAGATTCAAGATCACAAAGTTGTCGTGACTTAGATGTCTCTAAATCATTATCTTATTATTGTTGGATTCAAAATCATTAAGTAGCCACAACTCTTATATTTTAAATATTCTAAGAAAAAATAAACTTGATTTGATTTAATTGTCTCCTTTTTAAAAATTTAAATGTCAAATAAAAATGTGAAGATTAGTTGGAGGAAATTAAAAATCTATTAATAGAAAATACATAAAAATAAAACAAAGGGACTTATAGCCTATTAATGTCAAGAGACCTACTAAGGGTTTGATTGTTTGAAAGTTTTTTTTTGCATGGGAGGAGAGAAAGCAATTTAAATGAAGAGAATCTGGATCAATTTTTTAGGAGGGGAGGGAAAAGGCATGATCAAAATTCTTTGTAATTTTTTTTCTTAATTGTTTGAGTTATAGATTTTTTTTTGGAGGCGAGAGAATGAATGTTAAAATACAGTTTATAAATTGAAGATATTAACCTTTATTTTTTTTATTTATAAAAAATTTTAATTTTTCATTTGAGACTATATTAAAAGTTTAGGTTTTATTTCCATTTTTTTTTTTTTTACGTTAGAGTTTTTCTCTTTTGTTGTTACAAGTTTCTTGTTTCATTTGTTTTTGTGCGTTAATTTTATTCATTTCTTAAGTCAACATCATATGTTACAATTATTGTCATTTTTGTTTTTCTTTTGCTTTTTTCACATCAACATTATTTTTATTTTACAAATGTTAATTTTTGTTTTTTTGTCACTGTCATTTTGATGTTTGTTGTTTTTCTTTTCTTTTATTTTTCATGAAAACATCATTGTTATCATTATCATAATTATACTTCCTTTTGTTTTCATGTGTTTTATTTTTAGTCATTTTTTTGTCCTTGAACTTTGTATCATGATTTCATTTTTATGTGTTCTTTTATTTGTATTAATATATTTGAAATATTGAACATCAGTGTTTCAATCCTATATACTACTAATATTCATATACTACTAATATTCATGTATACATGTTTGTTCTGCCCTCTATGTGTTGTTTTTATAAGATAAATTCCCAATTGTTTTTACCACTAAATACACTAATATTACAAATGAATTTTTAAAAACAAAAGTAATTAGTGCACGACACAATCTCTTATATAATACCAAATAAGTATATTTTTAATGCAGTAATTAACTCTTGATTTTTATTCGGTTTAATGTAATGTGACTCTTGTTGAAACAACTAATAGATCATAAATGTTAATTTATATTTTTTCAATGGTTTAATGGCTTAATGTAATTTGACTCTTGATGAAACCATTAATGTAATTTTATTTAAAAAAAAAATTATAGTAGTAATATTATTTAAAATTTTTAAATAATACATATTTAATATTTAAAGTAATATATCATTTTTTTAAATAGAAAAATTGATGTGCATATTGTTAATAATAAAAAATAATTCATGTCGCGAATTATATTTTGTTTGGGAATTGTTTTTGAAATAATATAATAAAGAGACATAATGATTAAAAAGAATTTAATATATTTATAATTGTTTTATGTATAGAAAAATCATTTATCTCAAATTTATATTTAATTTTACTTATACATCATGCCCCCACAATTTTAACTTTCTTGCTCCGTCTCTGGTAGCGACAAATTTTGGTAAAGATTCGATGATTAATGTTGTACATGCTTGTATTGTTGTTATATTTTTATTTTCTCTTTTTCTTCAAGTTTCCTTTCATCTATCTGAAGTCTCCACTTCTATGTTTATATCTTTTTTTTTTGTTTAAAAATAATTTAAGGGTTGAAAATGATGATGATGAGTGAATAGGGATTGTGATATTGATTTTAAGTTGAGGGTTATCATGATTTGTAGAGGTTATCGAGTTCTATGAATCTCTATATTTTATTTTGTTTTTTTTGTTCTATTTTTTCTTCTCTCTTTTTATTTATCGGTTTCTTCTCTTTCAACCCTATCTATTTTTAACATGTCAAATTTATTAAATAAATTGATGAATATGGTTAATTCTGAACTTGATTATTGTTGCTTTGGCATATAAATTGATTTGGCATATATTAAAGGACAAAGAAGTAGCTACATTTTTTAACGGAGTGTGAAATTGAACATAATAGTGACTCAAATTATAAGAGAGAAGAGTGATTCAAATTATAAGAGAGGAGAAAAGGTGAATTGTGATATTCAAATTTCCTAAAATCGTTTTATAAAAACTCTTTGATTTAAAAAACATTTATGTTAAAAGAGAAAAATAGACAGAAATGAAACAACTAAATAATAAAAATGAGAAAAGATAGATAAAAAAATAAATAATAGAAAATAAAAGAGATAAGGGACAGAGATATCACACCAAAGATTTATCTGGTTCGACTTAAGTTAATTGACCTACTCCAATCCCCAAGTGTTTTTCCTTGAGATTTCCACTAAAACAAACTTGAGCTTTTCATAGAATCAATCCAACAACCGTACAAAACAACTTGAGCATTTGCACATGATCAACCCATAAACTTTCTGCTAACAACCAAAGGTTTTATACAGGCTTTGATGAATGACCTTCACTCAGGCTTTTTTTAGGTTTACCTTGCAACCTTCATGTCAATTATAAAGATACAAAAAGAGAACTACGCTTTTGAATAAGAAATTATAGTGAAATATCAGTACAACACGTCTCTTAGATGATAATTTTCACTCTTTTGACACTAAGGCACTTTATTGAAAAAGAAGTTTATAAAAGAATGAGAGAAAAAAAGAATAATAGAAAATTACTATTCTGAAAAAACTAGTGTGTTTTAAAATGAGTGAAATCCTCCTTTATTTAGAAAATAATATGGCTCAAAGAAAACAATCTATGAGCCTTTTTAATGGTTCAATCGATTAATACTATGTACTAATCGATTAACCAAGATAAGATAGAAAAGTTTGAATTTTAATGTCACTTAATTAACTATCAGCTACCTTAATCCATCAGGAGGTGTTACACTTTGATCTAATCAATTATAAGTATAGCACCCTAGTCTCCCCATTCATTTAATAAATAAAAATAAGAAAATAGTTTGCGGAATTATCAGAGTTACACAAGTAGGATGCCACATCACTAAAATCTCATGAGGTATCAAGTCACTTCATATTTTTATTCTTCATAAAAATAAATTAAACAGCGGAATAATTAAATTGTTCACTTCAACAACACTAAGGCTTTAACAACATAAGACTTCCACAAAACTCGTGGTTCAACATAGTTTGGAAAAATACAATATGTAACAAATGAAAAACAACACAAATAAATGACAAATTCACATCCTTCTCGTGTTACTTATCAGAGCAACTCCTAAGACTCGATCAATAACAGCACACACTCCAAGCACTACTCAGGTACCTGATTATCTATACTCCTCAAGGAGCACATACACAATAACAGAAAAGGGGTGAGAATTACATTCAATAATTTTACGGTGAAAATCACATGCTAAGGAGTAGTATTCATACAATTCACACCAATCAAAAAATCATAACGCACATACGAGTACCACATCAACACACAACATATTTAGCTCATATTCAATCATACATATATGCAATGTGACTCGATTGATACTACACCATGCATACGGTACCAACACAGTCCATATGGTTCACTCTTTGAACACAATTCCTATCAGAATCCGAATATGTCGTATACGTTCATCTGAATTACAACTTATCTCCACTCAACTCCCACATGGAGTCCGGACAAGACTAGGAACCCATCATGGATTCCCACCTAGACTCGTCTCCACATGACGCAACATGAAATGCATGACATCCAATTATGCATAATACAATATCATTTATGCATAACACACGATTCATAATGATCACACGCGAGCCACATGCTCACCGTAATTCTTTCTGGAATTACCATCTCTGCCCAAGATTGTCACATAACAATAATTTTAGCAACACAGGCATCAATCACACATCGTAAAGAAAACCACACAATTATTCCATGTTTTACCGTATTTACTATCATTATCGGTTTTCCCATGTATAATTATGTCACATTAGTCTTACGAACCAAGAGGAGTTGCATCGCACACAAAATCGGGAAAGAAATAGCGAAAATAGAAAAATCACAACACAACCCTACGCATACCTGTATGGCCCTGCCCCATACACATATAACCTTGTATCCTCTCCCCAGGTGCCCAACCTTCATACGCGTAATGCCTCAGACCTTACGTGTATGACCAGAGGGGATTTTCCTTCAAAAAGCCCCCATACGCGTAATGGGCTTGCCATACACTTAACTCCCACTCCCTTACGCGTAACGGCAGAGGGTCGTACTGGTCATGGGGACAAGGCGTGTACCATACGCGTATTGCCCCTGGGAACGTCACTCATAAGTGTATTGCCACCTGGCATATGCGTATGGCCAATATGCACAGAAAAATCAGTTTTTCGCATCAGTGCGATTTTTCACCCATTAACTTCTATTTTTGATCAAAAGCAACATTCACACCAGTATAATCCTAAAGTCATTACTCTACTTCATTAGCCTACCATTTATCAAGGTTTTCTACCATTAGAATCATATTTTCGTCATCTCCTAAAAACCCATTTTTCCTAAATTCGTTTTCATGGTAAAAAAAACAGCAACAATCCACCACAATTTACATGAATAACCAAACTAATATCAGTGCACAAACACGAATTCACAACAGCAGTCACATAAACATGGAATTCAAACAATAAGGAAGAAGAATATTCATAAAATCCTAAGAGGGAAAGGAACCCTCACTACCCTCTCATGTTCTAATCACCATTAAATAACTCATTTTCCCCCTTACCTTAAAATCCTAAAGGCTTAAACACTTAAAAGATTCTTAAAGCTTTTTGGACTATTTTGTGACTATCCTTTACTCATGGATGATGGACTTTGAATTAGGTTCCTTGTCCTATGCTTTAGAGTTATATCTTGAGACTTTCGATCTTATTTGCCATTTTGACCTTGAATTTTCCTTTTGTGAAGTCTTGGCTTGGAGATTTAGCTTTCATCAGATGCTTGGTTATTTCTTTGCTTATCTTATTGCTTATCTTGTTGCTTGAGTCTAAATGATGGGATTTTTGGCTTGTTTATGTCAAAGGCTTGTATCTATGTTAGATCTTTCCTTCCTTAAATTTTATTTTATGCTTTAGGATTGTCTCTTTATCTCCTCCCTCTTCTTAAATTTTCAAAATCTTCTCCCTTTTTCAAAACCTTCTTTCTTTCAAACTAGAACATCTTTCATAATAAACCTTGACTTTGTCAAGTGCATTTTCAAACTCATTTTCTTTATAAATTCTAATCAATATTAACCATACTAAGACCATTTTCAAAAGACATAAAAAATATTTAACTCATTCAAATCATTTTGTTCCTTTTGCGCACCTTTTCCTTTTAAAATTTTTCATAAGGTTTAGACATGAGTCATTTTCATAGTTGAAATGTAATTCTCCTATCTCCATAGTTATGTTGAGTGTTGATTCTTTTCCACTTGAGAGACCTAGTGACATACTTGTTGATTTTGATCCAAGTTGGAGTCCTTCTCAATATTGATGCAAATGTCCATTTTCATACACTTGTGGGTGACTGGTTGAGTATTCTCCTTAAAATGACAACTTGTCTTCTCATCTAAAATCAATCAAAACAAATCTCTTTTGTTATTTTTACCACGAACTACGGGGTTTTGATCCTCCATTGCACTTTGTGGATACGTAGGCACGAGGCTCAGGAAGTTATGTCAAACGTAAAATTATTTTAAAAAATACATCTCTTCTCACCTCACCAATATATTGCAAACAACACCTTTTTAAGCCAAACGCTAGATTTTTAAAGAGGTTCCTATAGAGTACTATAGACGTTTTGGATGCTAACACCTTCCCTTTGCGTAACCAACCCCTTACTCTGTCTCCATTTTTATTAGTTTTGTTTTAAAACTTCTTTAGGTTTTATTCACTCTTTTTCCTTTTCTTTAAAAAGATAAAAGTGTGGTGGCGACTCCTGTTTTGTGAGTTAAGTTAATAAATAGCTTAATCTTAAATTTTCCCGCTACACCCCTTCAAACTCAATATCCTCAAAAACTATATGATTTGTTAAGAGTGTAAACAATTGGTTATGATGAGTTTGATTGATTTTGTATTTATCGTAGTTAGTCAAAAAAGTTTAAGATCACCATAATGTCACGAATCGAGTGTCTCAACCTGTAATTTTACAAGATGTCGTATGTAAGCTATTCCAATTTTTTTATAAATAAAATAATTTGTTATATTAGGACTCTAATCACCAAATTGTCACAACTCATGCGTATAATATTAAAATTAACAAAATATTGTGATTACTTCTAGTCCGTTATATTTATATTTATCAAAAACTAAGATTCAAGATCACAAAGTTGTCGTGACTTAGATGTCTCTAAATCATTATCTTATTATTGTTGGATTCAAAATCATTAAGTAGCCACAACTCTTATATTTTAAATATTCAAAGAAAAAATAAACTTGATTTGATTTAATTGTCTCCTTTTCAAAAATTTAAATGTCAAATAAAAATGTGAAGATTAGTTGGAGGAAATTAAAAATCTATTAATAGAAAATACATAAAAATAAAACAAAGGGACTTATAGCCTATTAATGTCAAGAGACCTACTAAGGGTTTGATTGTTTGAAAGTTTTTTTGCATGGGAGGAGAGAAAACAATTTAAATGAAGAGAGTTTGAATCAATTTTTTAGGAGGGGAGGGAAAAGGCATGATCAAAATTCTTTGTAATTTTTTTTCTTAATTGTTTGAGTTATAGATTTTTTTTGGAGGCGAGAGGATGAATGTTAAAATACAGTTTATAAATTGAAGATATTAACCTTTATTTTTTTTATTTATAAAGAATTTTAATTTTTCATTTGAGACTATATTAAAAGTTTAGGTTTTATTTCCAATTTTTTTTTTACGTTAGAGTTTTTCTCTTTTGTTGTTACAAGTTTCTTGTTTCATTTGTTTTTGTGCGTTAATTTTATTCATTTCTTAAGTCAACATCATATGTTACAATTATTGTCATTTTTGTTTTTCTTTCGTTTTTTTTCACATCAACATTATTTTTATTTTCCAAATGTTAATTTTTGTTTTTTTGTCACTGTCATTTTGATGTTTGTTGTTTTTCTTTTCTTTTATTTTTCATGACAACATCATTGTTATCATTATAATAATTATACTTCCTTTTGTTTTCATGTGTTTTATTTTTTAGTCATTTTTTTGTCCTTGAACTTTGTATCATGATTTTATTTTTATGTCTTCTTTTATTTGTATTAATATATTTGAAATATTGAACATCAGTGTTTCAATCCTATATACTACTAATATTCATATACTACTAATATTCATGTATACATGTTTGTTCTGCCCTCTATGTGTTGTTTTTGTAAGATAAATTCCAACTTGTTTTTACCACTTAATACACTAATATTACAAATGAATTTTTAAAAACAA
The DNA here is from genome assembly GCA_963859935.3 of Lathyrus sativus. NCBI lineage: Eukaryota > Viridiplantae > Streptophyta > Magnoliopsida > Fabales > Fabaceae > Lathyrus > Lathyrus sativus. Next base: position 428,667,371 of record OZ012741.1, read on the forward strand.
ATGAATTTTACCACTTAATACACTAATATTCGGTTTAATGTAATGGGACTCTCGTTGAAACCACTAATAGATCATAAATGTTAATTTACATTTTTTCAATGGTTTAATGGCTTAATGTAATTTGACTCTTGATGAAACCATTTATGTAATTTTATTTTTAAAAAAAATTATAGTAGTAATATTATTTAAAATTTTTAAATAATACATATTTAATATTTAAAGTAATATATCATTTTTTAAATAGAAAAATTGATGTGCATATCGTTAATAATAAAAATAATTTATGTCGCGAATTATATTTTGTTTGTGAATTGTTTTTGAAATAATATAATAAAGAGATATAATGATTAAAATGAATTTAATATATTTATAATTGTTTTATGTATAGAAAAATCATTTATCTCAAATTTATATTTAATTTTACTTACACATCATGCACCCACAATTTTAACTATCTTGCTCCGTCTCTGGTGGCGACAAATTTTGGTAAAGATTCGATGATTAATGTTGTACATGCTTGTATTGTTGTTATATTTTTATTTTCTCTTTTTCTTCAAGTTTCCTTTCATCTATCTGAAGTCTCCACTTCTATGTTTATATCTTTTTTTTTGTTTAAAAATAATTTAAGGGTTGAAAATGATGATGATGAGTGAATAGGGATTGTGATATTTATTTTAGGTTGAGGGTTATCATGATTTGTAGAGGTGATCGAGGTCTATGAATCTCTATATTTTATTTTGTTTTTTTTGTTCTATTTTTTTCTGCTATCTTTTTATTTATCGGTTTCTTCTCTTTCAATCCTATCTATTTTTAACATGTCAAATTTATTGACTAAATTGATGAATATGGTTAATTGTGAACTTGATTATTGTTGCTTTGGCAGATAAATTCATTTTGCAGATATTAAATGACAAAGAAGTAGCTACATTTTTTAACGGAGTGTGAAATTGAACATAATAGTGACTCAAATTATAAGAGAGAATAGTGACTCAAATTATAAGAGAGGAGAGAAGGTGAATTGTGATATTCAAATTTCCTAAAACCTTTTTATAAAAACTCTTTGATTTAAAAAACGTTTATGTTAAAAGAGAAAAATAGACAAAAATGAAACAACTAAATAATAAAAATGAGAAAAGATAGATAAAAAAAAAAGAAAATAAAAGAGATAAGGGACAGAGATATCACACAAAAGATTTATCTGGTTCGACTTAAGTTAATTGACCTACTCCGATCCCCAAGTGTTTTTCCTTGAGATTTCCACTAAAAGAAACTTGAGCTTTTCATAAAATCAATCCAACAACCGTACAAAACAACTTGAGCATTTGCACATGATCAACCTACAAACCTTCTGCTAACAACCAAAGCTTTTATACAGGCTCTGATGAATGACCTTCACCCAGGCTTTTTTAGGTTTACCTTGCAACCTTCATGTCAATTATAAAGATACAAAAAGAGAACTACGCTTTTGAATAAGAAATTATAGTGAAATATCAGTACAACACGTCTCTTAGATGATAATTTTCACTCTTTTGACACTAAGGCACTTTAGTGAAAAAGAAGTTTATAAAAGAATGAGAGAAAAAAAGAATAATAGAAAATTACTATTCTGAAAAAACTAGTGTGTTTTAAAATGAGTGAAATCCTCCTTTATTTAGAAAATAATATGGCTCAAAGAAAACAATCTATGAGCCTTTTTAATGGTTTAATCGATTAACACTATGTACTAATTGATTAACCAAGATAAGATAGAATAGTTTGAATTTTAATGTCACTTAATTAACTATCAGCTACCTTAATCCATCAGGAGGTGTTACACTTTGATCTAATAAATTATAAGTATAACACCCTAGTCTCCCCATTCATTTAATAAATAAAAATAAGAAAATAGTTTGCGGAATTATCAGAGTTACATAAGTAGGATGCCACATCACCAAAATCTCATGAGGTATCAAGTCACTTCATATTTTTATTCTTCATAAAAATAAGTTAAACAGCAGAATAATTAAATTGTTCACCTCAACAACACTAAGGCTTTAACAACATAAAACTTCCACAAAACTCGTGGTTCAACATAGTTTGGAAAAATACAATATGTAAAAATGAAAAACAACACAAATAAATGACAAATCCACATCCTTCCCGTGTTACTTATCAGAGCGACTCCTAAGACTCGAACAATAACAGCACACGTTCCAAGCACTACTCAAGTACCTGATTATCTGTACTCCTCAAGGAGCACATACACAATAATAGAAAAGGGGTGAGAATTACATTCAATAATTTTACGGTGAAAATCACATGCTAAGGAGTAGTATACATACAATTCACACCAATCAAACAATCATAACGCACATACGAGTGTCATATCAACACTCGGCATATTTAGCTCATACTCAATCATACATATATGCAATGTGACTCGATTGGTACTACACCATGCATACGATACCAACACAGTCCATATGGTTCACTCTTTGAACCTTATTCCTATCAGAATCTGAATAAGTCGTATATGTTCATCTGAATTACAACTTATCTCCACTCGACTCCCACATGGAGTCCGAACGAGACTAGGAACCCATTCTGGATTCCCACCTAGGCTCGTCTCCACATGACGCAACATGAAATGCATGACATCCAATTATGTATAATACAATATCATTTATGCATAACACACGATTCATAATGATCACACGCGAGCCACATGCTCACCGTAATTCTTTTTGGAATTAGCATCTCTGCCCAAGACTGTCACATAACAATAATTTTAGCAACACAGGCGTCAATCACACATCATAAAGAAAACCACACAAACATTCAATGTTTTACCGTATTTACTATCATTATCGGTTTTCCCATGTCTAATTATGTCACATTAGTCTTACGAACCAAGAGGAGTTGCATCGCACACAAAATCGGGAAAGAAATAGCAAAAATAGGAAATTCACAACACAACCCTACCCATACCTGTATGGCCCTGCCCCATACACATATAACCTTGTTTCGTCGCCCCAGGTGCCTAGCCTTCATACGCGTAATGCCTCAGGCCTTACGTGTATGACCAGAGGGGATTTTCCTCCAAAAAGCCCCCATACGCGTAATGGGCTTGCCATACACTTAACGCCCACTCCCTTACGCGTAACGGCAGAGGGTCGTGCTAGTCATGGGGAAAAGGCGCATACCATACGCGTATTTCCCCTGGGAACGTCACTCATACGCGTATTGCCCCCTGGCATAGGCGTATGGCCAGTATGCACAGAAAAATCAGTTTTTCGCATCAGTGCGATTTTTCACCCATTAACTTCTATTTTTGATCAAAAGCAACATTCACACCAGTATAATTCTAAAGTATTTACTCTACTTCATTAGCCTACCATTTTATAAGGGTTTTCTACGATTAGAATCATATTTTTGTCATCTCCCAAAAACCCATTTTTCCCAAATCCGTTTTCATGGTAAAAAAAACAGCTACAATCCACCATAATTTACATGAATAACCAAACCAATATCAGTGCACAAACACGAATTCACAACAGCAGTCACATAAACATGGAATTCAAACAAGAAGGAAGAAGAATATTCATAAAATCCTAAGAGGGAAAGGAACCCTCACTACCCTCTCATGTTCTAATCACCATTAAAGAACCCATTCTCCCCCTTACCTTAAAATCCTAAAGGCTTAAACACTTAAAAGATTCTTAAAGCTTCTTGGACTATTTTGTGACTATCCTTCACTCATGGATGATGGACTTAGAATTGGGTTACTTGTCCTATGCTTTAGAGTTATATCTTGAGACTTTGGATCTTATTTTCCACTTTGACCTTGACTTTTCCTCTTATGAAGTCTTGGCTTGGAGATTTAGCTTTCATCAGATGCTTGGTTATTTCTTTGCTTATCTTATTGCTTATCTTGTCGCTTGAGTCCAAAGGATGGGAGTTTTGGCTTGTTTATGTCAAAGGCTTATATCTTTGTTAGATCTTTCCTTCCTTAAATTTTATTTTATGCTTTAGGACTGTCTCTTTATCTCCTCCCTCTTCTTAAATTTTTAAAATCTTCTCCCTTTTTCAAAACCTTCTTTCTTTCAAACTAGAACATCTTTCATAATAAATCTTGACTTTGTCAAGTGTATTTTCAAACTCATTTTATTTATAAATTATAATCAATATTAACCATACTAAAACCATTTTCAAAAGACATAAAAAATATTTAACTCATTCAAATCATTTTGTTCCTTTTGCGCACCTTTTCCTTTTAAACTTTTTCATAAGGTTTAGACATGAGTCATTTTCATAGTTGAAATGTAATTCTCTTATCTCCATAGTTATGTTTAGTGTTGATTCTTTTCCACTTGAGAAAGCTAGTGACATACTTGTTGATTTTGATCCATTTGGAGTCCTTCTCAATATTGATACAAAGGTCCATTTTCATATACTTGTGGGTGACTGGTTGAGTATTCTCCTTAAAATGACAACTTGTCTTCTCATCTAAAATCAATCAAAACAAATATTTTTTCTTATTTTTACCACAAACTACGGTGTTTTGATCCTCCATTGCACTTTGTGGATACGTAGGCACGAGGCTCAGGAAGTATTGTCAAACATAAAATTATTAAAAAAATATTTCTCTTCTCACCTCACCAATATTTTGCAAACAACACCTTTTTAAGCCAAATGCTAGATTTTTAAAGAGGTTCCTATAGAGTACTTTTGGATGCTAACACCTTCCCTTTGCGTAACCAACCCCTTACCCTGTCTCCGTTTTTATTAGTTTTGTTTTAAAAATTCTTTAGGTTTTATTCACTTTTTTTTTTCCTTTTCTTTTAAAAAATAAAAGTGTGGTGGCGACTTCTGTTTTGTGAGTTAAGTTAATCAATAGCTTAATCTTAAATTTTCCCGCTACACTCCCTCAAACTCAATATCCTAAAAAACTATATGATTTGTTAAGAGTGTAAAAAACAGGTTATGATGAGTTTGATTGATTTTGTATTTATCGTAGTTAGTCAATAAAGTTTAAGATCGCCATAATGTCACGAGACCTACTAAGGGTTTGATTGTTTGAAAGTTTTTTTGCATGGGAGGAGAGAAAATAATTTTAATGAAGAGAATTTGAATCAATTTTTTAGGAGGGGAGGGAAAAGGCATGATCAAAATTCTTTGTAATTTTTTTAGTTATAGGTTTTTTTTGGAGGCGAGAGGATGAATGTTAAAATACAGTTTATTAATTGAAGATCTTAACCTTTGTTTTTTTTATTTATAAAAAATTCTAATTTTTCTTTGATAATATATTAAAAGTTTAGGTTTTATATCCAATTGTTTTTTTTACGTTAGAGTTTTTCTCTTTTGTTGTTACAAGTTTCTTGTTTCATTTGTTTTTGTGCGTTAATTTTATTCATTTCTTAAGTCAACATCATATGTTACAATTATTGTCATTTTTGTTTTTCTTTCGTTTTTTTCACATCAACATTATTTTTATTTTCCAAATGTTAATTTTTTTTGTCACTATCATTTTGATGTTTGTTGTTTTTCTTTTATTTTATTTTTCATGACAACATCATTGTTATCATTATTACTAGCGTCCAAACGGGCACGTCCGTGCCCGTTTGTCCGCTTTTTTTATTGCGCTAACGCGCAAATATATTAATAGTGTATTTTTTTATAAATTTAATTTTACTATAAACTCTTTATATTGATTTTAATATAAACTATTTATACGATGAAACATTAAGTTTTGTATTTATATATTGCTATAGATTAGTCAAAACCATAAGAAGATTTAGATAGAAGAAGGACAAAAATCTTTCTCACAATTTATTAAGCAACTAATCATAAACATTAACACGGATATTAAGTTACATTATTGCTTAATAGGAAGGTCAACCATGGAATCAAAATCAGAAATATCTCTCATTTCACTGCAAAACAAATGAAGTAAATTTTAGTAGTAGTCAACGGTATAATGTAATCTAGTAAGTACACGCCTAGTGTGAGGTTGGAAAAGTATAGTTGAATGATTAAACATAATAGATAAATACCTGAGTTTGTGACAACAAAATTTCTTTAAAAACTATATTTTTTGTAAACTCCCCTTCTTCCCCACTTACTCTTCCGTCTTTAATTAGCACTCTTGTTGCAGCCCGCGAAACACCTCTTGATAAAGCAACATACAATTGTCCGTGACTGAAAACATGTCGTGGAAGATAAATTCCGACATTTGGAATTGTTTGTCCTTGGGATTCATTTATAGTGAGTGCAAAGCTTAGTTTGACAGGAAACTGTTTTCTAATAAGCACAAAAGGAAGTCCCGCACCTTCAGTAGTTTTGAGCTTAATTCTTGGCAAGAAATCTCTTTTTCCAGCATTGTGGCCTGTAAGTATTTCAACATCAAGCAAATTCATAAAAAAAACCACGACATAACAACCTTGTCCCATTACACAACCCAAATTTAGGGTCTATGTTTCGCAACAATATCAGTGGAGCCCATATTTTTATCTTTAAAATATGTGGCGGTAAAGCACCATGAGCAATCGTGTGCAAGTATTCCTGTTGATATAGATTATGAGTATCACCCTCAACCTCATCAAAAGATAACAAAATATGTTCATCTCCAGGGAATTTCTCAATAATCATGTCATTCAACATATGCACATCACAATTTTTTGGAGTAAGTATGGCTCTCTCCACCATATATGAAGCATCTCATCCATGGTTTTCTAATTGGGGGAATGTATGTTGTATAAGCTTTTGTATGGAGCTTTCTCCTTCCCAAGGTATTACAATTTCAACAGGCATTCTAACCATGTCATCCTCTTTAGTAGGTTCATTACCATCTCGAATACAAGCATGAATTAGTTTCAATCTTGATGTTGCTCTCGAATACAAAAACAACACTGAAGCAAACATTGGAACTTCCATAGGACTTCTAATACAAACAATGACAAAGAGGCAAATTATTAACCACCCACAGACCATAAATTATGAAGAATCATTGGATGAAACATTAAATGAACATGTTTTTTTCTCTCTATAAATTTGTATTTATGTTATGCATCACACATTGAGAGGTTTATATATAAAAATAAAAATAAAAAACCAACTCTAAGAGTTATGGAGTTACCACAATTCAAAATAACTACCATCATTTAATAAAAACTTCATTTTTTTATTTGTATTTTTGTTTTTAAAATTAAATTTTAAAGGATAAAATAGAAATAAAAATAGGCCAGTCTAAAATTCCATGTTCCCTAGATAAATTATTTAATTTTAATTTAATTATAAACTATTTATAAAATAATTAAAGATAATGATATGAAAAATAATAAACTGTTGGCGGTTAATAAACCTTTGCGTAACCACCGTTGTGAGAAAAAAAATAAAAAATAAAAATAAAAATTGAAAAGGGTAAATTTGGAAGAAAAAAAAGTTACACCAAAACAATCTATTGCCTTTATATATTGTTATAGATAATTATACTTCCTTTTATTTTTATGTGTTTTATTTTTTAGTCATTTTTTTGTCCTTGAACTTTGTATCATGAATTCATTTTTATGTGTTCTTTTATTTGTATTAATATAATTGAAATATTGAACATCCGTGTTTCAATCCTATATATTACTAATATTCATATACTACTAATATTCATGCATACATGTTCTGCCCTCTATATGTTGTTTTTATAAGATACATTCCAAATTGTTTTACCACTTAATACACTAATATTACAAATGAATTTTTAAAAATAAAAGTAATTAGTGCACGACGCAATCTCTTATATAATACCAAATAAGTATATTTTTAATGTAGTAATTAACTCTTGATTTTTATTCGGTTTAATGTAATGTGACTCTTGTTGAAACCACTAATAGATCATAAATGTTAATTTATATTTTTTCAATGGTTTAATGGCTTAATTTAATTTGATTCTTGATGAAACCATTAATGTAATTTTATTTTTTAAAAAAATTATAGTAGTAATATTATTTAAAATTTTTAAATAATACATATTTAATATTTAAAGTAATATATCATTTTTTAAATAGAAAAATTGATGTGCATATTGTTAATAATAAAAAATAATTCATGTCGCGAATTATATTTTGTTTGTGAATTATTTTTGAAATAATATAATAAAGAGACATAGTGATTAAAATGAATTTAATATATTTATAATTGTTTTATGTATAGAAAAATCATTTATCTCAAATTTATATTTAATTTTATTTATACATCATGCCCCCAAAATTTTAACTTTCTTGCTCCGTCTCTGGTGGCGGTAAATTTTGGTAAAGATTCGATGATTAATGTTGTACATGCTTGTATTGTTGTTATATTTTTATTTTCTCTTTTTCTTCAAGTTTCCTTTCATTTATCGGAAGTCCCCACTTCTATGTTTATATCTTTTTTTGTTGTTTAAAAATAATTTAAGGGTTGAAAATGATGATGATGAGTGAATAGGGATTGTGATATTGATTTTAAGTCGAGGGTTATCATGATTTGTAGAGGTGATCGAGGTCTATGAATCTCTATATTTTTTTTTGTTCTATTTTTTTCTGCTCTCTTTTTATTTATCGATTTCTTCTCTTTCAACTCTATCTATTTTTAACATGTCAAATTTATTGACTAAATTGATGAATATGGTTAATTGTGAACTTGATTATTGTTGCTTTGGCAGATAAATTGATTTTGCAGATATTAAAGGACAAAGAAGTAGCTATATTTTTTAACGGTGTGTGAAATTGAACATAATTTTTTCTATTTAAAAAAAATGAAAAAGTGCAGACAAAGTGAAACAAAAGGAGGAGATGTTGCAAATGAGTTGAGATGCTCTCAATTATTATAGTTTTGAGATGTATAATAAATATGCGGACATTTCACATTATTAAATTTACATTTCTAACATAATGTTCATGGAAAAATGGAAAAGAAAGAAAATGTAGAGGATCTTCACTCGTAATAAATATGATGAAAGAAAGAAAAAGAAACACAACATATGTGATTTAAAATAAATTAATAAATAAGAAAATAATTGACCATTTGTGTAATGGTTGACCTAATATTAATGGGTTGATTGAATAAAATGGTTCAAATTAAATGCATGCAACTTTTTATGGTCATTGTTTTTTCCACCGTGTAGGGTAATCAATCACCCTTATGAAACCCAAATATGTCCTTTGCGTGTCTGGAGATTAGAATTCAAACGCATCTATTTAACAAAAAAATGGTTTTTTCAGAGAGGCATTCTCATTATCCGCAAACTTAATCTGAATATTAATCCCCTGATAGACCTAGAGGTAAGTCTCGATAACAATCTTTGTACCAAGCTTCAGTACAATAAATTATTTGATATATATATTTTTTAAGAATTTGATATTTTTTTAATAAACACATTATACAAAGTATACATTAATGTTATTTAATTAAATCATAGAGATTTGTCTTACAATTAAAATATCATATATTAAGTCAAAATGGTTGTAAGGATGTTTCCACCATACATCATTTGTTATCCAAAAACCAAACGTTATTGTTCACAAAATACAAACCATAATACAAATGATCAAAATACAAAGAAAAAATCAACTACTAGCTATATTGAATCCACCGGTTCCTCCTTTGCCTTTTGTATCATGACCCGAATAGTGATCATCCCAAAAGTGCCTTCCTGAAACTCTCCTCTCTCTATTTCCGCTCTCCCAATGGCCACAATTAGAGGTGGCAAAATAGACTTGGACCGCCGAGCATGCATGTTTTTCCCACACTTTTTAGGCCCCCCTATAATATTCTCGCCCACCCCCATCCCCATTTTTTTTGCTGGTGCGAGCATTACCATAAATTTCGTAATTTTTAGGCTTAAAAGGTACAGTGCCTGGAAGTCCTCCTTCATATTTTTGCGGGACGGACCAAGGTTTTAGACTTACGCCCTTAACAATGTCTACTCTGCCCTACCCCGTTTTAATGTGGGATTTTGCAGGGTGGGCCTAAACGGGGAAACCATGTCTGTTTTTCACCCCTAGCCATAATACGTTGACAGATCGACAACACATCAATGACATGGTCCTCCCTAGTTTGATCCTCTTCTAATATCTCCTTATGAGCTGACCTAGGTGGCTCCCTATCTACATCTGATGCCATGTAAGGATGTCACACTCTATAAAATCATTGGATGTAACTATATAATGCACTTCATAGTTGAAGAGCTCGCACACGACATACATTTTCTGGGACCAGATGATCATTGAATGCCTGAAATATATCACCAATATCTCTGTGGGTGACAGTGGCAAGAGTAGATACAATAAGGGCTCTAAGAATACCCTTCATATACCCGAACTATCATATGACTCGCTTAGGTAAATGTGGATACATGAGTCGTGACCCATAAGCCAACCAATCGAAGTAGAAGGATATCAAATTTAATGGGTGTGTCTGACTTAATCGACATATGGCATGAAGCAAATATCATTTGTTGTGATACACTCAAGATAATCTAGGAATGGCTCGATCTTCTGATTCCCTCTGAGCGAGATGATGAAGCAAGCACGTGGAAAATCCTCAGAGTAGTCTTTCGCATATGCCTAGCTGGAGAGACGTGGAAAATCTTGGTGGATCTATGTCTCAAAATGATTCAGATGAAATATTAACAATAAAGTAACACAAGTATTATAGAGTATAAATAACAGTAAAGGTGGAAAAAAAATATTATCGTAAATAGATAGTTATTTTCCATTAACTTTCTAGTCTTCAACATACAAGCTTAACCTAACTTGGAGTAAAGGTAAAACAAAAAAAAACCCAATTGTACTCATAAATAATCTTCAAGTCAATAAAGTATCTGAGATAGATGAGATTGACATATGTTACACTTTTGTTCATAAACATGGGCATGCCAACCAAAAATATGAGGTATGCCCTCAATGCACATCTTCAATGATACATATCTTGTGCATCATCACTATCGGCCCCCACAACTGTAACCAAGTGGTTTTCATACAACATTTTCAAAAAAGAAAATCTGGCATGACATTCTATAGTTTCATCTATCCCCTTTTTGGGTACCATTTAGGTCAGCTTCTAAATAGGTCACCATCATCTCCAGTGCCTTAGGTTGACTGCATCTGGAGTGATTTAATAATATCCCATTAATTGAAAGATGTATTAGGTATGACACATCATCAAGTATGGTGAACATCTCATAAATCAAAAGATAGAATGAGGACGTCTCTAACTGAAATCTCTCTTCTCATCAAGTGTGATGGACATCTCACATATCGAAAGATGGAATAAGGACGTCTCTAAGTGAAATCTCTTTGTCAAAGAAGACAGCAGACCATGGCTAAGATAACCACACCCAATCTTGCATAAATATTGCATGCCATATGCATGCATGACATCCTAAAAATATGGTTCACTAGATTGTGACAACTTCAAAATCTTCCCACCATAGTTGATACATTTCAGCTTATCTAGTGGCAGATTTACTGGGGTGCTGGCACAAGAAACTGCACCCCTCACTTTTTTAAATATATTTTTTTAATATACTAAAATGATGTCGTTTTGGACACATTAAAAATAAAATAAAATAATAAATCAAATTTGTTCCACTTCCGTACGTTACCTCTGTTTTTGCAATCAATCCAACGTTTTATTTTCAGTAAACACAAGAAAACGTTTTCTCTTCTTCTTTTTTCCACAATTCACAAACAAAACAAGCAATCACATATTAATTAACTTTCTATAGCGCAACGGCGTCGACATCGGTGACGATTTTGTTTTCTCTCAGTTTCGACAGGGATGACATATTTATTCATAACTTCTAGTTTGATTTGATAACGCTTCGAAAACGGTTTTGACGGTGACTTCTATTAGAATATTATTAATAATTCATATTTATTTAGTTGTACTATTTTCTTAGCCCCTAAGTTTGTTAGAGGGTATTTTAGTATTTATCTTATTCTAGTAACCCTAGTTTTAGCTTATAAATAGGGTGACAATCATTGTAACAATGTCATGTTTTGTAGCCGTCATTCTCTTATTAGTAATATTTCTATTTCATCATTTATTCTATCTTTGCACCAACAATTGGTATCTAGAGCTCCGGTTCGGATTCATTGGGAAACACGGGAAACACGAGTGAACGTGAGGTCTTGTGTGTTTGATTTTGTTTCTCAGATTCTTGTTGAATCTTGAACAAAATCTGATCAGAATTTTTTTTTTAATTCTGTGGGTTGGGAAACACTGTGTGAGAAAACTCTGAGTGTATTGTGCAAAGTAGAAGATGAACGGAAACGGCAACATGAACACCAAACTTCCAGTATTTGACGGTAAAAATTGGAATCGTTGGATGATCCAAATGCGTGTACTGTTTGGTGCGCAAGATGTTCTGGATCTTGTCACTGATGGTTATGTTCCAGTAGCAGCAGATGCAACTGATGAACAGAAAAACGCGCAGAAAGAAGTAAGGAAGAAGGATCAGAAAGCATTGTTCTTCATTCATCAATGTGTGGATGTAAACGTGTTTGAGAAGATTGCAGACTCTACAACAGCAAAGGCTGCATGGGACACTCTGGTGAGATGTTATGGTGGTGACACATCAGTGAAGAAGGTGAAGCTTCAGTTCTTGAGAAAGCAATATGAGAATCTCAACATGAAGAATAATGAGAAAGTTTCTGAATACATCTCCAGAGTGATTCTGATCACTAATGAGATGAAGGCATGTGGAGAAACTCTTTCTGAAGAAACAATCATGGAGAAAGTGTTGAGATCCCTTACTCCTCAATTTGATTACATTGTGGTAGCAATAGAACATTCCAAAGATCTGAGCACAATGAGAATTGAAGAGCTGCAGAGCAGTCTAGAAGCGCAAGAGTTGCGTCTGACTGAGAGAAACTCTGAAAAGGAAGTAGAACAGCAGGCTCTGAAAGCAACTTCTGATAGGAGGTATCAGAAGCAGTCAGAAGCCAGGAGAAGATCTGATGGTGGTCAGAAGTCAGAAAGCTCAACCTCTGATAGACAAAAGAATGCTCAGAGGGGAAAAGAGAAGTATGACAAAAGAAAAATACAATGTTACTGTTGTAAGAAGTTTGGCCATTTTGCTAGAGATTGTTGGTCAAACAAGGAGAAGAAATCAGAAGAAGCAAATATAGCCAGAGGCTCTGATGACGAATCTGTGCTGTTGATGGCCTCTGAATCTGATAATGTGGATCTGACAGACTGGTGGTATATGGACACTGGTTGTTCAAATCATCTTACTGGAAACAAGAAATGGCTGGTTGACTTTGACTCTGAAAAGAGAACAAAGATCAGATGTGCTGATGACAAATATCTTAATGCAGAAGGTATGGGAAATGTCAGAGTGACTCTGAACAATGGGAAAATAGCATTGATTCAGAATGTGTGGTATGTACCTGGCATCAGAAGCAATCTGATGAGTGTGGGACAATTAATTGAGAAAGGTTTCTCAGTTACCATGAAGGACAATCTTCTGAAGCTGTATGATTGTAATCAGAAGTTGATTATGGAGTCAGAACAGGGAAGGAATAGAACATTCAAGGTGAATGTCAGAACTGCAGACTCAGAGTGTCTTAGTGCAACAAGTACTGAGAAGGAGAGTGAGCTGTGGCACAGAAGATTTGGTCATTTGAATTTCAGAAGCTTACAACATCTGAATTCAAAGAAATTGGTACATGGAATTCCTGCAATTAAGAAGTCTGAAAAGTCATGCAAAGTTTGCATGGAAGGAAAACAACCAAGATTGCCATTTGCATCAGAAGTTGCTCCAAGAGCAAAACATGCCTTGGGAGTTGTACATTCTGATGTGTGTGGTCCATTTCCAGTAGCATCAATTGGAGGGAATAAATACTTTGTGTTGTTTGTTGATGAATTCACAAGAATGACATGGGTATCCCTTATTAAGTTCAAACACGAGGTGTTTGATGAATTCAAGAAGTTCAGAATGAAGGCTGAGAATCAGAGTGGTCAGAAGTTGAAGATTCTTAGAACTGATGGTGGAGGTGAGTATAACTCCAAAGAGTTCCAGAAGTTCTGTGAGGAGAATGGAATTGAGCATGAGGTTACTGCTCCTTATACCCCTCAACACAATGGTCTTGCTGAAAGAAGAAACCGCACTCTGCTTGATATGGTGAGAAGCATGCTAAAGGAGAAGAAGCTTCCTCAGAAGCTCTGGGGAGAAGCTGTTGCCACTGCAACATATGTACTCAACAGATGTCCTACGAAGAAGTTGAAGGAAATAGTTCCTATGCAGAAGTGGACTGGAGACAAGCAAAGTGTTAGTCATCTGAAGGTATTTGGTTCTGTTTGCTATAAACATGTTCCAGAAGCCAGAAGACAGAAGCTGGATGATAGAAGCAAAGTGATGATTCTGATAGGGTACCACAGTACAGGTGCATACAAGCTCTATTGTCCAGAAACCAATAAAATTGAATTCAGCAGAGATGTGATTGTGAAGGAATCAGAAGTTTGGAATTGGGATAAGTCTCAATCTGATTCTGATGTTAGAACCTCTGAAGAAAGGCCAGAGTTAAGAATTTCTGAAGTTGAAGTAAACTCTGATATTGACTCTGACTCTGATACTGATTCAAACTCTGAAGAAGACTCAGAAGATGAAGGTGACCCAGATGACCCAGACTCTGATGATTCAGACTCTGATGACAATCCAGATCTTGGTGGCAATTCAGACTCTGGAAATATGCCAGACTCTGAAGATGGTCAAAGCTCTGGAGGTCAATCATCTGAAGCTAGAAACTCTGAAGCTCAAGACTCTGAACAAGTTCAGAGACCACAAAGAATCAGAAGCGTTCCCAGAAGATTTGCAGAATTTGACATGCTGCAAGACACTGAAGTAGACTCTGAAGGAGAAGTTATTCAGTGTGCCATGTTAGTAGACTCTGAACCTATAAGTACAGAGGAGGCTCTTAAGCAGAAGCTCTGGCTGAAGGCCATGAAATAAGAACTTGATGCTATAGAGAGAAACAAGACTTGGAAGCTGACAGAACTTCCAAAAGACAAGAAAGCCATCAGCGTCAGATGGGTTTTCAAGCAGAAGTTAAAGCCAGATGGCTCAATTGGCAAACATAAAGCAAGGTTGGTAGCCAGAGGATTTCTACAGAAACCTGGGCTGGATTATTCTGAAGTGTTTGCACCTGTAGCAAGACATGAAACAATCAGAATGGTGATTGCAATAGCTGCTAACAGGAATTGGCCTCTAATGCATTTAGATGTAAAATCTGCATTTCTGAATGGTCCATTAGAAGAAGAAGTTTACGTGTCACAACCTCCTGGATTTGTGAAAAAGAATCAGGAAGGGATGGTGTACAGATTATACAAAGCTCTATATGGACTGAAACAAGCGCCCAGAGCTTGGAATCAGAAGATTGATTCATTTTTCAAGAAGCAAGGCTTTCAGAAATGTGAGATGGAGTACGGTGTCTATGTTCAGCATACTCCTGAAGGCAATATGACTCTGGTATGTTTATATGTTGATGATATACTGCTGACTGGAAGTTCTGAACAGGAGATAGCCAAGTTCAAGAAAGTTCTGATGAATGAATTTGAAATGACTGATCTAGGCAAAATGACATACTTTCTAGGGATGGAGTTCAGATATTCTGAGAAAGGTATCATTTTGCATCAGCTCAAGTATGAATTAGAACTTCTGAAGAGATTTGATCTGAAGAATTGTAAGATGGCTGTCACACCTTCTGATACAAATCAGAAACTGGATTCAGACTCTGAAGGAAAGGATGTGGATGCTACAACCTTCAAACAGTTGGTTGGTTCTCTGAGGTATCTGTGCAATACCAGACCTGATATTTGCTACTCAGTTGGGATGGTTAGTAGGTTCATGAGTAAACCTAAGTGGTCCCATTACCAAGCTGCTGTCAGGATTCTGAGGTATATCAAAGGAACTCTGAAGTATGGAGTGTTATTTCCCTCTGGAGGAAATAATGAGTCAGAACTTCTGAGTTATTCAGACTCTGATTGGTGTGGAGACAGAGTTGACAGAAGAAGTACATCTGGGTACTTGTTCAAATTTCTGGGAGGTCCCATTTCTTGGTGTTCCAAGAAGCAACCTGTTGTGGCGTTGTCAACCTGTGAAGCTGAATACATTGCAGGTGCTGTTACTGCATGCCAAGCTGTGTGGATTCTGAATCTGTTGCAGGATCTGAAGATTAAAGTAGACAAACCTCTGAAGTTGATGATTGACAATAAGTCTGCAATCAATCTTGCTAGAAACCCAGTGTTGCATGGGAGAAGCAAGCATATTGAGACCAAGTATCATTTTCTGAGACATCAAGTTCAGAGTGGAGTGTTAGAAGTTGTACACTGCAGCACTCAGAAGCAGTTGGCGGATGTTCTGACGAAAGCTATCAAAACTGATCAATTTCTCAGATTAAGGGATGGAATTGGTGTCACAAGTTTTGATGGAATATGAATTAAGGGATGGTATTAGAATATTATTAATAATTCATATTTATTTAGTTGTACTATTTTCTTAGCCCCTAAGTTTGTTAGAGGGTATTTTAGTATTTATCTTATTCTAGTAACCCTAGTTTTAGCTTATAAATAGGGTGACAATCATTGTAACAATGTCATGTTTTGTAGCCGTCATTCTCTTATTAGTAATATTTCTATTTCATCATTTATTCTATCTTTGCACCAACAACTTCAACACTTTTGTTCATGGTTTTTTCACTTCACTGATACATTATTGCTTTGTGTAAATTATGTTGATACATATGTTGCAGGTGCAAATTCTTTTGTTCACAGTTCCACCACTGGTTGTGCAGTGCTGAATAGCTAATGCAATTTGTAATTAGTTGTGTAAATTCTTTTGCTGGATCATACTTTTTCATATTGTAAGAAATTGATTCATCCCAAATTTTCAATGAATAAATTGCAAATTTGCAATACACCTTTTATATTCTTTTTGTATGTTTGGTTCTATCAGTTAACAAAATGTAAACTTTTCTTCACAAAATGTTGTCATAATTTGTTTCTTAGTTGTGTTGGTGAAATGCAGACTATGATTGCATATCAGTTTCTTATTCGGTGAACATATCCTAATTTTGGATTGTATTGTTGGACACTTTTTTTTATAAAAAGAGCTCTATGTCTATTTCAAGTAAAGATTCGTTGGACTAATTTTTACTGACATTATAATTTATATTCTAGATTTAGTTTGCTTTATAATTTTATTATATTTAGATGTAATTGATTATTTGAAAAATGTGATTGATTATTTGCGTATTTTTAGGGAGCTATATAATGGTTAAACATAAGACAATTGAAGCATTTCTTAAAAGAAAAGCTTATGATAAAGATGAAAATTGTATAACTTCAACATCGATATTTGAGGAGCAAGCTTCTGGTGAACAAACCATTCAAGTTCAACAAGATGAACAACCTCACAAGATTCAAAAAGTCACCATAGAGAAATTTGATATTAATTGCTTAGAACGTGATCCCGACAAATGTGTCCAAATTTGGGAATATCCAATAAATCAAAGAGATGAAGTTCGAAGAGCTTATCTTAATTGGGGCTCATATAAATTCCAATTTGAAAAGTATCCCCTTAATGGAGATAAAAATCCAAGACAATTTCAAGCATCTTGGTTTAAAATGTTCCCTTCATGACCAGAATATTCTTCAACTAATAATGTTGCTTATCATTTACTTTGTTACTTGTTTAGTAAAAAACCTAGTGGATATCCCGGAGCTGATGTGTTTGCTAGAAAAGGATTTAAAACACGAAGAAAGGTCAATGCCAGAAAGAAATGTGTTTTTTTAATCATATTGGGGGGAGTCCTTTTTCACCTCACAAAATACTTTTAAATCTTCTCAAAACTTTTTCAATCAATCAATTCACATCAGAAATGTTCTTAATGTGTAATATATTGATCAAGTAATCCAAAATAGACTTCATCACAAGAGCTATATTGATTCCATTTGTTGGCTCACATTTCAAGTGAGTTCCTTTAGAGGCCATGACAAATCACTTGGATAAAAAAATATAGGCATCTTTATTAAAATGGTAAAACTCTTAGCGTCATACAATGATGAACTTGCAAAAGTAGTACTAG
The DNA here is from genome assembly GCA_963859935.3 of Lathyrus sativus. Classification (NCBI taxonomy): domain Eukaryota; kingdom Viridiplantae; phylum Streptophyta; class Magnoliopsida; order Fabales; family Fabaceae; genus Lathyrus; species Lathyrus sativus. Next base: position 428,685,466 of record OZ012741.1, read on the forward strand.
AGAATGCTGCATATAATTTAAAGTAAACCTCTCATTTAATTCAAAAGGAAATTTTGCATATCATGTCTAGTGAAGTGAAAAAGTATATTCGAGAAGAGATTGAGTATTTTAAATTTTACATATTTACTGATGAATCGCGTAATGAATCTTTAAGGGAACTGTCACACCCTAATTTTTTACCTTAAGACCCCACCTCTTTATGCATTCTTCCTACATGTTGTCACTATGCTTTTTATATGTGTGTTTACTATGGCTAACCAGCTCGTGCAGGTGTATTAAGGTGGGGATGACATTTACACTCCAATCCTTCCCAACATGGCTGTTTGATTCTGATTCAGGTTATGCTTACGATGATTTCATCGTTTAAGTAATCGGGGGTAGGTTCAAGGAAATCCTCATATGGTTCATCAAATCTTGAGCCAAGTTTTATCGAAGTTTACAACAAAACCCACAAGCTGATTTGAACTCAATGGCTTTTATCTGGCTCCGAAAATTAAAGGCAGCCTAAATTGATGTGTAAAGAGTTGGGTCTTATTCTACCATGGAGAGTTCATCATATTCAAGCCCATGATTAAATTCATACTACTAAGTTGTCACATATTTTGAAAATAAAGACGTAGGCTACACAAAATGGAATCTCACAAGAACCAAATTCATGGGATATTCAAGATTGCAAGTTTTAGTGTCAAATGCAATTTATTTAAGTTACTGGGAAACTCATATAGTTGACATTGTGAGACCCAATTTCTTGGTTTCACGATACGAGCTCATCAGAAGACAAGAGATTGAAATTCAATTAGTGAGAGGGCTACGGGAAGGAACTTCAAAATTCATCACAAGTTGAATTATTTGCATAGAAGTTCATTAAGCTTCACTAAGTTTGATCCTCCAAACAAAGACTGCTCATGAAAACTTCATACAATTTAACCATATGACAATATCGTAACTTTTGGTTTGTATATGACTTCTACATCATTGGAGTACTTTGTGAGCACCAAAATAATTCAACTGCACTCGTGTTAAGCAAATATAGATTACAAAAATACTTTATTTATGATATATGAAGTACTCAATAATTGTACAAATAAGATTTATCCAAGTTACAATCACGAACTTCTACAACTCAGACTCCACTAATTCAACACTTTTCAAAGGTCTTGAAAAGCTAAGCTTTCCTTAAGCAACCGTTAATCTTTCTCAATCCCGCAATCGCCATGTACGACAAGCTTCACCTTGCTTATGTGTTTGGCTTCATTTGGAACGCTACTTGCACCTGAAAAGAAGAGGATAGTTTAAGCCACAAGATTTAACAACAAAATTACGGTACCCAGTAACCAAGCGCCTCAGATCAAGGTCAGCATAGTAAGGTTTGGGCCGTTGGTCTGTTAGAAAGAAATAAGAAGGATGTTATTGAAGCCTTTCTCCTCCCGGCACAAATAAATAAACGTAATTGAAAGCAAGCTTACCTGAGTACATCTGAAGGCAGGCGGTAACAAACCGGTGGTGATTTAGTCGCGTTGCTCCTGCTGGACAGAAGGGTAAACCATGACTCGCCACCCTCATGACCAATACAATTCTAAGACTTCCGAATCTGCGACCATGGTTTGATTTCTAGAATACTTGAGTGACGCTAACGATACCGCGTTGTAGTTGCTTGCATTCGCCTTGCTGGAGCAGACAACACCTGTGGATTGGTTACCGAAACAGAGCAACCGAGATATCGATAATCAGATCATCGTCACTTTTTTTTAGCCACCTTTCTAATAATTGATACAGGAATATGAGGCAGCAGTGGAAGAAGATTTCGAGTTTTAAAAGTACTTACAAAATCTCTGGTACGACTTTAACCCAGTGTACTAAGGGAAAGACGGAAGCTCAAGGTGACTGCAATTCATTTAACCAGAAGTGTTGCATTATGACATCCTTTCCACCTGCATATCCCCATTGCACTTCAGAAAAGCAAGTTTCTTCCCCCATTTAGCTCAACACGAAACCTGAAAGAGAAACATAGTGAGTTCTCAACGGGAAAAGAACACAAGGTTCAAAAGTGAAGTAATGGAATCAATACTTTTCCAAGACAAGATTGAGACAAATCAATTAGTTTCCAAAACTGTATTAAACATAAATCAAAGAACGGATTAGAATCAAGAACTTTATTTTCTAAGCAGAACATGTTTCATCTGGAAAGGAAACAAATTCAAGGCTTAGAAATTAACGTATCAGATGAGTAAAACGCGATTCAACGGGTTAATCTAAAAACAGAAACATTTCAAGATTGTTTTTTCTGTCCAAACCAACGAGGAAATACAATTAAGCACATTCAATTCAGAGTACTATAAGAAGAGGAGATTGAGATGAGAGAGGGGGATCCATTTCACGATACACAGATTCATAGAAACAAAAGAAAACCCCAAATCGAAACCTAAAATCGTAAAAATAAGCAAACTCATCTTTTGTAAGCTCCACCACGAACCTCAACCGCCATTTCCGGAATCCCTCCACGAAACTCCGCCGCGAAGCCATTGTCACCGTTATCACTATCACCAGCCGCGAATTGTCCCTTCCGCCCACAAACTCCACCGTGAAACCCCCTTATTCACTCTCGATCCACCATCAAAAGAAACCTACAAAAATCCATTTTAACCGTGAGTTTTGTTTTGCTAACATTATTTGTTATTGTTGTTTGTGTTGATGTAGAGAGAAGAACGAAGATGAAAGCTCGGAGAAGAAATAAGAATGGAGGAAGGTTTGCAGATAGAAGAAGAAACGACGAGAGTGAGAAGAGAAAAGTGAGACAGAAATCGCGATAAGAGAAGAAATGAGAAGGGAGCGGCGAAAGAGATGGAGCGATTTGGGATTCTAGGGTTTTTTGGTTTTGTAATACCCCAAATTTTACCCTTATATTTAGTCAGTCATTTCGCATATCATCTCATCTGTGCATTTGCTAACCACTAACAAGTCGTGGAGGTATTTGTTTTGCAGGATTAGATCCAGGGGTATTTTGGTCATTTTGCGTGGAAGACGGGCTGTTACTAAATTTTGAGGCATTTGAGGCATTTACCTATCACCAGGTCTGATTATATCAAGGCGCCAATTCGATATGGCCGGTATTAAAATTTGTCAGGCCCAACTGAATTTAAGACTTATTTTTCGTGGCTTATTTCCGGCGCACCTCCGTTTCTGTTAATAAGGCACAGTTTTATTGGGGTATTATTGGATTGTTGCTCACAGTCTTTGGTCAGTGGAATTCAATTACGAGTAATGTTATTGTTGATACTGAAACTGTTGTGATTACGGTGCACATCCGTGTTTGGTTATGAAATGGTTGGTTAGCATTTAAATTGGATTTTAATCAGATGATGAGATTAAGATTACAAATGAGACAAGTGCACGAATAAGAATATCATTCGGGAATGTTTATGGTTTATGACTATGTTAATGAATTTAAATATTTGTGGATTTATTCACAAATGTTTATAATTTTTTAACTAGAAATAAATATAAATAGATTCAAGTTTTGGGAATTTTATTTCATAAAGATCTCATTATACAAGAGGGAGGAGATTGTTTCACATTTTTGAATTGCTGTTACAAGGAATTCTAAAAGTTCTAAGTCCTAAATCCTAAGTCCTAATAATTTCTAAGATGTCCCTTGAGCTTCTCCGCAAAATCTCCGATTCACCTGCACATCAAAACAGAACAAACAGAATAGAAAAATGTTAGAGTTTGTTTTCGACACTCTCAGAACAGCGTCATCATCGAGTGCCGGGAGTGGCACAACCGAAGCTGCGTCCTACCCCCGTTACCGGCCCGCGCCGTTGGCGTTAGATCGGATAGTATCTGTTCTTATCATAAGGGACGTCCGAGAGATAGAAGTGATAAAAGAAGCGGGACTGATTCGTTTTGCCGCGATTAGATTTCCAAACTGATACGAGAGTAAGGCAACATAGTCAAGCTGGATTCAGACCCGGATGCCGGCAGGTCTGAGTCACTTTGGTTTCAAAATTTCCAACACCTGAAAAGCCACAAACATCATCAGTACAACAGAACTCAAAGCATAACAAGCTGCATAAACAAAACTAGGTGAAAGGGAGCCCGCGCCAGTTTCAATTGTGAAAATTCAAAGAGGCAAATCTGCCACAAAAGTTCAGAATGAAAAGCAAGTTCAAACAGAACAAGAAGAATGAAGTACAAAACAAGCTGCATCAAGCTGCATCAAACCATGTACCAAAGGTCAGAATTGTCAGTTAGGGGCAAGCTTCAACCAGTTCAGATGGCAAGTCACAAAAATGTGAAATAACTACACCGAGTTACAGCATAAATCATAGCGCAGACAAGGGCTCAGTCAGAGCATCATCGCCCCAACAAACAAGTCACGAAAATCAGTTCAAAGTACGAGGGTAAACCGCATCAGTTATCGCACATCATGGCTTCACAATCAGTCTGAAAGCCAATAACCAATAGCAGCCCAGAACTCATGTTATGAATCCAATCAAGCATCGAAAGTAACCGATCTCGAAGGCAACCGCGGCGTTTAAACTCGACTAGAGCATAGTAGCGATTCTGAAAAAAGAAGAAAGGTCGTGAAGATCAAACCAGATGGACATCCAAAACAAAATTTGTATCAGAAAGAGAAACAAGTGCAGAAAAAGCAAGAAATCGCAACAAGCCCAGAACTCATGTTCTGAACCACATTCCACAGAACACAACAGAAGGCAATCGCAGCGTCGTCGAAGAATACAAGCGTCGAGGGCTCAGATATCATCATCGCCGTATACCATTCTCAGCATCGTTTGACTCGACCTAAGCCTCAATACCAGCCCTCTCTGAAAGAAGAAGAGGAAAAGCTAACTGCATCAAAAATTGCCAAATCGAAAACGAATCAGTTCAGTTCAGATGAAATCAAACAAATCAAAACGAATCAGTCAAACAAATTAATTTCAGATATCAAACAGATCAAATGAAATCCAATCAGTATCAGATAAAACCAGGATCGCACCAAAACCCCAATCAAGTCCTAAAAGAGGAAACAAGATCCAATCCGTATTAGAAAATATCCAGTTGGAACCCAATCAGTCTCTGAAAGAACAAAATCAAATCCAGATAATGTTAAATCGCATGAAAGTGAAAAATAACGCAAATCCATCACGGATTAAAGGCCCAAAAAAGAGAGTCAGAGAAGTTATAAAAGGAACAACTTCACCTGTGAAAGAGAGAGGACTGCGAAAACCCTAACGGGTAGCCACGAGAGAAAAACCCTAACGAAAGTCGCGAAACCCTAGAGAGGGAGCGACTAGCAAGGAAAATAGGAGTGACGAACCACAACGGCGGTCACGAAGGAGAAGACTCGGAATCACCAGATTCATCATCAAGCGCGATCAACAATACTCAGGGGGGAAGTCCACCAACACCGTTCCATTTAAACGGCGGGAAAACAACCTCAAAGCTCAGATTATAACTTCATCATCGCTAACTATCACCGTCACCACCATTCTAAAACGGAACCTTCGAAACGTAAGACAAAAATCCGTGTTTCTATGTTTAATCATGTTTGGGAGTGTTTTTTTTCAGGATGATCGAGGCCATGAGGCAAAACGGAAGAGTGAAATAGCGAGAGAGAGGAAGAAGACATGCAAATGGCGCCGCGCTGACGTAGGGTTCTGGGAACCCTAAATGGTTCTTTGACAATAATTCATCACACCTGGGTTGGGTCCGGAGGTAATGACCGGCCCAACCCCTTCTTTTTTCTTTTCTTTAAAAATTTGTTTTATTATTTTAAATTGTTTTTTAACCATTTTATTCTATAATATAAAAACTGTTTTTGTGAAAATATTAAAAATAAATAAAATTTTAAAAAACCTTTTTATAAGAAAATAGAATAAAAAACTTCTTTTTCATATATAATAAAAAACTTTTTAATAAATAACATAAAAAAAAATCTTTTTTTCAAAAAATATCTAAGTTAAAATCTTTTTCAAGATTAAATTTAATATTTTCTATTAACATTACTTTTTTTTTATATATAGATTCATTTAACAAAATCTTCAATATTACACCTTTTCTCCTGACTTGTCCAATTGCCGTTTAATTTTGCTTATTGACAGTGTTCATCATTTGCAGCTCTTACGGCGTGTTTGGTTTATTTAAATTTCATAACTATATTGTAACTGCTTCTCATATGTAACACCGCGAATCTAACAATCGCGTTTTAATTTCTGCCTTTTATTTTCTGCGTGTATGATTTTAATTTCTGTCATCATTTCCCTGCTTGTATGATTAATTTCTCACACATTCACCAATTTTTCTGCCACACTACACATATCCGAAGTAGGTCTAGCTTTTGGTCGCCGCGCCAATAGTCCTCAACTTCAAACCCTTACAAACTACAAACCCTAATTTTCACAAGTGCCTCGCCGCAGGCAAGATTATAATTTTACCCCTAGCATTAGGTCAAAGAGCCACCGCGCTCATTTTAGGGTTTCCCGCCGCGGAATCCCTAACCTAATTTAACCCTAATTACAACTTAACAATTCAACGTAGAAATTTGGAGTTCATACACTCCACGTAAGCGTGTCCTTAAGACATGTTTATTCCCCGTGGGACCTTGACCACAGTCAAGAAGTCTCTAACCTCCCTTTTGAGGGGAACTACGATTACTCTGATTCCACTCCTGTAAGGATACGTAGGCACATGATGCGATGTCTTGCCGAGTAAACTTAGAATTAACCCCTTAGGTTTATTTTCTCGTTTTTAATCCCTTAGTACATATACCTTAAGCAAATAAATAAAGCAAATAGTAAACATTTGAACAAAAGGGTCCTGTAGAGTACTACAGAAGTTTAGGGTGCTAATACCTTCCCTAAATTTAACCAACCCCCGAACCCTAGATCTTTCCCCGCATTGTGTTTACGATGCAAAAATAGGTTTTCCCTCTTTTGACCTTTTCCTTCGGATAAATCAAAGAGCGGTTGTGAATTGAATTGCGATTCAAACTCATTAATAGTTTGTGATCCTATTTCCACCGCAACAGAAAATGGCGACTTCACTGGGGACTAGAAATTCTTAATTTTTGAGGGTTATCCCTATTTTGTTCATATTTATTGCTACTTGTTTTGTTATTTTGCATGTATATATTTGTGCCCTGGTTTGGGGGATTGTTCCTTGTGCAGTGAGATAAGTCCTACGCCCGGACTAGTGACATTATTATAGGATGGGGATATATTCGATGAGGCTTATCGGGAGTTGAATCCCGACTAAGTTGATTCGAGAATCACCGCTCAGTTGAGACCTTTTCGAAAATGGTTCGGTTGAACGAGTAATCGTAAAAAAAATTTCCATGGTCGATTGGAGTCTGTGATATTGGGGACCGTAGTACCTTAACACCACCTTGGCCTTATTTAGGACGTAGTGCGGGAGCTATGTGGGAGTAATCTTACAACGGTTGCTACGCGATACTACACTCAAAAGAGGTTCTCTTGAGAATATTATTAACCCCCGAGTCAATCGGAAGATTGATAATATCCGAAAGGTGGGCTGATGACTTTGGGCACTTTTTAGAACCTTGTTCTGCAGGTACAACTAACCTATAGTACACTCCTCTTTGGGGATGGGTAGACCTTAACTCCGCTCACGTCCTCTAACCTAGGATTTTGTGTGTTTTCATGCATTGCATCCATAAAGCACCCCATTTCATCGTATTTCATGGAATTCAAGCATCATCGCGGGATAAAATAAAAATGAAAAAAACAAGGAATTTTTTTTTTTGCACCCCACGATGTTCGCAAATGTTTGAATCCCATGAAATCCTCATTCGCATTTGCATCATAGCATTATATACTTTTTGCATCTCATGTGTCTTCCGTTTTCTCATGTTCGGTTCTCTCGCCTTCCAGTTTCGTCACCCTGAGTCCTCGGCACCAGTACAACACCAGAGCTCAAACTCGGAAGAGAATGGAGGATTAGACAAAAGAGATTGATCGCCTTAGCAATGAACTTGAAGACCTGCGAGGGGGTATGGGGCGTATGATGGAATTGTTACATGTCATGAATGCTAAGATGGATACCCAGCCCACTGTTGTTTCCGAGATTACCGGCGTTACCGTGGACCCTCCACCAAGTGTGACCGTAGCAAGGGACCCACCTTATGGTCTTGCTCCCGGTTTTGTGCCTCCTCAAGCCACTGTTCCGATTAATCAGCCTGTTCAGCAAGCCATGCCTTTATTTTCTGAAGTTCCTAGGGGGGCTCCTATCTTTGCACCACCTGTTGTACACACCCGTGCGCAACCGTACTTCAATGAGACAGTTTTTGATAATCTTGATGAGAATGTTGAAGGTTATGAGAAACGTGATAAGCTTCGTGAGGAAGTAGACACCATCGTCCAGAGATTGAAAAAAGTAGAGGGCGATCAAATTTTTGGGACTGCTGCAAGGGATGTTTGTTTGGTCTCAGGTTTGGTTATTCCCCCGAAGTTCAAAACTCCAAACTTCGATCGTTATGAAGGTGCCACCTGTCCTAAGAGTCATCTGATCATGTATTATCGCAAAATGGCTGCCCATGTTGAGAATGATAAACTGATGATTCATTGCTTCCAAGATAGTTTGAAGGGTGCTTCTTCCAAGTGGTATTTAACTTTGGACCAGTCTCGCGTTAAGAGTTTCCAAGATTTATCTGACGCTTTCATCAAACACTACAAGTACAATATGGATCTGGCTCCTGACAGAAGACAATTGTTGAGTATGTCACAAAAGAATTCTGAGTCATTCAAAGAGTACGCTCAAAGGTGGAGAGAGATTGCTTCGCAGGTAGAACCTCCTTTGACCGAGAAAGAGTTAGCTGATTGGTTTGTCGACACGGTTCGTCCAGAATTTTACGAGAGAATGGTGGGTAGTGTGACTTCAAATTTCTCTGACATCGTTGCTGTGGGTGTCAAGATTGAATTGGGTATGAAAAGTGGTAAAATGACAAGTAATCATGGTGCTTCTAAGGATCAGCCGAAGAAACCTCCGTATAGCTCCCAGAAGAAGAAAGAGGGTGAGACTAATGCTATATCCTCTGGTAGACTAAGAGACCAATTTTATCAATATCCGCAAGGTTATGCTCAACCTCAAGGGTACCCAATCCAATATGCTCAACAACCCTATGTGGCAGCTGTTACACCTTCTTTCAATCAACAGGTTCCTATGTATCAACCTATGCAACAACCTCCTGTTTATCCGCCTCCTATCAACTACCTACAGGCGCCCAACGCTCCTGCTCCTCAACAGCCAAAGAGTCCGGCTCCTCGCCAGAATGTTCCGAACAAAAGAACGTATAAGCCTTGTCCGCCGATTCCGATGACTTTCACCGAGTTGTATCCCTCTTTGGTCAAGCAAGGTCTAATCACTACTCGGGCTTTGGGTCCGCCTCCTAATCCTCTACCCGCCAATTACAACGCCGCCGCTCATTGTTTATTTCATGAGGGTGCGCCTGGTCATGATCTGGAGAATTGTTATGCTCTCAAAAATCTTGTCAGGGATTTATTGGAAAAGAAGATTTTGTCATTTGAAGATCCTCAACCGAATGTTAAGAAGAACCCTTTTCCTAACCATGAGAGTGTCAATGCCATTAGTGCCGATTCGGAGGAAGGTTATGTCCTTGACGTTGTACAGATTAAGACTCCTCTCAAGATGTTCCATTCGAAACTGTTTGAAGCTGGTCTGGTAGATACTTCCCACGTTGCATGCGTAAGTTGTGAAGCCAGTATTAAGGGTTGTGTGTTGGTTCAGAATGATGTTCAGAGGTTGATTAATGAGGGTGTTTTACAAGTGACAAGCCAACCCAAGAAGGATGAGGTCGCTGTGGTTGAGCCAGTCTTCCATCAGCCTGGATCAAAGGGAAAGGTACCAGTGTTTAATCTATCAGGGGCAGGTTCTGCCAATCTCGTGTTCGATATACCAAAGTCGTCTATCCCTAAGGTGAATCAGCATAAGCCAATAGTTATTCGAAGACCAAGTCCGTTTCCTTTCAGTGATCCTAAAGCTGTGCCTTGGAAATACGACGTGACGATGATTGACAAGGAGTCTGGGAAGGTTATTCCAAATGAAGAGGTTAAGGACACTGTGACCAATATCGCAGAGGCAAGCAGGATGACTCGCAGTGGCCGTGTGTATACTCCCTGTTCCAATGAGGTTCCACCTAAGGAAACCACTAATATCCCAGTGGCCGTCAAAGACAAAGGTAAGGGAGCCGTTACGAATGATGAAGATGCTGAGTTTTTGAGGATCATCAAGAAAAGTGACTATAAAGTTATCGACCAACTTCATCAGACTCCTTCCAAGATTTCGATTTTATCTCTGTTGATGAGTTCACCCGCTCATAGGATGGCCTTGCAGAAAGTTTTGACTCAAGCACATGTGGATCAAGATATCAGCACCAGTCGGTTTGATAGTGTGATTGCCAATTTGACCGCCTGTAACACCCTTAGTTTCAGCAATGAAGAGTTACCAAAGGAGGGTCCGAATCATAATCGTGCTTTACATATATCAGTGAAATGTCAGGGAGATAACTTGGCAAGAGTGCTAGTGGACACCGGTTCTTCTTTAAATGTTCTACCTAAGAGGGTTCTTGATAAGTTGGTTTTCAAAGAAACTGTGTTGAAACCTACTCCTTTGATAGTCAAGGCTTTCGATGGTTCTCGCCGGTCGGTAATGGGGGAGGTTGAGCTTCCTATCCTGATTGGTCCGCAAGTTTTTAATATCACGTTTCAAGTCATGGACATTAATCCCAATTACAGTTGTTTACTTGGAAGGCCGTGGATACACGCCGCTGGGGCAGTAACCTCAACGTTGCACCAAAAGATGAAGTTCGTGGTCGGTGAAAAGTTGGTTATTATACACGGTGAGGAGGATCTGATGGTCAGTAACCTGTCGTCTTTCCGTTACATTGAAGCCGATGAGAATGCTTTGGAAATCTCCTTTCAAGCACTTGAGATCGCCAATGCTGTTCTGTTAGAAGTCGAAGAGACAGTGGGCCAGGGTAATCCATCTTTCGCATCTCTGAAGAGTACCAAATCAACAATTGACAGGGGCATTCCTGAAGGTTGGGGAGAGGTAATTGATGTCAAGACCAAGACTGATCGCTTTGGGTTGGGTTACAAACCAACTCAGAATGGAGTTGCCACAACTATCGAAGGGCGCCCGAAGGTTATCCAAGAGGTATTTGTCAGCGGAGGTTTCCAAGTCAATGCCATCAGTGACTGTGAGGAAAATGAAGATCTGAGCAACCTGGTGTTTAAGGGTGATGCAGCTTTGAACAACTGGGAGGCCGTAGAGATCCCTGTTATTTTTCCCTTGTCAAAGTAATTTTTTTTTTTTAAGTTTCATTTACGTTTTCAAATAAAAATCCGTAGCTCTGCCCAAGGCTATAGGGTCGTTTTGTTGGGCCACTTTTCATTTCTAAGAGGATATTAATAAAGGCATTTTGTTCAATTCCACTTTGGTTCATTTGCGTTTTTCGTTTTCACCTTTAAAAAATGAAATTGGCAACCTTTTTTCGAAAATAAAACAAAAATAGCATTTCATTTCTTATCTTACATCATGCAGAGACATCGTAAACCTTGTGGGGTCCAATGACTTTACTGACACTCCTGACTGGGATGCACCCATCAATCAAGCTGAGGACGAGGGTAAAGAAGATTTTGAAGTACCCGCTGAACTGACAAGATTGATTGAGTACGAGTACACAGAGCTTCAACCGCATAAAGAGCAGGTGGACTTAATTAATCTTGGTACAGATGAGAACAAGAAAGAGGTCAAGATCGGTGCGATGCTTGGGACAGAGGTTAAGCCGAAGTTGGTCGAGTTGTTAAAAGAATATATTGATGTGTTTGCATGGTTGTATCAAGATATGCCTGGTCTAGACACGGATATTGTTGTTCACAAGTTGCCACTTAAGCCGGATTGTCCGCCTATCAAACAAAAGCTTCGAAGAACGAGACCCGACATGGCTTTGAAAATTCGAGATGAGGTTAAAAAACAGTTAGATGCAGGTTTCTTGGCAGTTGCAAAATATCCAGATTGGGTTGCCAACATTGTGCCAGTGCCCAAGAAAGATGGTAAAGTTAGGATGTGTGTGGATTACAGGGATCTGAATAAAGCAAGTCCGAAAGATGATTTCCCTCTGCCACATATTGATACACTTGTAGACAATACAGCCAGTTTTGCGTTGTTCTCATTTATGGATGGTTTCTCTGGCTATAATCAGATTAAAATGGATCCCGATGATCGCGAGAAGACTACTTTCATTACTCCTTGGGGGACCTTCTGCTACAAAGTCATGCCCTTCGGTTTGAAGAACGCAGGGGCAACTTACCAACGCGCTATGACCACTCTTTTTCATGATATGATGCACAAGGAGATCGAGGTGTATGTGGACGATATGATAGCCAAGTCTCAGAGTGAAGAGGAGCATCTAGACCATTTGGTGAAACTGTTTGAACGACTCAGGAAATATCAGTTGAAATTGAATCCTGCTAAATGTACCTTCGGTGTCATATCTGGAAAATTGCTTGGTTTCATTGTTAGCCAGCGAGGGATTGAGGTGGATCCTGACAAAGTCCGAGCCATTCAAGATATGCCAGCTCCGCAAACCGAGACGCAAGTTAGAGGTTTTCTGGGACGTTTGAATTATATTTCCAAGTTTATCTCCAACATGACCGCTACTTGTGAGCCGATATTCAAGTTACTTTGCAAGGGGCAGACGGTTGAGTGGAACCCTGATTGTCAGAAAGCGTTTGAGAAGATTAAGGGTTATTTGCAAGACCCCCCTATTCTGATTCCTCCCGTACCTGGAAGACCATTGTTCATGTACCTTACTGTTCTTGATAAGTCTATGGGTTGTGTGCTTGGACAACATGATGAGACTGGAAGAAAGGAGCATGCGATTTATTACCTGAGCAAGAAGTTTACCGATTGTGAAAACAGATACTCACCATTGGAGAGAACTTGTTGTGCATTGGCATGGGCCGCTAGGCGCCTTCGGCAATATATGGTCTCTCATACCACATTGTTGATTTCTAAAATGGATCCGATCAAGTATATTTTTGAAAAACCTGCTCAAACCGGGAGGCTAGCCCGTTGGCACATGTTGTTATCCGAATATGACATCCAGTATGTACCCCAGAAGGCGATTAAGGGTAGTATTTTATCTGATTATCTTGCAGACCAGCCAGTTGAAGATTATGAACCTCTTAAGTTTGATTTTCCTGATGAGGATATTTTGTTGATTAAAAGAGATTGTGAAGAGCCAGATCCGAGCGAAGGTCCAGAACCAGGTCTTTGGTGGAGGATGATGTTTGATGGTTCCTCGAATTTCAATGGGCATGGTATAGGCGCCGTTTTGATGAACCCAAAGGGTGGATTCACTCCATTCACAGCAAGGTTAGTGTTGCACCCCAAAATTTGACCAACCGGGTCTCGCATTTGGCTCGATGTTTCGACGCATAACCGGATTCGCATCTGCATATCGCATACATTGCATTTTTCATTTGTATTGATTTTATCAGGGATCACAGCTCCCGTCTCGTGTTTCAGGTGTTTTTGACCAGTAGAATCGATTTTTGGGATATTTCGGTGCCCGTTTATTTTTACCGATTATTTTTGTGTCGTCCGGTGCTCATTTTGTCCCTCTGGGAATTGTGGTGGTTTTTCTGGATTTTATAGCATTTTATAGAATATTAATAGCTTTTAAATCATTTTTTAGGATTTAATAGAATTTTTGATATTTTTAATTCTTTTTAAATCAATTTTTTAATCATTTTAGAATATAAATAGGATAATATAGATTGTCTTTTAAATAATATAGGGTAATATAGTTTTAGAATATTAATAGAATTTAATGGCATTTTTTTAGAGCATATTAGGTGGAGTTTAATATTTTTAAACAATAAAGAGTAATGTAGAAATTAATAGATTTTAAATAGTTTTAATATTCATTTTTTAGAAATATATAGATTTTTCTTTTCATTTTCTGTTATAGATTTTAATAGAAATAATAGTCCTTTTTAGAAAATAATATAGTTTTATTAGGATTTGTAGAATTTAATTAGATTAGTTTTCAGATTTAATTGAGTAGATTAAATTGAGTTTAGATATTAATTAGGATTCTAATCCTGGTTTTAAGTCAGTCTTTGTTGAGCTTAATAATTTTCGGTTGGGCTTTTTCAGCCAAGGCCCAGTTATCATTTTTGTTGTCCAGATTCGTCCAAATTTATTCCAGCTAAATCCAGCTTTTTCCAGTGTGTGCTGGAAGCTTCCAGAACAATCCAGCGAATTCTCAGCATAAATACCCCAGACACGTGTTGCAGATTTAGAGGCCCCACATTGCAGCGTTCCCCACACGCCACGTATCCACCATCCACTCCTCTCTCTCAGCCACGCTATCCCCACGTGGAGGGCATGCAAGCCTCCACTCCACCGTCCCTCCACCACGCGTCCTCCCAGCTCACCTCACCTGAAAGCCACCGCCGGCCGGCCTGCATGGCCGGCGGCCACCACTAACCCTCACCGGCGACCATCAAACCCAGAAAACCCTCCTTTCTTCATCTTCCTCCTCAAACAACAGATCATCCCTTCCTCACCAATCTTGAACCTTCATCGTCTCCGATCAGCATCCATCATCATCAACAACATTTTTTCCAGAATTTGATTCTCCGATCCTCACATCATCAATCGTCGTCCTCAGAAGATAACTCCAACGAACCTCAGTTCAGAAATGTAATCATCATCTTCATGTGTTCATCAAAGAAAATCCAGAAATTACAGAAACTACCACCGATTCTCCAGAAAATCCAGATCCAACCTGTGATTCATCCTCCAGCATCATGTTCATCGTCTATCAAGGATTTTCAGCGATCCAGACTCTTCATCAAGACTCATCAATAACTCATCAAAGATTTCCCAGAAATCTTGAAACGGTCATCATCTTCAGAAAACTTCGCATCAAACTTCAACGTTTCTTCTGCAAATCCTTCAACTGACCTTCAGCAAGCCTCCAGATCCAGAATACGAGCCCCAATGATCATCCTCAAGAATGATGAAGAACTCGTCACCAATCGTCAGATTCACAGATCTTTATTCGGTTTGATTAAGCAAATCGTGAGAGTTAGAAGTTTGGTGTGAGTGAGCGTGGTGTTGAGAAGAAGGTTGGGATGAAGTTTCAGAAGAACAAAAGAGAGACGAGGGAGTTTGAGGCTGAGACGGTGAGAAGGGAGAGGTTGAGAGTGAACGGCGAAAGAAAAAGACGGCGGCGCTGAAGGCTGAGTGGGAATTAGGGTTCTTTCAGTAACTGAGAATGGAGAAAGGGGGAAGAAGATTGGGCCAGGCCCAATTACGATTTTTTTGACAGCCACACCTCTCTCACATTTTTTTGGCTGTTCTGGGCCTGGGCCTCATTTCTGCAGCAACGCCCCAGATTGCTTCTACACCCCCCTCAGCGTTTTTTTTTTGGAGAGGCACTGTGGGCTGGGCCCAATTTAGATACAGTTTTGTTTTTTTTTTGTTTTATTTTCTGCACATCCTTGTAGCAGTGCACCCCCCAGCCCTCTTTCTTGTATTTTGTTATTTTTTTATTCTTTTAAAGAATAATAGAAAAAATGAAAAAAAGAAATGAAAAGAAAACATTATGAAAAAAGAATATAGAAAAAGATTAAAAAAAAAAGAAAATAGATTTGAAAAGAAATAGAAAAAAATATAGAAAAAGAAAATAGAAAAAAAATAGAAAAAATATATTTGAAAAAAGAAATATGGAAAGAAAATATTGAAGAAAAATATTGTGAAAAATATTGTGGAAAATATGGAGAAAAATATTTAGAGAAAAGAAGAATATGAGAAAAGAAAAGGAGAAAAATATGAAAAAAATAGAGAGAAAATATTCAATAAGAAAAAATGAAAAAAATATGTTGAAAAGAAAAGGAGAAAAAAGGAAAAAATATTAAAGTGCCGATTTAATATTTTTAGAGATCATTTTCTTTTAGGCTACTTTCATAGAGATTATTTTACGACTTTTAGGGATAGAATTAGAGGCCCATTTGTTAGGGGGCTATTTTCAGTCGATTTTTCAGGATAGAATAGGATAGCGTTTCCTAGGAGATTCTTTTCAGTATCCACTCATTGTAACCATTCTTTCAGAGATTAATAAAACGAGATTTGAGCTGTGGTCCCGATAGTAGCCGAACTACAGCTGCTCTGATTCTTCGTACCAGACGAAGATATGTAGGCATAGGATGCGATATCCTAGCGAGCACACTAACGACTAACCTGTTGTTCTCTCGCGGCTGTGCGATCGAGACTTTCCCGCTGACGACTAATTGATACCTTTTTTCTCTCTTGCCCGAGTGCATTTGAGACCAAGCCATAGTGTGACCATAGGTTCCCGACCCTGTGAAACCAGTTGTTTTTCTCACTGCTGTGTGAGAATGTTTGTTTAGCCGTAGTTAGTCTGAACTACGTAAAGCTCTGATCTTCCATCCAGTGGAAGTACGTAGGCACAAGATGCGAGGTGTTGGCGAGCCAATTTTCCCTGTAGTCCCGAACTACGTTGACTCTGAATACGTAGGCATAGAGTGCGACGCTCTATCGAGTCAATTCCCTTCCGTTTAGATTTAGCAGCCGTAGATAGATTGTTTTGCATCCAGTAGACAAACCAAGCAAGCGTGGATCCCGTCGAGTACGACGGACGTGAGGGGTGCTAATACCTTCCCTTTGCGTAACCGACTCCCGAACCCAGGCTATGGTTGCGATGACCATACCTTTTCCCCGTTTTTTTGCGAGGTTTACTTCGAGCGTTTCCTTTCCCGCTCTGAGGGATAAATAACGCACGGTGGCGACTCTTCTGTCAGTCGGCGCCGATTTTCGCAGTAGCGACAGTTAGACTTTGAGTGTACTAATAACGTCGCAGAATATGAAGCATGTATTCTTGGCCTCGAAGCAGCAATTCACCTCCGAATCAAACTTCTTAAAGTAAGTGGTGACTCAGCCTTGGTTGTTTACCAGGTACAAGGCAAATGGGAAACGAAGAATGAGAAGTTAATCCCTTATAAGGACTACATTGTTGAGCTGATCAAGTATTTCGACGAGATAGAGTTCGAGCATGTTCCTAGATCCGAGAATCACGTTGCTGATGCTTTAGCCATGTTAGCATCCATGTGGAAAGTTAAATTCGTTAATGAAGCACCTCTTATCCATATTGAGCGCAAAGTTGAGCCCGCTTATTGTCAGGTGGTCGAAGAAGTTGAGGTGGATGAAAAGCCTTGGTTTCATGATATCAAGAACTATCTCGTCAAGCAAGAGTATCCCGATGGTGCTACTGGTCTGGACAAGAAAACATTGAGAAGACTGGCGTCCAAATTCTTTATCAGTAATGGTGTGTTATACAAGAGAAATCACGACATGGTTCTGCTCAGATGTGTTGATAAACGGGAAGCGGACATGTTACTGCGGGAAATTCATGAGGGGACCTTCGGAACTCATGCCAATGGTTATGCTATGTCCAAGAAGATGTTAAGGGATGGGTATTATTGGTTAACCATGGAAGCTGACTGCATCCAATACGCTAGAAAATGCCATAAGTGCCAAATTTATGCTGATAAAATGCATGTACCTCCATCACCGTTGAATGTTTTGTCTTCACCATGGCCGTTCTCTATGTGGGGCATTGACGTGATTGGAGCAATTGAGCCGAAGGCTTCTAATGGTCATCGTTTTATCCTTGTTGCTATTGATTATTTCACCAAGTGGGTAGAGGCTGCCTCCTACACCAACGTGACCAAGCAAGTGGTTGCCCGCTTCATCAGGAAAGAAATCATCTGCCGTTATGGAATCCCAAGCCGGATAATAACTGACAATGGCACCAATCTGAATAACAAGACTATGAAAGAGCTGTGTGACAGTTTCAAGATCACTCATCACAATTCTTCTCCGTACCGTCCTAAGATGAATGGGGCCGTTGAAGCTGCGAATAAGAATATCAAGAAAATCCTGCAAAAGATGGTTGTGACTTACAAAGATTGGCATGAGATGTTACCGTTTGCTTTGCATGGATACAGAACCTCAGTGAGAACTTCGACAGGGGCAACACCTTCTCATTGGTGTATGGAATGGACGCCGTGCTCCCCATCGAAGTAGAGATACCTTCTTTAAGAGTATTGATGGAAGCTGAACTTGAGGAAGCTGAGTGGGTTCAAGACATACTGGATCAGTTGAATCTCATTGACGAGAAGCGCATGACAGCCATGTGCCATGGGCAATTATATCAGAAACGAATGAAAAGAGCGTTTGATAAGAAGATTCGTATCCGTGAGTTCCGTCAAGGAGAGCTCGTACTCAAAAAGATCTTGCCAGTGCATAAAGATATGCGTGGAAAGTGGATGCCCAATTATGAAGGCCCATTCGTTGTAAAGACCGTTTTCTCCGGAGGGTCTCTGATACTTACAACAATGGACGGTGAAGAACTAGCACATCCCGTGAATTCTGATGCAGTCTGAAAATATTATGCCTAAAAACCCGCTAAGTCGAAAACCTGCAAAAGGTGACTTAGGCAAAAATAAGGGTTGAAAAAAAGAAATAATAATAATAAGCTCGCTAAGTTGAAAACCCGAAAGGGCGGCTTAGGCAAAAAGGAGCGTCCCGGTGGATTGAAAACCCGAGAGGGCGGTCCAGGCAAAAGTTAGGGACAAAGGCATTTCATTGCATCAGAGGACACTGATCATCGCGAACACACTTTCCGCATGAGAGCCATGTTTCAGTTCTTTCATCCTTGCCCAAAGCAGGATTCTGGATTAATCTTAGTTATTAGTGTCAGTATGTGCCGTTGGATTCAATGTAACCTTTTCCCATGTTGCCAATTTCAAAACATAATCATCTGTGGAGCTATGCCTTCAGCGAGCTGCCACCCTTTAATAAAAGATACCATTTTGTTACTTACATTCCTTGGTGCATTGCTCTTTGTTTTCTATTGTTATGCAAAATGCGTTTATTCTTAAGATTTGAAAATGAAAGGTGCATTGTAGATTTTTCAAAACTGTTCTTCAAAAAACGAAATTGAAATATAAGAAATTACTTTGACTAGTGGAAATTTCGGAAGGATCTCTTCACTCCCCGAAAATATCATTATTGCAGAAACACTTTCAAATCATTGCTCTAACACAGTCCCCAGCGAGACTATAAGCTGACAACCTTTTCTTGGGTAACTCGAAAGTGTCCTTCAGGTTTTCCTCTCCCCATGAGAAGACGTGATACTGTGCACCCAAGCAATTTACTTTCTCCCCAGAGAATTCAGAATTTTGAAACCAGATTTGGTCCTACCATTCCCTCCCATGATTGACGTATTGGTTGCAGAGAACGCAGGGTATTTCCGTCGAGATGTTTATTTCATCTCTCGTCCCGTCTCTAGTCTGTTTCGTCAGCATACGCAAGGGCATAAGCATCACATGCCTATTTCATTACATATTCATTACATATTCATTACATGTTCAGTGCATATTCATTACATATTCATTACATATTCATTACATACTCATTTCATAACATCCTGCATGATTAACTGCATAGACATTAACATACATTCATATTCACGTATTCATTAACATACGCGTTAGCATGCGCAGGTTCATTGCGTCTCTATCATTGGTCGTTACCGCCGAGTAACTGGGGTTGTCCATTCTCTCCAAATAGATTGTCAGCCCTAAGCATAAAATACATATGTGTTTCCAAGTTTCCCTACGGAGCTCGATCCTCGTGGATGACGGTTACTTCAGCTATCTTTCCTCGTCAGGATAAGACATTTACCCTTCGAGTTCATTCCCTCGATGGAGTCTTGATTACCAGTCTTCTTTCTAGCTCGATCCTAGATTGAATCTCAGTCTTGTCGGTCGTCGAGCCCAACCGGACGTGCATTTATTTTGCACCATCTAAAAATTTTCACCATACCTTGGCAGATACGCGGCATGTTCTCGCCCGAGAAGTTTATCACTGTACCCGGACGTGCATTTATTTTGCACTATCTTTCAACTACAATCCTTTACAGATACATGCCAGTTCATGCCTGGATAATTTATTATTACAATCCTACATCTTACAGCATCGATATACAACATTTCTCACCTAAGAAGCCGATCCTATCTTCGTTATGACTTGCAGCAAATGGCCATCGCCATGGAGCAGTTGGGCTTCCATTTACCTGTCGTCTTGAAGTATGGGGGGTTTTGAACCAAATCGTATTCAGGAGAGCACGATCTTGAAGTACGGGGAGGTTTGAGCGGAATCATATTCGGGAGAGCACGATTCTGAATTATGAAGAAGTTCATTTACCCTTTAGTAAAAGAAGAAACCAAATCGTATTCAGGAGAGCACGATCTTGAAATACGGGGAGGTTTGAGCGGAATCATATTCAGGAGAGCACGATTCTGAATTATGAAGAAGTTCATTTACCCTTTAGTAAAAGAAGGAGCCGAATCATATTCAGGAGAGCACGATTCTGAAGTATGAGGAAGTTCAGTTCACCCTTTTCATATTCAGGAGAGCACGATTCTGAAGTATGAAGAATTTCATTTACCCGAAAGAGCCGAATCATATTCAGGAGAGCACGATTCTGAAGTATGAGGAAGTTCAGTTCACCCTTTTCATATTCAGGAGAGCACGATTCTGAAGTATGAAGAATTTCATTTACCCGAAAGAGCCGAATCATATTCAGGAGAGCACGATTCTGAAGTATGAGGAAGTTCAGTTTACCCTTTTCATGTTCAGGAGAGCACGATCTTGAAGCATGAAGAAGTTTATTTATCCTTCAGTAAGAGAAGAATCAGAATCGTATTCCAGGCGCCGACCTTAAATGCGAGAAGATTTATTTATCAGATAAGCAGCAACCTCTTTATTTGAGTGCTTATCCATTTTGGCACATAAGTCCCTTCCAACGATAAGTGACAGTTCTCCCTCGAGAAGCTTATCAGGGCATTTCCCATTAAAGCCCATTTATTTTGGCATACAGCCGGTCTTTACCCTGTATATTTGCTACGGAGTTCCGAAAAGTCCGTTTGATCCTGTCACGAGGGATAAGTTACAGAAGCTTGGATGTTATTCTTTGCTCAATGCTCCAGCAGTCTGTAATCGATCTTGCAAGCCGTGTAGATCCTGTTATTATTAAACATTCCCAAATGGAGGTCATCTCATAAGTGCCCTCTCCATTTAAGAACCTTATTCCTAAAGTCCATTTATTTTGGCATACAGCCGGTCTTTACCCTGTATATTTGCTACGGAGTTCCGAAAAGTCCGTTTGATCCTGTCACGAGGGATACTTTACAGAAGCTTGGATGTTATTCTTTACTCAATGCTCCAGCATTCTGTAATCGATCTTGCAATCGTACGTGATCCAGTTTTATTTTTAGATTCCCCAGTGGAGGTCGTCTCATAGGTACCATCTCCATTTGAGAATCTCGTTCCTTTTCTAAAAATGACAATTGGTCGTGTTCGCACCAGTTGACCATCATTTTAGAATTCCCCAGTGTTGTACTGTGTCCCAGCGCGTCGTTTTCCCCAGTGTGTTCTTCTCGTAGCGTCTGTCCCTGTGTCGTCGTATTCGTCAGCATTTTCGCATTCATCATTCCAGCATACGCATCATATCATATTCATGGCATCATCTGCATTAAGCTGTCCTCGCTTTGTCCATAGCATTGCATATCGTCGCATATAAGGGCAAAATTTTCGGTTATCTATATTTAAATTTCTCCACCACGATTCCTCGAGTCTCTGTCACTCAAATCGTCTGGTGTAGCCATTTAAATAGGGGCAACTGTAATACCCCAAATTTTACCCTTATATTTAGTCAGTCATTTCGCATATCATCTCATCTGTGCATTTGCTAACCACTAATAAGTCGTGGAGGTATTTGTTTTGCAGGATTAGATCCAGGGGTATTTTGGTTATTTTGCGTGGAAGACGGGCTGTTACTAAATTTTGAGGCATTTGAGGCATTTACCTATCACCAGGTCTGATTATATCAAGGCGCCAATTCGATATGGCCGGTATTAAAATTTGTCAGGCCCAACTGAATTTAAGACTTATTTTTCGTGGCTTATTTCCGGCGCACCTCCGTTTATGTTAATAAGGCACAGTTTTATTGGGGTATTATTGGATTGTTGCTCACAGTCTTTGGTCAGTGGAATTCAATTACGAGTAATGTTATTGTTGATACTGAAACTGTTGTGATTACGGTGCACATCCGTGTTTGGTTATGAAATGGTTGGTTAGCATTTAAATTGGATTTTAATCAGATGATGAGATTAAGATTACAAATGAGACAAGTGCACGAATAAGAATATCATTCGGGAATGTTTATGGTTTATGACTATGTTAATGAATTTAAATATTTGTGGATTTATTCACAAATGTTTATAATTTTTTAACTAGAAATAAATATAAATAGATTCAAGTTTTGGGAATTTTATTTCATAAAGATCTCATTATACAAGAGGGAGGAGATTGTTTCACATTTTTGAATTGCTGTTACAAGGAATTCTAAAAGTTCTAAGTCCTAAATCCTAAGTCCTAATAATTTCTAAGATGTCCCTTGAGCTTCTCCGCAAAATCTCTGATTCACCTGCACATCAAAACAGAACAAACAGAATAGAAAAATGTTAGAGTTTGTTTTCGACACTCTCAGAACAGCGTCATCATCGAGTGCCGGGAGTGGCACAACCGAAGCTGCGTCCTACCCCCGTTACCGGCCCGCGCTGTTGGCGTTAGATCGGATAGTATCTGTTCTTATCATAAGGGACGTCCGAGAGATAGAAGTGATAAAAGAAGTGGGACTGATTCGTTTTGCCGCGATTGGATTTCCAAACTGATACGAGAGTAAGGCAACATAGTCAAGCTGGATTCAGACCCGGATGCCGGCAGGTCTGAGTCACTTTGGTTTCAAAATTTCCAACACCTGAAAAGCCACAAACATCATCAGTACAGCAGAACTCAAAGCATAACAAGCTGCATAAACAAAACTAGGCGAAAGGGAGCCCGCGCCAGTTTCAATTGTGAAAATGCAAAGAGGCAAATCTGCCACAAAAGTTCAGAATGAAAAGCAAGTTCAAACAGAACAAGAAGAATGAAGTACAAAACAAGCTGCATCAAACCATGTACCAAAGGTCAGAATTGTCAGTTAGGGGCAAGCTTCAACCAGTTCAGATGGCAAGTCACAAAAATGTGAAATAACTACACCGAGTTGCAGCACAAATCATAGCGCAGACAAGGGCTCAGTCAGAGCATCATCGCCCCAACAAACAAGTCACGAAAATCAGTTCAAAGTACGAGGGTAAACCGCATCAGTTATCGCACATCATGGCTTCACAATCAGTCTGAAAGCCAATAACCAATAGCAGCCCAGAACTCATGTTCTGAATCCAATCAAGCATCGAAAGTAACCGATCTCGAAGGCAACCGCGGCGTTTAAACTCGACTAGAGCATAGTAGCGATTCTGAAAAAAGAAGAAAGGTCGTGAAGATCAAACTAGATGGACATCCAAAACAAAATCTGTATCAGAAAGAGAAACAAGTGCAGAAAAAGCAAGAAATCACAACAAGCCCAGAACTCATGTTCTGAACCACATTCCACAGAACACAACAGAAGGCAATCGCAGCGTCATCGAAGAATACAAGCGTCGAGGGCTCAGATATCATCATCGCCGTATACCATTCTCAGCATCGTTTGACTCGACCTAAGCCTCAACACCAGCCCTCTCTGAAAGAAGAAGAGGAAAAGCTAACTGCATCAAAAATTGCCAAATCGAAAACGAATCAGTTCAGTTCAGATGAAATCAAACAAATCAAAACGAATCAGTCAAACAAATTAATTTCAGATATCAAACAGATCAAATGAAATCCAATCAGTATCAGATAAAACCAGGATCGCACCAAAACCCCAATCAAGTCCTAAAAGAGGAAACAAGATCCAATCCGTATCAGAAAATATCCAGTTGGAACCCAATCAGTCTCTGAAAGAACAAAATCAAATCCAGATAATGTCAAATCGCATGAAAGTGAAAAATAACGCAAATTCATCACGGATTAAAGGCCCAAAAAAGAGAGTCAGAGAAGTTATAAAAGGAACAACTTCACCTGTGAAAGAGAGAGGACCGCGAAAACCCTAACGGGTAGCCACGAGAGAAAAACCCTAACGAAAGTCGCGAAACCCTAGAGAGGGAGCGGCTAGCAAGAAAAAGAGGAGTGACGAACCACAACGGCGGTCACGAAGGAGAAGACTCGGAATCACCAGATTCATCATCAAGCGCGATCAACAATACTCAGGGGGGAAGTCCACCAACACCGTTCCATTTAAACGGCGGGCAAACAACCTCAAAGCTCAGATTATAACTTCATCATCGCTAACTATCACCGTCACCACCATTCTAAAACGGAACCTTCGAAACGTAAGACAAAAATCCGTGTTTCTATGTTTAATCATGTTTGGGAGTGTTTTTTTTCAGGATGATCGAGGCCATGAGGCAAAACGGAAGAGTGAAATAGCGAGAGAGAGGAAGAAGACATGCAAATGGCGCCGCGCTGACGTAGGGTTCTGGGAACCCTAAATGGTTCTTTGACAATAATTCATCACACCTGGGTTGGGTCCGGAGGTAATGACCGGCCCAACCCCTTCTTTTTTCTTTTCTTTAAAAATTTGTTTTATTATTTTAAATTGTTTTTTAACCATTTTATTCTATAATATAAAAACTGTTTTTGTGAAAATATTAAAAATAAATAAAATTTTAAAAAACCTTTTTATAAGAAAATAGAATAAAAAACTTCTTTTTCATATATAATAAAAAACTTTTTAATAAATAACATAAAAAAAAAAATCTTTTTTTCAAAAAATATCTAAGTTAAAATCTTTTTCAAGATTAAATTTAATATTTTCTATTAACATTACTTTTTTTTTTATATATAGATTCATTTAACAAAATCTTCAATATTACACCTTTTCTCCTGACTTGTCCAATTGCCGTTTAATTTTGCTTATTGACAGTGTTCATCATTTGCAGCTCTTACGGCGTGTTTGGTTTATTTAAATTTCATAACTATATTGTAACTGCTTCTCATATGTAACACCGCGAATCTAACAATTGCGTTTTAATTTCTGCCTTTTATTTTCTGCGTGTATGATTTTAATTTCTGTCATCATTTCCCTGCTCGTATGATTAATTTCTCACACATTCACCAATTTTTCTACCACACTACACATATCCGAAGTAGGTCTAGCTTTTGGTCGCCGCGCCAATAGTCCTCAACTT
Source organism: Lathyrus sativus (assembly GCA_963859935.3). Classification (NCBI taxonomy): domain Eukaryota; kingdom Viridiplantae; phylum Streptophyta; class Magnoliopsida; order Fabales; family Fabaceae; genus Lathyrus; species Lathyrus sativus. The sequence goes on from OZ012741.1 coordinate 428,710,773, forward strand.
CAAACCCTTACAAACTACAAACCCTAATTTTCACAAGTGCCTCGCCGCAGGCAAGATTACAATTTTACCCCTAGCATTAGGTCAAAGAGCCGCCGCGCTCATTTTAGGGTTTCCCGCCGCGGAATCCCTAACCTAATTTAACCCTAATTACAACTTAACAATTCAACGTAGAAATTTGGAGTTCTTACACTCCACGTAAGCGTGTCCTTAAGACATGTTTATTCCCCGTGGGACCTTGACCACAGTCAAGAAGTCTCTAACCTCCCTTTTGAGGGGAACTACGATTACTCTGATTCCACTCCTGTAAGGATACGTAGGCACATGATGCGATGTCTTGCCGAGTAAACTTAGAATTAACCCCTTAGGTTTATTTTCTCGTTTTTAATCCCTTAGTACATATACCTTAAGCAAATAAATAAAGCAAATAGTAAACATTTGAACAAAAGGGTCCTGTAGAGTACTACAGAAGTTTAGGGTTCTAATACCTTCCCTAAATTTAACCAACCCCCGAACCCTAGATCTTTCCCCGCATTGTGTTTACGATGCAAAAATAGGTTTTCCCTCTTTTGACCTTTTCCTTCGGATAAATCAAAGAGCGGTTGTGAATTGAATTGCGATTCAAACTCATTAATAGTTTGTGATCCTATTTCCACCGCAACAGGTTTTGTGTTTTTATATATTGTAATCCTGTACACGCTCACACACGTAACTACCGCGCACCTTCACTCTCACAGCCGCACGATCTCCAACGGATCTGATCTAACGATCCCTCACCTGCATGCCCACCGTAAACCCTCTCCTGTGCATCCACACCTAATCAATCCGCCCACTAAACCAATTAACTTTTAATCTGCCATTTAATTAGAATAGTCATTCACTTAACACCTAATTCTAATTTAACTAATTAATCTTTTTAATCAGTTTTTTAAATAAACTAATAATTATTTTAATTAAGCCTTTTAATTAGCCCATTTATGTAATTAATCATCTTTTTAAATTAATTTATTTCACATAATCATTTTAACTTATCCTAATTTATTTAGTTAACTAATTCCCTTTTTTAATAACTTACTAATAAAACCCTTTTTTTAATAATCTTATTTTATTTAATAATATAAAATTGTTCTTTTTCTTAATACAAAAAACCTTTTCCTTTTAGTTTAATTTAACCCCTATTTAGTTAATAAATATCTCTTTAATAAAAATGGGTAATAACTAAAAACTATATTTATTTAATAAGAAAACCTTCTTTTTAATAAATAATGATCATTTAAAATTATTTCTTTCAAAATTTATTTCATCAACTCATAATCTAAATTCATAATTAAATATTAATATAACATTTTCTTACAAACTAATTCACCCTTCTAAATCAACCTTTCAACTCTTTCCTTCAAATCAATTCAACTAAAATAAATCAATACTCCTCAACTTAATTAACCGTGCAGGCTTGCGTTTCCGTTCCATTCACACATTCACAATTCACACACTTGTCTTAGCGCTTTCATGCGTTTGTGTATGGATATATTTATCTGCCTTTATTTTACCGCCTTATCTTATCGTATTGCATAAACGTCCAAAGGAAGAACTTGCGCATAACGTAAAACTTGTGCGTATGCATATCATTTGCATCATACTCCCCATCTGATCATTGATCCCATTCAAGTCGATCTTTTAAGTTAGATCCTACCCCATAAGGAGGACCTTTGTCTTTTATTTTACAACTTAGATAAAAACAAATCAACTCAATCAAACTCTTCAAACACAATAGAGAATAAGACATGAGTCATCTTGATAGTCGAGATATAAATCTCCTGCCTCATAACAATATAATCAATATGTAGGGACTTTTTCGCTTGAGAGTGATAGTGGCATACTCGTCGATCACAATCCGAGTTTCTAATCCATTCTCTCAAAACGATGCAAAGACTATTTTCCTACAAGTTATGGTGGCTAAGTCAAGTCCTCTCCTTTGAGATGACAACTCGTCTTTTCTCCTAGACCCAATCAATCAACTACCCTAATCCCTTAGGAACTTTGACCATAGTCAAATAACTCCTTAAACCCTTTAGGGGAACTACAAATACTCTGATTCCATTCCCGTCAAGATATGTAGGCACAAGATGCGACGTCTTGGCGAGTATACTTAGAAATAAACCCCTAGGTCTTTTATCCTTAAGCAGATAACCCTTAGCAATAAACACATTAAAACAAGAGGTTCCTGTAGAGTACTACAGAAACTTAGGATGCTAGCACCTTCCATAAGTTTAACCAACCCTCGAACCTATAACTCTCTAGCTTTTGCATTTGCATTGCATTGTGGGTAATTCGATCTTTTTCCCTTCCTTTGGATAAATTAAAGACCAGTTGTAATGAATTAAGATTCAAGTTAATCAATAGCTTGGTATCCAATTTCACTGCGACAGGAACAAATGGCTATTATCTTGAGAGTTGTGGATAAAAACGGGTGTATTCAAGAATAAATTTTTTAAGCTTGTACATGTTAACGACACTATGACTATCACTTTTGAAAATGAAATTTGTGATGGTCTTTCTCGACATGGTCTAAATTTTTTAGATATTTGTGGGAAAGGGTATGTTGGTGCTAGTAATATGAGAGGGGAGTGGAACAGATTGCAAGCATTATTAATCAAGGATTGTCCTTATTCTTATTACATACATTTGATATAAATAATATGTGTGCTCTCGTAGATAAATTCTATCCTACAGATTTTAGTGAGCATGAGAAAATTAGTTTGAGACATCAACTTTAACACTTTCATCTTGACGTTTTTGGTCATCCTGATTTAAATAACTTGTCAACTATGTATGAATTGTGTGAAGCTCTAAAAAAGATAGGGAAGACAGATACATATTATTTGATTTATCGACTTATTTGTCTTATCTTAACTCTTCTAGTTTCTACAACTACTACAAAAATATCATTCTCAACAATGAAGATAATCAAGACAAGATTGCGCAATAAGATGGTGGATGAATTTCTTGCTAACAATATGATGTTTTACATTGAAAAAGAAATAGCTGAGCACTTCACCATTGATTCAATTATTTATGAGTTCTAGTCTTTAAAAGAGCGGAAGACAATACTTTAAATCGAGGTTGGATATCTCCTTTTATATATTATATTTTTATTTTGTAAAATTTATTTTGAATATTTGAAAAATTTGTATCTAAGTTTTATAATTTTAAGTCAATTTTAATTATAATATTTTAGTTAATACTTATCACCCCTAATATTTTAGTCAAGATCCGCCACTGAGCGTACCACAGTATTGTAAAAAAACATCATAGTCAGAAATTTAAAATCTTATAACACATATATTTAAATGAATAATTAAAGATCTATGTTACGCTTCCATCCCATACATGCCTATCAATATGATTTGTTTATAGAGGAAAAACTGATAGGTCTGAGGGGTTTCTTGGAAAAACATCATGAATGACAACAAGAGGTTCAACAACATGGACTTCTGGGGCTTTTGAGGCATCACATGCAACAATACGGGACACATGTCTTTGGGAGGACGATGCGTGAGATACGTGAGTTCAGGAAGGCGATGTTCCTGCATCAAATAAAGTGGTACCAACGGTTGGATGATAGAATATAACTTTTCCCTCTGAACGGAAGCATGCCGGGTCACTCTATCATGCCTTAATCCGTCTTAGTTGTCAAGCATCTTACCTATAATTACACCAAAAAATTACATCATAATCAAATAAGGCAAACCTAAAGGCTAAAATTGAAAAAAAAAAAACGACGCATAACAGGAAAATTAGGATTTTTTTCTCCAGACTCATGGTCCAAGTTCCAAACTCCAGACAAAACCAAAGAAGCATAACATGAACAGGCAAAACCCCTACGCTATAAACTTGAAAAAATGTAAATGCATGCATCATAAATCAATCCATGATGCTATTAACTACAATCTAATGAATCATAAACTATCGGGAAGATCGCAAGTCCCACATTGGTTAGACATAAAACTTGAATTTTTTATATATAAAGTGACACCCCTCACCTTACAAGCTGGTTTTAAAGCCGATTTTGTAAGGATGAGTTATACCAAACTCTAATATGGTATCAGAGTTATTGATCCGATCATGGGCCGCTCACTGGTTATATCCACACACCAAACCTAAAAGAGTATTGGGCGTGAAAAAGTATATTGGAAAGATCATAAGTCTCACATTGGTTAGACATAGAGCTTGAAAAGAGTTTATATAGAGTGACACCCCTCACCTTATAAGCCAGTTTTAAAGTCGATTTTGTAAGAATGAGTTAAACTAAACTCTAATATAAACAACCTATTTAGGTAATGCATTAATCACAAACCTAAAAAAGGAAGAAAATGAAAAACTTAACAAATTGTGAGAAAACTTAAAAAATGAGAAACCTTGATTGAATGAAAGGGAATAAAGTTATATTTTGAGTTCTGAGTAATTTTCTAAAATGAAGAAGGGAGCATATGAATCAAACGCGTCAGGAGATTGGAATTCGTTAAAATTATGGAGATTGAAATCCAAATTATTTCAATGTTGTTTTGATCTTGTTCTGAAATGAGTGTGGTGTGGTAAGAGACAAGTCTAGATTCTAATCTCTGAATTTTTTTTTATATTTTTGAGTGTGTCACGAGAATAAAATCTGAATGTTATAGACACTATTAAAATTTCACTCTGATAAGTGAGAAACACATAACATGGAAAACCAATATCTCCTTTTCAAAAGAAATTATTAATGGAAAAACCATATGAACTTATTGAATAAAATGGATAAAATTAAATGAATGTATCTTTTTAAAAGAAATTAATAATTAAGAAAATATTTAATATTCTTTTTAATCTCGTATCTTAACCTCCAAATTTATTTTGATCCTTTAAATTAAAAATGGTCTATATTGATTTTTTAACTTTTCAAAATATTTTATATTAATTTTTTTATTCTATTAACGATAAAAAAAATTCAAAAATCAATAATTAAATTTGTCACTAATTAGACAAAAAAACTAATATTCAAATTTATTTAGAAAGATTATAAAATTGTGATACCTAGGGCTGGAAATGAGTCGAGTCGAGTCGAACTCACCTCAGCTCGGCTCGACTCATTAAGAATTTTTCGAGTTCGAGTTCGAGTTCGAGTTCAACACGAACTTTTTTTTAAGCTCAAACTCGACTCGTTATGAATTGTTTCGAGTTCGAGTTCGAGTTCGAGTTCAACACGAACTTTTTTTTAAGTTCAAACTCGACTTGTTATAAGTTCACGAACAGTTTGGTTCAACTCATTAGGATCAGCTCACATGATTCACGGGCTTAAAAACTATTTTTTTTAATATATATATATATTTTAGTATATTTGACATTTTAAATAAATATATTTTTTTTTAAAATAAAATATTAAAATAAAATAAAAATTATCATATTGAAATTTAACTTTATCTTCGAAATCTACTAATTCAAAACTTACACAACTTTCAAGAGATACATTTGAGAGTCTAATTCAAAAACTACTAAGTTGAAGATTAAATTTGTCTAAGATTTAGATTAAATATTTAAACCTAATCTTAAAGACAGTATAATTATTCTCATATGTAATCGAGTTAACTCATGAACCTAACGAGTCGAACTATGTAGAGTTCAAGTTCAGCTCATTTAGTTAACGAATTTAATTTTTCGCTCATACTCAACTCATTAGGTTCATGAACCTAGTTCAACGATCTAATTGTCGAATCGAATTTCGAACTATTTTCGAGTTGGTTCGGTTCATTGCCAGCCCTAGTGATACCACACTTCTAACTTTTAAGAATAATATTAAAGAGGTGAAAGTACGTTGAAAATATAATAAGTTATCTTAGATTTATTTTTTGATAATCAAATTTTTTTCTTAATTAATTTGGTGTCACAAATTCTTTCAAGAGTTATAATTGCTATTCATTTGAAATTTTAATATTCTCAAACCGAAAAAAAAATATCTTAAAAGCAATGATATTGTTTCAAATTGAAAAACAAAACAAAATTAAATCTTATAATTTTTTTAATAGATCTTGACGCATTATCCTCACACATTTTCTTATTCTTCGTATCAACTAAAGATCACGACTTTGTTTCAACATTTATAAAAATAATTACTACCACCCAATAATTACTAAAAATAATACTATAAAATTAAAAAACAATCTTAATCAAAGAAAACAACAAACAATAAAAAAAAAGTTTGTAACGTGGAATATGAGAAGAAACATGTCACATGGGGCAACTAAGAAAAAGAGGCAAAGATTCATTTATTTTACAGTTAGGACAGCTCAGACCAGACAGCATCATCAAGTGCGGCAGCAGATAAGGGCTTCCTCATCTCTTCATCATTCACTCTACCGCCACCGCCGTTTGAACCTCCAGTTCAGTTCCGGTAAGTGTTTTCAAATCTCAATTTTGTTGTCTTGGTTCTTCAATTTCAGTATGAACATTGTACTCTAGCTGGTTATGTTATCAAATTTGTACATGCAGTTGGTTTAAGTTTAATAACTACACTGGTAATAGAATAAATGTGAAGTAGCATATCATGCACGCACACCCCGATCCCGACACTGATACAACGATGCTGATAATAATTTGAAAAAATAAATAAATTCAATATATTTACAAGTTTCGGTGCAAGTGTCTGATACAGACACGGATACACGGTTTTTTTGTCGGTGCTATGTGTTATGTGTTATGGACTCATGGATGGTTTTTCCTTTTTCAGGATAATGCTAATATGAAGAACTGTTGGTTTTTCGACAACAATTTTAACGGTGTGTCGGATGAGATTCTTGGTGATGTTGTTGAGTTTTTTGATTTCCCACTTGATGATGATGTGGAAACTGATGTTGTGGAACAAGATTGGAATGATCAGTTCAAACACATTGAGGAGCCATCTCTTGGTGTTTTCTCAGTACCATCGTTTGATTTGTGCGGCGAAACTCAAAATGAGAAACCGAATCTTGTCAACAGTTTCTCTGCTTCTGTGAGTTTTATGTTTCTGTCGGTGATAGATTAGTTATGTGCATATGTGAAGCCAATAGAAGCATTGGACCATACATTTTGATTATTTGTCATGTTTTCGGTGTTTGGTTACTAGGAAAGACTAATTTGTTTGATAGGGTATGGAATTTTGAATGAATGCGACTTTGATAGGGCTTGCTTTGATGACTATATGACGTTTTGTTGGTCAGGATTTTTAAGCGGGAATTGAGAATTACTACAATGATGTTATGCAGGAACTTTCGCATATTAACAGAAGAAATATTGTTAATTCGGGCTTAAAAGAACAACGAGGACTAGTAAGTGAAAAGGGAGAACTTGATGATTTTAATGATTAAGCATCCTTTGATTAAACTGTTCTTTAAATGTCTTCTAGCTCTCTTAGAGATAAGATGTGTTATCAAACTTCGTTGTCGATAAGTAAGAAGATAATGCTAAAGATTCGGTTTTCTTACAATTAGTTCATAAGCATGATTATTAAAATGTGATACTTGTCTTTATTATTGGGATGCATTTTGGTTTTCAACTCAATTCAAGGTATTATTTATCGAGTAAAAGACTAAAAGCAAGGCCGTTTTAAGTTTTTGGAGACACAGTGTATCACAGTTCAACTTTAACAAAACTATAGGGGTCTTATTTAGCCTCAATTTAACTATGACAAATATGTTATGAGGCTCTATTCAACCACGGTTTAATTGTGATAAATTTGAGGTTCTTGTGCGGTAGTCTGCCTTGCATGCCCTTAAAGGCAATCCTGACTAAAAGTTATGCTAAAAAATCTCTTCAAAGGTACAATTTTTTGCATATTAGTCGACACTAAAAATCTGTCAATTTTCTTCCGTAAATTGTATTCATGTCTTAATTTTGAGGGGGTATTGCCGTCTGAAAGTGAAAAGTTTTGGTAACAATGTTTTGAAGTTATATGTGTTTAAAAGTTATGATGAATAGATGGTAACCATACTTAAAAAGATGTAAATTTTGCTTCCTTGATTTCTTAAGAAGTTGGTTTTGTATACATGTTCGCGTGTGTGCTTGAAGTTGGTTCTTATCTAGGTAATATGGTATTCAAAGACACTCCTTTGGCCTGTTTAACATGATGAAAATTCATGAATTTATAAGGTAGCTCGACTCGATTAGTCTAACATTGATCAATAGCGTCTCTTAGCAAGGATTAAGATAGAAGTATGTTTCTTTGTATATTCTTAACTTACCCGTACCTTAGTTTCTTTAAAACTTTTGTATCACGTACCCATACTTGTATCCACTACTAGTACCAAACCCGTACAACCTAATTGACACATATATAGACATTGACACGTGTAGAACATCAAACACACTCTTAATCTGAAGTGTCACGTGTAGAATATTAGACACATTCTTAATCTGAAGTGTCACGTGTAGAATATTAGACACATTCTTAATCTGAAGTGTCAGTGCTACGCAGATATACTATTGAAAATTTATCTTTTTTATTTCTATTGCTAGATATGTTGGTTAGGTGTGTCCGTCATTTGTGTATCTGATTTAAATTGTGTTTCCACAATAAAACAGCTTCCGAAGACTGCTGGAGCTAAATATGGCAAAACTATTCCAATCCAAAACTTCTCTTTCAAGGGAACAAATTTGCTCCAATGCCAAACCTACAGCCCAGTTTCAGTTTTTGAAAGCAGTAGTTATTCTTCAGTCGAGAACTCCAACTTTGAGTTACCAGTGATCCCGGCAAAGCGTCCTCGCAGTAAACGTCGGCGTCTCTCAAGCTTCAACAAGCTCTTCTTAATTCCCTTCATACCTCTTCAAAAACATCAATCCATAACACAGCGTGCTGGTAAGCCAAGAAAAAAGGATATCTCGCAGTGCAGAGTCCAAAGAAAGCCAAAGAAAAAGGATATCTCCCAACCCTCCGATGGTATTAAGATGAAGAGATCCACATCACAGGAATCAGTTACCCCCAGAAAATGTACGCATTGCGAGGTGACAGAGACGCCGCAATGGAGAGAGGGCCCTAAAGGTCCGAAGACCCTATGCAACGCGTGTGGAGTTCGATACAGGTCCGGCCGCCTCTTTCCTGAATACAGGCCTGCAGCTAGCCCAACCTTTGAAGCATCAATGCACTCAAATTCTCACAAGAAGGTTATAGAAATCAGGAACAAGGTGAACAAAGAGACGGATAAAGGTTCTTCTATTATGTATTTATCACCAAACCTTTCAGGAAATTCTCTAGGATAATATTATTATGTTAGAGATGTTATTGAGAAAGAACAAATGTTAGTCCTAGACAGGATTCTATTTATTTATTGTTAGTTTTGTTTTTCTGGATGAGATTATTTTTGTTAGCATTATTTGGTAATCATTCTTAAGGTGAAATTAATTCAAAATCTTAATTCTGCTATAAATTCAAATGATTGAATATTAATGCTTAACACAATTTTAAGGAATGAGAGTGTTCACCTGTATTTTATGTGGTGTTATTACATTTCTTTTTATATTTACATTTAATTAAATTACTGCATATTTTGGTTTAAACTATAGTTTAGTTAAATATTAAGTTTTTAACCTAGTGACCGATCATTTTTTCAAAAAGGTAAATATAATGACTGATTCAGGAATCCAAAATAAATTTTATTAAAAAAACTAAAAAATATGGGAGTTACTTTTTTCACATTTGGGGTGTCCCACCGGTTTTTACACTCTTTTGCGCAAATGGATGAGTCATTTTTTTTTTCAAAATATAATTTGAATACATCTCCATATAATATAAGAGTGAGTTCGGAGATATTTTTTTAAACGTTATAATTTCAAAATTCAACGAGTGTTACGGAAATGCATCTTCCGATAAGTTATGTACATTTATTTTTTTAAACGTTATATTTTTTGTTATTTAAGAAAATACAATTTATGCGAGTGGGGGGTGAGACGGGTGCGAGGAAACTCGTTCCTTAATGGGGGCAGGGCAGGGGTAGGGGACCAGTTAATAGCTCTGATCGGGTTTGGATGCGAGGACGAGGGCGGGTTTGGATGCGAGAGTAGGTTTGAGTCCGTTTGAACCCGCATGCATCCTACCCTGTTGCCATGCCTAGCGCTACACCCTTCCTCTCTTCCTCCTGCATTTTTTCAATACTCACTAAAAAAATTCATTTGAGCTATTTTGCTGCAAACCATTTCCAAACCCCATTTGAGTAAGCTTCATCAAGTTCACTCACTCTATTTTACTTCATTTGGTGCAAAGTAACTCACTCCATTCAAACTTCTCATCCACAACTCTAATTTGGTAAGTTTCTCATCTCATTTCCTTTCTTTTATAGATTTGAATGATGTTTTAGATAACATATGTTGTTTAAGTTGCATTAGATAGTAGTAAAATCGAAATAGGTAGCTAATAGAGACATACATTGACATTTGTTTGGAAGTTAAGGAAGCAATGGTGTTTCTGTCATGACTGAGAAAGTCGTGACATTATCTGAAGATGAATATCCAGATTCTGGCAGAACTATTTTTGGAGATGTATCTCCGTATTTTTGTTTGGCTGAGTTTTGGTTGGATTTGTGATGTGAATTTTTGGTTTTAAAGCAGGTGTAATGACTGAAAACAATCTTGGAAGAATTAGGCTCAGACGTGTCTCCCAAACCGCGCCTATACGACGTGAGAGGGTCGCGGGCAGGACCACAACGCCAAGAGTCGATGATAACTCGTTTGATGGTTCGCAACGTAGAGGTTCACAACCATCTGGTTCTACTTCTCGTAGTCGCTTGTCTTAGGCCTCTACTTCACGGGGCCATGTCCCCAGATGATGAAGCAGCATCTGAAGCCCTTAAAGTCTAGAGGAATCCGCTGTTGATGCCCCTTTAGAGAATTATCTAGTAGACCTATTTGACACCTCTTTACTTTATCTCTATAGAGACCATGCTGCTAGGCATGTCTGAGAAGGAGATGTATATTTATTTACTTTTGCATTACATATGTTTTAAACTAATTAAACCGCAACTGATGGTGATATATTTTTACAGGAGCTCTTGTGTTTAAAATTGGTAAACCACGATAGAAAGATATTGGATTTGGAACATCCCGATGCTGATTGGTTTAAGAATGTCGTTCATTATTCTGGTCCTGCCGATTTACGTTCTGCTACGCACATGACTATAAACCATGACATGCAAACAACATTTGCAGAGAGATGACATTCACAGAACTCATCTTTCCACATTTATATTGGAAAGATGACCCTCACCTAGAATGAAGTCGCATGCCTCCCGCATCTTCCCATCACTGAGAAGAAGTCAGTGAGATGTTGGTTACATATTTGGGGGCTGACCCAACTGAGACCGCAAATAAGGTAGCTGACACTAGAAGTGTTCATGCTAAATTTAAAATTTTGGAAGATCTCTATAAATGTAACACCCACATATAATAAATGTCTAAAATACATATTATACATAGTGTAAGTATGATACTAAAATACATAAGAGCCTATTGATAGTAATGTATACATAAACATGCCCAAAAAAATAGCAACTAAGACATAATATATACAAAGATGCCTATCAGAAAACTAGGACCTAGATCATTCTCTGAATGATCTCAAAATAGATATCTGCACAGCGGAACGCCATCCAAAATACCAAGTCACCAAGGACATCAACCAAAATTATCTTTACCTTTCACCTGCATAGAACTTCCTAAAAAATAACAACAATAATGGAGTGCGATAATAATCTTAGTAGGTTCCATATCTTATGGGTCCGCTCGACTCTATATGATGATGATATGCAGGTTGAATACCACTAACATTGTGCATTGAGGTGTTACTTATTAGAGTATACTAGCATAATCATAAAGCATATATGCTTTATGAATATAAAGTTAGTTGCAAAACCGGTTTAGATAACGTTATTAGAATGTGTACAAGTAAGTTACACATTGCGGAGCTAGCACTGAGTTGGTTATGCTCAGTGCACACTCATTAAATGCCTATAAATAAGAAACACTCAATCTCTTTGTGTGCGGATGTGTGTGTGTGCACGCGTGTGTGTAATAGATTAACAAATCATCAATAACATAATTTTTGTCTCTCTCTTTCAATGATGAAACATTATTCATCCTTTTCCTTTTTCTATCAGGGTATCTAGAGCCTTCTGATCTAGTTTCACCATGGCTTCTCCTGAAACTTCACAATCATCACCTTCGAAGAATGAAAACTTTTCGCGCCACATTGAGAAATCAATTTCTGGAAATTCCATGAAAAACTCGTTCAAAATGTTCACGCAACAATTTACCATCAAGCTCAATGGTTCCAACTTCCTCTCATGGAAACATCAAGTCAAAGGTATCATTCGTATCCATAAGCTGCATCGTCATCTCATGAATCCTGATATACATATATGTTATCTCTCGCTTGACGATCGTGCCTCTGATGTGGAAAATCTAATGTATCTTATGTGGCAGCATGAATATTTGTTTCTCTTCACATGGATGTTGACGACGCTTTAGGACTCAGTTCTTGCACGTGTGGTAAAGTGCGTTCACACACATGAAGTATGGTTTGTGATTGATCAGTTTCAATGCACTCAGGTTTACACGAAATCTCGACAACTTCGTTACGAGTTATGCAGAATTGAGAAGTTAGATTGTAAGATTGCTCAATATCTTGGACGAATTCAAAAAATTATAAATATTCTAGAATCCATAGGTGATCTAGTCTCACATCATGATTAGTTACAAAAGATTTTGGATGATCTTCCTACTGAATATCAAGGTCTTTCTTCGATTATTCAGCATCGTGATGAACCGTGTGCCTTAATTGTTCCTGAAACTATGATTTCATCTCATGAAGCTATACTTGAACGCACACCTCAAGCACTTGTGCAAGAGCCTCTTTCTGTTAACCTCATTCAAGGTACCACTGCAACTACACCTGATTCTACTCTGACTAACAATATGTATGCACCTCAATATGCTCAGTTCCATATGCCCTCTCATGAATTCATTTCCACATTTGTTGGAACTCGTGGAGGTATTAGAGGTGGCAGATCTAGTGGATTTTGTGGTGGTGGTAGAAATGATGGTAAAACACGTGTTCAGTGCCAAATTTGCTCTAAATTTGGACATGATGCTAAAGTTTATTACCATTGCCTTTCATTCACACCTTAAAAGTCAAATCAATGGAGGAAACACTACACTTTATCCTCCCTCCCAACACCAATTTATGTCTCCTTGGGCGCAAGTTCCACCTTCTATCACTCCTAATAATCAGTGGTTGGCTCATGTGGCTCTGACCTAGAGAGAACCTTTAACTGGATTCTCCTCTAGGCCAGTTAATCATCCTTATTCTTCATACTCTCAAAAGAAACCTCAAGCCTACCTGACTGGGACAGAGTCCACCAAAACTCACTTCACATCTTCTCAGTGGTATCTAGATTCTAGAGCAACTCAACATGTCACCAATATTATAGAGAATTTTTTGGATAGTGTTTCTACATCTGTCTCAAATAAATTGGTATTTGGAAATGGCCAAGGTTTATCCATCACGTTTATAGGATATACCTCTTTTCGCATCTATATGTACTACGTAAAATACCTATCATAATTGTTGAAAAATAGATACAACCACGTCCAATCAACTGTTGTGAGATAAAGTGTGATTGTGCGTATGATGTTTTCCACCACGGGTGTAGGACCGTTGTGATAAACTAGGTAGCACACTACATATCACAATGGTTAAAGTATACAACCGTTGTGATGTAAAGCGAAAGGGCATGGGTTTGAAACCTAGTGATTGTATGGTTTATAATATTTTACGCTCTATCTACAACAAAGGTTGGTATAAATAACCATGATTAAATACTTTATTTTTTTAATTTTATTTTATTTTTCCATATATTACAAACCTGTAATTTTTTTACCTGTATATTATAAATATATTAGCTAAAATTTACAAAATATCAAATTAAACAATAAAAATATATTTATAATCATCAAAGACAAATTCATACAGTACCACCCTTTTTTCAACTAACGCATCAAAAATAAATGTCCAATGTCTACGGACGTCGTCTAAGTCATTGGGAGAGAAAGGTGTCATGTCATTAAACGTCTATATAAACAAGTGAAAAAAATTGAATATCACATGATTTGAATTATAATATAAATTACTTTAATATTAATATGTTATTGTAAATATTTCATTATATTATATATACTTGATCCCACGAATCAACAATGCCGGCAGAGACGATGTTAAACATGTGTTTCATTACATAGTACCCACACTTGTATCCCTCTGCTTGTTTTCTAGTTTAAAAATTTAAACAATTCATGAATATATAACCACACATTTTATGAATATATATAAGTGAATGTCACAATTAATCCACTTACCTTAGTCTCACAAAATGCAAGCTTTTTCCTAGAGCTGTTCAAACAATAGTGTCTCTAAACAACCCTGTATATTGAAAATGATTTAAAAATATTACACACTAAGATAATTACATAGTCAAAGAAAATATTACTAAAAGTCTCATAAACATAAATTTACCTAGTAATAATTTATTTCATCATAGGTTCAAGTGGATAATGTCACAAACACATTGTAGTTACCATATTCGTCAGAAGAGATATAATGATCAATTGATAATGTTCTCTGAATGAATAATACAAGCATATATAATCATTATTTGGTAAAACATGAGAACTAACTTTAATAGAGAAACCATAATTATAAAATTACTCACTTATTGATGAATGCTGCTAAGTAACATTCTTTCCGCCCCTGCGCTATCCGAGATGTTTAGTATTCTTCAATTTTTTTGTTGTAAAATTACCTGTAAATCGTACTCTAACTGGATCCAATAATCCATAAGTATTATATTTATTTAATTTTATACAAACATGGTGAATGTACCTAAATGGTTAAAAAAAATACAGAAGACATGTGAGGAATTAGTTATATACAAAATAATGAATGTACCATAATGAGATATACTTATGCGTACCAACTTGTAGTAACCTTACATCTAGCCACCGATTTCCAATGATCATATCCTCTATATCTCTAGGAAATATTAAGAATTCATCTAACCCCTGTAACTCTGGATCATGTTCTAGCGCAAGAGAAAACACCATGTCTTCGTTGCACAAAACATAACATAACACTTTAGAGTATGATCCTTCAGGGGGAGTCAATAACCCGTTATAGATCTCATTACCAGTGGATCGACGAAACAACTTTCTTTAGTGCTTGCACCATGTACAACATTTCTATCAGGCAATTGAACATCAACATCATAATCTTCATTTGTTCACTGTGGGATGGTTCCACTGATTCTCTACATCATAAAAAAACACAGGGACAAAATATAATAAACATACTATATATCATACATTCCAGATATCATAGTATTCTCACATACCACATATAACTTTTTTATTTCTTCCAATTTTTTTCCCTGTGAGTTTCCTGCCCCGCTTCTAACTTCTCTTAAAATTATTTCTTTTGACTATCTATCTTCCTATCAAACTTTTCCAACGTTTCTTTTTGCACATGTCCAATGTGTTTTCTAGACGTGCCAAAAAACACTCTCAGGTCGATGTCATCTCCAACCCCATGGACACGCCCACCATGCTTCTTTGTTTCGATTGCTTCTACTAATATATCATGTCGTGGTTCTGGAATAAAGGAACCTTCACATGTTGAGTTAACCAATGAATCCTACACAACATGATAAGACACACATTGCTAATTACTAAAGTGATTTAAATAACAATTAACATATGCACAACAACTCCTACTTATAATTTTCTCAGCTACTAATCTTGATACATTTGAAGTGTAGTCTCCATTTGGTCTTTGTCGAGCCCTTTCCTACTTCTCATGTCATGATGGTGGAGATGGTTCCTCATCACGACTCATGGAGTCCCCATCTCCTAGTTGTTGTCTTTTTTTCCCCAGCAATCATTGTTTTCTCAAGTTTCGTATATCCCTCATGAGACAATATATGATGGTATTTGTTTTTTAGACTTGTTCAACTTTCTTGCTTCACTTTTAACATGTTTTAAAGATAGAAAAAAATATTAACGTCCATGGTTGTATCCATAAAATTATCAGAAAATACAACTGGTACTAACCATAAACTCCTTAGAACTACGAGACTTCATAAATTTTTTCCAAACCTTCTTGTCAAGAAAAGGATATTTCACCCACGAGCTCTCAATATTAGGCTTATGCTTCGTAATGTAGTCACTCGTGAGCTGTGACTTAAAACTCCTCCAAGTCGTATCAGCATAAGTGATCCACTTTTTTTTTCCAACTTAGAATCATCACTAAAATCAAACATCAACTACACATTTACATTAATAAGTATGTATTAGTGTTTATATAAAGTAATATCGAATTGATGAAAATTAAAACTAATACCTGAACATCTGTCCATATGCTCTTTTTCACCTCATCTGTTATATCTTTCCATACATCTAACAATATACTGAGTTTACTACGTCCAAGGAACACAACATAACTCTTAAAAAGAAAAGAATAACGACCATCAAGAATAGTATAAACGACACTAAACTCGACCAAAAGTCTGACACCCGACTTGCGGACTTTTATTAATTTTGTCATTATTGTGGCACCTCTTTGCTATTTTTTTCCGCTCTCATACTACAAATTGAGAATCATTTGTACTTATTTCATTTGTATACGTAGCTTCGTCACTACTAGATGAAGAAGAGGCCATCTATCAAGACATAAAATAATCAACATCAAGATACAAACATCATTAATAATAGAATCATCAATACAATGACATCATCAACAACATGTGCATCATCAACATAATGGCATCAATAATAACAACAATGGCATCATTAACAACAATGGAATCAACAACAACAAATACATAAGCATCCCTGACATCATCAATACAATGGCATCAACAATAACAAATACATAAACACCAATGGAAAATGACAGCACTGTATATGCACGGAGAAAAAGTTTACGTATTAGAAACGTGATATATAAGTAAAAACATATCGTCAGAATATTTGAGTTCCTCCTCGACATCTAAACCAAAGGCTAATCAAGAACGAAGAACATGGTATCGGCTCCTTCCTCGACAATACAAAAGCACCAGCAATGGTTAAAATTTTTGTTGTTTCTTTAGGTTTGGAGATGGTGTTGTACGCTTTGTTATGGTTGAAACTGATTTTGTTTCACTAGAGTTGAAAATGGTATTGTTTTGTTAGGGTTGAAAATCACGCTATATTACGTCAGGGGTTGTTTCTTGATGAAAATGAAAATATGGAACTGAAGAGACAAGTTAGCTAGCTTTGTTTAAAGTGACTAACTAGTATCACCATGGTTGTTTATCAAAACCATTGTGATATATGATGACATTTTTCTAAAAAGCGCCATATTTTAAGCAATTATAAATTAAAAAATAATAAAAAATATATTATAACGTTTTTTAGACAACCGTGGTGATATAAGATTTACATTAATGATATTTTATAAAAAAGCGTCATGTTTTAAGAAATAAAAAATTAAAAAATATATCACAACGGTTAGTTTAAATAACGATATTGATATAGCTTTCTTTTTTTATTTAAAAATGAAAGGCGATGCTAAAATAATGAAGAAATCACAACTTAGAAGACATTGAGAATCGAACTCATGAAACGTCAACTGATATCACAACGATTGTTTTAAAAACCCAGGGTAATAAATTAACAACATTGTAATATATATATATATATATATATATATGTGTGTGTGTGTGTGTGTGTGTGTGTGTGTGTGTGTATGTGTGTGTGTGTGTATGTGTGTGTGTGTGTGCACGCGTGTGTATGTGTGTGTGTGTGTGTGCGCGCGCGTGCATGCGTGTGTGTGTGTGTGTGTGTGTGTGTGTGTGTGTGTGTGTGCGCGCCTGAATTTAGAGATATCACCATGGTCCTTCGAAGGACGGTAGTAATGGTGGCGTCGTTGTATATATTTTTTGTAGTAGTGACATAATCCACTTGTCAAACTTAATATGAACAATTTTCTTTTGGTCCCTAAAATTACCAAGAACCTCATCTTAGCTAGCCAAACTTGTTAGATGACATAAATGATCTAAAAGGGAGGGGGGGGGGTTGAATAGATCACTAATTTTTATATAGAGTCGGCGCTTATGATAAATTGGTTTTTAAAACTTTTAAGCGGAAGCGGTCGTGGAACTATGATCGTCTAAACGAACTGTTACCAAAAAGACTGATATGCGCTATGCCTATATGGAACATCGATTAAGATGAGAAATCAAATCAAAAGTTTAAACACAAATCAATATGACTTTATTCACTCAAAGTTGTTCAATTTCCAATGCCTTGTGAAAAATAAACTCAAGTTGAAAAACAACCCAAAATGTTTGTATTCAAGGAATTTGTCAAACACTTGGTGTGCGAGGCACTCCAAGTAAAATTTACTAAGTAAATGTAGTGCTAAGCTTTTCCAATTACAATCAAACAGATTGTAATGAGTTTTCTAAATAAGTTTCAACACTACAATAAACCAGAATTTTTATCAAGCAATTTGATTGCATACAAACGTAAAAATTCAGAAATGAAAAATAGCAAAAAGAGAGAACAACATCAATTTTTTGAGGCAGTTCCCTCGTCGTCCTCGCTCGGGGTATGTCTTCCCTCGATTCTAAAAATAGAATTGAGACCTGTATAAAACCTATTGAAAATTGTTTGTACAAGAGAAGCAATAGAAATCAAACACTCAATCCTAGTTATTAATGTTGAAATTATGCCTTCTCTCCTCTTGATTCAAGATGAATCAAGTCCTTCGAATGTGATGAGTAAACCTCCGATTACAGCTACACGTTTGAACCACCCAGCGGTATTCAAATCTTTAGCCCGAATGATTTTAATCACCCATAATTCGTACCCAAATCTTCCTTTCACAATCCTCCATTTACCGCTACTAAATTGATAGAACCACCCGTTCTTCAATTACCTTCCCTCGGCTGAATCTATGAAGAAACAATTTGTGCAAAACCCCCAAAATTCAAGATTCTTCAAGGACAAAACCCTAACGGTTTTATTCAAGAAAAACTCACCGTTCTCTCAACCCAAACCCGATACACAGATCCTATATTTGGACGTTATCACCTCAATGATGCAGAATGATCAACAAAAATGATTATGTGTATTTGTTGAGAAAATTAAAGAAAGAGGATGAAGATGATGAGAGAAGAATCAGTGTCTATTTTCACTTTTCTTGTTACTGAAAGAATGAGCCAAAACAATATATATGTGAAGCTAGGACCAAATAACCAACATAACAGTCATTTGAAAGTCAAACATGAGATAGAAATAGAGTGACACGAGTGGATGATCAACCTAAAGAAATAGGAGGGTCGACCTGAGCATTTCCGCTTTCAAAATTATGCAGAAATTGTCTCTTTGTGTCGACCGGAACAGGTCCATGCATCAACGCAAAACTACCCAGTTTTGAAAAATTGAAATGCTAACAATATGAGTGGATTGGGGGGTCTACGCGAGCTCTCTGGAGAGCAAATCATTAAAATTCACTATGTATGAGTCGACCTAAGTAGAACTTTGAGTCGACTCAAAGGTTCAAAACTTGCAAAATGCTATTTTTGACATGTCTTTCTATTTATAAGCACTTTAATGCATATCTAAGTCTACCAACATGATCAAACTCACATGGAACACATATAATGCTTATGTGAATATACACATGTTTTTGATAAATGCTTGACACGAGAGAACAACGAATGCATATGTGACACGATGATACCATCCAAAGTACACATTACTAACTAGATATGTATTGACATCATTAAAATAAGTATTGAGACAAATTGCCCTCACAAAATTTGCCAAATATAATCATGTATACTTTCAAAGGCTGCATTCATAATTTGCTTTCAGAAACTGCATTCAGAAGTTGCATTCAAAAGTTGTATTCAAAAATGAAGCTTTCAAAAGCTTCATTCATAAGCTGCAAGATTTTAGAAGCTGAAACTTCTAAAATAGCTTAGACCCTCACCATTTGAGGGGAATATATTAGAGTATACTAGCATAAGCATAAAGAAATTCTGGCTTATGAATATAAAGTGAGTTGCAAAGAAGGTTTAGATAAATTTTTTAGAATGTGTACAAGTTAGTTACACATTGTTGAGCTGGCACTGAGTTAGTTAGGCTCAGTGTACACTCACTCGATGACTATAAATAAGGAACCCCCTCTCTCTCTCACTATATATATATATATATATATATATATATATATATATATATATATATATATATATATATATATATATATATATATGTGTGTGTGTGTGTGTGTGTGTGTGTGTGTGTGTGTGTGTGTGTGTGTGTGTGTGTGTGTATGTGTATGTGTGTGTGTGTATGTGTGTGTGAGAGAGAGAGAGTGCGTGTGTGCAAGTGGGTAACATATTCACAAATTATCAATAACGTAATTTATATCTTTCTCTTTCAATAATGAAGCATTCTTCATCCTTTTCCTTTTTCTATCATTTCCTTTTGTTCCTGGTTGGCACACCCATTTTTAAGGAAAAAATTGCAACCTATGTCGATGTGGTCTACCTTAAGTACTTCATCGACTTGACAAAGATTCACGAGTTCAACTGGGGGGGGGGGGGGGGCTATTTGTACCTTTACTTAAATCTAGGTGAGGGTTGTCTTTGAAAGACAAAGCAAATGACATGGAGCTGCACGCTGCTTACGGTAATTTACTATTACTAATATTTTCATAATTATTTTGTTACACTTGTTATTAGTATTTTATCTAAACCATATTTTAGGGATGAATCATCTTCGACTTTCCTCACATCACCAGGTGGGAAGTTGTGCCCACCTATACTAATGATTGACCACGTGTTGGCGCCTTTGCACCGTACAATGAGAATAAAGCCATTTCAGGTGTATCTTGCCCGTCATGTAGTAGATGATATTGCATTCTTCCCATAAAACAATCATTGCCAAACACGTAAGTTGGACCTCATTTCTTTATACTCTAGATGGATAACATGTAGTTCAGGTCTAATGTATCCTCATCTACTCGAGCAAATGACGTGAAAGATCGAGTTTTTGCATATTATTTCGAGGCCACCCTTAGAGTCCGCTCCTCCCACTATTTTCCATAGAGATCTTGATGCGATACTTGAGGATTTCGAGAGTCACTTGGTACTGGAGGAGTATCAGATGGTGCTAACTCCTATATAGTGGGCTTATGTTGACGACTACATGACATGGTTATATAGGGTGTCACACCCTATCATGACACCAGATACTCCTGGAAGATGACCCAATCCATCTAATTATGAGTTACTAGAGGGTAGGGATGACCACATCGAGGACATGATGACAGTTAGTCGGTGTATTATGGATATGGGGAGATTGGACATAGAGTCTGGAATTTTTAAGGAAGGTAGTCCTCAGTTGGCCTTTGTAGAAGGCATGATTTCCAATGCACTAAATGCCTTACAGTATAGGCAGAGGAGAAGCCAGGAGGTTAGACATACTCAGTTATTTATGTTTGGTTGTATTTTTTTTTGTATTTTTGGAACAAGCTATGTATGGTCGGTACATTTTGACAATTGAATGACTTTTTTCATAATTGCGTAGTATGTTTGAATCAATTAATGTAAGCATTTTCCTTATAATTTATGACCTAAAATGACCTAAAATATGTTGGCCTAAAAATATCAAATTTAGGACAAGGTTGCTGCTTAGAAACCATTCAGGGAGTATTTCAGAGATACATCTCCAGAGATACACCCTAGAAAATTTACGGAGATGCATCTCTGAACCATATTTTGACAAAACTGGTGTGTGTGGATAAATTATAAAGGACTTTTGTGATTTAGGTGCATTCGAAGATGTATCTCCAGACAAAGTAAGAGTATTTTCGGGTTTCTAAAGGTGTGGGAGGCACCCCTAAAGGTGGAAAGAGCATTCCCCAAAAATATTTGTGGACCCAATTTCAATAAAAGAATGTCATGGACCCAAGTCGATCCATTCCAAAATAATGGACCCGACTTAATGTCGATTGAGCATATCCCTTGCATGAAGCTAATAAAGGAAAATTTTACCATATATCCTAACATTTATCCCCCACTCCTACAATAAACGAATTTTGACTAAAATGGTCATGTATAAATAGTTCATTTTGTTTCCAATTTTTTATTTTTTTCTTCACTCTAATGTTAAGTTCTCTGAGCAATTTAGAGATTAATTTTTGTGTGTACCAAAAGTCCTTGAATCTAGTTACCTGATCAACAAAAACTCAACCGGAAGTCTTTGCACCAAGATTTCCGATCCACTAAAAGCCACTGGAAGTCTTACTTCCAAGTTAACCGATACACACATTGTCACTCAAAAAACCTACATCCAAGCTCTCTGATCCTCAAAGTTATCACCATAAGTGTTGCAAGTAAGTCATCTTATATTGTTTTAAAAAGTAACCTGAATGAGAACATTTAGACAAGACATTCAGTGAAGGGAAAAAGACTACTCAATGGTTGTGCACATGTTATCTAAGGCAAAAAAAAATTTAGTCACCAGATGTCTTTGGTGATGGATATTCAGTTTTCTCTTTTTTCTTTAAAATTTATTAAATTATTTTTTTTTGCTAGTGGTGCAAACCCGAGGATGTGGCAGTCAGGCTATTTCCCATGGAGGTGCACCTGCATTTTCCCCACAATCATCACAGATTCTAGGAGGGTCGTTGTTGAATGCCAAACATGCTTTAATTTGATCCATTATATTTGGCATTTTTCAACTCATTTGTTATGTTTCAATGGAGTTATTTCATGTTTCTATGCTATTCTTCAATCATGTGCGAATACCTTTGGTTGCTTTGATATGTGTGTTATTATGCAGGATTTAAGCATAATCTATCAAAGAGTAAGACAAAAGTGAATGAACAAAGAAGCCAAAGAAAAGAAGAAGCTTTAGCATGTTCACTGGGCGAACAACAGCGAGCATCCAACAAATATTTGTTGGGCAAAGTTGCAGCAAAGTCCCAACGAGTCATCCCAGATTAGAGGTAGTAAGAAAAAAGGCATAAGTTCACAGTGAAAACTTTTAGTAAAGAAGTTTGCTGGGCAAAGAAGTGCTCGCTAGGCAAGCTTAGATATTTCCTCAAGGGGCGATTTAACTGTTCAGAGGCACTCCAGGTGCCACAAAGTAGTCCTCGCTGGGCGAATAAAGCATTCGCTAGGCGAACATGGCAGATTTTGGAAGTACTATATATGTACTTTTCACAATGGTATTAATCGTATCCGACTTCACATGCAAGATTGAAATAATACGTATTAGTTAGGGTAGATGAAAACTACTTATGATATACTTTGTTAATCAACAACTTTAGAATTTATAAGCTTTGCTACTAAATCGTGACAATTTATGAAACAAACTTTGAAAACTCTTTTTCTTGAAATGGTAAACTATTCAATGACAAGCATCCCATATCAGAACAATCCCTGTGGAGACGATAACAAAAAACCCCTAGTATTACAATCGAACAAAATGGGATTGTTGCCGGGGATTGTTGTTTGATATTGGAAGCATTGCAATAGTTTATTGATTTTAAGATCTTTGTATTGTGATCTCTTACCTCTTTTATTTTTCTTGTGTTGTTTGATTTGTTTAGTTAAGTGTGCAGATTCTGTTTATGCGAGGGAGTGCACATGCAGACCAACTTCTTTTTGATCATGAGATTGAAAGAACCGTGCGAAAGCTCAATAGCAGAACTAGGCGGAGGATGAAACTTGCCAAAAAAGAAGAGAGCATAGAGAAACTTCTTCATTTACACCTATTGTCACGCCAAACATGGCAGATCCACCATCACAACCACCTCCTGCTTCAACCCCATGTGTTAAGAGTCCAAGACACAACACTCAGTTTGCATGTAATGCCAGCAATGAAAGGCATTCTGAGATGAAGATGAGAATCCTAGCTCTTTTATAGGAAAATACCTTGGTGGGGATGGACCATGAGGATCTGTTTACTCATCTCATAAAGTTTTATGAGATAACAGGTGCAACTGGAGCACTGGAAGTCGAAGAGGAACCTTTGTTCAAAAGGCTATACCCGCATTCCTTAATTGGGAAGGCGAAGGAATTGTACCATGACCAATCTACTCTTGTGATGACGGATTGAAACGTACTGAATGAGAAGTTTCTTGAACGATTCTTCCCTTACAATCGATTTATGAAGGCCAAGACAACAATTTCTGTATTTGTGTAAGGAGTAAGCGAATCTCTCAATGAAGCTTAGGGGAGATTCAAATCTATGCTGAGAAAGTGAAAAGGGCATGGTTTTGATGACTTGACTCAAGTGCATATATTCCGCAATGGACTTCAACCCGTTCATAAAACTCTTTTAGATGCTACGACGAGTGGTTCTGTACTGTCAAAAAGCACGGAAGATGTAGTGTCCATCATTGATAGGATGGCATTGAATGATCATCAAGGTCAATATGACGTGGTACTTCGCAAAGAAAACTGAGAATTATCGAGTTGGGAACGAATGATGATATTCTTGCTCAAAATAAGTTACTCTCGCAACAAGTGGAGTTGTTGACAAAGCAAATGCCAAAACTTCCACAAAAAATCAAAGAGATGCAAGAAATTTCCAACAAAGCTCAACAAATTGCAATTTGTGAGTTGTGCAAAGGTGATCATCCTACCGGCTATTGTCCACCGATTTTTGAAGAAGCCAACTATGCGAGAAACCAAAATCAAGGCTATCAACCTAGACCACCGTATCAAAGTAATAACCAAGGCTATCAATTGAGAGGTAATAGCCAAGGTTACCAACAAGGGTGGAGGCAAGAACCGAGTACTTCTAACCGTCAATCGTATCAAAATTACAACCAACCTCCACAAAACCAAGGTGGAAGTTCAAATATTGAGGAAAATTTTAACCAATTCATGCAAATGTCTATCTCCACTCAAAAGAGTACATATGCAGCAATTCGGAACCTTGAAACTCAAGTAGGATAATTGTCCAAGGAATTAGCTGACTAACATAAAGAAACTTTTCTAGCTAATACTCAAGTGAATCCGATGGAATCTTGTAAAGCCATATTTACTGGGAGTGGGAGAGAAATTGGTGTGGGAGTTAGTGAAAATGTTGTTGATAAAAATGTTGAAGTTGAAAAGGAGGATAAAATTGTGGAAGAAGTTAAAAAAAAAGGAGGAAGTAGAGAAGAAGTTGAAAAAAAGTAAGAAAGGAAAGGAGCATGAGAGTGAAATTCCAATGAAAAAGATGCCATATCCTAATGCTCATATGAAAAAAGACAATGATGAGCATTACGATAGATTCTTGGACATATTAAGTTGGTTGCAAATAACCATTCCATTTTCTGAGGCTCTAGAGAAAATGCCAAAGTATGCAAAGTTCAAGAAATACATACTTACGAAGAAGAAGAGGTACACAGATAAAGACGCCACTAAGATCAATGCAAATTGTAGTGCTATCGTCTAAATAATTCTTCTGCGGAAGGAAGGAGATCCGGGAAGAGTAGCTCTACTTATAACTATAGGTAGTGATTTTAAGTGCAAGGCTTTGGTCGATATGGATGTGAGTATTAACTTGATTCCTTTGTCTGTGGTGAAAATACTTGAGAAAATGGAGATGAAATCAACCAACATGACTTTGCAACTTGCGAACAAGTCTAGAACTCATCCTCATGATGTCGTTGAAGACGTGATATTGAAAGTTGACAAATTTTTATTCCCGGTTGATTTTGTTGTCATGGATATGTGTATCACCCAAAAATTGGCCCATCCTTATTATTATATCTTGGCTTATGTCTCATAATCATACTTTGCATTGGCCTTCTAAGACATAGGATCATGAGTTTCTATGAGTTAAGGCTTCCTATTTACCTTGAGATATTTCCATTCAAGTTTGAAAGAAGGTTGAGTTCTTATTGTTGTAATTTCACATCAAATCATCAAGTATCATGCTTGCATTGCCAGGCATCAAAGGCCTAGGGTTTCATCACCTCCTTGGCTCAAAGTTGTTGGCAAGCTTTGATTTAATTGGCTCAGGATTAGGGTTTTCTTCTCATCATGGATTAGAGTTTTCAAGTCAAGTGTGGTTGTTCAGTCACGATCAAGATCAGATGGAAGTTTGACCTAATCTTGGTCAAACCATCAAGGAATGTCTTTAGTTGCAGGCTATCTATACCAATGGTTTATTTTTGCAATGGTGTGTACCCATGGTCAAGTTAGGTGGTGTGGAGATTGTAACAACCCAATTTTTAATAATTAATTATTTGTACTAATTAATTGGTTTATGTGATTTATGGAATTGATTAAATTAATTGATTTATTCTATTTGGTAGAATAATGTATAATTGCTAGATTATTTAGTTGGGCTTAATGGGAGTGTGAATAGTAAGTGGGAATGAGTTGAGTTAAGCCCAATTGTTTAAACACAATTGTTAGGGTTTTAGAGATGTTGGTAAGAGAAGGAA
This sequence comes from Lathyrus sativus, assembly GCA_963859935.3. Lineage (NCBI taxonomy): Eukaryota > Viridiplantae > Streptophyta > Magnoliopsida > Fabales > Fabaceae > Lathyrus > Lathyrus sativus. The sequence goes on from OZ012741.1 coordinate 428,737,318, forward strand.
AGGGGAAAAGAGAAAAGAAGAGAAGAAGAGAAAGAGGCAAGAGGAAAAGAAGAGTGGAAGAGAGAAATTAGAGTGCAAGCATCCATGGAATCAAAGATTATTCTTCATAAAAAAACCTAAGGTAAGGGTGGGTATTCTTTCATTATTGGGATTGTGGGATAATGTTTAATGGGTAGAAGTTGTGTAGGTAAAAACCCTTAATCTGGAAATTGTGTTTTAATGGTTAATGAGTAGGAGTTTATGTAGGAAAAACCCATATATCTCTCATGATTTGAGTGAATTTTTAATTGTTAAGAATGCCCTAACATGGAGGGATTGATTATGGTAGTAAAGAGGGGAATGGATGGTGAAAATACACTTTTCTGCACAATTTTTCGAAAACACACAGTGAGCAATCGATTGCATTAAGATGTCAATCGATTGCACACTGAGGAAAGCTGTTGGAAGCTGAATTTTGAAATGAGCAATCGATTGCACTAAGGTGTCAATCGATTGCACTTAAAAATAGTGGCTAAAATACTGAAATTTTCAAAGGAGCAATCGATTGCACTAAGGTGTCAATCGATTGCACTGTAAAACAATAGCTAAAATGAGGAAATTTTCAAAGCCTAGGGGACGGGCTCTTGTTTGTTATTAGTCTAGGGGACGGACCCAGTTTAAATGTAAAAACCGAAAAATAATAACAAGTGTTGGTACCACATGGCATGAGTTGCATTGAATTGCATTGAGTCACATGGCATATATGATTGTAATATGAAAGTATGCATATGTGTATGACTTGTTGAATTGGGAGTTGTGAATATATGATTGTTATATGAAAGTATGCCTATGTGTATGACTTGTTGAATTGGGAGTTGTGAATATATGATTGTTATATGAAAGTATGCCTATGTGTATGACTTGTTGAATTGAAAGTTGTGAATATATGATTGTAATATGAAAGTATACCTATGTGTATGAGTTGTTGAATTGGGAGTTGTGAATATATGATTGTTATATGAAAGTATGCCTATACGTATGACTTGCTGAACTGGGAGTTATGAATATATGATTGTTATATGAAAGTATGCCTATGTGTATGACTTGTTGAATTGGGAGTTGTGAATACATGATTGTTATATGAAAGTATGCCTATGTGTATGACTTGTTGAATTGGGAGTTGTGAATATATGATTGTTATATGAAAGTATGCCTATGTGTATGACTTGTTGAATTGGGAGTTGTGAATATATGATTGTTATATGAAAGTAATGCTATGCGTATGACTTGCTGAACTAGGAGTTGTGAATATATGATTGTTATATGAAAGTATGTACATGTGTATGACTTATTGAATTGAGATTTGTGAATGTGCGGTTGTTGAATGATATTGGCTGATGAAAATTGAAATGTGAGAATATTGGTGTTTGTCCTGACATGCCTTACGTTATTCATTATCTTATGATTTAAATATTGATGTGAATTCTCACCCTTCTGCTAGAATGATGTCCTATCTGACATCGTGCAGGTATTATGAATAGAGTTACTCATAGTTGCATGGTCGCTGTTGGTGTAGCTATTTAGTATTTTAGTTATGTTGGGTTGAGTCGTGCTCTGGTCATGTAACACTGGGATCACTTGGTTTATATCTTAGAGATACATTATGTACTCTACGCTATGTTCTTATATTTATTAGAATCTTATGATGTTGGCCTTAGTGCCTAAGTAATGTGTAATTATGTGATGAACATGAATGTTATGTTAAGAGAATTATGATATAAAATGAATCCGCTGCTACATGCGAAGTGAAATTTTGAGAAGCATGATTATTTATTGAAGTGTTAATGAGCATGACAGGTGGTTTTTGATGTTTTGAGTAATATGTGTGACACCCTTTTGTGAATGCATGATAATTTACTATGATTATTTATATATATTTCGCGGGGTTTAGAAGGGTGTTATAGAGATCATCAGGTTCGTCATGGCTCATCAGTTCAATGGTGGTTCATCTGTGGATTAAATAATCAACACAAGGTTTCAAATTAATTCAGATGGTTGTTGGGAGTTGTTCTTGGTAGTTGTGTTCATTTAATCAGAGGTTTGCTAATGAAGGCAAGATTGAGTTTGAGATGAAAGTTGAGATTTCATGGCCGTGTTGTTGGAAATATTGGTCCGTATTCGTATCCATATCCATTTTCAAACCAAATTCCCTAATCAACATTTATAGCTATTTTATCCATTTTTACATCCTTTTTATCCACTTTTCTATGCAAATCAATTACCCATTTTTAAAATCAATTTCCAATATCCATTCTTTTATCCATTTTTATCCAATTTTATTTCATTCTCACAAGTCCATATTATACAAAAAAATTCCACATTTCATTACAAATATATAAGAAAAAAGGTCATAATAATGAAACTTGTACAAGCCCATCTTACATCACTTAAGCCCGTTACCCTAGCTGCAATGTAAAACCGTCCCGAGCATGCTAGATAAAAAAACACTACCTTCTTCAAACTCCTGCTATGCCTATTTTCCACCCTTCTCCCATCACGCGTAACCCACACAAACCACTACTCTAAAAAGAAAAAACATTGTACCAACTTGCCACTCCAACATAACACTTTACACCAGACAAAATCCACACCAGACATAACCTGGCACATCATGCAATCACTTGTCCAAAACCCGCGAACGAAACACCAAAACACCACAAACCGCAAACTTCCTGCTACCACTAACCACACACAACAATTATGCAGCTGCGAACAGAGCCACAACACAACAAGACAAATGGCCTGCAACAACCAACATGTTTGAAATTGACTTAAAAAGAAGGATAAGAAGTAGAAAAAAAGAGAAAAAACTGAGGGAGAGAAATTGAAAAACTACAGTGAACAAACATTCTGGAAAAGAATTCAAAATAAGAAAACTCACCACTTGCTTCACCATCCAACCATTTCTCTCTTTTAACAAAAAAAACTCCATTTTCTTTTTTGATAAAACTACATATCCACCATAAAACTCTTCCAAAACCATGCATCAACATCAACAGCCTTATAAATCCATCGTCTACTACCATTATTTTTCGGCTAAAATACCCCAAATAAACATATAATCTCCCTCTGCCATAACCCTTTTACCATTGACCTTACTACAACATCAACCCTCAACAAGCTCACAACCACCTTCAACCTCACCTCCGTGAGCATATGAGAATGACCTGCGAGATTGAAGAGAAGGACTGAAGACGCAAGACAGGGAGAGCACAAAGAGAAGGAAGCGTCTGGGAGAGAGAGATTCGCAACGAGATCGAAAGAACCGTGCGGAAAGAGAAAGATTTGAATTTGATTTAGATGGAGGTTTTGTTTCACGATGTCCTTTCCATTCTTCTCCTTCGTTTTGCTTTGTGTGTGTTTCTTTTTTAGAATAAGCATGTTTTCATCTTTTATTTCTTCCACGACCGTTTTTTCATTTTAGATTTAGGTTTCCTTTTTTTCTCTTTGTCTTTATCATGTAAACTGGGTCATCCGACCCAACCCATGGCATGTTCACCCACGGCCCATTATTTTTGTTGGCCCACCTGGTTGTTTGGGTTTTCAGCATTTAGTGTTTATCATTTGCAAAAAGGATTACTATTTGATATTAGATTTTTTTTTGTTAGTTATTTCATTAAATTTCTTATATACATTCGTTGCTACTTAACATTATTTTATTTGTTGTTTATAGTTAATAATTTTTGTATAGATTAATTAATTAAATTTCTTATTATATAATTAGAAAACCTCAAAATATTTTTCTTAATTAATTTCATGAATTAATCTTTTAATTTTTTATTTATCTCTAGAATTTAACCATTTAGGATTTAATATTTTATCACTTAGTTTTCAATTTCGGTTATCTAATTTCTTCAATTTCTTTGATTTGTAACTCATACTCTTTCTATTTGATTTTGATTTCGATCCTTGATCGGACTATCTTTTGCTCTTTATTTTGTGATCATAATATTTCTCTTTTGTATGATTCTATTTTTAGATTATTACTTCCATGCTTTAGGTTTGTTTCCTCTAGTTAACTCATCTTGATACTTGAGTCATATCTCGATTGCTTGTTTGCTTGCCTTTGTATCTTATGTTACCATATGATCTCCTAGTTCAACTTAATTTTCGATTAAATTCGAAGTAGGAGAGACATTAGGCTTTCAATCCTTTGTATGATAGCATTAGGTAGACTTCCCTTTTATCCTAACTTTTGGGTCATTTTGTATGATAATATTAGGTAGACTTCCCTTTTATCCTAACTTTTGGGTCATTTTGTATGATAATATTAGGGTTTTCAGTTCCCTTTAGTGTTTTCTTTTTGAGTCTTCTCTTCTCATCTCAAACAATTCTAAGACACTTAATGAAGATAATAAGCATTGTGCGCCACGAGCCTTAAGCATATGGGAAATGATGAGTAGGGGGTTTCTCCTCACTTGTCTAAAGTATTTAGTGTATGCCCCCTTGGGTGATATGCACGCATTCGCTCTTGTATCATAGTTTTTAGTGCAACGTGAATCACAAATCAAATCAATTCACTTCTCTAAAACTCTTAAACCAAGTTCAAACTTTTTTATCCTTCAGGATTTGTTTCAAAATTAATTTTAGAAAAGAGTACTTTATTTTTCCATTCTACTGCAAACCGGCGTCGACCCTAACTGCTGGAATGAGACTTTGACATCATTCATAAAAAACACTTAACCAACATGTGGTTTCGTTGTTACCCGAACTATGTTTGCTCTGATTTCTCATACCAGATGAGGACACGTAGGCATAAAACTGCGATGTCTTGGTGAACAACCTTCCCCCATCACTCGTAGTTTTCTGAACTATGTTGACTCTGACTTTTCCATTGCACGAGGGAATACATAGGCATAGGGCGGTGATGTCCTATCAAGTCACCTTTTTCTTTTCCCTTTCCCATTTAGCAGTAGCTTTTAGATAACAAACTCTTTGATTAGACAACAAGCGTGGATCCCGTTGAGTATAACGGACGTGACAGGGTGCTAATACCTTCCCCTTGCGTAACCGACTCCCGAGCCCAAGATTTGGTTGCGAAGACCTTGTATTCTACTTTCTTTTTGGTTTTCTTCGATCGTTTCCTTTCCCTGCATCGGGATAAATAATGTTCGGTGGTGATTCTTCTGCTTTTTCCGCCGGTTGTTTTTCGTAGTTGTGACAGCTGCCGACTCTGGTTCCCTATGCGAGTCAATCAGAGCGCTTGTCTGTTTTACGTCTTTGGGTGTTTATATTTGTGTATATGTATGTTGTATATGTTGTATATTTACTGTTGTATTGCATTTACATTTTTACTTTTCAGATTTTATCATTATTATTCTATTATGCTGTTGTTGTTGTTGTATTGTTGGGTGGGTTATTCCATGAGAGATAAGCCCAATACCCAGGCTTGAGTATACACATAGGATTAGTGTGGAGAGTAGTGTAGACTTGTATGGCATTTTGGCACATAAGATTTCGCGTGAAATCTACGTCCATACGAGGTTTTCTTTGGAGACTTCCTATCTTGCGCATTTAGGGCAGTTGATGGGGTGTTAAATTAGAAAGCTAACGACTCTAGAGACCGTTCATTGGGAAGTCAATTGAGACCTCCTTGATTGACCATGATGCCAAAACAGAAATGGTGAACGTATAATCATTTCTCAACCTGAGAGTCTGTGATACTGATAACCTGTTAGGATTACCATGTCATCCAAGACTAAAACCCACATGCGAAAGGGATGGGTTATGCAGGAAACTTTGACCTTCAACCAACCCGGTTTTTTGGTTTTCTCGTCAATGCAGACTTTTGATCTTGGTTATTTTGGGTTTCTAATCATCTTAGTGCTTTGGTATTCCGGTATTCCGGTATTTTCTTGTTACAGCGGATTTCTGGATTTATTCAGTCAATATCACATCGGTTATTCAGAACTTATGGAGGCTTTGATCCCATGTCTTTTGCATTGCATAACATACACATCTGCATCATTTTTCATATCATTCTTCATCCGGCCAGAAGGCTCATTCCGCCTTTGTCTTTGATCATCCAGTTGATTCCCTGATGCTCATTGTGAACAAGTGGTGATTGTTGAAAGACGACAAGGTGTTTGAAGCAAGATCAAGTAGTGTCAAGAAGTAAAGTCAATGTTGATACCCCACCAGGTTTTACTATGACGACTAACCCACTATACGGTTTTCTTCTTGATGAAGATACTCCACAAGTGAACAACCTTACTCAGGCTTAGTCTGTGCAGCTCTCTTTTGAGAATTAGGGTTCACATGAACAGTTTGTTGTCCAAAGTGGACGTTCCTCTTCTCCTGATACTACAGATTATCATGGTGTTTCGTTTTCTATGTCAAATTCCAAAAGGGAGGTCCCGATGATGAAGACTAAGGACCTGAGAGCTCTTGAGTATGCTAAAAGATTTCGTGTGTTGGATGAAAAACTCAAAGCCTTGGAAGTCCAGGATACTTTTGCTCTCAATTCTTAGGACATGTGCATGGTACCTGGCCTAGTATTACCTCCGAATTTCAAAGCACCAAGGTTTGAGAAATATAAGGGGATAGTTCCCCGAGACAACATTTTGTGATGTTTTGCAGAAGAATGACTTCATTTGTGCACAACGATAAGCTAATGATCCACTGTTTCTAGAACAGTCTGAGTGAGGCATCTTTAAGTTGGTACATGCAATTAGAGAATGGTCAGATCAGATTATGGTTGGACTTAGCTAAGGCTTTTCTGAAGCAGTATGAATATAATCTTGACATGGCTCCCAGTCGCATGCAGTTGCAAGCTTGTCTCAAGAGAATAATGAATCCTTCAGAGGGTATGCTCAGAGGTGGAGAGAATTGGCTTCCAGGGTGTAACCACCACTTCTAGACAGAGAATTGGTTGACCTATTCATGGATACTTTGCAAGGTTCGTACCTGAATAAATTGAGCAGCGGTGGAACATCAAACTTCTCTGACCTGGTAATAGCTGGAGAGCATATTGAGAGTGGCCTAAAGAGTGGAAAGATCCAGGATGTCTCAAGCAGTCAGGCCAGTAAAACTGAATCCCTCGATAACTCCCAATAGGAAGAAGGGGATGTAATCAATACAATCATGGCAGATGTTGGGTATGCTCAGGGTGAACCAGTGAAATATTTTGGTTCTTCATCTTCCGCAGTCATTATTTCCAGTGTCACGTTATTCTTATGGATAGACAATTGTGCCTAGGGCACCATATCAGAAACCTTGGGTTGCTCCTCATGCAAATCAACGAGACTATGGCTGAAGTTATCAGAATCGATGTCTGAATCAGCGCCATAATCAGAATAGGCCTCACAACAACTTGGAAAGAAGTAATGCTCCTCTTCATCCAGCTCCTATGTCGTACAATCAGCTTTTGCCATATCTGATTCATAGCTCATTGGTGGAGCCCAAGACTCTTAAGCCTGTGCCAAAACCTGACCCTCCTCGGTACAATCCCCATGTGCAGTATGGATATCATGGAGGGTCCATGGGGAACTCAATCGAAGATTGCAAATCCTTCCAAGCCAAGGTGCAACAGTTGATTGATAAAGGGGACATATTCTTTCTAGAAGGAAATTTGGTTGTGCATGTCAACCTCTTATTGTATAAGCTCGAAGACTTCAAGGGTCATTTCCTAAAGCCAGTGGTCTTGACAGGAAGATGTCCTCAACATTGGCAGTTCTTGGGTGTTTTTATCATTTGCATTTGTAGTTTCTTTCCTATTAATTGCTAATTGTTTTTAAATATTGTTGTTTTGAATCGTAATATTAATGAAGTGATTGTGCATTTTCTAAATTAATCATGTCGCATTCGCTCATTTTTCTCATTTATTGAAAAATACAGACACATGCACCTCTTATCCATTTCACTTTATAACTGTTGAAGGCAAAGATTGGAGGGAGGATGACAAAAACTGAATACTCATAATTGCTGATCGTATGCTTTCAGATAAAATTATGCTGATGACGTAGAGGCATTGCCTCAAATCCCCTAAACATCGGAGAGATAAGGAGTTAGTCCTTAGTTAGCCACTTCGAGCCTAAAAGTAGGAGTTTCCTTCGGACTTTCAAACCCTCACATCTTAACTTGGGGCAGGGTAGTTGTCAGTCAATTTGACCAAGCGCTCAAACTTCATAGAGGAGTGTCCCCATTCGAGGACTAATCACATCATATCTCTCTCAAGAGGTCGTACCTCGACAACTACAATGGTTATACCTCACCAACTAGGAGTGAGACAGTCACAACCCTTTCGGAGAAATCAAGACAGCCAGTGTCACTTGTTTAAAAAAAAGAAGAAAGAAAGCCCGTAAGTCGGAAAAAAAACTTGAAAGCAAGAGACTTAGGCAAAAATTAGGGCATCCCGCTGGACTTCAAAATCAAAAATTTGAAAAAAAAGAATCAGTCCAGAAAAAAAATTAGGGAATAAAAGAAAAAAAAAGAAAGGATCACAAAAGAAAAAAATCCTCGAACAAGAACAAAGTCGTGTGACTACAGACACAAAAGACAAGAGGGGTGACTGTCACTTTGAGAACTTGTGGATTCCTTAACCATCACTCCTACCATTCAATAAACTTTTTGAAAGGTGAGCGCTTGTGCTCAGTTAGCTGAACGTAGGATTGGAGATCATCACAGAGAAGGGGTGGGTAATAATCAAACTTTGAGCCTTTCATCCTTTGTTTCAATAGCCATGAAACAAACCATGATTCAACCCTTAAAAGACCTAATTGAGGCAGGGTTTATTCTCAAGGCATACTACAACAAGGTTGCGTAAACTGACTCATACAAGATTTGCTAATTTCTTCTTGCTGTATCTTTCACTAGCTAAATCGGCACTGCGCCTGGACCAATGGCCCATTCATCACACATTATCACATTATTATAATAATGATTGATATTTCAAAATATGAATGAGCATCGCATTAAAATTACCATTCGTGAATAAACAATTTTAATTGCAAGTCAGTAGTTGACATTAAGGAAATTCCAACAGGGAGCAATCGAACAAGACTGGATAATTCAACATTCTGGATTAGAATCAAGTATACCTTGTACCCCTATGGATCTGAGGCATTGACATCCCATGAATTTAGAATCAGTCAGTCTAAGGCAATTCCCTAAGCATCAGTCGATTATAGGAAAATTATGCAAGAAGCAGTTAATCAGAAGGGAATCATCTCGTGACTCTACCAATCAGGGGCAGGTCACCTAGAGATTCTGCTGATTAAGGGTAGATTCCTTCAGTGTTCAATAAGGACAAGTTAAGTTGTTTCAACTCTTATTCAAGGGCAAGCTACCTCAAGAGTACATTGAAGCCAACCATTATAAGAATCGATTAATCAAGGACAAATCCTTTCATGGTACAAATTTTGGGGTAAGCCATCTCGAGGTCATCTCATGTCAAGCTCTTTTTCTTTTCAAGGTGAGCTTTCCCAAGGGTCAGACTGGGGCAAGTGGAACTACAATGGGGAAAGTTACTCAAGCAAGTTCATTTTCGTCAGCAACTGTTGAGTTTAAGACAAGTGTCGGGAAATCATACCGTCACTTCATCAGATAACTTTAGCCTTCTGAAAAAGCCTTGCTGCAGAGGATCTCCCTTCCATTGCTGGGAATCTCCATATCCTTGCATTCAATTAGTTCCATGATTCTATGGTTGGATAAATTTTGGTAAAACATGATTCTACACTGATGTTAAGTAAGATGTCATAACATTTTCATCCACTGTTATGACAGAACTGCTGTCATGTATTTTAATCAAGATGTCGAGACAGAACTGCTGTCATGTGTTTTAATCAAGATGTCGAGATAGATGTCATCACATCTTTATCTGGTACAGCAGGAGCTGCTATTTTATATCTCTTGACATAGGTGTTTTGGTTTGATGAATTTTGTTGGATATACCTCATCAGTATGCGCAAGTCAAAGAGATTTATTAGGAACAAAGTGCAGATTTAATTGGAGTTCATAAAAAGGATCGTTGAGACTTTTTAGGAAACTATAAAATATTTGTTTCTACTGTTATAAAGGAGATTCTGCAGAAAATTTGGAGTTTGACTTGATTGGAAGGCATTTTGGTAAAACTAAGTGTAATCAAAAGATGTCCTACAGGATGTCGTGACATTTGTCTGTCAACATCAGCAGGGTGCTTCCATATCTTTTTGTGCAAGCTTGTTGCACTATTCTGGTGTAGATTCTGCGTGTTTTTGGTGGCTTACTATGGGCGTTTCTAATACACTTATTGTGGATCAGATTGGATTTGATGTGGAGTTATTATCAGAAGATTGATTGAAGATTGGAAGAATGATATGATTAGATTTGATTGATCAAATCAAATCTGCTGTTATTTATGAAGGTTGAAATCTTCTCTTTCTACTGTTACTTTTGACCAGCCTAAGCCCAGTCTGCATTACTATTTAAGGAGGCGCAGAAGCAAGGGAAATTAAGCATTCACAACAAGAAGATCTTGAGTGCAAAAGAAGAGTTTAGGGTTTTGAGAGTCTCTTGTGTGTGTGACTTTGTAAGTCACCCTTTGTATCTTTTGATGCATTGTGGTAGACATATTTATATGTTAGTTTTGTGAGCCATTCACTCATTGGTTAATGTGTGAATTATACTAAGTTGTTAATTATTAATTGTTAATTGTTCACTCAAAGCTTTTAAGCAAGAGTGGTACTTGATTGAAGCTTGTAAGCAAGATCAAGCTGTGGCTTTGAAGAGTGTCTTCTAAAGTCTTTTCTTTGTGTTGAATTGTTTATCACTGATGTGATTATGGAGAGTGAGAGATGTCTCTTGTCTAGTGGGTTCTAGGCAGAAATTGCATTGGGTAGAGATTAAGTGAGGAGTTGTAAACTGGGAGTTTAGCTCTGAATTAATTCTACTAATAGTGGATTTCCTTCCTGGCTTGGTAGCCCTTAGATGTAGGTGATGCTACACCGAACTGGGTTAACAATTCATTGTGTTATTTATCCTTCAGGATTTATAATTTTGCATATTTTAAATGGTTAGATAAATAGTTCTGTCAGTTTGCAGATGTTACACAGATGTCACGAAACTGCTAATTTTTAAAGTGAATTAAAATGCACATGTTCTGTCCTTGTTCTGTTTTAGCAGAGATCAATATCCTTACATATGTCTGGGACATCTGAAATCTGCATACCAGAATTTCAATTGGTATCAGAGCAGGCATCTTGTCTGTTCTGGATGAGATCTTGGGACATAATTTCTGGTGGTTTAAACAAGGAAAAGCGGTAGCTGATTTGTTGATCTTGCTAAATGTTTGGAGTTACTGCTTATGGAGTTAAGGAGAAGTTTGTGTTTGCTCCTGCTTGTGAAGGATTATGTGTATCTGCTGTTGTGCCCTCTGATATAGGAGCTTCTATGACCTGCTGAATGTTTTTCCAAAGGAGGAGTGGCTACTTCTGTATGATGTCCTATAAGATGTTTTGACATCTTGTTTAGGGCATGTTGAAGATGTTCTTTTAGTGGTTCCGCTGCATATTTTTCTGATGAAAGAACTATGGTAGCCCTGGGAGAATATTGACCTATATACAGTTTGATATATGGCTATGGCAGGTGTGTAGATGGTTAGAAAATGGTGTTTGCTGCTGCTCTGTTTGGTCTGACAAGATGTTGATCCTGCTGGATGTTATTTTGTTGGGCTGTTTCTATTTTTATTCTACAGGTTGATGAATGTTGCAGTTGTGTTGTTTGTGTGCCTGGGCTGTTGCTTGTGTGCTTGGGTTGTTTTGTTGTGTATTAAAGGTTGCTGAAGGCTGTTTTAAAGAAGATAGTGGGAGGTGCTTTATTTTCACCACTCATGACTTGCAAGGGTTCTATCAGCAGAGGAAGTCATAGGCAGGTAGTGTCAAGAGTGTCAGCCTTGATGTATAAACATTAAAGATCTAATGTTCAACCAAATGTGAGTAGAGATTCTGCAAAAATCTTGTTGATTCAAAGAGTGATTCTATGAAGCAAAGGAGATGTAGATGATGATCTTGGTACCATCTACTTGTGTGTTTGTATTCTTCCTCAGCTTGGACCTACAAAGGCACGAAATTTGTCTAGAAAGTTTCCTGGCAAGAAACTTGTCTAAAATGGTGCTAAGGTAAGTTGTAGATTTCATCATCTTGATGAATTGACCTTGGGTCAGTTTATTTTGTAATGGAGTGTAGTAGGTGTCAAGGATAAGTGGAGGTTATCTTTGACTTCCTGAAGAAGTCTCTACTTAAGGAAAGCGGGAGTCCTTTTGTAAAGATTTTTGTGATCCTTCCTCTCTAAAGAATCAAGCTTTGGCATGTTTAGTTTCTCTTAAGAGGAGTTCCTAAAGCAAATGCATTTCAAGTGATTTGTTATGGTACAATAAAGCAGAATACAGGTTGTCTACTCAAACTGGATATCATTAATCCAGTCTATGCGAACATGGAACTCTTGTAGAGTGATGAGTTTCTTCTAAAACATCATAATAAAGGATTGAACTCACCAGCAGGATGTCTTATCAGAGGTTCTGACATCAAGGTTTTAGTTATTATAATGGTGTATAACTTGAAGATCAAGTTTTCTTGATTAGAAGATTTTCTAGAGCTCTAGAAGAAGCTGAGTAACCAAACAGTGGCATTTGGTTATTTAAGAAGTGTGCTTAAAGAGAATTACTCTTGTGCAGAAGGGTAGTTGTTTGAAGACCAAAGGAGGGTCTGGTTCTGTTCATGTCTTGGAGCCTATGAAGGAAGATTACCTTCTTTTGGAGATGTATGATAGTTTATCTCTTTGGTTGTTTGAAGTTCTTATTGATCAAGCTGGTGGAGCTGTGTTTTCTGAAGATCTTCAGTTGGATTACTAGGCAGTAGTAAGTCCAGTTGTGGGCATATCAAGAACCATTGGATGTTGTGTCTGTGATATGTGAAGGATGTCCTAATTAATGTTATAACATCATGTGGTTTGTGTTTTTGGAAAAAGGACTTGAAGTTCTGTTGAGGAACTTGTGATTCACATCTTGACTAAGAAGTACTCTATCTTGTCATACGGGAGAATGATGAGGTAAAATGACTGTCTTAGAGTATGATGTGAAGGTATTGTACAAGACTGGAGTGGATCATTGGTTGATTGTATAAAAGTCTGGATCCTGATGTGTTATATGAAAGTGAATAGTCACAATTTTAATCAGAAGTGTTCCATCTTATCATACGAGAGAATGATGAGACGAAGACTGTCTTGGATTAATAATCATTTTTGTTTGTTGAACTTGGGGTTTAGATTGTGGAAGCTGATATTCACTAGTTGAAACATAAGTGTTCTAACTTATCATATGAGAGAATGATAAGGTAAAGAATGTCTTGGATTATGGAGTGTCTATCTTATTCTCTGACTCAGGTTGAGGTAAGAATACTTGTGGAAAAGTGGTTTCTTTTGAAAGAAGTGGAGCAGTTTGGTGCCTTCTCATTGTATGAGCATGGAGTTGGTCATGAGAGATAATATGGTGATCTTGGGTATTTCTTGTTGAAAAGAGCATCTTCTACAAAAGATAGGCGGAGAACTTCTGTTTGATAGGTGTACTATTTGCTTGTGGTTCAAGCAGTAAGTGAATGCGTTCAGCAGGCGTGTTGAACAAAGAGTGAGCTCTTGAAGACATGAAGATGAGTCTTATCTTTTCCACTCACGTGCTTCTGGAAAGAGAGTACTGGTTATCCTTGATATGGGGAATTATACTTCTATCTAGGATCTGTTGCTGCAATAGTATAGTTATTTTTCAAGATTGTTTGTGGTTTCAAGCAGTTTGTGATTATGAGGTCGTGATGTCAGACAAGATGTCTTGACATTGTGCTGTCTGGTTTACCCCTCTTCCTTGACAAGGTGACTATGAGTTTGACTTTGTGAGACTATTGGTTTGAACTAGGACTGTGCTTGCTTCTTATGAATGTCCTAGGAAACAACATTGGTTATTGTCTGGGAGAATTTATTTTTCTATGTAGAATATTTGTGTGTCTCAAATTGGGGATTTAAAATCATTTGCTACTTGTGGCCTTAGCAAGTATTTGACTGATTATCCTTTAATTGGTGATGCCAAAAGTGTCACTCCTGAAGGTGCAGCTTCAGACAAGGCAAGAATCAAGATTCAATGACAATGTTCATGGGTTAAAGTCATATGGAGTTGATACTGTGGAGGTTGTTTCTTATCATGATGAAGCATGATATATGATGGTCATGGTGAAGAATCGTGTTTTTTTGGATCTGTGCAAAACAGGAGTAGATATAAAGTAAAAGGATAAGTAGCTTATGTCCATGACTTGGTGCTTGTAGATGAAGGAATCATTTCTTAAGGTGCTTAAGAATCTTTATTGTATTTGTAATGTCAGACAGGATGTCTGAACATTATGTCTCTGAGGAAGCTACATGAGAGTCTACTTCTCTCTATGATGTTATGGTGTTTGTGATGATCTGTTAAGCTGCTGCTGCTGTGTCCTACTGAGACCTTCGTGTGTATCCTAATGAAATGTATGGACTACTATGGAAATGATAAGTCTTGTGGTTGGTGTCTTAAGAACCAAGGTGAATGGTAAAAGAATTGATGGGCTAGAATCGAGATTGATCTTATAGTGAGTTCAATAAGGGGTGATTTGAAAGCTAGAGTTTAGCTGTGTTTAAGTCATTGTCCATGAATTGTTGTTGTAGTGGTGCAATCCTTATATTGATTGGGGATCAAGAAGATTGTGTATCTAATTCAGTTTGTGTATATCTCTTGGGAGGTTGTGGTTTTTATTCAGTTTTTGGGCTTGGCTCTGTTATTGATGGGTTATGAGTTTATCTGTGTACATTTACTCCAAATTTTGTCAACTTTTGGCTAAACAAAGGGGGAGTAAAGTGTTAATGTCATATGTTGTGATTGCATGCAACTATTAAGGGGGAGCATGATAGTTTGTGAGGCTGGATGTATTTGAGAAAAACTACTGTTGTTGCTGGTTTATCATGATTTGGTTGTTTTAGCCAAAATTTTCCAAAGGGGGAGATTGTTAGTTCCATGATTCTATGATTGGATAAATTTTGGTAAAACATGATTTTACACAGATGTTAAGTAAGATGTCATAACATCTTCATCTACTGTTTTTCCAGAACTGTTGTCATGTGTTTTAATCAAGATGTCGAGACAGAACTGTTGTCATGTGTTTTAATCAAGATGTCGAGACAGATGTCATGACATCTTTGTCTGGTATAGTAGGAGCTGTTATTTTATATCTCTTGACAGAGGTGTTTTGGTTTGATGAGACTCTGTTGGATATACCTTATCAGTATGCGCAGGTCAAAGAGATTTACTAGGAACAAAGTGCAGATTTAATTAGAGTTCATAAAAAGGATCGTTGAGACTTTTTAGGAAACTATAAAAGATTTGTTTCTACTGTTATAAAGGATATTCTGCAGAAAATTTGGAGTTTGACTTGATTGATAGGCATTTTGGTAAAACTAAGTGTAATCACAAGATGTCCTACAGGATGTCGCAACATCTGTCTGTCAGCATCAGCAGGGTGCTGTTGCACCCTAAAATTTGCTCAACCTATTTCACCTGATTTATGTTTTAATTGCATTATCATTTGCATAGTAAATCATGTACATAATCTAATCATTTGCATAGCATAGCATAGCAAGTAATATAACAAGGGATCAAGTGCCATCCTTATCTAAAGAAGCACATCAAGGGGCTTTATTCAAGCTTAAGACAATCCAAGTCATCAAGAAATGTTTGAAGCTTTGAAAAGTTTAAGGGTCAACTAGTGGACTTTTCTCCTAATCTGGGGTGTATTGAGGGTCATCAATGAGCTATGAATTGAGAGTATGGAATGTGTACAAAGCTTATGAAATTCCTAGAGGGTCATATTGAGATAAGACAAGTCATTGATTCAAGTACAAGAGCCACAGTTGAAGTGCAGTCAACTAGGGTTTCATCTGGGTCAACCCTAGGTCAACCCTAGGTCAACTGAGTGATTGAAGAGCATCAAGGCTTAATTGGAGGTTGTGGGACTCATGAATTGATATGTTGATACATGTGTGGTGTTGTGCCAAGGATAGATCAAAGAGGATCATGAGGAGGAGGAGTTACCAAATTAGGGTTTCAGTGTAAAATCCCCTAATTTAGGCCTAACTTCCAAGCCAGATAAGTCAAAATGCAAGTTTCAAATGGATTCTTTGCCAAAATGAAACTTGTAGAGCTTCTCAATAGATTTAATTTGAGTACTATAAGTCTTCAAGGAGATTTGTAGAACTCAAGTTATGGGTCCCCAGAGGACACTAAAATTTATCTGTGAAAGTCACTTGACTTCCAAGCAACTTTTGCCCATCAAGGAATTTTCAAATGGATTCTTGGCAAACATAAGAGTTGTAGATAATGACCTTAGCTTTAATTTGAGTACTAGAAGTCCTTAAGAGGATTTGTATAACTCAAGTTATGATCTTGGCAATCTAGGGGTATTTTGGGAAAGTTGAATTATAGGTCATTTTTCAACATAGGTCAAAATCTCTATCTTCCACTCCTCAAATGGAAAAATGTTCAACATGAGATGTGTTTAGAATGGTATTTTTAGGCTAGGAAAGAGGTCATGGGTGATTGGAAGGGCTTGTATCACAAAATTGCAAAAATGGCCTAAAATAAGGGTGAATTTTAAATGAACCAAGGATTAAAATTGGGATTTTTGATCTATAAGTCCAAACCAAGCCATATGACATACCAATTTGATTGGAAAACACATTTTGAGAACATTGACATTGCCACATTTTTGAGTTGAGGGATAATTCTATGACTTGCTTTGTAAAGTGGTTGCTTACATCATAAGTAACAATTGCAAAACCACTCTTCAAAGCATAACCAAGGCTCTAATGAATCCTAACACATTCAAAATGTCATGTGGTGAGAATTTGGATCAGAATGAGGTGCAAATACAAGCCTAGAACTCAGCTGCCATGTATGAGTTTCTCATGATATTTTCAAATGCAAGAGATATGAAACTTCTCATTAGATCAATCCAGAAGTTTCTAGAGCTTACATTCATGTTCTATATAAGGATTAGAGGTGATCTAAGGCATTGGTTGGTGCAGATTGAGGGAGATTGGAGAGATTGAGCATTGAGTTTTCCATGTGCAAATCAGAATTGGTTACAACAATCTGATCCATTTCAATCCATTCTTTTGTGTCCAATAGCTTCCTTTGGTGTTGGTGAGTGATTCCAGATAGATTTCTAGCCAAGATCGTGGAAGAATCGTGAGATTGCATTTTGAATTCATCCCTTGCAATTCAGAATTAAGTTTGGTGATTCAAGAAGATTCAGTCCAATTTATTGCATACAGAAGCTTGGTAATTGATCATAGAACATGTCTGGAAGATCTTGGAGCTTGATTTGGAGGTTTTACCACTCTGTTCATCCAAGATTTGCAGGTATGTAAATTTCATTCCATGGCTTGATTCATGTAGAATTGCTAGGTTTTAAATGGTTAGATTCATTATAGATGATGGATTAGGACGTTTCTGGATTGGTTTGGAGTGGATTGGTGACAATTAAGATAGATGACCAATTTCTGTTTGAGCTTGGTTCTTGTGATTCTTGGGGAATTAATGGTGTTTAGATGATGGTAATTGATCAGTGTAACATGTAGTTCATGTTAGTATCTTTAATTTTGAGAATGGTGACCATCAAGACTTGGTGAGTTTTCTGCAACTTTGATCGGGTTTGGCTTTGGAGGGCGAATCAATGATTTTGGAGGTCGTATTCATGATCAGGGTGAAAAATTAGGTGAGATAGGGTATTTGGTTGCAAAGTTTGGTGAGGTTTTGAAGTTGTCTCGCCGGAGAAGACGGTGTTTTCCACCGTGGACCACTGCCTGAGAATAGTTTCAGGCCACCTGAGATTGTTGGAGAAGATGAATGAGAAACCATTGGATTGGTCTGAGAGGAGACTTTGTATGCTGATCCAAGGGCCACGATTCAAACTGAGAATTGCCTCCAAGCTTTTGAAACGCAGCGTTTCATTTATCCAGTCAGCTGGTGACTGGATCCCCACGTGGACGCGCCTCAGCTTTCAGATGCGCTTACCAGTCCATGGATCCAATGGCTCTCATTTATTTCCAGCTTTTTATTTTCTTTTTCCTTTTAAATTCATTTTAGTTTTATTTTTATTCCATTTAATTTCTAAAAATCATAATAAATCCAATATTGATCAGAAAAATATTTTAAAAATACCTCCATGATCTTGGATTTATTTGTGATTTTATGAAATTAATAAATATCATTTTTACCCATTTTTTCAATTTAATTTGATTTTCTCCATTTTATTAATTTCTTTAATTTTGTACATTTGATACATGATTTTGTGGATTTTCTTGTGATCAATTGGTGAATGTTTTTGAGTTGATTCTTGTTGGAATGATTAGATTAGAGGTGCATGCTCCCTTAGAGATTTTTCTCATATTTTTATGATGAAAGTTAGGGTAGTTTTGAGTAATGAACTTTAGGATGCTAGGATTAGGGTTTTACAACACTTAGGTGTAGTTTAGGGCATAGTTTGGAGACTTAGGGTTTGATTTAGGCCTTGGGGTTTATGTGGGGTATAGGGTACATAGTTAGGTTCCCTTAGGAATTAATCTAGGATTTTAGGATGAGTATTGCTATTTTCTTTGATTTTTGCAAGTTGGGTGATGTTTGTGTGTTTCCCTTTTGGGCTTTTGGTTTGCTTGTGGGGTTTGGGTCATTTCAATTGGGTGTTGGGCTTGAGCTTGGTTTGTTGGAGTTAATGAAGACTGGGAGATGATTGAAGACCAAGGATGGAGCTTGGAACATGAAGATTTTTATCCTTGAAGGTTGCTTTTGAAGACTTAGGAGATAGGAGATATAGGGAGATCTTTAGAGTAGACTGATTTCTTCCTTGAAACATAGAGAGCTTCTTGTGCCTCTATTCCATCCTATGACACAAGGTCCCCCAAAGAAGTTCCATCTCTCCTTGGGAGGTATGTAGAGCAGGCTTTGTTTGGGTAGAACCTTGAGGATACCTTTCACTGGCTATGTTAAGATCTTAGTGATTTCCCTGGGTTGTCACTAGGCCTCTTAACATTCCAACTTCATCTATTAGTTGATCTTCTTCTGGAGTGGTGTCATTGAAGATAGTGGACCTATTGAAGATGAAGTTTATTGAAGATTGGAGAAGATGAAGCTTGTGCCTGTCAAAGCTGGGGCTGTTAAAGACTAGGGTTTTGCTGCTGATTAAAGCTGTCCACTGGTTGGGGTTTATTGCTTGCCAGAGCTTGGAGATTTATGGAGACAGGAGCTTATCTAGAGCTTGGGGATCATTGAAGAGTGAAGATGGGGTCTTGCTAGGAGAAGTTGTTACTGCCAATCTTGTTGCTGTTCATCAACTGTAGATGTCAGAGCTGGTGCTGTTTGAACTGCTTATTATAGGAGCTGGTGTTGCTGTCAGAGCTGGTGTTGGGTTTTATTTCTTTTTTTCTGTATTGATTGTTAGCTTGTTCAGCTTTCCCCTTAGGTTTGAAGTGAAGATGTTTCACTTTGCCTATTGTTTTCCCAGGTTCGAGGTTGAGTGGGACTCCCTTGCCTCGCTTGTCCTGCTGCACCTCATGCATATTTACTGTTTACTGTATAGCTGCTGTTTCTTTTCCGTTTATCCCCTAGGATCTCTGATTTCCTCTGTGCAGGAGGGAATTATGACAGACATTAGGATTCTAATCCATGCATGACAACATTAGGGTAGTTTTAATTCCCATTTTCATACCCTAAGTTTTAGAGATCTTTCTCTTCTATCTCAAAACAGTTCAAAACACAGTAACAAAGATAATCAATGTCGTACGCTACGAGCCTTAAGCTATTTGAGAGAGGGTTGCTGGAGGGTCACTCTTCAGTAATCTGACTGCTTAGTGTGTTACCCTTAGGGTGACATACGACGTAGTCACCCTCAAATCATAGTCTCTAGTGCGTCAGAGATTTCCAACATCGTAAAAAAACAGTTCGTGCGTAAAAGACTGGAAACAAACATTAAAGCGTCATTTTTGTCCGCTTGGACCCGTAATCAGGAGAAAAACTTTTTCAGAAGGATAAAACAAAACAGTCAGACAAATCTGTGTCTTCCGTAGCCCGAACTACGTTTGCTCTGATCTTTCATGCTGTATGAAAGTACGTAGGCATAGGATGCGATATCCTAGCGAGCAACCTTCCCCTCCTTTCCCGTAGGTAGGCGAACTACGTTGACTCTGATTTCTCGTTCCAGACGGGAATACGTAGGCATAAAGTGCGATACTTTGCCGAGTCATTTTATTTTCTTTTAACCCTAGACCTTTAGAGTAGATAGAGTAACAATCCGTACTAGAAAACAAGCGTGGATCCCGTCGAGTACGACGGACGTGAGGGGTGCTAATACCTTCCCCTTGCGTAACTGACTCCCGAATCCAGGATTTGGTTGCGATGACCATTCCTTTCCCGTCTTCGCGGTAGGTTTACTTCGAGCGTTTCCTTTCCCTTTGTTGGGATAAATAACGCACGGTGGCGAATCTTCTGTTTAGCCGGCGCCGATTTTCGCAGTAGCGACAGCTGGCGACTCTACTAGGGACAGAAATATCCTCGATGCGAGTCAATCCTAGCGCTTGTTTTCCCGTCGTGGGTGTTGTATAGATTTACTTTTCTGTCTTTACTTTCCGCATTTTATTATCAGCTTTATATTGTTATTGCTGTTGTGGGAAGGGAGTAATCTGTTGAGAGATAAGCCGGACCTGGGCTTGAGGTAACACATAGAATTAGAAGTAGAGAGTAGTGGTTAGCCTGCTTGCTTAGCTCGCACCAGCTAGCCGCGAAATTTACGCTCGGACGAGATTCTCTTTCATGCTTCTTGCCTGGCCCTTAGGGCTCGACAAGTTGTCTGACCCAAGGATTATCAACTCTGGGGACCTATCAATTGGGATTCAACTAAGTGAGGCCGCTTCAAGGGATGATGATGCCACACCGTCTGGGTATCGTATCATCACTCTTGAAAGTCTGTGACGTTGAACCCGCATAGGATGCAGTACCTCGTCTGCGAGTTAAGTTCACACCTGTGAGGGGTAGGTAGGGTTGTTTGCAGGAAACCTTTGACCTCAGAATACCTGGTTTATCTCTGTCAGTGAGATATGGTTACAAGGTTCATTTGAGTGGTTGGTTTGAGATGGAGATTTGATGGTTCTCAGGCTTCAATACAAAGCAGCACAGTTCACCAGCATTGCACTTGATCCCTTGTTTGCATATACATGTGCATTTTCATGACTGCATTTCATTAACATGTATTTATGTTGCAGGTCATTCCCCTCTGATTCTAGTATATCTTCTGGCCAGACATGGAGTCCCTGAAGAGGACAATTGCTTACCGGTTGCATTCGCCAGATATCAGTTCCTTGCTGGGTTTAGTTGCTCTAGTAGATGAGAGAGTGAGGGCTGAGTTCAGAGTATCCTATGGGAGATTGCTTAGTTTTTTATACAGACCTTCTGCATTCAAGACGACTGGGGTGTATACTTTGATGCAGTTTTATGAGTCGCAACTGAGATGTTTCTTATTTCCCGACTATATTCTGGCCCCCACTTTGGAGGAGTATTCTGCTATGTTGGGAGTCCCTGTGTTAGACCAGATGCCCTTCATACATGTTGATGCTGAGCCTGAGTTAGCTACGCTCGCTGAGATTGTCAGTCTGGACGCTTCTGAGTTCCCCGGAGGTTTGGTCAAGCTGAACGGAGCTTACGGTTTTCACTTGTCTGTCCTGGTAGAGAAGGCTACACAGTGCGCGAAGAGGGGATGTTGGGTTGCTTTCAGTGCCATTCTAGCCGTCTGCATCTACGGGATTGTTTTGTTTCCTAATGTGCCAGATTTTGTCGACTCAGATGCCTTCTTGATTCTTGCCTCGAAGAATCCGGTTCCCACCCTCTTGGGCGATGTTTATCATTCCATTCACTACAAGAATGAGAAACGTCGTGGCAAGAATGCTTCCTGCTGTCTTCCTCTCTTGTACAGATGGTTCCAGGGGTATCTTCTGAAGACAGGGCCTTTTGTTGATGCTGTTGAAACTTTGGATTGGTCTTCCCGGTTGATGGGGTTGTCTGCTGAGAATGTCATTTAGTTTGATCGGAGCATGCTTGGCACGAATATTATATATAGTTGCAGGGGCTTTCCGAATGTCCCCCTGATTGGACGGAAAGGCTGTATCAACTATAACCCTTCGCTGTTGGTAAGACAGTTCGGTTATGCTTTGAGGGACGCCCCTATTGAGAAGGAGATACAGGAATCTCTGTATCTCACAGGCTTATTAGACGCGACTGTTTTGATCAGATTGAGACATGCATGGGCTAACGTCCATAGGAGGGGGAAAGCTTTGCTCGGTAAAAGCAACAACAGAGCTTATGATCCTTATTTGGCCTGGATCCGCGAGAGAGCTAGCACTTCCTTGATGCTTATCCTGCTGCGGAACCCCTGTATCTTCCATTGATTGAGGTATCTACTTCAGAAGAGAGTAAGAAGTATAACAAATTGTTGGCTGAAAACGAAGAACTGAAGAAAGCCAATGATGATTTAGAGAAGGAGATCTTCTAGTTACGTTGTGAGAAGAATAAAGCCACCTTCACTGTGAAGGAACAAACTGAATTGATTAACAGGTTGGGTTCAGAATTGACGGCGGAGACTAACAAGAAAGAAAAAGTGGGAATGGCCTTGAACGGTGTCAGCAAGGTGCTTACTTCTAAGAAGGAACTTCTAAGCAAAGCTTATTCCCGTCTCAGCAAGTGGGAAGCATTGTGGAACGCCATGCTTACCAAGCGGAAGGAGCGTGAAGACGAACTGAAGCTGCAGATTGCCACGCTAGAGGCACAGATTAGAGCCCAAGACGCAAAGATTGCCGAAGAGACATCACTTAGGAGCGCTGCTGAGCTCAGAGTAAGTGATCTTGACGAGAAGCCGAGAGGTTATGAAGTGAAGGCCGGTTCCAAGAGGTACAGACTTGACGAGAGTTCTAGCAAAGGAACCTGCCAGGACGACGCCAAAAAGCTGAGATCCACTACCGAGCGGCATGCCTTACTGATACAGGAGCTGATCTCCCGATTAGGGCATTCGGAGACGTTGAGGATATTAGAAGACGCCAGAGCACGCCATTTGGCCTGATTTATCTTTGCCTTGCTTTGTTATTTGTACTTGTATTTTGACCATCGCCAGGCTTGTTGGCCGAGGTCTCTTCAGTTGTACTCTTGTACTCAGCCTCTTGGCATTTGCTTATATATGAGGGTTTTCTGATTCCTTGCTTGCTTGATAGGGACTCCATTGTCGTGATGGCCTTCTCTCCGAAACTAGAATCGGGGGGAATATAACTTGTAGCATATTTACACAATTGCATCTGCATTCATATTGCATGACCGGTATTCTTGAATCTGTACCTTATTTCCTGCATCTTCAGGTTTTTTCAGGATTGACGAACAAAGAGTTCACCGCTACTCAACCCGAAACAACTGCAAGAGAATCATGGATCAAGTCCAAGTGGAGATGCAGGAAATTCGCGAGAAGTTGAATCTGTTCATGCAAGCAATGGAGAATATTGCTAAGGGCTAGGAGAGCCTTCAGACTTTGGTACAACCGCTGCTGACGCGGGCTAATGGGAATGGCAACAATGACCACAACTCTGTGCACGTTGAAAATATTCCGGAGGATGGGCCCCCTACGCCTGTGGTTCCACCTGTAGTGACCCCTCCTGTGGTGATTGTGAACGAGGGCGCTTGCACTGGCAATGGTAACGCAGGGAATGGAAATGAGACTGTTGTTAACAATGTTGGATTTGGGGACGCCAACCAAGGCGGTGGTAACAACAATGGCGGTAATGGTTTCGGCAACAATGGTTTCGGCTACAATGATCAGGGATTGGATTACGTCAATCAAGACGGGAAATTCGGCGTCAACGCTCAGGGTTTCGGTTATGACGGTTTTGGTAACGCTAACCAAGGGTATGGTGGATTTGGTAATATGAATGGTAATGGGGTGATTCTTGTCAACACTGGGTTCAGACCTGTTAGGGTCAACCAGGGTTTCGGTAACGGGGGACGAGGTCCCATGATCAATCAGCAAGGGTTTGGTCGCAACACTGGTTACGACGGATATGGAAATGGAAATGTGAATTGGGGCGAAGACTGCCAGGAGGACGTCTTTTCTGGAAGAGGTGTGGGGTTCGAAGGACCTGTTGATCCTGTGCAGAGGATCAAAATGCTTGAAGAACAGATGAAGGGGGTAGCGAATCAGAACTCCACCGGTTTGGATATGACTACAATGGGCTTAGTACCAGCGTTGAGGGTGCCGTTGAAATTCAAGGCTCCCACGTTTGACAAGTACAAGGGGGACACCTGCCCTAAGGTCCATGTTCGCTCTTATTACAGAAGGATGTCCGTGTATTCAGATGATGAAAGGATGCTCATGCATTTCTTTCAGGACAGCTTGTCAGGGCCTTCACTTAAGTGGTATATGGGGCTGGAGCCCACGCAGATTAAAACATGGAAGCAATTGGCTGATGCTTTCGTGACCCATTACAAATATAACAGCGATCTGGCGCCGAACCGGGTCCAATTGCAGGGTTTTTCGCAGAAGAACGGTGAAAGCTTTAAAGAGTATGCGCAAAGGTGGCGCGATATGGCAGCGAGGGTGCATCCTCCTTTAATTGAAAGGGAGATGAATGACATGTTCATTGGGACATTTACGGGGGTGTTCTACGAAAAATTGTTTAGTGTGTCATTGAGCAGTTTCTCAGATTTGATTCTTATGGGGGAGATGATTGAAAACGGAATTAAAGTTGGAAGGTTCCAAGCAAGTGAGTCTACTTCGACAGGAGGCGCCAGAAAAGCATTTGGTGGTAGACGACAGGATGATTCTAGTGCCGTGTTTGGTGGCAGGGGCAGGGGTAGAGGAAGACATCAGTATGTTCAGCCGCAACAGATAGCTAGCGTCACTATCCCGCTTCCTCAACAGAGGCAGCAACAACAACAACAACCACAACAGCAGCAAGGACAGAATCCTGGCCAGAGAAGGGTAGAGAACGCAAGAGCGAAGAGAGTGTTCGACGCACCTCCTTCCACGTATGCAGAACTCCTCCAGACCCTGCTAGGGTTGAACTTGGTTGAGAAGAGGACTTTGGCACCGCCTACTGATCACACTAAAATTCACCGTATTTCTGACTCCGATTTCGCATGCATTCTTAGCTTTTATTGTTGTTTTGCTTTGTTATTGCTTTGTTTTCTTATGTTTTCAGGTTTTTATAATAATCGGAGCTTGAATCGGGAAAAGGAGCGAAAAAGGAGTGAAAACGGACGAAAACCTAGAAATTCAGCATTTTGCACTTGCGGCACCCACTGTGGCGGGCGCCATGGGGTTAGCCATGACGTGGCCACGTCTCAAGACCACTCCTCAACCTCCAAGACCCACGATCCCCACTCCATCATCCCCTGTAGGGACCATGGCGGGCGCCATGACCTTGTGGCGGGCGCCACAAGGCAAAATTTCATAACCTCCACTTTTTAGTGGAGGGGCGTCCCGGTCATTTCATGCTTTCAGTTTTTACTATAAATAGGACCTTAGATTTTCGTTTTTCTTCATCCAGAATTAGAATTCTCTAGGCATATATCAGTTATAAAGCAGTTGCCATTCCACATCGGGGTGCCTCTGCAATCAAGTGATCGAGTCTGTAATCTGTCTGTGGTTCGAGTTTTGGAGCACTCTGGAGGAAGTTAATCCTGCCGCCATTTTAATTCCAGTTAGTATTTTATTTTTCCGCATTGCTTTACTTTTATTTATTTTCTCGCACTTTACTTTGTTTATTTCCCGCACTCGCACATTTACTTTGTTTATTTCCCGCACTCGCACATTTACTTTGTTTATTTCCCGCACTCGCACATTTACTTTGTTTACTTCCCGCACTCGCACATTTACTTTGTCTACTTCCCGCACTCGCTTTAAATTACTCATATGAAAAACTATAAAAAGAATATTTACTTTATCATGTCTAACTAATCCCATAAAGGTTAGAATGTAAGGATCGTAATTAAACCAGTAATCAGTATAATTGTTCGTGGAAACACCTAAGGGCTATTTTATCTTTCAATTCAAGTAATTGTTTTTAACTATTTCAAAAACAGCCAAAAGCGCTTTGTATAGTTCATTAGGAGTTTTTAGATTAAAAAGAAAAGAGATTTTAAAACGATTTTCGGACGCGTTATGAGATTTAGAGTCTGGTTCATAAGAACCTCTTTTTGCTAAGAAGTCCAGGTTAAAATACTTTTCAACTTTGTTAAGAAACTATATTTCTTAAAAATAGGTTTACTACTCTAACGCAGTACGCACCTTTTTATCCGTGACAATAGGAGGGGTTGATTAGAGAGTACAACTCGGTTCTGAATACGCGAAAGCGACAGTTCCTGTTAAATTAGTTCTTTTCAAAGGAGAAAACATTGCCCATAAGTAGTTCCATTAACAAGTACTGGATTATCATTGATTACGTGAATTACATTCGAGCCTGTCTTTTATTTATTATTTAAAATTATAATTTTATTTACCATTGCACCCTTACTAAAACCCTTAAAAATAGTTGCCTTAGATAAACACCATAACAACAGGTACGATAGATTGACACTTGGTCTCTGTGGATTCGATAATCTTTTATATTACTTTGACGTGATTCGTACACTTGCGAAAAACACGCATCAAGTTTTTGGCGCCGTTGCCGGGGACCAATATCGTCAAATTTCATTACCCTGTAGTTATACCGTTTAGACTAAGGTTGTTACCCACCGGTCAATGCGAAAGACTCGCAGTGCCGGAAGTTTAGTAGACCCTCTAGCTGAACCTGAACGTTACGCTCGCGCACGTTTATTTTTCCATAGGAATATGAGAGCTATGGCCGAAGATCAAAATCGAAGACCTCTTAAGGACTTCGCCCAACCATCAAACGAGGAACCTAGTTCCAGTATAGTAAACCCCGCTATCCCAGCCAATAATTTTGAACTTAAGCCATCCCTGCTGCAATTAGTGCAACAGAGACAATTCGCAGGTCTCGCTACTGATAACCCGAACCAACATTTAAAAAACTTTCTTCAATTAGCAGACACCTTTAAAACCAATGGAGCTTCTCCTGAGGCAATACGCTTAAGATTATTTCCCTTTTCCCTCAGAGATAAAGCTCTATCATGGTTAGATTCCCTTCCACCCAATTCAATAACAACTTGGGATGACCTTAGAAAAGTTTTCCTTGCTAGATATTTTCCCCCAAGTAAGACCGCTCTTCTTCGAAACCTAATAACTAGATTTACCCAACACCAAGGAGAGTCGTTGTTCGAAGCCTGGGAGAGATATAAAGAACTATTAAGAGCATGCCCACACCATGGCCTAGAGAATTGGCTAATCATCCAAACCTTCTATAATGGACTTCTTTATAACACTAAAATGACCATCGACGCTGCCGCTGGTGGCGCACTGATGAACAAACCTTACCCTGAAGCTAGTGCCCTTATCGAGGATATGGCCCAAAACCATCAATCATGGGGAGTAGAACGAGCGACAGTGGAAAAGAAGGAAGCCCAAGGAGGAATACATGAGCTAAGCTCTATAGACATGATGCAGGCTAAAATGGACGCGTTGGCCCTTAGAGTCGAACATATGTGTACAACTCCGAATACTGTTGCCGCAGTTTCGCCGAATTGTGAGATATGTGGAACGCAAGGACACCAATCCGCCGAATGCAATCTGTTGAATGAAACCAACACTGAGCAAGTGAACTATACCCAAGGGAACCCATTTTCAAACACATATAACCCTGGATGGAGGAATCACCCAAACTTCTCCTACAAAAATAATAACCCTATCCAAAATACCGCACCTCCGAGACAACAAGGTTACCAAGCCCCTAGAACAAATCAACCTATGCAACCTGTACCACCTAGCCCGAGCTTTGAGGAAGTTGTAAAAGATTTTATCGTTGCTCAAAAACAACAAAACAAAGAGTTCATGAACCATAACGTCCATGTTAACGAACTAATTACCAAGTTAGGAACCAAGGTTGATCAAATTATTACTCATAATAAGATGCTTGAAACCCAGATCTCTCAGGTAGCGTTAAACCAAGCCCCACAGACTACACCTGGAGGACAGTTCCCTGGACAACCTCAACAAAACCCGAAAGGGCAAGCTAATGCCATTACTCTACGAAGTGGAACCGCTTATAAGGAACCTTTAAACCCTAGATTAAGTGAGCCCGAAACTTCTGAGAGGAATGAGGAAAAGGAACCAGAGAAGCCTGAAACCCCGAAAAGTCAAGAAAAAGGAGAAGAACCTAAAAATAAAACCTATGTACCGCCACCGCCATACAAACCACCAATACCTTACCCTCAAAGATTAAATAAAACCCAAATCGATAATCAATATCAAAAATTCGTTAAGGTTATAGAAAAACTTCACGTAGAAATCCCCTTTACAGAAGCCATCACCCAAATACCTTCTTATGCTAAGTTTCTCAAAGACATACTTACAAATAAACGTAGACTCGAAGATCCGAAACCCGTGGAATGTAATTCTATTTCCGAAAATAGGTTAGCAAAGAAAGATAAAGATCCCGGAAATTTTTCCATTCCTTGTGTTTTGGGGAATCATGTCATCGAAAAAGCTTTTCTAGACTTAGGAGCTAGTGTGAGCTTAATGCCTTTAGCAGTTTGTGAGAGATTAAACTTAGGAGAATTACAACCTACTAAGATGTCACTTCAATTAGCCGATAGATCCGTTAAATACCCTATAGGCATACTTGAAGACGTCCCTGTTAGGATAGGTCAGCTGTTTATACCTACTGATTTTGTTGTCATGGACATTAAAGAAGATGACGACATACCAATCCTCCTAGGTAGACCGTTCTTATCGACTGCTGGAGCCGTAATAGATGTTAAAAAGGGAAAACTAACTTTTGAGGTAGGTGGCCAGAAGATAGAATTTATATTGTCAAAATTTCTTATGGCACCTGTGATAGGAGATTCTTGTTATGCCTTAGATATCATCGAAGAATGTATTAGGGAATTAGAACAAGAAGAAGAAACTGAATCTATAAAATTGCCATCAACCCTTATTTTGGAAGATGACAATTATAAAACACCCTACATTGATGATAACCTTCACGAATGTTTATCTCTTACCCCAGATCCTATGCCTTGCCCTATAAAACCGACCGTAAAACTTAAGGAACTGCCTAAAAACCTGAGATATGAATTTCTTGATGAAGATATGAACCGTCCAGTTATAGTCAGTGCTACCTTAAACCAAGAAGAAACCAATCAATTATTAGAAGTTTTACGTAGGTACCCCTCAGCCTTAGGATATAAGATCTCTGATCTAAAAGGAATAAGCCCATCCGTATGCATGCATCGGATTTTGCTTGAAGAAGATTCAAAACCTTCTAGAGAACACCAACGTAGAATAAATCCTATAATGAGTACTGTAGTTAAGACTGAAGTTCTTAAGTTACTAGAGGCAGGTATAATATATCAGATCTCGGACAGTAAATGGGTGAGTCCTGTGCATGTAGTACCTAAAAAGGGAGGCATCACAGTCGTGCAAAACGAGAAGGGCGAACCTGTAGCAAAAAGAACTGATGGAGGTTGGCGTATGTGCATAGATTATAGAAAATTAAATAAAGCAACTAGGAAGGACCATTTCCCATTACCATTCATAGACCAAATGTTGGAGCGCCTAGCCAGACACTCTTACTTTTGTTATTTAGATGGATATTCAGGATTCTTCCAAATACCTATTCACCCCGAAGATCAAGAAAAAACTACCTTTACATGCCCAGTTGGAACCTTTGCCTATAGAAGAATGCCTTTTGGACTTTGTAATGCTCCTGCAACTTTCCAACGCTGCATGATGTCTATCTTTGCTGATTATTTGGATGGAATCATGGAAGTATTTATGGACGATTTCTCAGTTTGTGGGTCAGATTTCAAAAATTGTCTTGTCAACCTTGAGAAAATCCTGGAGAGATGTGTGGAGGTAAACCTTGTGCTAAATTGGGAAAAATGTCATTTCATGGTCACCGAAGGGATTGTTTTAGGACATATAGTTTCCGAAAAAGGTATAGAGGTAGATAAAGCAAAAATAGAAGTCATAGAGAATCTAAAACCGCCGAAGACTATCAGGGAGATAAGAAGTTTTCTTGGACATGCCGGATTTTACCGACGTTTTATCAAGGATTTCTCCAAAATAACAAAGCCCTTAACTGGTCTTTTAATGAAAGATGCTGAGTTCATCTTCGATGAAAAATGTACTGAAGCATTTAATCTTCTGAAGCAAGCTCTGATTTCAGCACCTATAATGAAACCCCCTGATTGGTCGGAACCGTTTGAGATAATGTGTGACGCCAGTGATTATGCTGTTGGAGCCGTTCTAGGTCAGAGAAAAGATAAGAAGTTACATGTGATTTATTATGCCAGTAGAACCCTAGACGCTGCACAGCTCAACTACGCAACAACCGAAAAAGAGCTCCTAGCTGTAGTTTTTGCAATAGACAAATTTAGATCTTATCTAGTAGGAGCCAAGATTATAGTTTACACCGACCATGCTGCCATTCGTTACTTACTAAGCAAAAAGGATGCCAAGCCTAGGTTACTTCGATGGATTCTATTATTACAAGAGTTTGATTTGGATATCCGTGACAAGAAAGGCACTGATAATGTGGTAGCTGATCACCTATCTAGGCTAGAATACCTGAAACCTGATCCAGTACCCATAAATGACGATTTTGCCTACGATAGACTGATAGCCCAACTAGAAACCATTGAAGATGATAACCCAGACCCTCATGAGCAATTTCATAAATCCTTAGCTATAAGCAATGTACCTTGGTATGCAGATTTTGTTAATTACCTAGCCGCTGACATCATACCCCCTGATCTAAACTACCACCAGAAGAAGAAGTTCTATAGTGATGTGAGAAACTTCTATTGGGACGATCCATTTCTTTTCAAGAGAGGTAAAGATGGCATTTTCCGCCGTTGTGTTCCAGAAGAAGAGGTAAATAATATAATTGAGCATTGTCACTCTGCACCCTATGGTGGACATGCAAGCACATCTAAGACCTACGCCAAGATTCTTCAAGCTGGCCTATTCTGGCCTACTATGTGGCGTGATGTCCATGCTTTCATTGTCAAGTGTGACAGATGCCAACGCACAGGAAATATTTCAAGACGTAATGAAATGCCGTTAAGAAATATCCAAGAAGTAGAACTCTTCGACGTATGGGGTATAGACTTTATGGGACCGTTCCCACCATCTTTTGGAAATCAGTACATATTAGTAGCTGTTGACTACGTGTCTAAATGGATTGAAGCTATCGTCGCACCCACAAACGACACCAGAGTAGTCATCAAATTATTCAAGAATTATATATTTCCCAGGTTTGGAACACCCCGTTTAGTCATAAGTGATGGAGGATCACACTTCATATCGAGAATATTTGATAAACTTTTAAGCAAGTATGGAGTTAAGCATAGAGTAGCAACACCATACCACCCACAGACCAATGGACAAGTGGAAGTATCTAATAGGGAGATAAAACAAATCCTCGAGAAGACTGTCTCTATATCTAGAAAAGATTGGTCGCAGAAACTTCAAGAAGCATTATGGGCCTATAGAACCGCTTTCAAAACTCCTATAGGAACAACCCCTTATCAACTGGTCTATGGAAAATCATGTCACTTACCATTTGAGTTGGAGCATAAGGCCTATTGGGCCATCAAAACTTTGAATTTGGATTACTTGACAGCTGGTGAGAAACGTATCCTTGATATCCACAAATTAGAAGAGCTCAGACAATCTGCCTACGAAAATGCCATCATATACAAAGAAAGAACAAAAGCTTGGCATGACAAAAGAATCATAAGAAGAGACTTCAAAATAGGCGATCCTGTTCTCCTGTTCGATTCCAGGTTACGACTATTTCCAGGTAAACTCCGTTCGAGATGGACTGGCCCTTTCGAAGTATCTAAGATCCTGAGATCCGGTGCTATTGAAATCAAGAACCAAACATGTAAACAGTTCATAGTCAATGGACAGAGGTTGAAGCCCTACGAAGGAGGTGACATTCCAACAACATACACCTGCCATACTCTGAGTGATCCACCATATCCTTCCAATGATGTTTAAATATCGGTCGTCGAGCTAATGACGTTAAACAAGCGCTGCCTGGGAGGCAACCCATGGTTTTTCTTATTTTTGTACTTTTTATTTTTATTTTTACTTTATTTTAATTTGTTTATTTTATTATTATGTCAGGACTCACGATTGAATGTTTTATGTGCTTTCAGGACTTGTTTGCTAACCTTGTACAGAATGCAGAACCCTGATGACATGCACGTGGCCTTTAGAGATGATGCACAGAGAGAGCGTTACTATGTTCACATGAGACGCCCTATGGCTCCTACCAGGTACCCTGACCATGACTGCATGGATGCCTTGGGGATAGAGCCAAGCGTCATATTTTTATGCCATCAACTCCAGTGGGACCAGTTTGACGACAGGAACAACACTTATAGGAACTTGACTCTTGAGTTCCTCAGCTCGTTTCATCATGACCCTTGGGCTGGACCCGATGGACTCGCTGTTTTCAGGTTGTTCGGGATTGACTACTCATTCTCTCACAAAGAGTTTGGTGATTTACTAGGTTTCCAGACTACTCCTGATGCTATTCCAGAGACTCCGATGGGGTATTTTATGAGCAGAGAAGTGGAAAAGTTTTGGACTAAAATATCAGGCGGAGGGAGCCAAGATCCTTCTACCCAGTTTTCTCAGGTAATCCACAACCCTGCATTGAGGTACTTCCAGATGATTCTAGCACATTCTTTCCTAGGTTTTCCAGATACAGAGACACTGCTAAGTGAAGAGGAGATTTTCCTACTGTTTTGTGCGACTCAGTCTCGCCCTGTTGCTTGTGGCAACTTTCTACTGAAGGGCCTTGCTAGTGTTGCCAGATCATCAGTAGGAATCATCCATGTCGGTGGGATTGTTACACAGATTGCTACTGCATTGGGTTTGTCTCGCAAGCTATTGCACCTCAGGACCTTCTGCTGCTACACCACCCTGGATATTGATTTTTGTCTTGATAGAGGACTGATGAGGAGGGCTTCTTTTGAGCCCAACATGTTTAGATTGCTGATCGACGGTGAAGCGATACACTACTTTACATTACCAGATCCGCTGATGACCAGTGTCCATGATCCTGCAAATTGGAGTTATGCTCTAGAGGGTTATGGAGAGACTGTCGAAGAGCCGAAATCGCCTCCCGCCGCTGAGTACACTCCTACACCTCTTACTCCCCGAATCACTGTTATGTCTAACAATATGTCTCTGCAGCCACCCGACCTACAAACACAGATTTATGAGCTCCGCAAGGAGACTGCCCTGCTCAAGCAGGAAGTGGCAGACTTAGAGTTACAGATGCAGGTTTCTGATCTCACTCATGCCTCGGAGACCGATGCTCTACATCAGGCGATCGACGAGCTTCGGAGGGAGATAGCTGAGATTCGTGGATCAAGCCAGGATAAGAAACCTACCACATGACTCATTCCACCCTGACAGCACTACCCTAGTATTTAACTTCCTTTTATTTATCGCATTTCCAGACATATTTTACTTTATTGCAGCTTTTATATTTTCATGCACTTTGAATTCCTTATATATATACATATTATACACTAATTTTTATTTTTCTTTTTCTTTTTTTGATTTTTAATTATTTTATTTTTGTCGTGCAAAAAAAAAAAAATATATATAAGACAAAAATATGCAAGCCAATGCCTTGAAAAGAAGAAGAAAACGCTATTCGGACCCCCCGGAAGACAAAGGTGCAAGGAAGGCCCAAAGGAGGATCCAAAACCACAAGGCCCAGGAATTGGCCTTGTGGCGGGCGCCATAGGCCCTGTGGCGGGCGCCACACCGTACCATCAACAAATACGGGATTCAATCCCCATTTCCACCATTTTCATCCCTTTCTTCACCAAAAACCCATTTTTCCAACCTTCCAAATCCTCCTTGAACCCCATTAAAGCTCCCCCATTTCCAAAATACCCTCCATCCATAAAACATATCCAACATCCATTTCCATTTTCATCCATCAAAAACCAAAAAAATCAAAACTTTATCATTCCCCTCATAAACCACTTTTCTACTATTTTCACTACCTAAGGAGCTTTTCAACAATGGAGTTCAACGGATTTATTCTTCGTGATGGAAGACCGGGCGAAAGGCAACGGAAAATTATTCAGAGGCTTCAAAGTCGAGAAATCCTCTCGACTAGGTACGTCGACGATAACTGTCTGTATGCTTTGGGTATTTATCATAGTGTTTTTAATTTATTAGAATTTCTAGGCTTGCATAATATTTTCATTAATCAGGAACCTACCTATGAGAGGCTGACAACTGAGTTTTTGAGTTCTTTGATATACACTGTCAGTCCTAACACTGCTAGCACTGTCGGTACTGTTATTTTTAGACTGTTTGGAATTGAATATGAATTCAGTACCAATGAGCTAGCGGATTTGTTAGGAATCCCTCATAGGGAAGGTTCGATTTGTGAGGCACCTTTGGATGCTGAATGGTCGGCCGAGGTATTTACCTTCTGGCTAAGGCTTTCAAGTACTTCAATTAATTCTTTTGAAGGGATACTTGCGTCGACCATTCACAACCCGGCCATAAGAGTTTTTAGACTTCTTTTGGCATGTACTATTTTTGGCCGGGAAAGTCCAAACAAGGTTAATGCTCGTGAACTCCTATTTTTGCAAGGATGCCTCACTAGAACCCACATCAATCCGGTCCCGTTTATGCTTGCCCACATGACTTTATTTACTAATAAAACAGGACCGATTGTTTTTGGAGGGCTTGTTACGTCTATTGCTCGGGCTCTTGGCCTGAATGATGAGATAGCTACACTTGAACCACTACCTCCTCGCACAATTAATTTAAAATTTCTGAAAGACATGAAATTGTGCCGAACAAGGAGAGAAGGTGGTTATGAGTTGATGGTTCATGGGGTATCTATCCCATCTGTTGCTTTACCATGCAGTAGACGTACTGATGTACGTGATGAAAGGAACTGGACCTATGATCTTAATGCTCCACGTGTTTTGGGTCCACTTCCTCCTAATATTCCCGATGGGGAGGCACATGACACTGATGATGAGTATGATCGAAGAGAGCAGTCTCCCATCCCTCACATGTCCCCCCATCGTCCTTCACAGTCACACACTGCACCATCTTCCTCTAACCCTGTTGCAGGTACTGCTCCTGGATTCTTTGTCACCGAGGAGATGTGGCGTGATATGACAGCTAGAGAAGAAAGGCGTGATGGCCTTCTCTCTACTATTTCACAGCAGCTGACGGACAATATGAGCTTCATGCAACAATCGCGATTGGTTTCGGATCGTGCTTATAGCAACGTTTGTCGTACCTTGAACGATATTTCATTAGAGCAGAACCGTCAGAGAGAGTTCAACAGCCGACACTACCAGCTTGTAGAGGCTACTCAGGGTTCCATCTTGGGTAACCTTCGAGAGGTCCGGAGTGCTCAGGCTGCTTTATCAGCACGACTCGACCGGAGGGACCAGCATCGTAGTAGATCCCGTCGTTCCAGACCATCACATCAGGACGGCGAAGGCACCAGTGCCCCTCCTCAGTAGTCTTTTTCCAGGTTACCCCCCTTATCTTATTTCGAAACATTGGGGACAATGTTCGATTTAAGTGTGGGAGGGGATTTTATTGCTTTCTGTTATTTCCCTTTTTAGTTAATTTCCTTTCAGTTATTTCCCTTTTCAGTAATTTATTTTTCTTAGATAATGCATGAGTCTGACGAGTCACCAGTATAGTGTCTTTTTAGTTCATCTTCATTTTTTCCCATTTCCTTAGCCTTACCAGAAAATTTTTAAAAAGAAAACAATGTTGTTTCACATGTTTTTTTGGCTTTGAGACAGGTTTAGATTAGGATGTGGTGACTTAGGTCAACTTTTTGAAACATCAGAACCATTTTAGCACCATAGACCTCTTGAATATAGGAATCACTCCTAAACCCCACCACCATGGCCTTTACTATCATTCAAAAAATTGTCCTAAGTAGTTTATTTTAGCAGTCAGCTCCGGCCTAAGCATACTCTACGTAGGGGGCCGATGAATATAAGTGAATGATCCAGTGCTAATAAAAAAAGAAAAAAAAAAGGCAAACTCTGGTATAGGTGACCCTCACAAAGTCATTTAAACCGAAAAAAGAGAAGAAAAATTTTTTTTGCCACAAAAAGAAAAAAAATTGCAAGTCACCTATTGTTAGTTGGTTCAGAGGTATCTGGCACTGAACTTGGTAGGGCGGATTACGATCCGATCCCCCGCAGCTACATTTAGGCGAAATAAAAACAGGTTTACACATGCTTATGTGCCAGAAACCTTATGTTATGGATCAGAATCACTAACCGGTCACTCTACTATGAAGCATGTACGGATAACGGGCTTAATGTGATTGCGCCTGAATGAAAAGGACACAAAAAGATGAGAAGATAGGCCTAGGTATCGTGGGATGACATGGAGTGGTTAATATAGGATTGAAGTTTGTGTTTGTGTTACTATGGTACCCTTGGTTCACTTAGTTAGTATCTGTCACTGCATCCTGACTTGAACTTAGAATCCCTTTAGCCCAAAGACAAGTGTTGACACCATATTTTCTTAAGCTTTAATGTTTGCTTGAGGACAAGCAAAGGTTTAAGTGTGGGAGAATTTGATCACACTAAAATTCACCGTATTTCTGACTCCGATTTCGCATGCATTCTTAGCTTTTATTGTTGTTTTGCTTTGTTATTGCTTTGTTTTCTTATGTTTTCAGGTTTTTATAATAATCGGAGCTTGAATCGGGAAAAGGAGCGAAAAAGGAGTGAAAACGGACGAAAACCTAGAAATTCAGCATTTTGCACTTGCGGCACCCACTGTGGCGGGCGCCATGGGGTTAGCCATGACGTGGCCACGTCTCAAGACCACTCCTCAACCTCCAAGACCCACGATCCCCACTCCATCATCCCCTGTAGGGACCATGGCGGGCGCCATGACCTTGTGGCGGGCGCCATGACCTTGTGGCGGGCGCCACAAGGCAAAATTTCATAACCTCCACTTTTTAGTGGAGGGGCGTCCCGGTCATTTCATGCTTTCAGTTTTTACTATAAATAGGACCTTAGATTTTCGTTTTTCTTCATCCAGAATTAGAATTCTCTAGGCATATATCAGTTATAAAGCAGTTGCCATTCCACATCGGGGTGCCTCTGCAATCGAGTGATCGAGTCTGTAATCTGTCTGTGGTTCGAGTTTTGGAGCACTCTGGAGGAAGTTAATCCTGCCGCCATTTTAATTCCAGTTAGTATTTTATTTTTCCACATTGCTTTACTTTTATTTATTTTCTCGCACTTTACTTTGTTTATTTCCCGCACTCGCACATTTACTTTGTTTATTTCCCGCACTCGCACATTTACTTTGTTTATTTCCCGCACTCGCACATT
Source organism: Lathyrus sativus (assembly GCA_963859935.3). NCBI lineage: Eukaryota > Viridiplantae > Streptophyta > Magnoliopsida > Fabales > Fabaceae > Lathyrus > Lathyrus sativus. The sequence goes on from OZ012741.1 coordinate 428,774,924, forward strand.
TACTTTGTTTACTTCCCGCACTCGCACATTTACTTTGTCTACTTCCCGCACTCGCTTTAAATTACTCATATGAAAAACTATAAAAAGAATATTTACTTTATCATGTCTAACTAATCCCATAAAGGTTAGAATGTAAGGATCGTAATTAAACCAGTAATCAGTATAATTGTTCGTGGAAACACCTAAGGGCTATTTTATCTTTCAATTCAAGTAATTGTTTTTAACTATTTCAAAAACAGCCAAAAGCGCTTTGTATAGTTCATTAGGAGTTTTTAGATTAAAAAGAAAAGAGATTTTAAAACGATTTTCGGACGCGTTATGAGATTTAGAGTCTGGTTCATAAGAACCTCTTTTTGCTAAGAAGTCCAGGTTAAAATACTTTTCAACTTTGTTAAGAAACTATATTTCTTAAAAATAGGTTTACTACTCTAACGCAGTACGCACCTTTTTATCCGTGACAATAGGAGGGGTTGATTAGAGAGTACAACTCGGTTCTGAATACGCGAAAGCGACAGTTCCTGTTAAATTAGTTCTTTTCAAAGGAGAAAACATTGCCCATAAGTAGTTCCATTAACAAGTACTGGATTATCATTGATTACGTGAATTACATTCGAGCCTGTCTTTTATTTATTATTTAAAATTATAATTTTATTTACCATTGCACCCTTACTAAAACCCTTAAAAATAGTTGCCTTAGATAAACACCATAACAACAGGTACGATAGATTGACACTTGGTCTCTGTGGATTCGATAATCTTTTATATTACTTTGACGTGATTCGTACACTTGCGAAAAACACGCATCACCTACCGGGGCAGTACTCCCTTACGGATATAGTGCCAACAAGCATTGCGAATTCCATTCCGGGGCACCCGGGCATGATATAGAATCTTGTCAGGCATTTAAACATAAAGTTCAAGATTTGTTGGATAGCAAAGCTATTAACTTTGGACAGGCGGGTCCAAATATCGTACAACAGCCTATGCCCAATCATGGGGAAAACACCATCCTGACAGAGGAGAATCTAAATCTAGTGACAGATGTCAATGAGCTGAAGACACCGTTGGGTGAGATTAAAAGCACGTTGTTGAAAGGGGGTGTGTTCCCAGGGTGTGATGAATTTTGCTTGGATTGTTGGATACAGCCAGAGGGTTGTAATGAGTTGAAGCAAGGCATTCAGGCTATGATGGATGAGGGTACCTTGCAATTTGATAGAACCGCGGTTGAAAAGCCTGTAGAGGCGTTGTGTGGTGAGCAGAACAATGTTGCGACGGTAACGATTCCAAGGAAAACAATCACGATAACGGCGCCTGCCAGGCGGCCGATGATCACAATTACTAAAGCAGGACCAGTTCCTTTTGAGAGTACTAAAGCAGTGCCATGGACTTACGGGTTGGAGGTATATTGCGATGGTGAGAGAATCGAAGTCAATGGACAACCAGCTGGGGTTGTAGATAATGTTGTCGAAACAGGGGGTATGACCAGAAGTGGAAGAATCTTCACATCACCCGAGGTAGAAGCGAAAAGATTAGCCAAGGGTAAAGCTAAGGAAACTGAGAGTGGTCCTTCTCAGTTGAGTGAAAAGGAAACGTCACTTAAGGATGTGGGGGAGTTTATGAGACTCATTCGTAAAAGTGATTACAAAATCGTGGAGCACCTCCAGCAAACGCCGTCAAAAATTTCTATCCTATCATTGCTGTTATGTTCTGAGGCCCATCAGAACGCTTTGCTGAAGATTCTAGACACGTCGTTCGTTCCTCAAGAGGTTTCTGTTAATCAGTTAGAAGGGGTAATGGAGCATGTCAATGCGGGGCACAATTTGGGCTTCACAGACTTTGATTTGACTCCGAGAGGGAGAGAGCACAATATGGCATTGCATGTGTCAGTAGAATGTCGGGGCACGGTCATGTCCCATGTTTTAGTAGACACTGGATCTTCCCTGAATGTGCTGCCGAAGAAAGCCATGATGAAGTTAGACATCAGGGGGATTATCTGCACGCCCAGTGACTTAGTGGTGAGGGCGTTCGATGGAACGAGAAGGTCGGTTTTCGGATCAATAACATTACCGTTGCAGGTGGGGCCTGAAATATTTGAAACTGAATTCTATATAATGGACATCCATCTAGCGTATAGTTGCCTTCTGGGACGCCCATGGATCCATGCTGCCGGGGCAGTCACATCCATGTTGCACCAAAAGCTGAAGTATATGGTGGGGGATAGTGTCGTCACTGTTTGTGGAGAGGAAGATATTCTGGTTAGCCATTTATCTTCGTTCAAGTATGTGGAAGTCGACAGCGAAATACATGAAACACCGTGTCAGGCCTTCGAGGGGTTGTGAAATAAAGACAAAGCTCAAGGTTCCAGCAAAGTATCAGATGAGGCAGTGCCATCCTACAAAGAGGCTCAGGCTCTAGTGCAGGCAGGCAAAACCAAGGGCTGGGGGCAGGTATTGGAGATTCCCGTGAAGAATGACAAGTTCGGGCTGGGGTATCATCCTTCGTCATCAGCATCCTCTTCAGGAGTGCCCAGGTTCAAGGGACCAGTCACCATTACACCAGATGGAGTGAGCTTCGAGACTATCAATGCTGTTTCCGATTCTGAAGAAGGAGATAGCGACTGTGATATGGACGCATGGATCAAGCCTAGCGTGCCAGGACAAATTCTCTGCAATTGGTCTATCCGGGAAACTGTTCTTGTGACAACTAAACAGTAATGATTTGTTTTCTTAATTGTTGAATACTCCTGTGTCCTACCCGGGGCATAGTGATTTTGCTTAGGGCCATTTGGTTATGTACATTACATTGTTTAATCATGAAATAAAGGCGTTTTTCATATACAAATGTTGTGATCCCTGTTTTTCCTGTTTTTATTTTTTACAGTAAAATGGCAATGTGGTTATTTGCTTTGTACGCGTTTTGAAGCATTTAACCATTTCCTTTGCAGGATTACTATTTCAGATGACATCTATGAACCGCCTATGACTCACTTCGACTTCGAGCACCCGGTATTTCAGGATGAGGAAGAGATTGTTGAAGATGGCGACGTACCAGAAGAGTTGACCTGGTTATTGAAACAAGAAGAAAGAATCATTCTGCCTCATGAGGAAGTCATTGAGATTATCAATTTGGGGTCGGAAGAGGTTGTGAGAAACATCCGTATAGGGGCTGCGCTGCAGAGTGACATTAAGCAAAGGTTGGTTGAGATGCTCAAAGAGTATAGTGATATATTTGCTTGGTCGTACGAGGATATGCCTGGGTTGGATACGGACATGGTTGTGCACCGTTTACCACTGCGAGAGGAATGTCCGCCTATTAAGCAGAAACTCAGAAGAACTAGACCGGACATGGCTGTAAAAATTAAGGAGGAAGTCCAAAAATAGTGGGATGCTAGTTTCCTAGCTGTTACAAAATATCCCTCATGGGTCGCTAATATTGTGCCAGTGCCAAAGAAAGACGACAAAGTGCGAATGTGTGTAGACTACCGTGATTTGAACAGGGCGAGCCCGAAAGACGACTTTCCACTTCCTCACATCGATGTGCTGGTTGATAACACTGCTCAATTCTCTGTATTCTCCTTCATGGATGGCTTCTCGGGCTATAATCAGATCAAAATGGCGCCAGAAGACATGGAGAAGACTACCTTCATTACTCCCTGGGGAACATTTTGTTACAAAGTGATGCCCTTCGGACTGAAAAACGCTGGGGCAACATATCAACGTGCTATGACGACCCTCTTTCACGACATGATGCATAAAGAGATCGAGGTTTATGTTGATGATATGGTTGCCAAATCCCAGACAGAGGAGGAGCATTTGGTTAATCTGCTGAAACTGTTCAAGAGGCTCAGGAAGTTCAGGTTGAGACTGAACCCTAATAAGTGCACCTTCGGGGTGAGATCGGGTAAACTGCTGGGGTTTATCGTGAGCGAAAAAGGAATAGAGGTTGATCCTGCAAAAATAAAAGCAATATAAGAAATGCCGACGCCTAAAACAGAAAAAGAAGTGCGCGGATTTTTAGGGAGGTTGAACTATATCGCCCGGTTCATATCTCACTTAACTGCGACATGCGAGCCGTCATTCAAGTTGTTGAAAAAGGACCAGGTTGTGACTTGGAATGAAAATTGTCAAAAGGCGTTCGACAAGATAAAAGAATACTTGCAGGAACCTCCTGTTTTGATACCCCCAGTGGCCGGGAGACCGTTGATTATGTATTTGACGGTTCTTGAGGAAAGTATGGGTTGTGTTCTCGGTCAACATGACGAGACCGGACGTAAAGAGCATGTGATCTACTATTTGAGTAAGAAGTTTACCGACTGTGAGTCCCGTTACTCAATGCTCGAAAAAACATGTTGCGCGCTAGCCTGGGCCGCCAAACGTTTGAGGCAATACATGCTAAATCATACAACCCTGCTAATTTCAAAGATGGATCCAATCAAATACGTGTTTGAGAAGCAAGCACTCTCCGGAAGAATTTCCCGATGGCAGATGGTGTTAACCGAATATGATATTCAATATGTCTCACAGAAAGCTATTAAAGGTAGTGTCCTGTCAGAGTACCTTGCGGAGCAGCCTGTTGAGGAATACCAATCGATGAGGTTTGATTTTCTTGACGAGGATATCATGTACCTGAAAATGAAGGATTATGAAGAACCGTTGCCGGACGAAGGACCAGAGATGGGTTCTAAGTGGCAGTTGATATTTGACGGAGCTGTAAATTCCTATGGTAGCGGAATAGGTGCAATTATTACTACTCCTCAGGGGTCACACATCCCCTTTACTACCCGATTGACCTTTCCCGTTACCAATAATGAGGCTGAATATGAGGCTTGCATCATGGGTCTGGAAGAAGCTATTGATTTGCGAATCAAACATCTGGACGTATACGGAGACTCAGCTCTAGTGGTGAATCAGATTAAAGGAGAATGGGAGACACGTCAGCCCAATTTGATACCATATATGAATTATGCAAGGAGATTGTTGCCTTTCTTTGACAAGGTGGAATTGCATCATGTGCCGCGAGCGGAAAATCAAATGACTGACGCCCTGGCGACATTGTCTTCAATGTATCAAGTTAACTTCTGGAACGAGGCTCCCCGGATTGTTATCTCTCGGCTTGATAGGCCTGCATTCATATTTGCCATTGACGAGGCTCCCGATGGTCAACCCTGGTACTTTGACATCCAGAATTTCCTAAAGAACAAGGAGTATCTGGCTGGGGCATCCAGTCGAGATTAGAAGACTCTCAGGAGATTGGCTGGCAATTTCTATTTGAACCCTGACGGTGTCCTATACAAAAGAAACCACGACTTGGTGTTGCTACGCTGTGTAGATGAGAAAGAGGCGAAATTGCTCATGCAAGAGATACATGAGGGTACGTTTGGTACACATGCTGGTGGGCATGCTATGACGAGAAAACTGCTGCGGGCAGGTTATTACTGGCTAACTATGGAAACAGACTGTTTCAAGTTTGCAAAGAGATGTCATAAATGCCAAATTTATGCAGACAAGGTCCATGTACCCCCAAGTCCTCTAAATGTGATGTCATCACCGTGGCCGTTCTCGATGTGGGGAATTGATATGATTGGTAAGATCGAGCCTACTGCATCAAATGGACACCGGTTCATCTTGGTGGCAATTGATTACTTCACCAAATGGGTGGAAGCAGCGTCATATGCCAATGTCACCAAACAAGTGGTCGCCAGACTTATCAAACGAGATATTATCTGCAGATATGGAATCCCTGAATGGATTATCACCGACAACGGTTCGAATTTGAATAACAAGATGATGAAAGAGCTGTGCCAGAATTTTAAGATTGAACATCACAACTCTTCTCCTTACCGACCCAAGATGAATGGCACTGTTGAAGCGGCCAATAAGAACATAAAGAAGATCGTCCAAAAGATGGTTGTGCCGTATAAGGACTGACACGAGATGCTACCTTTCGCTTTGCACAGGTATCGTACGATGATACGCACATCAACCGGGGCAACCCCTTTTTCATTAGTATACGGAATGGAGGTCGTGTTACCGCTGGAGGTTGAGATTCCTTCCTTGAGGATTTTACGAGATGTCCAACTTGACGAGGCAGAATGGGTTAAAGACAGGTTGAATCAGCTGAGTTTAATGGATGAGAAGAGGCTAGCTTCTCTAGCATACAGTCGGTTGTATCAGAGCCGATGAAGAAAGCATACGATAAGAAGATATGTCCATGAAACTTTCAGACGGGCGATCTTGTGCTGAAGAGGATTCTCCCGCCACAAACAGATCACAGGGGCAAGTGGACCCCTAATTACGAAGGTCCCTACGTTGTCAGAAAAGTCTTCTCTGGAGGAGCCTTGCTACTATCTACCATGGATGGTGAAGACTTTACGTCTCCTGTGAATTCGGACGCAGTTAAAAAATACTTTGCTTGAAAGTGACCCGCTGGACAGTAAAAAGAGAGTCCAGGCAAAAATGGGGCATCCTGGAGAACCATAAAAAATGAATAAAAGGTTCGGGAAAAAGTTAGGGATAAAATTGAAAATATGTACACCCGCGAAGTCGAAAACCTGCATTGGGCGACTTCGGAAAAAAAGGGTATCCCGGTGAATTGAAAACCCGCAAAGGGCGGTTCACGCAAAAGTTAGGGATTGAAAAAAGCAAATGACTGCAGTCCGAATTAGATATAGCATTGCCTAGTGGTTTGGGAGTACCTGAGGGTTGGTTTAGCCGACACAATCTCTTCCGAAAATTGAATACCGGGAAAGCGCCAAAGTCAGGCGAGTCATAGGAGGATCAGCTCACGATGTTTGTCTGCACCATGTTTGCCGATATGTGTACAAATATTGTTTTGTATTTTTTATGCTTTTGGTGCGTATATGTATGTGTGTGTGCGTAACTTCCTCTTTTCAGGAGTTGCATCCGGTGTACAAAACTTTGCCTATTCAGAGGCCTGTTATCAATAAAACATGTTATTCAGTATTTGATGTTTGTGCTTTACTGTTTTGTATGTGGGAAACGCCAATGTTCCAATGAACTTGCATGTGCATAACTTTGCTGGCCCTTGCCAATAATTGCTAAAACTTCGAATTGACTGAAGTAATGTCGCGGACACTAACCCGAATAGATTTGGTTGTATAGATTTGTTTCGTCTCGTTTGTGTTTTGCAGGGTTCTCATCCTTGAAGCGGACGATCAGAAAATGGAGGCCCCAGCCAGAGGCTCGTGGTGAAAGACTTGACTTTGTGTGACACTAACCCCCATGCAGGTCGCACATCATCCCCAGAGGTTGAGACGATGAGTATCCCTTACCGAAGGAAGGATTAGCTCCCCCAGAAGAGTATCCTCATGGAAGTTATCCACAGGATATCCCCAACAAGTCAAGATCAGTGTCCCATGCAGAGTTTATACTCCCCAGAGAGTCGAAAATGTGCGCATTCAATCCCCAGCTGGGAGGATTTCCATGGCGCATAACCAAGATAGAAGTTCAGAAGGATTATCCCCACCGAGAATGGTTTTCTTTCTCCCCACAGGTCGTCATGCCTTTGTCAGGATGATTATCCCCAGCGGAGTGGTAGTTCCGAGTTGGTAAACTGTACCTAGACAGTTGTCCCCCAGAAGGGTTGATTCTCCCCTAGCTGAGTTAATCTTCCCAGCAGGTTGTTCTTTCCTCCCAGCAGAAATTGATGTGTAATCTCTCCCTGGCAGAGTTGGTTGTATTTCCGGCATTTATTTTTCCAGAATACTTTGTGTTACCCGTTCATCCCCAACAGGGTGGTATTTGCTCTCAACAGCCGTGTTGAAGCAGGCTTGTCAGAGCTCCCCAACAGCCTGAACCTGCACTTGCATTTGCATACATTATCATGTTTGCATCTACCCAAAAACGCGTAGCATTTCCATGCCGTATGGAGCATTACGCCATCTCCAAACATACGCATTTTGAAACATAAATCAGGTTGGTTAACCTTTTGCTTTCAGGTGTGTCTCTCAGCAGGAGTATGAAGTTATAGTTCAAATCTATTACCAGACGATCGAGGTTTCGCCGTGAGACATGTGATGATGCAGTCCTCGTTATTATTCCCCATAGAGTTACTGGTTGAAGTTTCTCTTATCCGACCAGCGGAGTGTGTTTCTTCAGGTTTGCTGTTACGGCAGCATTTCAGGGTTTCATGAATCAAAGTTTCAGAAGAGGTCACTTGTTGTCGAAACGGGTGTCAAGCAGTTATTTTCAGAATATCCCCAATGGAGTTAGCTACTACCGCGAACAGGCTAGGAAGCTATATCCAAGGTTATATTTTCCCGTAAGAATCAGGCGGATGATTTCCTGTATGTATTAGGCAGATGTGTTATATTTTCCCGTAAGAATCAGGCGGAAGAACTTTCCTGTATGTATCAGGAAGATGTGTTATCTTTTCCCGTAAGAATCAGACGGAAGAACTTTCCTGTAAGTATCAGGCAGATGTGTTGTGTTTTCCCGTAAGAATCAGTCGGAAGAACTTTCCTGTATGTATCAGGAAGATGTGTTATCTTTTCCCGTAAGAATCAGACGGAAGAACTTTCCTGTAAGTATCAGGTAGATGTGTTGTATTTCCCGTATGAAGCAGGCGGAAGAACTTTCCTGTAAGTATCAGGCAGATGTGTTATCTTTTCCCGTAAGAATCAGGTGGAAGAACTTTCCTGTATGTATCAGGCAGATGTGTTATATTTTCCCGTAAAAATCAGGCGGAAGAACTTTCCTGTATGTATCAGGCAGATGTGTTATCTTTTCCCGTAAAAATCAGGCGGAAGAACTTTCCTGTAAGTATCAGGCAGATGTGTTATATTTCCTGTATGAAGCAGGCGGAAGAACTTTCCTGTAAGTATCAGGCAGATGTGTTATCTTTTCCCGTAAGAATCAGGCGGAAGAACTTTCCTGTATGAACCAGGCAAATGTGTTGTATTTTCCCGTAAGAATCAGGTGGATGAACTTTCCTGTATGAATCAGGCAGATGAGTTTTCCGGTTTGAGTCAAGAAAATGGAGTTTCCGATATGAAACAGGCGGATGAATTTTCCGTTATCCAGATAGACGATGATCCCGTGATAGACAGGGTATGTGAGTGGTATTCCGATATTTGACAAAAGTATGTTCCCCAAGGAAGTCGCCGTGATTTCCTCGTATTAATGTCCCCAGTAGAGTCCTCCTCAAGTCGTTTGTAGGTTGGGACCAACGAAGGTAGCTACTGCAGAGGTAGGCTGAGAAACAGTATTCAGATGATTTTTCCCGTATGAAGCAGGCAGATGAATGTTCAGACATAATTGTTTCCCCGGCGAAGTCGTCGGGATGTTGCTGTGTTGACAGAATATAGCGTTCTAACGTGGAAAAAGTTCTATCCTCGCGATGATAGAATCTTTTTTCGGGCTGATAAAAATAATCCCCAGCACGATCGTTAATTAATCAGTTTGTTGCCGTAACAACTGGATCCAGTCAGCGGATGTTGTCTTCCAAGCAGTTTGTGCAGTTTATTTCTACGGTTGGCAAATTTTCAGGTTCTTAGTATTCAACCGTCTCGTACCTCAATTGTTTGAAGGCCGTTCGCTCTTCACCCAGTCGGGTCCAAGCCGTTTGAATAGGGGCAGCTGTTGCACCCTAAAATTTGCTCAACCTATTTCACCTGATTTATGTTTTAATTGCATTATCATTTGCATAGTAAATCATGTACATAATCTAATCATTTGCATAGCATAGCATAGCAAGTCATATAACAAGGGATCAAGTGCCATCCTTATCTAAAGAAGTACATCAAGGGGCTTTATTCAAGCTTAAGACAATCCAAGTCATCAAGAAATGTTTGAAGCTTTGAAAAGTTTGAGGGTCAACCAGTGGACTTTTCTCCTAATCTGGGGTGTATTGAGGGTCATCAATGAGCTATTAATTGAGAGTATGGAATGTGTACAAAGCTTATGAAATGCCTAGAGGGTCATATTGAGATAAGAAAAGCCATTGATTCAAGTACAAGAGCCACAGTTGAAGTGCAGTCAACTAGGGTTTCATCTGGGTCAACCCTAGGTCAACTGAGTGATTGAAGAGCATCAAGGCTTAATTGGAGGTTGTGGGACTCATGAATTGATATGCTGATACATGTGTGGTGTTGTGCCAAGGATAGATCAAAGAGGATCAAGAGGAGGAGGAGTTACCAAATTAGGGTTTCAGTGTAAAATCCCCTAATTTAGGCCTAACTTCCAAGCCAGATAAGTCAAAATTCAAGTTTCAAATGGATTCTTGGCCAACATGAAACTTGTAGAGATTCTCAATAGTTTTAATTTTAGTACTAGAAGTCTTCAATGAGATTTGTAGAACTCAAGTTATGGTTCTTGCAAGTTATGGGTCCCCAGAGGACACTGAAATTTATCTGTGAAAGTCACTTGACTTCCAAGCAACTTTTGCCCATCAAGGAGTTTTCAAATGGATTCTTGGCCAACATAAGAGTTGTAGATCATGCCCTTAGCTTTAATTTGAGTACTAGAAGCCCTCAAGAGGATTTGTAGAACTCAAGTTATGATCTTGGCAATCCAGGGGTATTTTGGGAAAGTTGAATTATAGGTAATTTTTCAACATAGGTCAAAATCTCTATCTTCCACTCCTCAAATGGAAAAATTTTCAACATGAGATGTGTTTAGAATGGTGTTTGTAGGCTAGGAAAGAGGTCATGGGTGATTGGAAGGGCTTGTATCACAAAATTGCAAAAATGGCCTAAAATAAGGGTGAATTTTAAATGAACCAAGGATGAAAATTGGGATTTTTGATCTATAAGTCCAAACCAAGCCATATGACATACCAATTTGATTGGAAAACACATTTTGAGAACATTGACATTGCCACATTTTTGAGTTGAGGGATAATTCTATGACTTGCTTTGTAAAGTGGTTGCTTACATCATAAGTAACAATTGCAAAACCACTCTTCAAAGCATAACCAAGGCTCTAATGAATCCTAACACATTCAAAATGTCATGTGGTGAGAATTTGGATCAGAATGAGGTGCAAATACAAGCCTAGAACTCAGCTGCCATGTATGAGTTTCTCATGATATTTTCAAATGCAAGAGATATGAAACTTCTCATTAGATCAATCCAGAAGTTTCTAGAGCTTGCATTCATGTTCTATATAAGGATTAGAGGTGATCTAAGGCATTGGTTGGTGCAGATTGAGGGAGATTGGAGAGATTGAGCATTGAGTTTTCCATGTGCAAATCAGAATCGGTTACAACAATCCGATCCATTTCAATCCATTCTTTTGTGTCCAATAGCTTCCTTTGGTGTTGGTGAGTGATTCCAGATAGATTTCTAGCCAAGATCGTGGAAGAATCGTGAGATTTCATTTTGAATTCATCCCTTGCAAGTCAGAATCAAGTTTGGTGATTCAAGAAGATTCAGTCCAATTTATTGCATACAGAAGCTTGGTAATTGATCATAGAACGTGTCTGGAAGATCTTGGAGCTTGATTTGGAGGTTTTACCACTCTGTTCATCCAAGATTTGCAGGCATGTAAATTTCATTCCATGGCTTGATTCATGTAGAATTGCTAGGTTTAAAATGGTTACATTCATTATAGATGATGGTTAGGACGTTTCTGGATTGGTTTGGAGTGGATTGGTGACAATTAAGATAGATGACCAATTTCTGTTTGAGCTTGGTTCTTGTGATTCTTGGGGAATTAATGGTGTTTAGATGATGGTAATTGATCAGTGTAACATGTAGTTCATGTTAGTATCTTTAATTTTGAGAATGGTGACCATCAAGACTTGGTGAGTTTTCTGCAACTTTGATCGGGTTTGGCTTTGTATGCTGATCCAAGGGCCACGATTCAAACTGAGAATTGCCTCCAAGCTTTTGAAACGCAGCGTTTCATTTATCCAGTCAGCTGGTGACTGGATCCCCACGTGAACGCGCCTCAGCTTTCAGATGCGCTTACCAGTCCATGGATCCAATGGCTCTCATTTATTTCCAGCTTTTTATTTTCTTTTTCCTTTTAAATTCATTTTAGTTTTATTTTTATTCCATTTAATTTCTAAACATCATAATAAATCCAATATTGATCAGAAAAATATTTTAAAAATACCTCCATGATATTGGATTTATTTGTGATTTTATGAAATTAATAAATCTCATTTTTACCCATTTTTCAATTTAATTTGATTTTCTCCATTTTATTAATTTCTTTAATTTTGTACATTTGATACATGATTTTGTGGATTTTCTTGTGATCAATTGGTGAATGTTTTTGAGTTGATTCTTGTTGGACTGATTAGATTAGAGGTACATGCTCCCTTAGAGATTTTTCTCATATTTTTATGATGAAATTTAGGATATTTTTGAGTAATGAACTTTAGGATGCTAGGATTAGGGTTTTACAACACTTAGGTGTAGTTTAGGGCATAGTTTGGAGACTTAGGGTTTGATTTAGGCCTTGGGGTTTATGTGGGGTATATGGTACATAGTTAGGTTCCCTTAGGAATTAATCTAGGATTTTACGATGAGTATTGCTATTTTCTTTAATTTTTGCAAGTTGGGTGATGTTTGTGTGTTTCCCTTTTGGGCTTTTGGTTTGCTTGTGGGGTTTGGGTCATTTCAATTGGGTGTTTGGCTTGAGCTTAGTTTGTTGGAGTTAATGAAGACTGGGAGATGATTGAAGACCAAGGATGGAGCTTGGAACATGAAGATTCTTATCCTTGAAGGTTGCTTTTGAAGACTTAGGAGATAAGAGATATAGGGAGATCTTTAGAGTAGGCTGATTTCTTCCTTCAAACATAGAGAGCTTCTTGTGCCTCTATTCCATCCTATGACACAAGGTCCCCCAAAGAAGTTCCATCTCTCCTTAGGAGGGATGTAGAGCAGGCTTTGTTTTTGTAGAACCTTGAGGATACCTTTCACTGGCTATGTTAAGATCTTAGTGATTTCCCTGGGTTGTCACTAGGCCTCTTAACATTCCAACTTCATCTATTAGTTTATCTTCTTCTGGAGTGGTGTCATTGAAGATAGTGGACCTATTGAAGATGAAGTTTATTGAAGATTGGAGAAGATGAAGCTTGTGCCTGTCAAAGTTGGGGCTGTTAAAGACTAGGGTTTTGCTGCTGATTGAAGTTGTCCACTGGTTGGGGTTTATTGCTTGCCAGAGCTTGGAGATTTGTGGAGATAGGAGCTTATCTAGAGCTTGGGGATCATTGAAGAGTGAAGATGGGGTCTTGCTAGGAGAAGTTATTACTGTCAACCTTGTTGCTGTTGATCAACTGTAGCTGTCAGAGCTGGTGCTGTTTGAACTGCTTATTGTAGGAGCTGGTGTTGCTGTTAGAGCTGGTGTTGGGATTTATTTCTTTTTTTCTGTATTGATTGTTAGCTTGTTTAGCTTGCCCCTTAGGTTTGAAGTGAAGCTGTTTCACTTTGCCTATTGTTTTCCCAGGTTCGAGGTTGAGTGGGACTCCCTTGCCTCGCTTGTCCTGCTGCACCTCATGCATATTTACTGTTTACTATATAACTGTTGTTTCTTTTCCGTTTATCCCCTAGGATCTCTGATTTCCTCTGTGCAGGAGGGAATTATGACAGACATTAGGATTCTAATCCATGCATGACAACATTAGGGTAGTTTTGATTCCCATTTTCAAACCCTAGGTTTTAGAGATCTTTCTCTTCTATCTCAAAACAGTTCAAAACATAGTAACAAAGATAATCAATGTCGTACGCTACGAGCCTTAAGCTATTTGAGAGAGGGTTGCTGGAGGGTCACTCTTCAGTAATCTGACTGCTTAGTGTGTTACCCTTAGGGTGACATATGACGTAGTCACCCTCAAATCATAGTCTCTAGTGCGTTAGAGATTTCCAACATCGTAAAAAAACAGTTCTTGCGTAAAAGACTGGAAACAAACATCAAAGCATCATTTTTGTCCGCTTGGACCCGTAATCAGGAGAAAACCTTTTTCAGAAGGATAAAACAAAACAGTCAGACAAATCTGTGTCTTCCGTAGCCCGAACTACGTTTGCTCTGATCTTTCATGCTGTATGAAAGTACGTAGGCATAGGATGCGATGTCCTAGAGAGCAACCTTCCCCTCCTTTCCCATAGGTAGGCGAACTACGTTGACTCTGATTTCTCGTTCCAGACGGGAATACGTAGGCATAAAGTGCGATACTTTGCCGAGTCATTTTATTTTCTTTTAACCCTAGACCTTTAGAGTAGATAGAGTAACAATCCGTACTAGAAAACAAGCGTGGATCCCGTCGAGTACGACGGACGTGAGGGGTGCTAATACCTCCCCCTTGCGTAACTGACTCCCGAATCCAGGATTTGGTTGCGATGACCATTCCTTTCCCGTCTTCGCGGTAGGTTTACTTCGAGCGTTTCCTTTCCCTCTGTTGGGATAAATATCGCACGGTGGCGACTCTTCTGTTTAGCCGACGCCGATTTTCGCAGTAGCGACAGGTGCCTCCGTATCTTTTTGTACAAGCTTGTTGCACTATTCTGGTGTAGATTCTGCGTGTTTTTGGTGGCTTACTATGGGCGTTTCTGATACACTTATTGTGGATCATATTGGATTTGATATGGAGTTATTATTAGAAGATTGATTGAAGATTGGAAGAATGATATGATTAGATTTGATTGATCAAATCAAATCTGCTGCTATTTATGAAGATTGAAATCTTCTCTTCCTGCTGTTACTTTTGACCAACCCAAGCCCAGTCTGCATTACTATTTAAGGAGGTGCAGAAGCAAGGGAAATTAAGCATTCACAACAAGAAGATCTTGAGCGCAAAAGAATAGTTTAGGGTTTTGAGAGTCTCTTGTGTGTGTGACATTGTAAGTCACCCTTTGTATCTTTTAATGCATTTAGGTAGACATATTTATGTGTTAGTTTTGTGAGCAATTCACTCATTGGTTAATGTGTGAATTGGACTAAGTTGTTAATTGTTAATTGTTCACTCAAAGCTTTTAAGCAATAGTGTATTGTACTTGATTGAAGCTTGTAAGCAAGATCAAGTTGTGGCTTTGAAGAGTGTCTTCTAAAGTCTTTTCTTTGTGTTGAATTTTTTATCACTGCTGTGATTATGGGGAGTGAGATGTGTCTCTTGTCTAGTGGATTCTAGGCAAAAATTGCATTGGGTAGAGATTAAGTGAGGAGTTGTAAACTGGGAGTTTAGCTCTGAATTATTTCTACTAATAGTGGATTTTCTTCCTGGCTTGGTAGCCCCCAGATGTAGGTGATGTTGCACCGAATTGTGTTAACAATTCATTGTGTTATTTATCCTTCAGTATTTATAATTCTGCACATTTTAAATGGTTAGATAAATAGTTCTGTCAGTCTGCAGATGTTACAGCAGATGTCACGACACTGCTAATTTTTAAAGTGAATTAAAATGCACATGTTCTGTCCTTGTTCTGTTTTAGCAGAGATCAATGTCCTTACATATGTCTGGGTCATCTGAAGTCTGCATACCAAAATTTTGCATTCTGTCATTGGGTTTCATCCCACAGCCTGAATCTGTCAGAACTTTGTTACCAAAATCACTTTCTAAAGCCAACTCCCGTCTGGAAAATCATCTCAAGATACCAGTTCTCGTCTGGTAGACCAACTTCAAAACTAGTTCCGTCTGGTCAACCCTTCACTAAATACCAGTAACCCGTATGATATATGTCAGTTTTAAACCAGTTCATGTCTGGTCACCCATTCTTTAGCCTACCGTTTAAACTCCAGTTCTCGTCTGGTAAATATAGTTTCAAAGTCCAGTTCTCGTCTAGAAAACAAAGTTAGTTCCTGTATGATATATGTCAGTTTTAAACCAGTTCCCGTCTGGTCACCCATTCTTTAGCCTACTGTTTAAACTCCAGTTCTCGTACGGTAAACATAGTTTCAAAGTCCAGTTCTCATCTAGCAAACTACAAAGTCAGTTCCTGTTTGACACCAAACAACACAAAGTCAGTTCTCGTCTAACAATTTTCCCTTTTGCCACCAGTTCTCGTCTGGTAGTGTACCCTTTAAATACCAGTTATTGTCTGGTAGTTCCCCTTCAAAGTCTAATTTTATTGGCAACCAAGAATAAATCCCTAAAAATCCAATCACCATAAATATGGTCCCATCCCTAAACCAAAAGCCCAACCGTATTTGGCACAATCATTCCCAGTGGCTCAAATGTTATCAAATTTCCCACAATGCTTGTTTGATCTAACTTCTCCCCAGTAAAGTTCTCTCCCCGACAAAGACCGTTGAAGTTCTAACAATATCAGCAACGCATGGTGAATCATTTCTCCCCCAGTAAGAGATCAGAAGGTTGTGTTCCCCAGCCAGAGTTGATTTGTACTCCCCAATGAGTGTTCCGAAGTTGATTACATCAGACTAGGTATTGATATGTAACCAGACATTTATTCAGCAGAAGACTCGTTGTCTTCTCACAACAGAGTTTTTTGTCTCCCCATGCAGTCCTGTTGTCAGGTTAGAAGTATCTCACCAGCAATGATGTGCACTTATCCTCATCAGGGTAAAGTTAAGATTATTCCCCAACAGCATAATAAATTCATTCTTATTCCCCGACAGGATCTACGTCATTGATTTCTCTTTCCAAGCAGAGATTGATGTTGATCCCTCGACGAGTAAGTCATTGGTGGCTGCTATCCCCAACAAAGTTCAATGATCATTGGCATTCTCCAGAATCAGATTCTTAGGACGACCTCCCAAGAGATGTTATTCATAATTCCTAGCATAGTGGAATTTTTAACAAAGATTGTTCAGGAAGGCCATTTAGAGTATCTTCCTCAACAAAGTTTGCTTGCTGATCTTCTCAGCGCCTTTCTTGGTGGTGTTCTTTTGTATATCATTTGCATTGCATACTACCAAATGTGTAGCATTTCCATTTTGTATGGAGCATTACGCCATATTCAAACATATGCATTCAAAGCATAAGTCAGGTTTGATATCTTTGTTGCCAAACATCTCTCCAGCAGATAATGGCATAACTCAGAAGATTTTGTTATCTTTATCCCCAACAAAAATCATTGGTAGATATGCTCATCTTACTTGCACTTCTCGACAGAGTTTGTTTGTTTAAACTTCTCTTTTCCCCAGCGAAATCTTCTTTCAGGTCGTAAGTCAGTTGATTTTACTTCCTCTATATCACAGTTTTATCCCACTTTTGGTTGGTATCTTTTATGTGCCATATACCAACTTTTGGTTGGTGTCCTCTATGGTGATCCTAACTTTTGGTTAGTAGCTTTTCATCCCAACTCTTGGTTGGTATTCTTTTGTCACGAATTCTCCTTCGGTTGGCGTTTTGGTTATTCTAACTTTTGGTTAGTACCCTTTTTTTTTATCATCCCAACTTTTGGTTGGTAGTCTCCAGTTATATCCCAACTTTTGGTTGGTATTCTCTCCTACGAAGTCATTATCCCAACTTTTAGTTGGTAGTCTTCATTTTCTATATGTTTTCCTTTGTTCGGCGTTCCTGCGATCCTAACTTTTAGTTAGTAGCCTTTATCCCAACTTTTGGTTGGTATTTCTCGTTGATGATCCCAACTTTTGGTTGGTAGTCTTCGTTTTTGTGCTTTCGCCTTCAGTCAGCGTTTCGGCGATTCTAAATTTTGGTTAGTAGCCTTTATCCCAACTTTTAGTTGGTATTTCTCGTTGGCGATCCCAACTTTTGGTTGGTAGTCTTCATTGTTTATGTATTCGCCTTCTCCCGGCGTCTGGGTGATCCTAACTTTTGGTTAGTAGCCTATTTCTCACAACTTTTGGTTATTACTCTCTCTAGTGATCCTAACTTTTGGTTAGTAGCCATTATTATCTTCTTGATCAGTTACCATTTGCCATCCCAACTTTTGATTGGTATCTTTTATCCTTCAGTTATCCCAACTTTTGGTTTGTACCCGCTACCTTTAAGTTCACCTTCGGTTGGAAATCTCTTTAATATATCATCCACGCAGGTTGCAAATTTCCGGGTTCTTTTGGTATTCAATCTCCTTGAACCTTGAAGGTCTGAGAGCAATCGCTTTTCATCCCTTCAGGTCCAAGATGTTTGAATAGGGGCAGCTGTGACACTCCAAAATTTGCCCATCTTTTTTCTTATATCTTGGCTTATGTCTCATAATCATACTTTGCATTGGTCTTCTAAGACATGGGGTCAGGAGTTTCACTGAGTCAGGGCTTCCTATTTGTCTTGAGATATTTCCATTCAAGTTTTCCAGAAGGTTGGATTCTTATTGTTGTAATTTCACATCAAATCATCAAGTATCAGGCTTGCATTGTTAGGCATCAAAGGCCTAGGGTTTCATCACCTCCTTGGCTCAAATTTGTTGTCAAGATTTAATTCAACTGGCCTAGGATTAGGTTTTTCTTCTCATCATGGATAGGAGATCGTGTTTATCAGGGACAGTGGCATGGTTTTAAGTCAAGTGTGGTTGTTCAGTCACGATTAAGATCAGATGGAAGTTTGACCTAATCTTGGTCAAACCATCAAGGAATGTCTTCAGTTGCAGGCTATCTGTACCAATGGTTTATTTTTGCAATGGTGTGTACCCAAGGTTAAGTTAGGTGGTGTGGAGATCTTCAGGTTCATCATGGCTCATCAGTTCAGTGGTGGTTCATCTGTGGATTTATGTTCCTCAGTGTGGATTCAATAATCAACAAAAGGTTTCAAATTGATTCAGATGGTTATTGAGAGTTATTCATGGTACCTGTGTTCATTTAATCAGAGGTTTGCTAATGAAGGAAAGATTGAGTTTGAGTTGAAAGTCGAGATTTCATGGCAGTGTTGTTGGAAATTTTGGTCAATATTCGTATCCATATCCATTTTTAAACCAAATTCCCTAATCAACATTCCTAGCTATTTTATCCATTTTTACATCCTTTTTATCCACTTTTCTATGCAAACCAATTACCCATTTTTAAAATCAATTTCCAATATCCATTCTTTTAACCATTTTTATCCAATTTAATTCATCCAAACTATAAATCATTTTTTTTCATCCAAATAACCATTTGTTTTTTATTCATTTAATATCCATAAAACTAATTCCAATATCAATTTGTAAAAAAATCTATTCATAATCATTTCAAATATCCATTTTTTAAAAAAAATTCACTATACAATTTTATTTCATTCTCACAAGTCCATATTATCCCAAAACAAAATCCACATTTCATTATAAAATATAAGAAAAAGGGTCATCACAATGAAACTTGTACAAGCCCATCTTACATCACTTAAGCCCATTACCCTAACTGCAATGTAAAACTATCCCGAGCATGCTACGAACAAAAAAACACTATCTTCTTCAAACTCATGCTATGCCTATTTTCTAGCCTGCCCCCATCACGCGCGACCCACACAAACCACTACTCTAAAAAGCAAAAACATTGTACCAACTTGCCACTCCAACACAACACTCTACACCAGACATAACCTGGCACATCCTGCAATCACTTGTCTAAAACTCACGAACGAAACACCAAAATGCCACAAACCGCAACTGCCTGCTACCACTAACCACATACAACAATTCTGCAGCTGCGAAACAGAGCCACAACACAACAATACAAATTACCTGCAACAACCAACAGGTTTGAAATTGACTTAAAAAGGAGAAGAAGCAGAAAAAAAAACTGAGGGAGAGAAATCGAAAAACTGTAGTGAACAAACATTCTGGAAAAGAGTTCAAAATAAGAAAACTCACCACTTGCTTCACCATCCAACCATTTCTCTCTTTTAACACAAAAAAAACACCCCATTTTCTTTTTTGAGAAAACTACATATCCACCATAAAACTCTTCCAAAACCATGTATCAACATCAACAACCTTATAAATCGATCGTTTGCTACCATTATTTTTCGGCTACAACACCCCAAATAAACATATAATCTCCCTCTGCCATAACCCTTTTACCATTGACCTTACTACAACATCAACCCTCAACAAGCTCACAACCACCTTCAACCTCCCCGCCGCGAGCATATGAGAATGATCTGTGAGATCGAAGAGAAGGACTGAGGATGCGAGACAGGATGAGCACAACAATAAGGAAGCTGCTGAGAGATAGAGAGAGAGATTTGCGATGAGACCGAAAGAACCGTGCGGAGAGAGAAAAAGTTGAGTTTGATTTACATGGAGGTTTTGTTTCACGATGTCCTTTCCATTATTCTCCTTCGTATTGCTTTGTGTGTTTCTTCTTCAGAATAAGCATGTTGTCATCTTTTGTTTCTTCCACATCCATTTTTTATTTTTAGATTTAGGTTTCCTTTTTCTCTCTTTGTCTTTATCATGTAAACTGGGTCATCCGACCCGACCCATAGCATGTTCACCCGCGGCCCATTATTTTTGTTGGCCCACCTGGTTGTTTGGGTTTTCAACATTTAGTGTTTATCATTTGCAAAAAGGATTACTATTTGATATTATATTATATTTTTTTTTATTTTTGTTAGTTATTTCATTAAATTTTTTATATAAATTTCTTGGTACTTAACATTATTTAATTTGTTGTTTATAGTTAATAATTTTTGTTTAGATTAATTAATTTAATTTCTTTTCATTTAATTAGAAAACCTCAAAACATTTTTCTTAATTAATTTCGTGAATTAATCTTTTAATTTTTTATTTATCTTTAGAATTTTACCATTTAGGATTTAATCATTGATCATTTAGTTTTCAATTTCGGTTATCTAATTTCTTAAATTTCTTTGACTTGTAACTCATACTTTTTCTATTTGATTTTGATTTCCATCCTTGACCGGACTATCTTTTGCTCTTTATTTTATGATCATAATATTTCTCTTTTGTTTGATTCTATTTGAGATTGTTACTTCCTTGATTTAGGTTTGTTTCCTCTTGTTAACTCATCTTAATACTTGAGTCATATCTCGATTGCTTGTTTTCTTGCGTTTGTATCTATATGTTACCATAGGATCTCCTAGTTCAACTTAATTTTCGATTAAATTTGAAGTAGAAGATACATTAGGCTTTCAATCCTTTGTATGATAACATTAGGTAGACTTCCCTTTTATCCTAACTTTAGGGCCATTTTGTATGATAACATTAGGGTTTTCAGTTCCCTTTAGTGTTTTCTTTTTGAGTCTTCTGTTTTCATCTCAAACAATTCTAAGACACTTAATGAAGACAATAAGCAGTGTGTGCCACGAGCCTTAAGCATATAGGAAATGATGAGTGAGGGGTTTCTCCTCACATGTCTAGAGTTTTTAGTGTATGTCCTGTTGGGCGATATGCGATACATTCGCTCTTGTATCATAGTCTTTAGTGCAACGTGAATCACAAATCAAATCAATTCATTTCTATAAAACTCTTAAACCAAATTCAAAATTTTTTATCCTTCGGGATTTGTTTCAAAATCATTCTCAGAAAAGAGTACTTTATTTTTCCGTTTTACCGCAAACAGGCAACAACCTTAATTGCTGGAATGGGAATTTAATGTCGCTCATAAAAAATACTTAACCAACTTGTGGTTTCGTCGTTGCCCGAACTACGCTTGCTCTGATTTCTCATACCAGATGAGGATATGTAGGCATAAGACGACAATGTCTTGGAGAACAACTTTTCCTCCAATACTCATAGTTTTTTGAACTACGTTGAATGTGACTCCCATTACACGAGAGAATACGTAGACATAGGGCAACGATGTCCTACCGAGTCTCCTTTTTCTTTTCCCTTTCCCGTTTAGCAGTAGCTTTTAGATAACACACCCTTTAATTAGATAACAAGCATGGATCCCGTTGAGCACAACGGACGTGACAGGGTGCTAATACCTTCCCTTGTGTAACCGACTCCTGAACCCAAGGTTTTGTTCTGATGACCTTGTCTTCTCCTTTCTTTTAGGTTTTCTTTGATCGTTTCCTTTCCCTGCATCGGGATAAATAAAGTTTAGTGGCGACTCTTCTGTTTTTTCTGCCGATTGCTTTTTGCAGTTGTGACAATGTGGAAGAAGATGAGGATACACAAATAATCCTTAGAAGACCCTTCATGAAAACTACAAGAATGTTAATAGATGTTGATGACGGCATAATGAAGGTGAAGACTAATGATGAAGAAATGTGCTTTACACTTTTCAAAGGTGTGGAGGATGATTATCTTGTGAGAAAGGAAGATGCAAGAGTTATAACAAAGAAAAAGAAGAAGGAAGAGGCTAAGGAATCGGTAATGAAAAAGAAGGTCGAAGATGCAAAGATTGAAGCAGTATTTAAAAAGAAGGATGAAGAGGCCAAGGAGGCTATGATAAGTCTTGTTGGGATTTTTCATTCTTGAGGAAAAGTGGACCAAGAACTGGTCATGCCAACGGTTAAGGACCTTTTATGGTAGGAGTTCATCCGGAAGCTAATTCAATTGCTTTTAGTTTTGTGGTTTCAACCGTCGGACCGTATAACTCATACGATGTTAAACAAAGCGCTTGTTGGGAGGCACCCCAACATTTAAGTACCCTTTCATATTTATTGAATTTTTAGTGTTAAATTAGTATAGGAATTTTTGTGGTAGAGTGAGAAGAAAATAAATTTTTAAAAAAAATATGTCTCATTCGCCTTGAGTTCGCTGGGCGAACCTAGGGTGAATGCTCGTTTGAAGTTCGCTGAGCGAACTGTGTGAAACAGAGCAAAATTTCACTTTTTCTGCCACATCACTTAAGTTGTTTTTTTATTTGATGGGCCAAGTTCTTGGGCCCAATGTCGTTTTAGTCAGATTTTGTGAGGCAAAACCTTTCCCCACTTCCCCTTTTGCCTTTCTGTTCCTTTGTGTCTCTATCACTTTAAACAAACACACAACATTCTTTTATCTCTCTCTCAACCATCAAGTAAGAAGATTTTTTTCCCAAGTTTCAATTTCAAATTCCGTTCCCTCTAACTACTCATTCCATGTATTATTTTTTAGTCAAATTCTTTGTTCTTGTTAAAAGTATGTGGTTAGGGTTATGTGAAATTTTTTTGGAAACTTTCTTCTAGCTTTGTAAAGATGTTATGGATGAGCAATTTTTATTGGTTTGCATTGCTATACTTGTATGGGTACTGAACTAATTTTTTTTTGAGAGATTGAGATGTTCTTGCTTAGGTTAAGTTGAACTTGGTTTGATTTATTTTATGAACTTTGATCTTTGCATGAACAATGCTGACTTGGTTGTTGTTTGCTTGATACTCATTAGAAAACTGGATAGAACTGTTTGAATTATAAAGATTACATTGTTGTTGTGTTATTGATTGAATAGGAAGAACCTGTAATATTTTAAATTCGCAGGGTTCGCTGGGCGAACCTGGGGCGAATGTTCGATGAGTTCTCGTCGTGCGAACTCAAGGCAAACACGACAATATGTTTTGTTTTTTTATGTGCTATGTTTTTTTGTTATGATCTTTTGCACCTTACTTTTTTTTTTACTAATATGTAATATTTGTTTGCTAGTTAGATTTGGTGTTATGCAGATGACACCTCTAAGAACCAATCCTTCAAAGAAAAGAAAGACTGGAAGCTCCTCCCGTCCGCAACCAATTTCTTATGACATCGAGCATTTCAATGGGCCAAACCAAGCTGCTAGGTACCTGGCTCTTGAGAGAAGGGGCATCTTTCCAGAGAAAGTGTTTAACATTAACCCCCAAGGATTCTACCGAGCGATAGTCACGATTCTTCATGAGAAAAAGTTGGACAAGTTGATTACCCCATGTGATAGTTATAATATGGAAATCGTGAGGGAGTTCAATGCAAACTCCCTCTCAAATGATGATGAGGTATTTTCTTGGGCCACAAGAGTTTGTGGAAGAGAGCTGAAGTTCGATAGAAACATGATTAATCACGTGTTGAGTAAACCTTTTACCTTGGGGGAGGATGAGGTGGATGAGTATTATAGGAACATGAGATTGAATATAAATATTGAGGCGATTTCTGGTGTCTTATGGAGGGAAGGCAAGACGGTGGAGCTGAACCCATCCAGGGTTCCGAAGAGATATCATAGAGAGGATATGCGTACCTTAACACAACTGGTGCTACTCTTGGTTTTAACTAACATTAAGCCAAAGACGCATACCTCAAATGTACCTATACCAGTTTCTCACTTGATCCATAGCATCATAATAAATACACAAATTGATGTAGCTCGGATCATTGCTGACGAGATGCGTGTGATGGTAGAGAGCAATACCAAATTAGGGGCCCGAGTAAAATTCCCTCTGGTTTTCCCATGCTTGATCATGGCTTTGTGTGTGTACTCGAGATTGAAGTTACCCTCCTGCCTGTTGCACCCCAAAATTTGCTCAACCTTTTCTTGCCTGATTTGTGTTTCATAGCATTTCATTTGCTTAGTTACATCATGTACATAATTCAATCATTGGCATATCATAGCATAGTATGCATCCAACAAGGGATCAAGGGTGTCTATCAAGAGAATAGCCTAGCAAGGGGTGTTATCCAAGTTTGAGAAATCTTCCAAGCCATCAAGAAAGGATTTGAAGTCTTGAGAAGCTTGAGTGCCTACATGTGGGTTGTACTCCTATCTTGAGGAGTGTTGAAAATCATCAGTGGGATGAGAAGCATGGAATGTGAATTTGAGGTGTGTATGGATCTCATGGGATGTCTAGAAGTCCTTATTAAAGCTGAGGCAAGTAATTGATTCAAGTATGAGAGCCACAGTTGAGGTGCAGTCAACTAGGGTTTCATCTGGGTCAACCCTAGGTCAATTGAGCAATTGGAGAGTATCAAAGCCTACCTTGAGGTCATGGGGTTCATGAATTGTTATGTTGATACATGTGTGGTGTTGTGCCAAGGTTAAGCAAAGAAAGATCAAGAATGTGGGGAGTTGCTAAATTAGGGTTTCAGTGTAAAATCCCCTGTTTAGTGCCTAACTTTAAATCCAGATAAGTCAAAATACAAGTTTCAAATGGGTTCTTGGCCAACATGAAACTTGTATATCATATAAATACCTTTAATTTGAGTACTATAAGTCTTCAATAAGATTTGTAGAACTCAAGTTATGGTCTTTGCAAATTACAGGTCACTAGAGGACACTGAAATTTATCTGTGAAAGTCACTTGACTTCCAAGCAACTTTTTCCATTCAAGGAGTTTTCAAATGGATTCTTGGCCAACATAAGAGTTGTATATCTTGATCTTAGCTTTCCATAGAGTACTAGAAGTCCTTAAGGGGATTTGTGGAACTCAAGTTATGATCTTGGCAATCCAGGGGTATTTTGGGCATTTGTGATTATAGGTCATTTTCAAGCATGTGCCAAAATCTCCATCTTCCACTCCTCAAATGGAAAATTGTTCAACTAGAAAGTTGCTCAAAATAGGGTTTTAACCTTGACCATGCATCAAGGAGGGTTTGAACTGGCTTGTATGAGAAGTTGGTTTGAAGTGGTTTTTTAATGAAGAATTTAAAGTCATTTAAAAAGGCAAAAATGAGATTTCTTGATTTCATGGCCAAACAAGTCCATTTGATATACCATTTTGATCAGAAAATGTATTTTGAGAATGATGGCAATATTACATTTTGCAAATGAGGCCATTTTCAAGCACTTTCCTTTTGTTGCTTAAGATTGAAGAAACATAACCATCCAATGCCTTAAGATCAAATGCAAGGGAATTACCATTCCAATTCAGTTCTAAATACCATGAGGAGAGAAATTCAAAGGAGATGGTAAGCTGAAACAGAGCAAGGCATGGTTTTGGCATGTGAGATTTTCAAAGGAGATGAGAAATTGAAAATTTCATTTGAGCCATCCCAGAACTTTCTAGATTGATCTAACACACTCTATATAAGATGCATAACTGATTCAGTTGGTTTTTTGGGAAGGGTTGAGTTAGAAACGAGAAGGAGCCGTTGGAATTTCTTCATCTGCAACAGAAATCGAGTTTGAAGATTGGTGAGGATTCAAGGCAAATCATCTGTTTCAGAAGCTTGAGGAAGTGTTATTGAGTGATTCTGGAAGGAATTGGAGGATGAATTGAAGGATTTCTCACTTTGTTCATCCACTTTTACCAGGTATGCAACTTTCACTCTATAGCTTAGGTTAGAAGAAATTGATCACAATTGGAGGTGTAGATAGGTTGTAGATCGTGCCTAGGTGGATTATGGTAGGAAAAATGGAGGTTTAGAGACAAAATGAGGGTGTTGCCATTTTCTGTTGAAGCTTGAATCTCCTTGTTCTTGAAGCTTTAGTCATGTTTGAAGGTTGAGAATTGATCAGGGAGAGGTGTAGTACACAATAGGATCTTTAATTTTAGAGTTTGAGGTGATTCAAGAATTGTGTTTTTTCTGCAACTACCATCGGGTTTGAAGTTGTAGTGAGAATCAATGGAAATGGAGTTGATATTCGTGATCAGGGTGAAAACTAGGTGGAATAGGGTATTTGGTTGCACAGATTGGTGAGGTTTTGAAGTTGGCTCGCCGGAGAAGATGGTGGTTTCCACCGTGGACCACCACCTGAAAATCTCCCTCTCATATTTGAATTTTGGGGAAGATGATGATTCAACCATTAGATCTAGGTTTGACTTTGACTGGAACCTCAAACCAATGGCCAGGATTCGCGTTTCAATCTGAAGAGAGTTGAGTTTAGATTAAAACTCTACATTTCATTTAAGTTTCGTTTGGGCTTAATGATTTGTTTGCTAACCACACCTCCATCCTGGCCCAAGTCTGAATTACAACATGAATTACTTGCTATTTGACACGAGCTTTTTCCATTTTTTCATTTGGTTTTCTGAATTGTTTTAATAGGGTTTGGGCTTAAGGATCATTTGCTACGCACACCCCTTTTTGGGCCCAGTCTGGAGAAGTAACTGGTTTAAATTGCTATTTGCAACGTAGTTTTATCATTTTCTCATTGTTTTTTATTATTTTATGTTTTGCATATAGTTAGAAAATAAATCATAATAAATAGAAAAATAATCATTTTTAGGCTAGATTTTTTCCCCCTAACTCCTTAAAAAATGTAGAATT
The DNA here is from genome assembly GCA_963859935.3 of Lathyrus sativus. NCBI lineage: Eukaryota > Viridiplantae > Streptophyta > Magnoliopsida > Fabales > Fabaceae > Lathyrus > Lathyrus sativus. The sequence continues at coordinate 428,801,838 of OZ012741.1, forward strand.
TAATAGGATTGACATGTGTTTGCATTTTTTGTATTTTAATTGGTTTTATTTTTAATTTGTTTGACATGTGTTTTTGAAGATTTTATTGTGAATAATTGGTGATGAATTTAGAGTTGATTCCTTTTGGGCTAGATATCTTAGATATGCATGTACCAATAGTAATTTTCTCATATTTTTGTGAGAGAATTTTAGGCTAGTTTGAGCATTGGACATTATAGGTGTTAGATTTAGGGTTTCAATACAAATATCTTTAGTTTAGATCATAGTTTGAGGACTTAGTGATTGATTTAGGTCCTGGGATTTATATGGGATAATGGGTATAGGTTTAGGTTCCCTTAGAAATTTAATCAGGATTTTATGATTCCATTTAGCATTTTATTTGGATTTTACAACTTGTGTGTTGTTTGTGGATTTCTCCTTTGAGTGTTTGGCTTGTTCAACTTGGTTAGCCATTTTGCTTTGGCTTTTGGCTTGGTTTCTTCTTGGTGGAGCTGTGGGAGGCATTAAAGGTGCTTTGGAGATCTTGAAGGAGCTTGGAGTTGAAGATTTCTCATCTGTTGGAATGCTTGTCAGGAGCTTAGGGAATTAGGATATGTAGGGAGAGCATTAGAATAGTTTTGTTTCTTCTTTCAAACATAGAGAGCTTCTTGTGCCTCTATTCAATCCTATGACACAAGGTCCTCCCAAAGAAGTTCCATCTCTCCTTAGGAGGGATGCAGAGCATGCTTTGGTTGAGTAGAACCTTGAGGACATCTTTCAATTATCATGTTAAGACCTTAATGGTTTCCCTTGGTAGCCATTAAGCCTTTTTAACATATCAAATTGATCCTGTTGAATGATTCTCCCTTGGAGGTGCTTGTTGAAGTTTGGAAAAGGAAGATGAGGTAGCTTGTTGAAGCTACGGTTTTACTGCTAGTTGAGGTTGAGGTCAGGAGCTTGTTGAAGCTGGTTACTGGCTGGGGTTTGAGCTTGCTTAAGCTGGGAGCTTGTTGAAGTTTGGTGTCTATTGAAGATTGAAAGTTTATTGAAGCTTGAGGATAGGAGCTATTCATGAAGATGAGGATGGTTGCTGTTAACCTTTTTGCTGTTTAATCAGCTGTTGCTGTCAGAGCTGCTGTTTGCTGTAGGAGTTTGGTGCTGCTGCTTGGGCTGCCTTCTCTGCTTTGGGGTTTTGTTTTCTGTATTGTTTATTGGCTTGTGTAGCTTGCCCCTAGGTTTGAAGTGGTTCACTTTGCCTGTTGTTTTCCCAGGTTCGAGGTTGAGTGGGACTCCCTTGCCTCGCTTGTATTGCTGCATTGCATGCATTTTACTGTATTTGCTTGCTTTCTTTTCTGTTTACCCCTTAGGATCTCTGATTTCCTCTGTGCAGGAGGAAATTATGACAGACATTAGGATTCTTATCCATGCATGACAACATTAGGTTAGTTTTATCCCCTTTCAACCCTAGGCTTTTTAGAGCTTCTTTCTCTTCTTATCTCAGAACAACTCAAAAACACAGTAATAAGGTTAATCGATGTCGTACGTTACGAGCCTTAAGCTATTTGAGAAAGGGTTGCTGGAGAGCTTCTTTCCAGTAGTCTGGCTGCTTAGTATGGCACCCTTTGGGTGACATGCGACGTAGTCACTCTCAAATCATAGTCTCTAGTACGTCAGAGATTGTAAACAAACTAAAAAACACTTCTTTCGTAAAAGATTCAAAACAAACATCAAAGTGTCATTTTTGTCTGCTTGGGCTCTTAATCAAGAAAAACCCTCTTTGAAAGTAACAAAAAAAACAGTCAGACAAGCTTGTGTCTTCCGTAGCCCGAACTACGTTTGCTTTGATCTTTCATGCCGTATGAAAGTACGTAGGCATAGGACGTCGTATCCTAGCTAGCAACCTTCCCACCTTCACCCGTAGTTAGGCGAACTACGTTGACTCTGATTTCTCGTTCCAGACGGGGATACGTAGGCATAAAGTGCGATACTTTGCCGAGTCATTTTCTTTTCTTTTTAACCCAGGCCTGTAGAGTAGATAGAATAACAATCCGTACTAGAAAACAAGCGTGGATCCCGTCGAGTACGGCGGACGTGAGGGGTGCTAATACCTTCCCCTTACGTAATCGACTCCCGAATCCAGGATTTGGTTGCGATGACCATTCCTTTCCCGTTTTGCATTAGGTTTACTTCGAGCGTTTCCTTTCCCTCCGTTGGGATAAATAACGCACGGTGGCGACTCTTCTGTCATAGCCAGCGCTGATTTTCGCAGTAGCGACAGCTGGCGACTCTGCAGGGGACTCCAACGGTTCCCTACGCGAGTCAATCCTAGCGCTTGTTTTCCCGTCGTGGGTTTTGTATGGATTTACATTTCTGCCTTTACTTTCTGCATTTTATTGTCAGCTTTATATTGTTATTACTGTTGTGGGGAGGGGGTGATCTGTTGAGAGATAAGCCGGACCTGGGCTTGAGTGCACCTAGAATTAGTTGTGGAAAGTAGTGGGCGCGTGCATGCTTTGCATGTACTAGTGTCCCACAAAATCCACGCTCGGACGAGGTTCTTCCGGTTGACTTCTTTTTCAACCCTTTGGGTTGAAGGGGTTGTTGGTTAGTTGGATTGTCGACTCTGGGGACCGATCAATTGGAAGTTGGCTAAGTGAGGCCTCTTCAGGACATGATGATGCCACACCTTATGGGTATCGTATCACCAATCTTGAAAGTCTGTGATGCTGACGACCGCATAGGATGCCATACCTTGTGTCAGTTGATAGGACACCTACCTGTGAGAGGGATTGGGGCATGCAGGAAACTTGACCCCCAGACTACCCGATTTTCTTGATATTGGATCAGTATGTGTGGTTATTTGGGGTTCTTCATCAGGACAGTGTTATGGGTCTGTTGAGACCAAGCTGGAGCACTGTTTTGGTTCTGTTGAGACCAAAGTGGAGCATTGTTATGGGTCTGTTGAGACCAGGGTTGAGCAGTATTGTGGGTCTGTTGAGACAGATATTATGAATGGATCTCTTCAGCAATATATCACTTGATCTACGTTGCATGTTTGCATATTGCATTGTTGCATACTCATTTTGCATATCATTAACGTGTGTCTGTGCTGCAGGTGCATTTCATACCCTCTGATTCTAGTTTCCCGGATTTCTATCTGCTGCTATTATAGATACTTTGAAGAAGACTGTGGCATACAAGTTGCCTACTCCAGATGTTTCTCCTTTGCTTGGGTTGATGTCTTTAGCTGATGATGATGTGCAGAGAAGCTTCAGGAAGAGTTATGGGAAACTAATTAGGTTGGTTTGCAAACCATCCACGTATGAGCTGAGCGGAGTGTACACGTTTATGCAGTTTTATGATCCCCCGCTGAGGTGTTTTACTTTCCACTACGCCAAAATTGCTTTTTTGTATCGCCTACTTTAATAGCGCTTTTAAAATAAGCGCTATTAAAAAGGAAACAAACATATTTATAATAGCGTTTTATAGTAAAGCGCTATAAAAGAGTACAGAGAATATGATTTTGATAGCACTTTGTAAAAAAGTGCTATTATAGATTTTCACTAAGATAGCGCTTTTCTAAAAAGCGCTATTAAAATGTTGTATTACAATAGCACTTTTATAAAAGCGCTATTATTAAAAGCACTACGATAGCGCTTTTTAAAAATCGCTATTAAAATATTTAACTACAATAGCGCTTTCTTAGAAACCGCTATCGTTTCTATCATTGTGTTTTAAGATAGCGCTTTTATAAAAAGCGCTATTAAAATATTGCACTAAATTAATTAAAGTAATTAAAATATCAAAACGTTTCCTGGCCATATGTTTTTTTCGTTTTGGCACAAAATTACCCACGCAAAAAAGCAAACAGTCTTTGGTCGATTCACCGCCGTCATCAGATTATTGCTCAACTGTTGATCTCAGCCTTCTCCTTCGATCTCAGCCGCCGTCATCAGATTATTGCTCAACTGTTGATCTCAGCCTTCAATTCAAAGACGAACCCTAAGACAGCTCACCACCGTCATCCTTCTCCGTCAATCTCAGCCGCCGTCATCAGCTTACCACCGTCATCCTTCTCCGTCGAAAGGAATCGCCGTCATCAACTCACCACCGTCATCCTTCTCCGTCGAAAGGAGCCGTCGTCATCAGCTCACCACCGTCACCCTTCTCTTCATTGATATCCGGTAATCTTTCTTTTCTCAGATTATTGCTTTGTGTTGAATTGGTGACATTTTGATCGGACACTGTAGTTTTGGGTATTGAATTGATCTTGTCGTAGTCTTTACTGGTTGAGATCAAATGTCAATTACATAAACTGTTAAATTTGGCTTACCTAGCAGTCACATTTGTTTGTTGACAGTTTTAGGTCATTTTATTCACACGATTGTGTTGTTTTCTTTTGTAAGCTTTTATTCACACGGCCGTCCAAAATCTAAATCCTCAAGTGGAAATACAACTGTATTGAATGAAGTCACAGCCAAGGCTAGGCTATCTGGCTCACAACATCCGGATCCATTACTGAAAGAAACAAGATCTCTTGGAAGGTTGTCAATTTCTCACGATTCAGACCCCTTGAAGGAAGGAAAATATTTGGCATGTATATATCCTTTCTCCTTTTATAATTCTTCCATTTGCTTTTAGGCATTTGTTTGATTGAATGGCTTGTTTAGTCTGAGTCTTATTTTGATCTTCCTGGATCCTATTGTTCATCAATATACTTATGCCATAACTTCTCATTACTTGACCTTTGATTGCATGAAGCCACAGGAAGTGCACCAAGTACTCTTCCCTTGGGAGTCAGCTCCAGATCTGTAAATCCCAGCCCATTACCAGCATTGACATGGGCTACTACTTCCTCGAGTTGATTCACCGATATCTCCTGCGGCACGTATGCAGCATTCAATACTTTCAGCAACGCGTTGCGGTGCGCTTCAGAACACAACAACAGGTTAAGAATCGAGATCTTTGACGGAGTCTGGTGAAGATGATCTACAATCTTGTAGTCACTTTTCCTGATCAGTCGCATGAACTCTTCAGCATCTTTAACCAACAAGTCTTTCTCTGCCCCTGCAGGGACCTCTTCAACAGCTTTACCTTTGCCCTTATCCACAGCGTCAGCCTGGACTACCTTCTCTGCCGCAACCTCTGCCGGTGCGAATACTCTTCCGCTCCTAGTGATACCACTGACCTCAGCAAGATTCTGCGCAGTCGATCTGGACGGCTCAAGCTCTATCTTCTGACCGTTACAATACACTTCGGCGCCGTAATGCCATGGGACGGCATTAGTGCTCTCGAATGGGATTGTTCCGGCCCTGGTGATGGTAATAGTAGGCGGACGAGGCGCAGAAATAGTGATAGGGTGGCGAGGAATGGTAATGGTGGCAACTTCGCCCGCCTGCTTCAGCACGACTTCCCCTGACGCATTCTCAACGCTCCGACTGAACTGCAAAATACCCTCGGTCATCAGACTTTGGATACCTTCGATCAACTGCTCACACCCATCAGGAAGTGTAGCACATGCCATACAAAACTCTCCACATCCCGGAAAGAAGCCTTTCTTTAGCAACTTGGCCTTAACGAAACTCAACGGCGTCTTCAGATCTTTGACATCAGTCAGCAGGTCTGAATTCTCTTCAGTGATAACATCATTCACTCCGCCCCCCCCCCATGATGAGGCATTGGATTTTTGGTGACGTTGGGCACGCTGTCAGAAAAGTTGATAACCCTGGCGTCGACCAAGTCCTGGACTTTGTGCTTAAAAGCTTTACAATTCTCAACTGTATGGCCAGGTGCCCCTGAATGAAATTCACAAGTAGCATTGGCATCATACCCTGGTGGTGGTGCCCCTGTCAAGGGAGCCAACGTCCTCTTTTGAACTAATTGGAGCTGAAGCAGCGTTTGCAGAAGCTGTGCATACGACATAGGAGGAGTTTCCAAATGACGGCTTGCCAGGGGACCCCGATTCTGATATCTCTTATATCCCGGATTATTCTGTTGCTGGGGCTGCTGCTGCGGCTGTGGGGGAGCAGCTGGGATGTTTATGCTAGCGATCTGAGACTGAGGGCCCTTGCCCTTTCTCCTAGCATTAGTGACAGCACTGGCATCGCCCTCTCGACGCTTGCCAGTATAGGGTTTCTTGCCAGCTCCTCCAGCTGAGGATGATTCGCCCTGAATCTTTCCGATCTTTATACCATTTTCAACATGCTCGCCCAAAGTGATGAGGGCCGAGAATGTTCCAGACATGCCACTGATCAGCTTCTCATAATAGACTCCGGAAAGGGTAGCCACGAACATTTGTACCAACTCACGCTCAACCATCGGCGGTTGAACCCGAGCAGCCAATTCACGCCACCGCTGGGCGTACTCCTTGAAGCTTTCATTGTTCCGCTGCGAGAGATTCTGAAGCTGAACTCGGTTGGGAGCCAAGTCGCTATTATATTGATAGTGGAGGACAAACGCTTCTGCAAGATCTTTCCAGGTGCGCACAGCAGCGGGCTCCAAACCCATATACCATTCGAGCGATGGACCAGAAAGACTATCCTGAAAGAAGTGCATCAGCAGCTTCTCATCATCAGAATAAGCGGACATCTTTCTGTAATAAGATCGGAGGTGAACACGGGGACAAGTAGTGCCCCTATACTTCTCAAAGATAGGCACCTTAAACTTGTGAGGTACTTTAAAGTCAGCAATCAACCCGAGTTTGGACATGTCAACGCCCAATGTGTTCTGATTTTCTATGTCTCTCATTTTATCTTCCAGCGCCTTGAACCTGAGTCGAGCCTCAGCAGTCAACTCAGCCTCTACACCTCTCTGAGAGAATATGTCATCCTGATGGTCCTCCAGCCATGGTTGAGGCACCACCATATTTCCTGCACCAACATTGCCGTTGACCGGCCCCATGGTAACATTGGCTCCCAAACCACCATTGCCGGCGCCCGCCGCATTAAGTCCGAGATTAGTCATAAGATTGCCATTAGCACTACCGTTGCCCCCGGCAGCAGGAACAACGTTCTGTGGAGTATCCCCTTGAGGAGGAGTAGGCACGGCCCCGCCGTGAAGTATTCCGTTACTGTCAACCCTGGAGATGAGAGGTTGAACCAAAGTACGAAGCTGGTCTTGCCCATTCGCAACTACTTGCATCAGCTCCATAAAACGATCCATCCTTTCACGAAGCTCCTGAACATCTGACTGTACTTGGTCCATGATTCTCGTTTGATTGGCGCGAGTTGAGTAGCGGTGGATGAACCTTTGATCAATCCTGGAGATCGAAAACAGCTCGGAACCTGAGTACCTGTAAAACCTGTCAAAATCAAAGGTTAGGAAAAGGTAACAGAATGTATGTCATGCAAGAATGCTTTATGCAGATGCATGCGTGAGTCTGTGTGCTTGAGAGATTATCCCCCGATCCTGGCACCTGCTGACAATAATAAGGAGAGGAATCTGGGCCCAATCATGGAAACAGCAACCTCACATAGCAATAGTCAGATTCGACACATCAAGGACCGAGAACTCGTACGCAACAGTCTTTCTGAGAACGGCTGCAGTAACACAATAAGAGGTGAGAGATCCTGGATCGAGGAAATGGTACCTGTCACAGACACACGCTAATGGAATGATTATGCAAGCTAATGCAAAATGCAGGCATGCAACAATATATCCGGGTGGCTGCTGTGGAGATTCGATGTCAACAGTCACTGATGAGAAGGAAACCCCGGTGTAAAACCACTGATCTGATCTGCTGTGAATAACCATCTGGTAGGATCGAGATCAACATTCTGCTCTGACAAGAACGAAGGCCTGATAATAAAGACCCCGGATGCAAGATCAAGGAATATCTGTTGATGAAGTCTTCAGACCCCAAATCAGATATCTGCCCTCTCTAGAACAAATACACAGCTGCTGATGAGATCTTCAAACCCCACTCAAAATCTGCCCTATCAAGAACAAATAACAACCGCTGATGAGATCCTCAGACCCCACTCAAAAATCTGCTCCATCCAGAACAAACCTCTGACGATAATACACTGATCAAAGCCTGCTCTATCAAGAACAAACAAACACCCGATGATAAAATCCTCTGATCAAAACCCTTGCTCTATCAAGAATAGTCAAATCTGCAACTGGGAACCCTGATACCAACATAACTGATTCACTGTCAAGAAAACCAGGTAGTCTGGAGGTCAAAGTTACCTGCAATATCCCAACCCCACTCACAGGTATGATGGACCTAATCCACGGACAAAGGTACGGCATCCTATGCGGTCGTCAGCGTCACAGACTTTCATGAGTGACAATACGATTCCCAGAAGGAGTGGCATCGTCAGGTCATGAAGAGGCCTCTCTTAGCTGACTTCCAAATGATCGGTCCCCAGAGTCGACAATCCTCACGTCTGGACTCCCCTCAGATCCTCAGGACCGGAAAGGAGCACCTCTGCAAGAATCTCGTCTGAGCGCAGATTTTCGTAGGGAACTGTGCCTGCTCAGCAGACAGGTTCGTCTACTACTTCTCCGCAACTATATCTAGGTGTGTACTCAAGCCCAGGTCCGGCTTTTCACTCACAGTAGCATCCCTCTCCCACAGCAGCACAGATAATCATATCAAACTGGAAATAAAATGCGGGAAATAAAATGCGGGAAGTAAAGTGCGGGAAGTAAAGATGCGATAAATAAACGCAACCCAACAAGCAAACACACAAACGATAGGATTGACTCGCGTAGGGAACCGGAGAACCAGAGATTCTGGGTTCGGTCCCCAGCAGAGTCGCCAGCTGTCGCTTGCGCGAAAATAAGGTGCCGGCATGACAGAAGAGTCGCCACCTTTCGTTATTTATCCCTCAGAGCGGGAAAGGAAACGATCGGAAAAACCTGACGAAAGAAGGGTAAGACAAGGTCATCGCAACCATTGTCTGGGTTCGGGAGTCGGTTACGCAAGGGGAAGGTATTAGCACCCCTCACGTCCGTCGTACTCGACGGGATCCTCGCTTGTTTGTTTACTTGGACGGGTTGGTTATAATCTATCTACCTATCAAGGCTGGCTGAAAAAGAAAAGAAAATGACTCGGCAAAGCGTCGCACTTTATGCCTACGTATTCCCATCAGAGAATGAGAAATCAGAGTCAACGTAGTTCGGCTAACTACGGGGGAAAGGGGGAAGGTTGCTCGCTAGGATATCGCATCCTATGCCTACGTACTTTCATCTGGTATGAAAGATCAGAGCAAACGTAGTTCGGGTAACTACGGGTAACATGGCTCAACTAGGAGGGAGACTATCAAGTCCTACTGTTATCATGCCATGGATTCATCCTATGGTTGAGGTTTGAACAGGGAACTCCTAGAAGTTGTCATGCATAGGTTTCAACCTAAAGGTCTATCATCAAATCCTCATCAGAGGAAATGAGAGTCCTAAGGGATCATGTCAATGATACACAGAAACAGACAAAAACATCAGCTTTAACAGTAAAATGTATGCAATGCAAGTGAGGGAGGAAATGTGTGTGGGGTTTCAGCCTCCACAAGCTCATCTCGACCTCAAGCCAGTCATGAAATAACAGTAATCATACTGAAAATAAACAACATGCTATCAAGCTATGACCGATAAAAGAAATGAAGTGCCATCAGGCAAACAAACACACATGCTGGAGAAAGAAAGAATCTATTCTCTAATCCTAACCCTAATCACAGAATCTGAATCAAATCTAAGCACTAAAGCAAGACCCTAAACAAGAGAAATCAATCCCAGTCTTCAAGCTTCAGAACAAGCTTACCAAAGAAAGGGAGCTAAGCAAGCAGACTCATAGTGTCTTCCTCAGGAAAGCACTAGGAGGTGTATACTCAGGAGTCATATCCTATGTGGCTCAACCACTGTGATCAGTTTATATTCCTCCTCAGGAGAAATTAAACTCACAAGCAGGCTCCAACATCACTGGATATTTAGGAAATCCTATCTGAACTAGTGGAGCTAAGTGAATAGACTCATAGGACCTTCCTCAGGAAAGTACTAGGAGGCTTCCACTTAGGAGTTGTATCCTATGTGGCTCAACAACTGTGATCAGTTTACATTCCTCCTCAGGAGAAATTAAACTCACAAGTTGGCTCCTACATCATTGGATACTTAAGAAATCCTAGACAATCTAATGGAACTAAGTGAATAGACCCATAGGACCTTCCTCAGGAAAGTACTAGGAGGCTTCCACTTAGGAGTTGTATCCCATGTGGCTCAACAACATGTGATCAGTTTACATTCCTCCTCAGGAGAAATTAAACTCACAAGTTGGCTCCAACATCATTGGATACTTAAGAAAGAGGTGAGAAGAAAGAATGAAGGTCATTCATAGTGCCTTCCTCAGGAAAGTACCATGAACTTCCATCAAACTTCAGGATCTCAAACCTCACAGACAGGGAACAAGCCAAGCTCTGGGTCTCTGGGTCTTGATCTTCAATCTTCACTTCATGATGCTCTCCATCAAGATCTTCAAGGCAACACAATCCCCACAACAAATTCCCCATACTGAACCCCAAAGATGGACAGATAACCACAGGGGAGACAAAATCAACAGGCAACTTCAGAAAATACCTAAAAATACTAAACTAATGGGGAAAAATCTAACAATTATTCACAAGGGTCCTCAACACCTACTCATAACATCTACATAGGCCTCTACCTAAAAATCAAGACAAAACTCAATCAAAGAAAGGAATTCATCACCTAAACACAATCTAAACCCTAATTAGGATACCCTACATCAACCCTAATTAAACTAATCAAAAACTTAATTCTAAAATTCTAGAAAAAATCCTATGGGGAACTATGATTCATCATCTAATTACACAAAAAAGAATGGATAAAAAACCCTAAGGGAAGGTCCTAAAACAATTCCTACAAAATCATGATACAAAACTAAACATTATAAAAGCTATTTTAAAAGAAAAATCTATTAACATACTAAACTTAAAAATAAAATCCCATTTTTATTTTTAATATTTTCTACACAAAATTATCTACTCATAGAAAAAAGAAGAATTAAAAAAGAGTTATTTTCCATTTATTTATGAATTAATCAAAACAGAAAAAATAAAAGAAGAAAATAAAAGAATTTAAATTAATTAAAGGGAGGGGGGGTGCGACGAGCAACTCTCGCTAGTTCAATTCACATGGGCCAGATAAGAAGGGGGGTGGGGATAGAAGCTAAGCCCAGAATGGCTGGTTTAATGAAACGACTGCGTTTCAATTATTTTGAATCTTCCCTCCAATTTTCAGACTAAACCACGGCCGTTGGATCTGATTAAATGGTCAAACTTAGAGACTGATCTAAGGGACCTCCTTCATCGTCCCAAATGAAACCTAGGGTTTTCAGAACCCTCACCTCCATGCCCTAATCTTCCTCTCCCTCGTTCTCTCTGCTCAGGCCATGGTTTCACACGATCCAAACACGAAAATTGCAGTACTCAATGGGAGGAACAAGATGGTACGCGTGGATTTCCCTGATTCGTTCTCAATAATTCCAACAGAAGACTTAAACATCTTGGTACGACCATGTTCATCTGATATCAATCTTAGTAAAGCTTCAATCTAATGGCATGACCTTGTTCCTTACACTACTCTTATCATTCTTATCTATAGCATATTAACTAACACTCAAAATCCAGCTAGTTCTTGAAAATTACAGATTCCTACACCTGTTATGAAACTCAATGAATCGTGCCCTACTTCTCAGGATCTAACCATCTACCCTAATACATTCATTCTATACCTATAAAGCTACAAGAAAGCCATTAAATTAAGAGGTATATGGGAAAAAGAGAACCTGTCAAAGGGATGATGGTAGGTACTCGTGGAGATGCTTGCAGGCCTTGGAATTGGTTCAAGATGCTCCTTGGATGATCCACAACCTTCTGTTTGCAAGAGTTGTTGATGGAAGATGCTTGTAGTGGAAGAAAACTCAAGTTGCTTCAACTTGAAGAAACCCCTTAAATGGCAATGTATCTCTCTCTTTCTCCTCTGACTTGACTCTCTATCACCAACCTTGAACTCTCTTCATGGCATTCTTTTTATAATGATCATTGGATGTGTCTAGATTCATCTAGAATGTGGTGGAAGTTTCTTGAAATTCTCCTATTATGGTATTTTGGGATCTCATGATATATCACCTCTAACCAACTTACACACCTTTTAAAATCTCATAACATGATAATATGGAATGGTAAGGAAGCTCACATGCCTTGTAATTACCTTGTGTTAAGTTTTCCAACATTGCCTTCTTTTTCAAGTAATAACTTTTCAAAGCATCACCCATTTTAAAGCTCCAAATCAAAATTCTAGCTAAACCAATGTTCTCAAAATGGTTTTTCCAATCAAAATGATATATTGGATGACCTATTTTGGATTTGTGGATCTTCCAAATCACTTTTCAATTTCAACTTTTCAAGTTTATAAGCCATTTTTAGTTCATTTTTGACCAATCATGTAATCTCATGCTATGAGCTTTTCCAACAATTTGTGACCTTCTTTCTAGACTTAAAATCACATTTTGAGCAAGTTTCATGTTTTGAGTTTTTCCATTTGAGGCTTGGAAATAGGAGTTTTAGGCATTGGCTAAAATGACCTATAACTGACAAATGACCAAAATACCCCTGTCTTGCACAAACCATAAGTTGAGTTCCACAAATCCAATCAAGGACTTCTACCACTCAAATTAAAGCTTAGAAGATCCTCTCCAACATTCATGTTGACCAAGAAATCATAGGAATCCTCCTACTAGGGAAAAAGTTGTCTGCAAGTTGGGTGACTTTCAAGGACCCAGATTCACATACTTATGCTGACCTGTAATTTGTCAAAACCATAACTTGAGCTCTGCAACTCCTATCAAGGACTTCCACCACTCAAATTAAAGCTAAGAACAAGCTCTACAACATTCATGTTGTGGGGAGGATGAGATATCAATCACATCTAGAGCTAAAACTGCCTGGAAAATAGGGATCAAATTAGGGTTTTTTCACTGACAATCCCTGGAAACCCTAGCTTGAAACTTCTCAAACTCCTCAATCATGATGAGTTGGTCTAGGAATCACCTTTACAACATCTCTATTCATCATTCCATGATCTCATGGCCCTTGGATTAAGTCTCAACCTTCTCCAAATTTTCAGTTGACTTAGGGTTGACCCAGTCAAAACCCTAATTCTACCATTCATGGTTGAATCTTCTGAACTCTTGTATAATGACCTCTCTGGGCTTCATGATGGCTATCAAGACATCTCATAGGCTTTCTCAAGACATCAAGTTCATTCTCAAAGTCTCAGAATCATCTGAGGAGCACCCACAACTCTCAAGCTATGAAGCACACACTCCTGGTTTCAATCCACTTCTCTGAGGATCTCTTGAACTTTCTGATGAATATATCAACTTTCAAACACTCAGATGGATAAACAATTGTTGGTCAAATTTTGGGGTGCAACAGCTGCCCCTATTCAAACGGCTTGAACCTGACTGGGTGAGAAGCGAACGGCTCTCAACCAATCAAGGTGCGAGACGATTGAATACCGGTAAACCCGAAAATTTGCCAACTGCACGAGCACACAGTACTCTGCGGAGAACAAACCTTCGAACACTGCAACACTAGCCGCTCAACAACTAGCTGGAGAAATATCAATCTGACATCGCCGTCATTTATCCACGTTAACTTCTTCTGACATTGCCTTCAGACAACCACGACACCCAACATCACCGCTGGAAGACTAAACCTGATATCGCCGTCGAACAATCAAAATACTCCGCATCGCCGCTGGAGAACTACAACACTGAACAACTCTGCCCTGGGGTTCACCCCTGGTAACTGGAACAAAAGGTACACTTGCGTATTTGGAGCTACTCTGCTGGGGATGAGAGACTCACCCAAGCACACTCTGATCTGGGGTTCACCCTCAGAACCATAACGAACATCCAAATACTACTGCATACTGAGCCCACCGTAGAACTTCAACATCAAAGATATATGAAACCCTGGCCCCTGGCCACTTCCAACTTCAGCCAGAAAAGATCTTCAAGTACCCCTAAAGATGGGATCCTTGGCCTCTAAGGATATAAACCTTGCCCGTCGGCGATTCCAGCTTCAGCTAGAAAAGATCTTCAAGTATTTCTGAAGATAATCATCCTTGGCCTTCAAGGATATAAGCTTTGCCCGTCGGCAACTCTGCAGGAGGTATCTTCGACTTCAGTCTAAAGAAATGGTCCTTGGCCTTCAAGGATACATGGATCTACCTTCAGGCAACTCCACCTCTGCTATAGAGTATCCGTGACTTCAGTCAGGGATATACTTCGGCCTTCAGTCCGAAAAACGAATCCTAGGTCCTTCATGACCTTGGGGGATAACCTTGCCCTTAGGCACCTTCGCTTCAGCTTAGGAAATCTGTGACTTCAGTCAGAGAAATGGTATCCTGAGCCATTCATGACTCTACGGGGATTCAAACACTTTGCCTTCAGGCAAAAACTCCGCTTCAGCTGGAGAAACATCTTCGACTTCAGTCAGAAGAAAAACCATTCACTTGATCGCAATCAATCATCTCCTCAGGACAACTGACTTGGTCTTCAGACTCACACGAATCACTCTGTTGTATCTACAACCCTGGAACCTTGTCTTTAGCCCCCCGTTGATTCTTCAACACGGGAATCTGGACTCACCGGAACCTTCTGATATCGCCATCGGGCGCTTACGAAATCCATCCTCAGATTAGACATCGTTGTTGGAGCAGACATATCATGCTGCTGAGGACTTCAAGAATCAACTTGAACAAACAGATCCGTCGGGCATCTTCAAGAATCGTCCTGAACTAATAACCTTTCTGGAGCAAACCTTCTGGTTGGGTATTCCAGGAATCTTCCTGGGCAACTCTTGCTGGAGGCGCTATTGGGGAGCTCAAGTATCATACTAAGCAAACAACTCGGGAAGCTGTACTGGGGTCTTAAGAATCGTCTTAAGCAAATGGCCCTGCTGAGGGACTTGAGAATCATCTCGAACCGAAGACTTCGCTGGGGATCTCAAAAATCATCTTGAGCGAGCGAACTGTGGGGATTACACCGGGGTCTTTTAGAATCATCTAAGAAAACAACCTTGCTGGGGAGAACATCAAGAATCGTCCTGAGCAACCGGTTTTTCGGTAGGACACCTGTACGATAAGGATGATAATGACCTAGGTCATGCTTATGATGCGTATGCTTCTGCGCTACGCCCCACACGGTGGGGATGATATGCATTTATGCTAAATGCCATGCAATCATGCACAATGCTATGCAATCATGCACAATGCTATGCAGTGTTAAATGCTATGCAGTCATGCACAATGATGCGATCCCGTCAGCAAAATAAATGCCGAGGGGAGATTCTCCTGTCAAGGAAAAAGAACTACTCATATAGAGGAATCATCCTGCTGAGGAGAACGTGAACACGCCAATATCAATCAGCCTTCGTCTGGGGAATTGATCTTCCGCGAACTGCTGCAGGGGAACAACTTCAGCTGACTGCTGCAGGGGACGAAGCTCTACGAGAACTTGGATCTGCTGATATCAATCGCGAGAATGAACTGCGCGGCCGTCTCGGCTACTCTTCTGGGGATGACCACCCTGTGGGGAACCAACTTCAGCTGCTCAACACTCCACTGGGGAAAAACCAATCATGATCTGATCAACTTCCAAGGATTCGGATCTCTTGGACATCTGCAAACTCGGCTGAGGGAGGAGAAATCATTCTGCTTCGATGGAGAGAGTACGACTCTGGGGAAACACAACATTAGCTGCCCCACGCTCTGCTGGGGAAAATTGATCATGATCTGATCAACTTCCAAGGATTCTTCTTTTCTGCGGACTCAGCCGGGGATAGAAATCATTCTACTTCACTGGAGAGTGCGACTCTGATGGGGAAACTCAATTTCGCCGGGGAAGAAAGAATCATCTGACTTCGGGGGAGAGTACAACTCTGCAAGGGAATACAACATCAGTTGTTCCAACACTCTACTGGGGAAGAGGGAACCATCCATCTTCAGGAGAGAGCATGACTCTGGTGAGGAAACCTAATTCCACTGGAGACTTCAGTCTGGCACCATCAGTTACTGCATACTTCGGCATACGACTAGCTTCCTGCGAAACCTGCACTTGTGACCCGATGCGGGGGAGACACCTGCTTTGGTGACTTTACTGGGGAAAACACGAGCTTCGGTACCCAAACATTTCCATGAACTCTGCACTTGTGACCCGGTGCTGGGGAAGATGAGCTACGGTACTCAATCATTTCTATGAACTCTGCACTTGTGACCCGGTGCTGGGGAAAGACGACATCATTCTTCGGTGCTTGACTCAGCTGATGAGGTGACACTCCTTCAGGATGCGTCTGCGAGAATCCTCTCTGCCTGGGGGAAACATATCAATGCTCACTATCTTGCGTTCAGATTCTGCGGAAGAGGGACTACTGAACCCTGCTGGGGAAGGAGGACTCATCCTGCTTCGGGGATACGCACGACACATCTTCTTGCAAGGTGCTATACCTGCAACAACACAAACAAACAGACAAGATACCCTCCTCAAAGGGGCCTATCAGGGTTATTATCTCGTGACAATATTCAGTTAATTAGTTGTTTCAACAATCTATGGGCCTAGGCCCGCAAGTTTATGTATGCGCATTTTATCAAAAACACATCGGCGTTATTATTCGCAAACAAAACAGATAAATGCTAAACAGACAAGTAGAATTGCTGAATAATGTGCATTTTATTGATGATGAACCCCTGAATGGGCAAAAATGTTTTACAACAGAGGCAAGCTCCTGGAATGAGGAAGCCGCGCAAAAAGAAAACATAAATACACATCAGTATATACAAATGTCGGCAATCGAGGCGTAGACGAACACCATGAGTTGATCCCTCTAAGACCCACTCGACTTCGATACTTCTCCGATGCTTCAGCTTTGGAAGAGATTGATTCAGATCAACGGCCCTCAGGTCTTCCGAACCACTAAACAATGAAAGTCCATACGCGGAACGCAGTCATTTGCTTATTCAAATCCCTAACTTTTGCGTGAACCGCCCTTCCGGGTTTTCAGTTCACCGGGATACCCTTTTTTGCCGAAGCCGCCCAGTGTAGGTTTTCGACTTCGCGGGTGTACATTTTTTCAATATATCCCTAATTTTTGCCCGAACCTTTTATTCTGTTTTTGGTTCGCCGGGATGCCCCTTTTTTGCCTGGACTCTTTCTTTTTTGTCCAGCGGGTCTCTTTCAAGCAAAGTATTTTTTAACTGCGTCCGCGTTCACCGGGGATGCAAAATCTTCACCATCCATCGTGGATAACAACAAAGCTCCTCCCGAGAAGACCTTGCTGACGACATACGGCCCTTCGTAATTCGGAGTCCACTTGCCCCGGTGATCGGAGTGTGGCGGAAGAATCTTCTTCAGGACGAGATCACCCGTCTGAAAGCTTCGAGGACGCACCTTCTTATCATAAGCTTTCTTCATTCGGCTTTGGTACAGGCGACCAAATGCAATCGATGCTAACCTCTTCTCGTCCATCAGGCTGAGTTGGTTCAAACGATTCGTAACCCATTCTGCCTCATCCAGTTTCACATCAACCAAAACTCGCAAAGAGGGAATCTCCACTTCTAGCGGTAGGACAGCTTCCATACCGTACACCAAGGAGAAAGGAGTTGCCCCGGTCGACGTACGCACCGTCGTACGATAACCGTGCAAGGCAAACGGCAGCATCTCGTGCCAATCTTTATACGTCACAACCATCTTCTGAACAATCTTCTTGATGTTCTTGTTGGCCGCTTCCACAGCGCCATTCATCTTCGGCCGGTAAGGAGATGAGTTGTGGTGTTCAATCTTGAAGCTCTGGCACAGCTCCTTCATCATCTTATTATTCAAATTCGAACCATTATCAGTAATGATCCGCTCGGGAATTCCATAGCGACAGATGATGTCCCTCTTAATGAATTTAGCTACCACCTGCTTGGTCACATTAGCGTACGAGGCTGCCTCCACCCACTTGGTGAAGTAGTCGATAGCTACCAGAATAAAACGATGACCATTGGATGCGGTGGGCTCGATCTTGCCTATCATGTCGATGCCCCACATGGAGAACGGCCAAGGGGAGGACATGACATTCAATGGGCACGGCGGCACATGAACTTTATCAGCATAAATCTGGCATTTGTGACATTTCTTCGCGAATCTGAAGCAATCCGACTCCATAGTCAACCAGTAATATCCTGCTCTCAGGATCTTTCTCGTCATGGCATGCCCGCCGGCGTACGTACCAAATGTGCCCTCATGGACTTCCTCCATGAGCATACTTGCTTCTTTCTCATCTACACATCTAAGTAGCACGAGATCATGGTTTCTCTTATACAGCACTCCATCAGGGTTGAGGTAAAAGTTTCCAGATAGCCTCCTCATAGTCTTCTTATCCTGGGTTGACGCACCCGCAGGATACTCCTTAGTCATAAGGAAGGTCTGGATGTCGTGGAACCATGGCTTGCCGTCAGCGACATCCTCGATTGCGAACACATATGCTGGTCTGTCAAGACGCGAAAGAACAATGCTTGGAGCCTCATTCCAAAGATTGACCTTATACATTGAAGCCAGGGTGGCTAAAGCATCAGCCATTTGATTTTCAGCCCGGGGTACATGATGAAGTTCTACTCGGTCGAAGAACGGAAGCAGCCTCCTGGCATAATTCATGTACGGCACTAGATTCGGTTGACGAGTTTCCCACTCTCCTTTGATCTGATTGATTACAAGCGCTGAGTCACCATATATGTCTAGATTCTTGATTCTCAAATCAATTGCCTCTTCTAGACCCATAATACATGCTTCGTACTCGGCTTCGTTGTTGGTAACTGGAAACGTTAGTCTCGCAGTAAACGGGATGTGGGATCCGTGAGGAGTCGTGATGATAGCCCCGATACCACTTCCATAGGAATTAACCGCTCCGTCGAATATCAACTTCCACTGAGACTTCCTATCTGGCCCCTCATCGGGCAATGGCTCATCGCAATCCTTTGCTTTGAGAAACATAATGTCCTCGTCAGGGAACTCGAACTTCATCGGCTGATAGTCTTCGATTGGCTGTTCGGCAAGGTAATCAGACAATACGCTGCCCTTAATGGCCTTCTGGGAGACGTACTGAATATCATATTCCGTTAACACCATCTGCCATCTGGCAATCCTGCCCGAAAGAGCCTGCTTTTCGAAGACGTACTTGATCGGATCCATCTTCGAAATCAGCATAGTGGTGTGGTTGAGCATATACTGTCGTAGATGTTTGGCGGCCCAAGCTAATGCACAACACGTCTTCTCCAGCATCGAGTATCGAGATTCACACTCAGTGAACTTTTTACTCAAATAATAAATGGCATGCTCTTTTCTGCCCGTCTCGTCGTGCTGACCGAGAACACACCCCATACTATTCTCCAGAACTGTCAAGTACATGATTAATGGCCGTCCAGCCACTGGGGGTATCAAGATTGGAGGTTCTTGAAGATACTGCTTTATCTTATCGAATGCCTTCTGGCAATCCTCATTCCAAGTAATCGCCTGATTTTTCTTTAACAACTTGAACATCGGTTCACAAGTGGCCGTGAGCTGAGAGATAAACCTTGCAATGTAGTTTATTCGGCCCAAGAAACCACGAACTTCTTTTTCTGTTTTCGGCGTTGGCATCTCTTGGATAACTTTTATCTTTGCAGGATCAACTTCAATACCTCGTTCGCTAACGATAAACCCCAATAACTTTCCGGACCGCACTCCGAAAGTGCACTTGTTAGGATTCAGCCTCAGCTTGAACTTCCTAAGCCTTTCGAACAGCTTCAGCAAATTGACCAGATGCTCCTCCTCCGTTTGGGATTTTGCAATCATGTCATCAACATAGACCTCGATCTCATGATGAATCATATCATGAAACAAAGTTACCATTGCTCGCTGGTAAGTGGCCCCCGCGTTCTTCAGACCGAAGGGCATTACCTTGTAGCAAAACGTGCCCCAGGGGGTAATAAACGTCGTTTTCTCCATGTCCTCCGGCGCCATCTTAATCTGATTGTAACCGGAGAAGCCATCCATGAACGAAAACACGGAAAACTGGGCTGTATTGTCGACCAACACATCGATATGAGGCAACGGGAAATCATCCTTAGGGCTCGCCCTATTCAAATCCCGATAATCGACGCACATGCGTACCTTACCGTCCTTCTTCGGTACAGGCACTATGTTGGCGACCCACGGAGGGTAGGTGGTAACGGCTAGAAATCCTGCGTCCAACTGCTTCTGGACCTCTTCTTTGATTTTTACAGCCATGTCTGGTCTCGTCCTCCTGAGCTTCTGCTTGACTGGAGGGCAATCTTCTCGCAACGGCAAGCGATGAACCACGATATCTGTGTCAAGTCCGGGCATATCCTCATATGACCAAGCAAAGACGTCACTATACTCTCGAAGCATCTCTACCAGTCTATGCTTGACATCATTCTGCAGCGCAGCCCCCACTCTGACATTTCTGACGAGCTCCTCAGAACCCAGATTTATGATCTCAATATCCTCCTCGTGAGGCAGAATAACCTTCTCCTCTTGTCTCAACAAGCGGGCCAATTCTTCCGGAAGGTCTTCGTCTTCATCAATCTCATCCTCGGCTTGATAGATCGGGCAATCAAAGTCGTAGTGAGCCGTAGAGGGTCCAGAGTCGATGTCGTCTGTTACGTGGATCCTGCAATAACAAGGGTTAAGTTTAAAGCAGGAATATGCAGGTCAGCACGAACCTCGTTGCCATTTTGCTGTTTTTTCGAAATAAACATAAAATAGGAATAACAGAGAACACAATATTTGATTACGAAGAAAACGCCTTTTTATTTATTAACAAAATGCATACACATAATCCAACAAGGCCCTGACAGTAAAACCACTATGCCCCGGGCAGGACATAGGGTTGTACAAAGATTGTAAAAAGCAAATCATTACTCTTCACTCGCCAGTTCGATAATCTCCTTGATGGTCCAATTGTGGAGGCGCTCGCCTGGCTTGCTTGGTTGAATCCAGGCATCAAGATCACAATCACTGTCCCCGCTGTCCTCCGACGTAGCGTTGATACTCTCGAAGATTACTCCTCCCTTGGTGAATAGGATCGGCCCTTTCCCGCGAGACGAACTGCCAGAAGAAGATGAAGCTTCAGCTTCAGGAGAATACCCTAATCCAAACTTATCCTGTTTGATTGGTATATCCAAGACATGCCCCCAGCCTGGGGTGGAACCAGCTTCGACAACAGCCCGAGCTTCCTTAAATGAGGAGAGGTTCACCTCTTGCTTCTCTGCAACAACGGGAGCTACCTCCTTCACCCTGACGGTTTCAAACGCTTGGCAAAGAGTCTCATGGATCTCACCATCCATTTCGACATATTTAAAGGACGACAGGTGGCTTACCATGATGTCCTCCTCTCCACAGACTGTCACTATGCTGCCCCCAACAGCATATTTAAGCTTCTGATGCAGCGTGGACGTTACGGCACCAGCAGAATGGATCCACGGCCGACCTAAGAGGCAACTATAGGCGGGCATGATATCCATAATATAGAACACCGCATTAAACGTCTCTGGACCAACTTGAATTGGCAGGGTCAATTCTCCGAAGACGTGGCGCTTGGTTCCGTCAAAGGCCTTCACGACCAGATCACTGGGCGTGCACAGCAGTCCACGGGTATCCAACTTCATCAGTGCCTTCTTCGGAAGCACGTTTAGCGAGGAGCCCGTATCTACCAGGACATGTGACATAATCGTGCCTCTGCACTCTATCGAGACGTGCAAGGCGCTGTTGTGATCTCTTCCCTTGGGAGTCAGCTCCAGATCTGTAAATCCCAGCCCATTACCAGCATTGACATGGGCTACTACTTCCTCGAGTTGATTCACCGATATCTCCTGCGGCACGTATGCAGCATTCAATACTTTCAGCAACGCGTTGCGGTGCGCTTCAGAACACAGCAACAGGTTAAGAATCGAGATCTTTGACGGAGTCTGGTGAAGATGATCTACAATCTTGTAGTCACTTTTCCTGATCAGTCGCATGAACTCTTCAGCATCTTTAACCAACAAGTCTTTCTCTGCCCCTGCAGGGACCTCTTCAACAGCTTTACCTTTGCCCTTATCCACAGCGTCAGCCCGGACTACCTTCTCTGCCGCAACCTCTGCCGGTGCGAATACTCTTCCGCTCCTAGTGATACCACTGACCTCAGCAAGATTCTGCGCAGTCGATCTGGACGGCTCAAGCTCTATCTTCTGACCGTTACAATACACTTCGGCGCCGTAATGCCATGGGACGGCATTAGTGCTCTCGAATGGGATTGTTCCGGCCCTGGTGATGGTAATAGTAGGCGGACGAGGCGCAGAAATAGTGATAGGGTGGCGAGGAATGGTAATGGTGGCAACTTCGCCCGCCTGCTTCAGCACGACTTCCCCTGACGCATTCTCAACGCTCCGACTGAACTGCAAAATACCCTCGGTCATCAGACTTTGGATACCTTCGATCAACTGCTCACACCCATCAGGAAGTGTAGCACATGCCATACAAAACTCTCCACATCCCGGAAAGAAGCCTTTCTTTAGCAACTTGGCCTTAACGAAACTCAACAGCGTCTTCAGATCTTTGACATCAGTCAGCAGGTCTGAATTCTCTTCAGTGATAACAGCATTCACTCCGCCCCCCCCCCCATGATGAGGCATTGGATTTTTGGTGACGTTGGGCACGCTGTCAGAAAAGTTGATAACCCTGGCGTCGACCAAGTCCTGGACTTTGTGCTTAAAAGCTTTACAATTCTCAACTGTATGGCCAGGTGCCCCTGAATGAAATTCACAAGTAGCATTGGCATCATACCCTGGTGGTGGTGCCCCTGTCAAGGGAGCCAACGTCCTCTTTTGAACTAATTGGAGCTGAAGCAGCGTTTGCAGAAGCTGTGCATACGACATAGGAGGAGTTTCCAAATGACGGCTTGCCAGGGGACCCCGATTCTGATATCTCTTATATCCCGGATTATTCTGTTGCTGGGGCTGCTGCTGCGGCTGTGGGGGAGCAGCTGGGATGTTTATGCTAGCGATCTGAGACTGAGGGCCCTTGCCCTTTCTCCTAGCATTAGTGACAGCACTGGCATCGCCCTCTTGATGCTTGCCAGTATAGGGTTTCTTGCCAGCTCCTCCAGCTGAGGATGATTCGCCCTGAATCTTTCCGATCTTTATACCATTTTCAACATGCTCGCCCAAAGTGATGAGGGCCGAGAATGTTCCAGACATGCCACTGATCAGCTTCTCATAATAGACTCCGGAAAGGGTAGCCACGAACATTTGTACCAACTCACGCTCAACCATCGGCGGTTGAACCCGAGCAGCCAATTCACGCCACCGCTGGGCGTACTCCTTGAAGCTTTCATTGTTCCGCTGCGAGAGATTCTGAAGCTGAACTCGGTTGGGAGCCAAGTCGCTATTATATTGATAGTGGAGGACAAACGCTTCTGCAAGATCTTTCCAGGTGCGCACAGCAGCGGGCTCCAAACCCATATACCATTCGAGCGATGGACCAGAAAGACTATCCTGAAAGAAGTGCATCAGCAGCTTCTCATCATCAGAATAAGCGGACATCTTTCTGTAATAAGATCGGAGGTGAACACGGGGACAAGTAGTGCCCCTATACTTCTCAAAGATAGGCACCTTAAACTTGTGAGGTACTTTAAAGTCAGCAATCAACCCGAGTTTGGACATGTCAACGCCCAATGTGTTCTGATTTTCTATGTCTCTCATTTTATCTTCCAGCGCCTTGAACCTGAGTCGAGCCTCAGCAGTCAACTCAGCCTCTACACCTCTCTGAGAGAATATGTCATCCTGATGGTCCTCCAGCCATGGTTGAGGCACCACCATATTTCCTGCACCAACATTGCCGTTGACCGGCCCCATGGTAACATTGGCTCCCAAACCACCATTGCCGGCGCCCGCCGCATTAAGTCCGAGATTAGTCATAAGATTGCCATTAGCACTACCGTTGCCCCCGGCAGCAGGAACAACGTTCTGTGGAGTATCCCCTTGAGGAGGAGTAGGCACGGCCCCGCCGTGAAGTATTCCGTTACTGTCAACCCTGGAGATGAGAGGTTGAACCAAAGTACGAAGCTGGTCTTGCCCATTCGCAACTACTTGCATCAGCTCCATAAAACGATCCATCCTTTCACGAAGCTCCTGAACATCTGACTGTACTTGGTCCATGATTCTCGTTTGATTGGCGCGAGTTGAGTAGCGGTGGATGAACCTTTGATCAATCCTGGAGATCGAAAACAGCTCGGAACCTGAGTACCTGTAAAACCTGTCAAAATCAAAGGTTAGGAAAAGGTAACAGAATGTATGTCATGCAAGAATGCTTTATGCAGATGCATGCGTGAGTCTGTGTGCTTGAGAGATTATCCCCCGATCCTGGCACCTGCTGACAATAATAAGGAGAGGAATCTGGGCCCAATCATGGAAACAGCAACCTCACATAGCAATAGTCAGATTCGACACATCAAGGACCGAGAACTCGTACGCAACAGTCTTTCTGAGAACGGCTGCAGTAACACAATAAGAGGCGAGAGATCCTGGATCGGGGAAATGGTACCTGTCACAGACACACGCTAATGGAATGATTATGCAAGCTAATGCAAAATGCAGGCATGCAACAATATATCCGGGTGGCTGCTGTGGAGATTCGATGTCAACAGTCACTGATGAGAAGGAAACCCCGGTGTAAAACCACTGATCTGATCTGCTGTGAATAACCATCTGGTAGGATCGAGATCAACATTCTGCTCTGACAAGAACGAAGGCCTGATAATAAAGACCCCGGATGCAAGATCAAGGAATATCTGTTGATGAAGTCTTCAGACCCCAAATCAGAGATCTACCCTCTCTAGAACAAATACACAGCTGCTGATGAGATCTTCAAACCCCACTCAAAATCTGCCCTATCAAGAACAAATAACAACCGCTGATGAGATCCTCAGACCCCACTCAAAAATCTGCTCCATCCAGAACAAACCTCTGACGATAATACACTGATCAAAGCCTGCTCTATCAAGAACAAACAAACACCCGATGATAAAATCCTCTGATCAAAACCCTTGCTCTATCAAGAACAGTCAAATCTGCAACTGGGAACCCTGATACCAACATAACTGATTCACTGTCAAGAAAACCAGGTAGTCTGGAGGTCAAAGTTACCTGCAATATCCCAACCCCACTCACAGGTATGATGGACCTAATCCACGGACAAAGGTACGACATCCTATGCGGTCGTCAGCGTCACAGACTTTCATGAGTGACAATACGATTCCCAGAAGGAGTGGCATCGTCAGGTCATGAAGAGGCCTCTCTTAGCTGACTTCCAAATGATCGGTCCCCAGAGTCGACAATCCTCACGTCTGGACTCCCCTCAGATCCTCAGGACCGGAAAGGAGCACCTCTGCAAGAATCTCGTCTGAGCGCAGATTTTCGTAGGGAACTGTGCCTGCTCAGCAGACAGGTTCGTCTACTACTTCTCCGCAACTATATCTAGGTGTGTACTCAAGCCCAGGTCCGGCTTTTCACTCACAGTAGCATCCCTCTCCCACAGCAGCACAGATAATCATATCAAACTGGAAATAAAATGCGGGAAATAAAATGCGGGAAGTAAAGTGCGGGAAGTAAAGATGCGATAAATAAACGCAACCCAACAAGCAAACACACAAACGATAGGATTGACTCGCGTAGGGAACCGGAGAACCAGAGATTCTGGGTTCGGTCCCCAGCAGAGTCGCCAGCTGTCGCTTGCGCGAAAATAAGGTGCCGGCATGACAGAAGAGTCGCCACCTTTCGTTATTTATCCCTCAGAGCGGGAAAGGAAACGATCGGAAAAACCTGACGAAAGAAGGGTAAGACAAGGTCATCGCAACCATTGTCTGGGTTCGGGAGTCGGTTACGCAAGGGGAAGGTATTAGCACCCCTCACGTCCGTCGTACTCGACGGGATCCTCGCTTGTTTGTTTACTTGGACGGGTTGGTTATAATCTATCTACCTATCAAGGCTGGCTGAAAAAGAAAAGAAAATGACTCGGCAAAGCGTCGCACTTTATGCCTACGTATTCCCATCAGAGAATGAGAAATCAGAGTCAACGTAGTTCGGCTAACTACGGGGGAAAGGGGGAAGGTTGCTCGCTAGGATATCGCATCCTATGCCTACGTACTTTCATCTGGTATGAAAGATCAGAGCAAACGTAGTTCGGGTAACTACGGGTAACATGGCTCAACTAGGAGGGAGACTATCAAGTCCTACTGTTATCATGCCATGGATTCATCCTATGGTTGAGGTTTGAACAGGGAACTCCTAGAAGTTGTCATGCATAGGTTTCAACCTAAAGGTCTATCATCAAATCCTCATCAGAGGAAATGAGAGTCCTAAGGGATCATGTCAATGATACACAGAAACAGACAAAAACATCAGCTTTAACAGTAAAATGTATGCAATGCAAGTGAGGGAGGAAATGTGTGTGGGGTTTCAGCCTCCACAAGCTCATCTCGACCTCAAGCCAGTCATGAAATAACAGTAATCATACTGAAAATAAACAACATGCTATCAAGCTATGACCGATAAAAGAAATGAAGTGCCATCAGGCAAACAAACACACATGCTGGAGAAAGAAAGAATCTATTCTCTAATCCTAACCCTAATCACAGAATCTGAATCAAATCTAAGCACTAAAGCAAGACCCTAAACAAGAGAAATCAATCCCAGTCTTCAAGCTTCAGAACAAGCTTACCAAAGAAAGGGAGCTAAGCAAGCAGACTCATAGTGTCTTCCTCAGGAAAGCACTAGGAGGTGTATACTCAGGAGTCATATCCTATGTGGCTCAACCACTGTGATCAGTTTATATTCCTCCTCAGGAGAAATTAAACTCACAAGCAGGCTCCAACATCACTGGATATTTAGGAAATCCTATCTGAACTAGTGGAGCTAAGTGAATAGACTCATAGGACCTTCCTCAGGAAAGTACTAGGAGGCTTCCACTTAGGAGTTGTATCCTATGTGGCTCAACAACTGTGATCAGTTTACATTCCTCCTCAGGAGAAATTAAACTCACAAGTTGGCTCCTACATCATTGGATACTTAAGAAATCCTAGACAATCTAATGGAACTAAGTGAATAGACCCATAGGACCTTCCTCAGGAAAGTACTAGGAGGCTTCCACTTAGGAGTTGTATCCCATGTGGCTCAACAACATGTGATCAGTTTACATTCCTCCTCAGGAGAAATTAAACTCACAAGTTGGCTCCAACATCATTGGATACTTAAGAAAGAGGTGAGAAGAAAGAATGAAGGTCATTCATAGTGCCTTCCTCAGGAAAGTACCATGAACTTCCATCAAACTTCAGGATCTCAAACCTCACAGACAGGGAACAAGCCAAGCTCTGGGTCTCTGGGTCTTGATCTTCAATCTTCACTTCATGATGCTCTCCATCAAGATCTTCAAGGCAACACAATCCCCACAACAAATTCCCCATACTGAACCCCAAAGATGGACAGATAACCACAGGGGAGACAAAATCAACAGGCAACTTCAGAAAATACCTAAAAATACTAAACTAATGGGGAAAAATCTAACAATTATTCACAAGGGTCCTCAACACCTACTCATAACATCTACATAGGCCTCTACCTAAAAATCAAGACAAAACTCAATCAAAGAAAGGAATTCATCACCTAAACACAATCTAAACCCTAATTAGGATACCCTACATCAACCCTAATTAAACTAATCAAAAACTTAATTCTAAAATTCTAGAAAAAATCCTATGGGGAACTATGATTCATCATCTAATTACACAAAAAAGAATGGATAAAAAACCCTAAGGGAAGGTCCTAAAACAATTCCTACAAAATCATGATACAAAACTAAACATTATAAAAGCTATTTTAAAAGAAAAATCTATTAACATACTAAACTTAAAAATAAAATCCCATTTTTATTTTTAATATTTTCTACACAAAATTATCTACTCATAGAAAAAAGAAGAATTAAAAAAGAGTTATTTTCCATTTATTTATGAATTAATCAAAACAGAAAAAATAAAAGAAGAAAATAAAAGAATTTAAATTAATTAAAGGGAGGGGGGGTGCGACGAGCAACTCTCGCTAGTTCAATTCACATGGGCCAGATAAGAAGGGGGGTGGGGATAGAAGCTAAGCCCAGAATGGCTGGTTTAATGAAACGACTGCGTTTCAATTATTTTGAATCTTCCCTCCAATTTTCAGACTAAACCACGGCCGTTGGATCTGATTAAATGGTCAAACTTAGAGACTGATCTAAGGGACCTCCTTCATCGTCCCAAATGAAACCTAGGGTTTTCAGAACCCTCACCTCCATGCCCTAATCTTCCTCTCCCTCGTTCTCTCTGCTCAGGCCATGGTTTCACACGATCCAAACACGAAAATTGCAGTACTCAATGGGAGGAACAAGATGGTACGCGTGGATTTCCCTGATTCGTTCTCAATAATTCCAACAGAAGACTTAAACATCTTGGTACGACCATGTTCATCTGATATCAATCTTAGTAAAGCTTCAATCTAATGGCATGACCTTGTTCCTTACACTACTCTTATCATTCTTATCTATTGCATATTAACTAACACTCAAAATCCAGCTAGTTCTTGAAAATTACAGATTCCTACACCTGTTATGAAACTCAATGAATCGTGCCCTACTTCTCAGGATTTAACCATCTACCCTAATACATTCATTCTATACCTATAAAGCTACAAGAAAGCCATTAAATTAAGAGGTATATGGGAAAAAGAGAACCTGTCAAAGGGATGATGGTAGGTACTCGTGGAGATGCTTGCAGGCCTTGGAATTGGTTCAAGATGCTCCTTGGATGATCCACAACCTTCTGTTTGCAAGAGTTGTTGATGGAAGATGCTTGTAGTGGAAGAAAACTCAAGTTGCTTCAACTTGAAGAAACCCCTTAAATGGCAATGTATCTCTCTCTTTCTCCTCTGACTTGACTCTCTATCACCAACCTTGAACTCTCTTCATGGCATTCTTTTTATAATGATCATTGGATGTGTCTAGATTCATCTAGAATGTGGTGGAAGTTTCTTGAAATTCTCCTATTATGGTATTTTGGGATCTCATGATATATCACCTCTAACCAACTTACACACCTTTTAAAATCTCATCACATGATAATATGGAATGGTAAGGAAGCTCACATGCCTTGTAATTACCTTGTGTTAAGTTTTCCAACATTGCCTTCTTTTTCAAGTAATAACTTTTCAAAGCATCACCCATTTTAAAGCTCCAAATCAAAATTCTAGCTAAACCAATGTTCTCAAAATGGTTTTTCCAATCAAAATGATATATTGGATGACCTATTTTGGATTTGTGGATCTTCCAAATCACTTTTCAATTTCAACTTTTCAAGTTTATAAGCCATTTTTAGTTCATTTTTGACCAATCATGTAATCTCATGCTATGAGCTTTTCCAACAATTTGTGACCTTCTTTCTAGACTTAAAATCACATTTTGAGCAAGTTTCATGTTTTGAATTTTTCCATTTGAGGCTTGGAAATAGGAGTTTTAGGCATTGGCTAAAATGACCTATAACTGACAAATGACCAAAATACCCCTGTCTTGCACAAACCATAAGTTGAGTTCCACAAATCCAATCAAGGACTTCTACCACTCAAATTAAAGCTTAGAAGATCCTCTCCAACATTCATGTTGACCAAGAAATCATAGGAATCCTCCTACTAGGGCAAAAGTTGTCTGCAAGTTGGGTGACTTTCAAGGACCCAGATTCACATACTTCTGCTGACCTGTAATTTGTCAAAACCATAACTTGAGCTCTGCAACTCCTATCAAGGACTTCCACCACTCAAATTAAAGCTAAGAACAAGCTATACAACATTCATGTTGTGGGGAGGATGAGATATCAATCACATCTAGAGCTAAAACTGCCAAATAGGGATCAAATTAGGGTTTTTTCACTGACAATCCCTGGAAACCCTAGCTTGAAACTTCTCAAACTCCTCAATCATGATGAGTTGGTCTAGGAATCACCTTTACAACATCTCTATTCATCATTCCATGATCTCATGGCCCTTGGATTAAGTCTCAACCTTCTCCAAATTTTCAGTTGACTTAGGGTTGACCCAGTCAAAACCCTAATTCTACCATTCATGGTTGAATCTTCTGAACTCTTGTATAATGACCTCTCTGGGCTTCATGATGGCTATCAATACATCTCATAGGCTTTCTCAAGACATCAAGTTTATTCTCAAAGTCTCAGAATCATCTGAGGAGCACCCACAACTCTCAAGCTATGAAGCACACACTCCTGGTTTCAATCCACTCCTCTGAGGATCTCTTGAACTTTCTGATGAATATATCAACTTTCAAACACTCAGATGGATAAACAATTGTTGGTCAAATTTTGGGGTGCAACAGCGGTTTTGCAGATAAAAATAATTTGCCAGCTTCTGTAAGCTCAACTCAAGGTAATAACTACTTCATTGTATAGTTAGTGTAATGGTTTTTTCTCAAGTACTTGTATGTTAGATTTCTAGTCTCATAAACAGAAGAGAGAACGGGAGGTTGCAAAATTTAATGGTCAAGTCTTGTATGTCTACGTCGCGGAACCAGTATTAGTCTCATTGGCTGTCCAAAAAGCCACAGGGATACTCCTGTGAACCCACCAGGGATCCAAAGACCCTAATTACGGTGGATTATGAATAAAAAAAAGTACAGTTGTGAGCATGTGCTTTATCTACATTTAACAAACTTTCACGTGTGAGGTATTACTTGCCTCATGAAATCATTTTAAGTCCTTGCGACTTAAAACTTTTAAGTGAATTACTTTCTTCACTGCTAGTATTTTTCTTGTTTTCACAGAAATTGAAAGACATCTTCTCTTTTAATTGTAATATACATCACATGTCTGAGTCAGAAAGCCTTTCCGGTGTTACTCACAAAAAGAAAGTAGTAAAATTCTGTCTGAGTTGGAAATTAATTTTTCTAAAGATAAACTTAGGTTGTGCGACATGTCTGTGTGAATGAAAAATAATATCTTTTATTTAGAAGTAAATTCCACACTATGAAGAGAAACCCGAACTGCAATTACAGATATCGACGATTCTTAATTGTCTAGCAAGCCATTCTGCATATATACTTTTGGCCACTGCGGGCATGTGATGTCGTGCAAAAGAATGACTTGTTTTCTCAGTCATTCTAATATCCAATGATAATATGCTGTTTATAATTTAAGACATACTATTACGGAAGTGGTTGTGCCTACAGCTTCTCTTTTGTAGTTCTGCATGTAGCTATTTTAATCTTATGTGAATCGAAAAGGATGGTAGACAGAAGGCTACAGTGAGACAAAACATAAACTTAATTAAAACAACCCATTCAACCTAATGTCCAGCCAGCCTTGTTATGTTACAATGATATATTGATGCATACCTGTTTGTTAAAATCTTTTGTTCTATTGGATGGTGCACTACTAACTTTTGAGTTCTTTCTTGTGACAGATGAAGGCAGCCAGAAACTGAACAGAGATGGATGTTCCATTGACGTACAGAAAAGAGGTATCTTTAAATTGTTAATAATCATATCATTATTCAAATATAAATGGTTTCTTATTTTTATTCTCTTTAAATTATATAGGGACCACTTTGTCTACCTTCATTGTGTGATGGGTTGAGTTGAGTTGAGTTGAGGGGGGGTATTAGGCATTTTGGTGATGAGTGTCGCTACTGCGAAAATCGGCGCCGGCTGAACAGAAGAGTCGCCACCGTGCGTTATTTATCCCACGGGAGGGAAAGGAAACGCTCAGAGTAAACCTCGCACAACACGGGAAAGGTATGGTCATCGCAACCAAAACCTGGATTCGGGAGTCGGTTACGCAAGGGGAAGGTATTAGCACCCCTCACGTCCGTCGTATTCGACGGGATCCACGCTTGTTTTCGGGTATGGATTGTTATTCTATCTACTCTAAAGGTCAGGGGTTAAAAAGAAAAGAGAATGAAAAAATAAAAATGACTCGGCAAAGTATCGCACTTTATGCCTACGTATTCTCGCCTGGAACGAGAAATCAGAGTCAACGTAGTTCACCTACCTACGGGAAAGGAGGGGAAGGTTGCTCGCTAGGATATCGCATCCTATGCCTACGTACTTCCACACAGCATGGAAGATCAGAGCAAACGTAGTTCGGGCCACGTACGACACAAACTTGTCTTGGTTGATTTTAGTCCTTCTGAAAAGGTTTTCTTGATTAACAGTCCCGGCGGACAAAAATGACGCTTTGATGAGTTCACATTCTTTTACGGAAGAAGTGTCTTTTATTGTGTTTGAAATCTTTATGTGTTTTTCTGTTTGTTTTGAGGAAGAAAGAGACAGAACTCTAACCTACGGTTGCGAAGGGAAACAAACTAACCTAATATTATCATGCATGGGTTAAGACCTAGTGTCTATCATGCTCCTCTCTTGCACAGAGAGAAACAGAGATCCTACGGGATAGGCAGAAACAGAAACGATAACAGATATAATAAAGCAGTAAAATGCATGGATGCAACAGTACAAGCGAGGCAAGGGAGTCCCACTCAACCTCGAACCTAGAAAACAATAGGCAAAAGTGAACAGACTTCACTTTCAACCCAACAGGGTAAACAGCAAACAATACAGTCAGGAAAACCAATCAATACATCAGAAATGAAATACAACAGCAAAAGAAACAGCATCAGCAGCTCTGAATCAACATCTGGCTTCAAGTAATCTCCAATCAGTTACAGGCTTCAACAAGCATCAATCTCCATCTTCATGGCCTTCAGGCAAGGGCTTTGATCATCAGTCTTCCATCTGCAATGGCTTTTCTTCAAGTTCAAACCTCCAGGATGAGGGATCAGTCACAGGAATGAATTGGGTGTTAAGCAATCAGTTGACTACCAAAGGTGGTGAACAGACTGCTTCTAACACAAGAGACATTTTCTCTCAAGAGTTCTATCTCTTAGACACTATCACCAAGCCTTCCAAAGGAAGGGGGTGAGTGTCTTAGAGAGACTCTGAATCACAGAGAAGAATGGATGCAGACAAGGCAATCCATGTTTGAGAAACAAGCTTTCTAATCTAGAGCTCTGCCTAGCTCCTAAACCCTAGTCTCCTCAGCATCTGCTAACAAGAATCTTCTCTTCAACTCTGGAAGTTGAATTTCAATCTCTGGATCTCCAATGGCTTTTATCACCTCAAGTCTTCAGCTCTCCCAAGTCCCCAGACAATCCCAATACCCATACAAGCAAGCAATAATCCCCAGAGGGCACACCACACCAGTCAATCAGATATACAGCATATCAATAGCAGTAGGGGGAATCCTGACTTTTTCTAAGGGATCTAATAACTACCCATAGCCCCTATAGTCCCATAACTAAACTATTCAAACCCTAAGTCCTAAGGGAAAGAATCAAATCTCCTAAGTCATCACCTAAAAACCCTAGTTTCATTCATGTTATTCAAGCTTACATTAATCACCTAAAATTGATTTCTAAAAATGGGAACTAAAATGAATCTACAAGTTCAATGTCTAATCTAAACAACCTAAAAAGAATGGATGAAAAATATGAAAGTATCTAATAGAACAAAAATTAATAAAATCATGTATGAAATGAAACCATTTAAAATGTCATTTATTTAGAAAATATGGGAAAAATATCAAATAAAAAATAAAATGCAATTTTTATTTTTTATAATTTTCTAGACATCCTAAAGAAAATAATGCAAAAAGAATGAATTAAAAATGATTATTTTGCTATTTATTATGAATTTTAGAAAATGCATGAAAAAATTAAAGAAAATAAAAGAAAATATAATGAAATAAAATGGAGGGGGTGAGAAAAGCAAGGAAAACAAACTAAGCGCGCTGGGCTTATGAAACTGGGGGGTGTGGATAGCGCTCTGAGCCCAACCCCCCAATTAATGAAACGCTGCGTTTCATTTCTTTTGAAATTTCCCTCCGTTTCTGAAATTAAATGGGAGCCACACGATGAGATGATTAAGTCAAATATTCTGGACGATCCAACGGCACACAGTCATCGTCCCCAATTGAGCTAGGGTTTGCAGAAAAACCCAGATTCCATGCACAACCTTCAAGCTTCTCACTCTCCCTCCACACGCCATGAAAACGCACGATGTAAAAAGCAAAATTCATCCACTTCTTCCCCTCTACAAGTCTATAACCATAGTTTACCTTAAAACTCACTCTATCAATCAACCCGATGAGAATAACAGTCATGCATCAACATTTTCACCTGCCACCAAGTGCTTCAATTCGTACCAAAACCTATCCTCATCTACTCTACATCTCATACTAGTCATTTTAGGCTATAAAGAGAGGATTATCGTGCTATGTTCCAAGTGTTATGAACCTCAACAGAATTTGTGCA
This sequence comes from Lathyrus sativus, assembly GCA_963859935.3. Lineage (NCBI taxonomy): Eukaryota > Viridiplantae > Streptophyta > Magnoliopsida > Fabales > Fabaceae > Lathyrus > Lathyrus sativus. The sequence goes on from OZ012741.1 coordinate 428,836,308, forward strand.
CCATGATCAAATCTCTCGAAACTTCCCCAAACTCATCCTATTCAGTCCTCTATCTTATCTTAACCATTCTACACTATCAAAACCCTACCATGCTACCTAAGCCATGCAAAATGAGCAGAGATACCAACCTGTTAAAAATGGAGAAACAGCTATGGAGATCTTCGATTCAATGTTTGCAGGGACTGGAAATTAATCCACACACCAACACTTTGATTCTGTATGCAAATATTTGGGCTCAAACTCCTTGTATCATGTGATTCCAATTTCTTGAACCTTGAATGATGAACTTTGTATGGCACTCTCCTTGATTGATTCAGCCAAATGAATGTGTGAATCACAAACTATGGATGATAGTGATGAGATTCAGATCAAGAATGATGAGAATTGGTGAGAAATTGAGGGAGTTTGAGAAGCTTATGCAAGAATGGGAAAATGAATGAAAATTGAGATTTTTTGACAAATGGGAGCACCAACCCTTGCATGAATCAGCTTGCATGAATATATAGATGATGTAGGAACCTCCTAGAACATTGGAGAAATTTCCCTTACACTTTCCCTTTTCAATTTGGATTATGTTACTTTCAATTCAAGCAACCATGGATAACTCACAAATTATGACCTAAGCTCAAAATTCCACTTTATCCAATGTTTTTAAAATGCCTTTTCCATTCAAAATGACCTATAATTTTGCATCATTTGGCCAAGATATGAAAAATACCATTTTTTAAGCCATTTTCCTTCATTAAATTCACCAATTTTGAAACCTTGCGCTATGGACATTTCCAATCTCTCATGGTCACTTTTCTAGACTCAAAATGTCATTTGGAGCAAGTTTTATGTTGTAAGTTTTTCCATTTGAGGCCTCCTTGTATGATTTTTGGGCATAGGTTAAAATGACCTGTAATTCACAAATGACCAAAATACCCTTTGCTTGCCAAGAGCATAAGTTGAGTTCCATACATCATATGAAGGCATACTATACCATTATAGAAAGCTAAGACAATGAGGAACAATTCTTATGTTGACCAGAAATTCATTTGAAATCTCCTTGAGGGGTAAAACTAGCTTGGAAGTCAAGTCACTTTCACAGACAAAATTTCAGATACCTCAGATGACCTGTAACTTGCAAGGACCATAACTTGAGTTCTACAAATCTCCTTGAGGTCTTTCACCACTCAAATTAAAGGTATTGAGATTCTCTACAAGTTTCATGTTGGCCAAGGATCCATTTGAAGCTTGCATTTTGACTTATCTTGCTTGGAAATTTGACCTAAACTAGGGGATTTTACATAGAAACCCTAATTTAGAAACTCCTCCTTTCCTTGATTTCTCTTGAATTCTTCTTAGCATAACAACATATCCTTATTCTCCATGTCAAATGATGAACCCCACATCCCTCCAATAGCCCTTAATGCCTTTAAATCAATCAATTGACCTAGGGTTGACCTAGGGTTGACCCAGATGAAACCCTAGTTGACTGTCTTCAACTGCAATTCTTGTGGTCACCTCAACAACTTGTTTTCCTCCCTAAATGACTTTCTAAGCCTCTCCTGATGTCTAGATGCTCTCCATGCCTTCCATTCACAGCTCACAACCCCCTTGTTGACCCTCAGATACCCTCAGATAGGGGATAGGCTCAAGGCTTGATCTGCTGAACTCTCTGCCCTCAAATTCTTTTCTGATGACTTGAATGAGATGGAATTAGGATAATATCCTCTTGATAGGCCTCTAGAGATGAGAATAATGATTGGTCCCCTGTTGAATGACTTGCTATGCTTATGATATGCAGATGGTTAGACTGTGTACATGACTCTATATGCAAATGCTAATGATATTGAAACATAAACCAAGTGATTAAGGTTGGGCAAATTTTAGGGTGCAACAGCTGCCCCTATTCAAGCGACTTGGACCCGATTGGGTGAAGAGCGAACGGCCTTCAAACATTCGAGGTACGAGACGGTTGAATACTAAGAAACCCGGAAATTTGCCAACCGCAGAAATAAACTGCACCCCTGTTTGGGTAACGACATCCACTGCCTGGATCTGACTGTTTGCAGCCGCTCACTGATCTCGTAACGACCACGCTGGGGATAACAGATTGCTTGCTTGTCCACATTAGGACTCTGTCTGTCATCAATACGAAGAAATCTCAACTAGAACCTGTCCACGTTAGGACTCCACTTGCTGTTAACCCAGAAAAATCTCGGCAACTCCGCTGGGGGATATTCCAATAAATCGTCCACGTTAGGAATAGACTCTTCCACGTTAGCAATAACACCATCCACGTAAGGAATCATCTCTTCTGCATCTGTCCACGTCAGGACTAAACTTTCCATCTTTCCACATTAGGATGCAATTTTCTTTTTCCACGTAAGGAGAACCGTATCAATCTGTCCATGTAAGGACTCCAGTACAACTCGATATGTCTGCGTCAGGACTCCAATCTTTCCGCGTAAGGAATACAACTTTGGTTCTGAACCTGTCCACGTTAGGACTCACCTTTCCACGTAAGGAGTACATCATTCTTCCACGTCAGGAATCAACTTTTCTTGAATCCGTCCACGTAAGGACCCCAATCTCTCCACGTAAGGAAACCAACTCTTTCCGATTTGTCCGCGTCATGACTACATTTTTCCACGTAAGGAATGCCATCTTAATCTGTCCACGTAAGGACTCCGCTCTTTCCACGTAAGGAATCCTCCTCCTATGTGTCCGCGTAAGGACTCAATCTTTTCCACGTAAGGAACACGATCTCCTTTCCCCGTAAGGAACCATTTTTCTGATTTGTCCACGTAAGGACTCCCATCTTTCCACGTAAGGACCTGAAGTTTCTCTTTCTCTTCCACGTAAGGAACACGCCTTCTTTCCACGTTAGGCATACTTCTTCTTCTGAATCCGTCCACGTCAGGACTAAATTTTCCGCGTAAGGAATCTATCTTCTTCTTCCACGTTAGGAATAACTTCTTTGATCTGTCCGCGTCAGGACTAAACTCTTCCACGTCAGGAATAATCTCTTTCTTTCCACGTCAGGAATCAATCTTGATATGTCCGCGTGAGGACTCAATCTTTCCACGTAAGGAAACCCATTCTTTTCCACGTAAGGAATCTCATCTTTCCACGTAAGGAATCTCCATCTTTTTCCACGTAAGGAAACTATTTTTCTTCCACGTAAGGAATACCTTTTGATATGTCCACGTAAGGATTCTGATATTTCCGCGTTAGGAATCAAACTTTGATCTGTCCGCGTCAGGACTAAACTTTTCCACGTAAGGAATCAATCTATTTTCCACGTAAGGAATCACCATTTTTCCTCGTAAAGAATAAGACTTCGTCTGGATCTGTCCGCGTCAGGACTAAACCCTTCCACGTTAGGAATGCACTTGTTTCCCCGTAAGGAATCCATTTCGATATGTCCGCGTAAGGACTCAATCTTTCCACGTAAGGAATACCAACTTCTTTCCACGTAAGGAATAAATTCGTCTTTCCACGTAAGGAGAACATCGTCCACGTTAGGACCCACCTTTCCACGTAAGGAATCACAATTTTAATCTGCCCACGTAAGGACTCCCATCTTTCCACGTAAGGAATGAACTTGCTCTTCCACGTAAGGAACTGAAACCTCTTTTTCCACGTAAGGAGTAGATTCGTCCACGTCAGGACCCATGTTTCGTCTTGATTTGTCCACGTAAGGACTACATCTTTTCTGCTGAGAAAATACATCTTGTCCCCGTCAGGACTCAGTTCTCCATTGATCCCAACTCACAAACTTCTTAGCACCGACGTGACAGCGAGTTTGAGGCGGACTCTACTGGGGATATTTGGAAACCAAACTACCGGACGCCTGTTCTGATAACCGGCGGTGGCCTCTGAAATTCTGATTCATGGAACTCCTGATGACAACTAACTCTGCCTGGGAATAAAGAGAAACTTATCCTGATAACTCTGTGGGGAATACGGCCGAAACTGACATTATCATTGGATGTCCCATGCCGCGATCTTGAATGTTTGGTAGTTCATTTGAGCAAGAGTTCTCTCCACCTGAACTGCTAGAGTACAGAAACTGCTTCAGCAAAATAAATGCTGAAGATAATGCCGACTCCGCCGGGGATAGCCAGATGCTACAGAATTATTCCAGCACAATAAATGCTGGAAGGGTGAAGTCAACCCTGCTGGGAAATTGGAAACTCAAACCAAACACCCTGTTGAGGTAACCCCCTGCTGGGGAATATAACTTTGCTGGGGAATAGCAGATGTGCACAGTATGATCGGACTTTCTGCTGGAGAGTGAACTGATATTACACAGTATCCCTGACAAAATAAATGACAGGACCCACCACCAACTCTGCTGGGGAGAGTCTTGATCTTCGAGTTCCACTGGGAGGAAAAACATTTGCTGGAAGGAGAGAACTCCGCTGGGGGAGAGACTATTCTCTCGGGGGAAATCCACTGACTCTGCTGGGGGAGAGTGAATGACCCTGTGGGGAAATTTGAACCTGTCTGAGTACAGCCTTACGATCTTGGAATCGTCAATCCCCTCTTTGCACAAGCTACGACTAGCTGGAGAGTTCGATCCTTCTTCAGGAGGAGCCTACGTGACCTGTGTAAAGGCTGAGTCTTTCGTCATTGCAATCTTTCGATCATCTTCCTCGTATGGTTATGAAACCTGTAACAACACAAACAAGACAAGACAAGCCTACGCAACCAAATCAACTCAGGTTAGTGACATTATTTTCAGTTAATTCAAAGCTTTAGCAACTGTTGGCAAGGGCCAGCGACGTTATACTCATGCTAGTTACATCAAACTTAGGCGTTAATCATGCACAAAACAGTAAAGAACAGTGTTAAGTACTGAATAACGTATTTATTGATTGGGCCCCTGAATGGGCGGAGTTTCGTACATGAGACGTAGCTCCTGAAATGAGGAAGCTACCCAAAGCAAATATACAAATATAGAAGTATGCACAAGAAGCATAAATATTGACAACTTAAATTTGTACACATGTCGGCAACGGGATGCAGATGAACACCACGAACTGATCCTCCCATGACTCGCCTGACCCTAATGCTTTCCCGGTATCCCCACTTCTGAAGAGATTGTATCCGATAACTGGTTCCTCAAATGTATTCTCCCGCATTGATGCTTATTGCAATTATCAAATTCGGACCGCAGTCATTTGCTTTTCAAATCCCTAACTTTTGCGTGAACCGCCCTTTACGGGTTTTCAGTTCACCGGGATACCCTTTTTTGCCGAAGCCGCCCAGTGTAGGTTTTCAACTTCGCGGGCGTACATTTTTTCAATTTTATCCCTAATTTTTGCCCGAACCCTTCATTCTGTTTTTGGTTCGCCGGGATGCCCCATTTTTGCTTGGACTCTCTTTTTTGTCCAGCGGGTCTATTTTAAGCAAAGTATTTTTTAACTGCGTCCGAATTCACAGGCGACGTGAAGTCTTCTCCGTCCATGGTGGACAACAACAACACTCCTCCTGAAAAGACTTTCCTGACAACGTACGGCCCTTCGTAGTTGGGGGTCCACTTGCCCCTGTGATCTGCTTGCGGCGGGAGAATCCTTTTCAACACAAGGTCGCCCGTCTGAAAGCTTCGCGGATGTATTTTCTTGTCGTACGCTTTCTTCATTCGGCTCTGGTACAAACGACCGTATGCTAGAGAAGCTAGCCTCTTCTCATCCATTAAGCTCAGTTGGTTCAATCTGTTTTTTACCCATTCTGCCTCGTCTAGCTGAACGTCTCGCAACACCCTCAGAGAAGGGATCTCAACTTCCAATGGTAATACCGCTTCCATTCCGTATACCAACGAGAACGGAGTTGCCCCGGTTGATGTGCGTACCGTCGTACGATAACCGTGCAAAGCAAAAGGTAGCATTTCATGCCAATCCTTATAGGTCACCACCATTTTCTGAACGATCTTCTTGATATTCTTATTGGCCGCCTCAACAGCGCCATTCATCTTGGGTCGGTAAGGGGAGGAGTTGTGATGTTCAATCTTGAAATTCTGACAGAGCTCCTTCATCATTTTGTTGTTCAGGTTTGAACCGTTGTCCGTGATTATCCGCTCGGGAATCCCATATCGGCAAATGATATCTCTCTTGATGAATCTGGCCACCACTTGCTTCGTTACATTTGCGTAAGACGCCGCTTCCACCCACTTGGTGAAATAATCGATTGCTACTAGGATGAACCGATGCCCGTTAGAAGCTGTCGGCTCGATCTTTCCAATCATATCGATTCCCCACATCGAGAATGGCCATGGCGATGACATTACATTTAGAGGACTTGGAGGCACATGGATCTTATCAGCATAGATTTGGCACTTGTGACACTTCCTCGCAAACTTGAAACAATCAGTTTCCATGGTCAGCCAAAAATAACCTGCCCGCAGCAGTTTTCTCGTCATAGCATGTCCACCGGCATGCGTACCAAAGGTACCTTCGTGTATTTCTTCCATGAGAAGCTTTGCCTCTTTTTCGTCTACACAACGCAACAGTACCAAATCGTGGTTCCTTCTGTATAAGACGCCATCCGGGTTCAAGTAGAAATTGCCCGCTAATCTCCTGAGAGTCTTCTGATCTTGACTGGATGCCCCAGCCGGATACTCTTTATTCTTCAGGAAATTAAGGATATCGAAATACCATGGTTTATCGTCAGATGCTTTGTCAATAGCAAATACATAAGCTGGCCTGTCAAGCCGAGAGATAATGATTCGGGGAGCTTCGTTCCAGAAGTTGACTTTGTACATGGAAGACAAAGTGGCCAGGGCGTCAGCCATTTGATTCTCTGCCCGCGGTACGTGATGCAATTCAACCTTATCGAAGAAAGGCAACAATCTCCTTGCATAATTCATGTAATGTATCAAGTTGGGCTGACGTGTCTCCCATTCCCCTTTGATCTGATTCACCACCAGAGCTGAGTCTCCGTATACGTCCAGATGTTTGATTCGCAAATCAATGGCTTCTTCAAGCCCCATTATACAAGCTTCGTATTCGGCCTCATTATTGGTAACAGCAAAGGTTAGTCGGGCAGTAAACGGGATGTGCGACCCGTGTGGCGTGGTGATGATTGCCCCTATTCCGCTACCATAAGCATTCACAGCTCCGTCAAATATCAACTTCCATTTGGAACCCAATTCTGGTCCTTCGTCTGGCAACGGCTCTTCACAATCTTTCATCTTTAAGTACATGATATCCTCGTCAGGAAAATCAAATCTCATCGATTGGTACTCTTCAATAGGCTGCTCCGCCAGATACTCAGACAGCACACTCCCCTTTATAGCCTTCTGCGAGACGTATTGAATATCATATTCAGTCAAGACCATCTGCCAACGGGCAATTCTTCCTGACAACGCCTGCTTTTCAAACACATATTTGATAGGATCCATCTTCGAGATGAGCATGGTTGTATGATTCAGCATGTATTGTCTCAAACGTTTGGCGGCCCAGGCTAGCGCGCAACAAGTTTTCTCAAGCATTGAGTACCGAGATTCGCAGTCTGTAAATTTCTTACTCAAATAATAGATCGCATGCTCTTTTCTACCGGTCTCGTCGTGTTGACCGAGAACACAACCCATGCTTCCCTCAAGAACCGTCAAATACATTATCAAGGGTCTCCCTGCCACTGGGGGTATCAAAATAGGAGGCTCCTGCAAATACTGCTTTATTTTATCGAACGCCTTTTGACAATTTTCGTTCCACGTTACAGCTTGATCTTTCTTCAACAGCTTGAATAATGGTTCGCACGTAGCAGTCAGGTGAGATATGAACCGGGCAATGTAGTTCAACCTCCCTAAAAACCCGCGCACCTCTTTTTCTGTTCTAGGCGTCGGCATTTCTTGAATTGCTTTTATTTTAGCAGGATCGACCTCTATTCCTCTTTCGCTTACGATAAATCCCATGAGCTTACCCGATCTCACCCCGAAGGTGCATTTATTAGGGTTCAGCCTCAGCCTGAACTTCCTAAGCCTTTTAAATAACTTCAACAGATTCACCAGATGCTCTTCCTCCGTCTGGGATTTGGCAATCATATCGTCAACATAAACTTCGATCTCTTTATGCATCATGTCATGGAAAAGAGTCGTCATCGCACGCTGATATGTTGCCCCAACATTTTTCAAACCAAAGGGCATCACTTTGTAGCAAAATGTTCCCCAAGGCGTTATGAAAGTAGTCTTCTCCATATCCTCTGGCGCCATTTTAATCTGGTTATAGCCTGAAAAGCCATCCATGAAGGAGAATACGGAGTATTGAGCGGTATTATCAACTAACACGTCAATATGCGGAAGTGGAAAATCGTCTTTTGGGCTTGCTTTATTCAAATTTCTATAATCGACACACATTCGAACCTTGCCATCTTTCTTTGGCACTGGTACGATGTTGGCAACCCATGAGGGATACTTTGTCACAGCCAGGAAACCAGCGTCCCACTGTTTTTGAACTTCCTCTTTGATCTTCATTGCCATATCTGGTCGAGTTCTGCGAAGCTTTTGTTTGACTGGCGGGCAGTCTTCTTTCAGTGGCAGGCGATGCACCACCATGTCCGTATCGAGCCTTGGCATATCTTCATATGACCAAGCGAATACATCATTATACTCTTGAAGCATTTCAACCAGTCTTCGCTTGATATCACTCTGCAGTGCGGCTCCGATACGAATATTTTTCTCAACCCCTTCCGACCCGAAGTTGATAATTTCAATGACCTCATCGTGAGGCAGAATGGCTCTTTCCTCTTGCCTCACCAACCAGGACAGTTCTTCAAGAACGTCGCTATCTTCGACAACCTCTTCTTCGGCCTGGAATACCGGGTGCTCGAAGTCGGGACGAGTCATAGGTGGTTCAAAGATGTCATCTGAAAATGTTATCCTGCAAAAGAATGGTTAAGTGCTTCAAAATGCGTATAAAGCGAATAACCACGTTGCCATTTTATTGAAAAATATAAAACAAGAAAGACAGGGATTACAGTATTTGCACATAAAAAAAAACGCCGTTTATTTAATGATTAACACGCAATGTTCATAACAACACAGCCCTAAGCAAATCCTGATGCCCCGGGCAAGACATCAGATTATCCAACAATTAATAAAGCAAGGCATTACTGTTTAAAAGTCACAGAAACAAGCTCCTGAATAGACCAGTTGCACAGTCCTTGTCCTGGCGTGCTTGGCTGAATCCAGGCATCCATATCACAGTCGTTGTCTCCTTCATCAGACTCCGAAGCAGCATTGACGGTCTCATGACATACTCCACTGGCAAGGATGGTGACTGGCCCTCTGAAACGGGGTGCTCCCACGGACTGAGTTGATGAAGACGGTTGGTATCCCAGCCCGAACCGGTCCATCTTCACAGGAATGTCCAGCACTTTGCCCCAGCCCTTTGCTTCTCCTGCTTCTACTAGAGCTTGAGCCTCTTTGTACGATGAGACAGCTATCTCTGGCACTTTGCTCGGCCCGGGACCTTTGTCCTTGATGCGCAACCCTTCAAATGCCTGGAAGGGTGTTTCGTGGATCTCTCCGTCGACTTCCACATATTTAAATGACGATAGATGGCTGACCAGAATGTCCTCTTCTCCGCATACAGTGACTACGCTGTCCCCGACCATATATTTCAACTTCTGATGCAGGGTGGACGTGACTGCCCCTGCCCCATGAATCCAGGGTCTTCCCAGCAAGCAGCTGTACGCAGGCTGTATATCCATGATATAAAACTCCGTTGCAAACACTTCCGGCCCCACCTGCAGAGGCAATGTGATTGATCCAAAGACTGTTCTCCGCGTGCCGTCAAACGCTCTGACTACCAAATCATTGGGCGTACACAAGATTCCTCTAACATCCAGCTTCATCATCGCCTTCTTGGGCAGCACATTCAAAGACGATCCGGTGTCAACCAATACGTGCGACATTACTGATCCTCTACACTCGACAGATACGTACAGTGCCATATTATGATCTCTCCCTTTAGGGGTCAAGTCAAAGTCAGTAAAGCCCAGGCTGTGGCCTGCATTCACATGTGCCAACACTCCTTCCAACTGATTCACGGAGACGTCTTGGGGTACAAAAGAAGTATCCAGGACTTTCAGCAAAGCATTTATGTGAGCTTCCGAACATAACAGCAATGATAGGATAGATATTTTGGACGGCGTCTGCTGCAGATGCTCCACAATCTTATAATCACTTTTTCGAATCAAGCGCATGAACTCTTCTACGTCTTTCGATGCCGATTCTTTATCACTTGCTTGCGCTGGGGCATTCTCAACTGCTTTCCCTTTTCCTTTAGCTACTCTTTCGGCCTCCACTTCAGGGGATATAAAGATCCTACCACTCCTTGTCATGCCTCCTGAACCAACAACATTATCCACAGTCTCAGCTGGCTGCTTGTTAACCTCAATTTTTATCCCGTCACAATATACTTCCAACCCATATGACCATGGGACTGCTTTCGTGTTCTCGTACGGGATTGGCCCGACCTTAGTTATGGTGATCGGTGGGCGCTGAGCTGGCGCTGCAATAGTGATTGTCTTCCGAGGAATCGTTACCGTGGCCACATCATTCCGATCATCTGCCACTGCCCCTGCGGGCTCTTCCGCTGCTGCTTGGTCAAACTGCAATGTACCTTCATCAATTAAAGCCTGAATGCCTTTCTTCAAATCATCACACCCCCCAGCTAGGGTCCAACATTCTAAGCAATACTCGTTACATCCTGGGAAAACACCCCCTTGCAACAGTCGGCTCTTTATCTCGCTCAGCGGCGTCTTCAAATCTTCAACATTCATAATCAGATTCAACCCTTCCTCAGTCAGAATGGCGTTTGCCCCATGATTAGGCATGGGTTTCTGTACTATATTCGGACCTGCCGTTCCGAAATTGATAGTCTTATTATCCAAAAGGTCCTGCACAACATGCTTAAAAGCGTGGCAACCTTCTATATCGTGGCCCGGAGCCCCAGAATGAAACTCGCAGTGCCGGCTTGCATCGTAACCAAACGGGGGAGCTCCTGTTATCGGTGCCAGAGTTCTTTTCTCTACCAGGTTCAATCCCAACAATGTCTGCAATAAATCGGCATAGGTTGAGGGAGGCTTTTCAAACACTCTTCTCGGCTTACTACCCTGGAATCTTCGCTGAGCTTGTTGCGCCCCCTGCTGGGGCTGCTGCTGTTGCATTGGCTGTTGCTGCACCGGTTGCTGTTGCTGGAGTGGTTGCTGTTGATACGGGATAGTAACACTCGCCACCTGCTGCGGCTGACGATATTGACCTCGTCCCCTGCCTCGGCCTCGGCCTCGGCCTCCAAATACTGCGCTTGCCTCGCCCTGACGGCGCCCACCATAAGCTTTCCTATTACTGCCGGATGCAGTTGATTCCTCGACTTGGAACTTTCCTTGCTTAATATTACGTTCAATCTTTTCTCCCATCAGAATCAGGTCTGAAAAACTGGCCAGAGACGTGTGAAACAACATGTCATGAAACAGACCTGTGAATGTGCTGACAAACATGTCATTCATTTCCTTATCTTCTACCGGAGGACGGACCCTGGCAGCCATATCGCGCCACCTTTGCGCGTACTCTTTAAAGCTCTCCCCCTTCTTTTGCAACAGCCCGGCCAATTGGACCCGATTGGGTGCCAAGTCGCTGTTATACTTGTAGTGAGCTACAAATGCCTCAGCTAACTGCTTCCATGTCTTGATATCAGTTGGCTCCAATCCCATGTACCACTCTAGGGAAGGGCCCGACAGACTATCCTGAAAGAAATGCATTAGCATTCTTTCATCAGTTGAGTATGCAGACATCTTTCTGTAATAAGCTCGTACATGCACTTTTGGACAGGTGTCTCCTTTGTACTTGTCAAACGCAGGAGCTTTGAATTTAATTGGCACCCTCAAGCCAGGTACCAGCCCCATTGTTGCCATGTCCAAACCCACATCACTTTGGTTTAGGACTCCCCTCATCTGCTCTTCCAGCATTCGGATCTTCTGGGAATCATCCATCGGCCCTTCGAAACCTCCGCCGGAGAAAGCGTCCTCCTGCTGATCTTCTTGCCACATACCGTTTCCAGCCCCATATCCATCATATCCATTATTACGTCCAGCTCTGATCTGATTCATCCCCGGACCTCGGCCTCTGTTGCCGTACCCTTGAACACCTCCAGCAGGACCAAAAGCCATAAATCCAGTACCGTTTCCGTTTCCAAAGCCTCCGTAACCCTGATTGGTCGTGCCATAACCATCCTGCCCAAAGCCTTGAGCATTAAAGCCATACTTCCCAGTGTTATCGAATCCCTGATCGTTGAATCCGAATCCAGCATTGACGAAGCCGTTGCCGCCTAGATTATCACCCAAATTGACATCACCCAGCCCAACATTATGGACAGCAGTCTCATTTCCAACTCCGGCGTTACCGTTTATAGCAGCGGTAGCGTTGTTGACATTGGCGGCGGGTACATTGACTACAGGTGGAGCCACTGGCGTGGGAGTGCCGTCTCCATGAACAGTATCGACCCGTACAGACTGATGATCCTCGTTACCATGACCAGCGTTTCGGGCCAACAGAGGCTGGACCATGGCCTGCAAATTCTCCTGCCCTTTCGCAATAGCTTCCATGGTCTGCATGAAGAGAGCGAGCTTCTCGCGCACATCTTGCATCTCGTTCTGCATTTGATCCATGATTCTTCGACAGTTGGTGCGGGTAGAATAGCGGTGCGGGTGCTGACTTGCAATCCTGTTAAGTACCTTCAAGAAAGCAGTAAATAAGACACTTATTCAAAGATTACCTGTAATGCAATATGAATATGAATGCAATGCAATGTGTCTGTGCTTTAGGGAAATTCATTCCCCCAGTTCTAGTGTGAAGGTGCCTGTGCAGTGACAGTGTTGACAATAGGAATACCAGAGTTGAATCAAAGAAAGCCTCATATATTGCTGAGAAAAACCTGAATACAATGTCGCTGAAAGTACGATAAGAAGGCATGACCTCAACCAACAATCCTGGTGATGGTCAGCACTTATGCAAATAAAGCATACAAGTTACTACAAGTTACTACATGAGACGATCAAATCCTCCCGAAAGTCTGGTACTCTTCTATCAACTTCTTAGTCTCTGGGTGACTTGGTCGATCAAGCAGCCCTTCAACAAGTTGGTTTCTTTTCTTAAGAACACGGCGCACGTCTTCAGCAGTTTCTTCCCATGTTGCTTCTCCGAAGCAATCTTCTAGCTTTCGCTTCTGAGACACCGCTTCATCTCTGGATTTGATTGCTTTGTTCAGTGCATGCTGGACACTGTACCGGGTCATCACTTCTTCCTCGCACTTCTTGATGCTAGACTTCAACTTCTCTTCGAGGTCGGAGATCTGCTGCTTCAGCTTATCTTCCCTCTTCTTATTGTTGGTGAGAGTGGCATTCCAAGTCTTATTGCAAGAGGAGATTTCTCGGTGTGCTGCGTCAAGCGCCTTCTTTTTGGCTTCCAGCATGTCATGGGAGCTTCTGAACTCTTGCCCCAGACGTTCACGCTTTTTCTTTTCCTCAGCCAACTCAGCCCCTAACCTGTTTAACAGCTCGATCTGTTGTTGGAAAGCATATACGGCCTTGTTTTTCTCACTGCGTACTTGAGCTAGCTCTTGCTCTAACCCTTCGTTGATCTTCATCAAGGCTTCTTTTTCTCTCACAATTTTCTCATAGACTTCCCTAGAAACAGTAGTTGGCTCCGCTACCGGAATAGGATCAAGAACTGGTGCATCTGGAAATGGCATCCTCAACTGACTAGCTCTTTCCTGAATCCAAACCCTGTAAGATGCATAGTCCTGGCAATCGTTCTTACCTAACAGTGGTTTCCCCTTGCGGTTAATACGTGTCCAGGCGTGTTGCAGCTCAGCTAGCAACTCTCCCTTCAAATCACCTGTGAAGTATAGAGATTCCTGTACTTCTTCCTCCTGAGGTGGATTCTTCAGTGCATATCCGAACTGGCGAATGAATAGAGAAGGGTTGTAATTGATACACCCTTTTCTTCCTATCAACGGCACATTAGGGTACCCAGAACAACTGAAGATGAGCTCAGATCCCAACAGGTCTCGATCAAACCACTCCATATCTTCCGACGATAGCCTCATCAGGCGCTCTGGCCAACCAGCTGGGACTGTAGTCTCTGCAACAGATCTTCTCTTAGGAAGGTGACTCTCAAACCACCTACTCAACAAGGGTACACACAGATGAACATTCTTCCCTCTTCCATTCTCATTCTTGTAATGCAGTGAGTGGTAGAGATCTCCGAGTAAGGTAGGTACAGGATTACCAGCGGCAAACAAGTAGAAGGCGTCGAAGTCCACAAAATCCGGTATATTGGGGAACAGTATTATGCCATAAATGCACAAAGCCAACACAGCATTGAAAGCAACCCAGCACCCGCTCTTGGCATACTCCTGGGCTTTACCCACTAAGAACTGAAGTGAGAAGCCTGGAACTCCACGGGAAACAGTAGTCACCAGTTCAGAAGCATCAATATGCAAAGCTTTTGCCAAGTCCTCCGGCTTGGGCTTGGCGTCATAATGAATGAATGGAACCTGGTTCTGCACGGGCAGCTCAACATACTCAGCGTATTCCTCCAGGGTTGGTCCCATAATGAAGTCAGAGAACGTAAAGCACCTCAAAGCAGGGTCGTAGAATTGCATCAAAGCATACAGCCCATCTAACTCTACCTCTGTAGGTTTGCACACCAATCTCAGTAGTCTACCATAGCTCATCCGGAAGCTCCTACGAACACCCTCATCAGCAAGAGAGATCAACCCGAGTAGAGGAACAATATCAGGAGTAGGCAATTTGTAAGCAACCGTTCTCCTTAAGCTAGTCATGATCAAACACTCAGAAGTCTGGGCACTAGAACTAGGGAAATGCAAATGCACCTGCAGCACAGACACACGTTAGTGAAATGCAAATGGTAATGGATATGCAGTGATGCAATGCAAGTAACATGCAACAGGGACCAAAGCTGTAGCTGAATAGCCTGAACCCAATCAAGAAAGGTCTCAGATAGACCATCCAGAAGTCCTCAAGCCCTGGTCTCAGATATACCTCAAAC
The DNA here is from genome assembly GCA_963859935.3 of Lathyrus sativus. Lineage (NCBI taxonomy): Eukaryota > Viridiplantae > Streptophyta > Magnoliopsida > Fabales > Fabaceae > Lathyrus > Lathyrus sativus. The sequence goes on from OZ012741.1 coordinate 428,851,372, forward strand.
AAAGCTCCAATATTGGTCTCTGATAGACCCCATAATCATAACCTGAATGGTCTCTGGCAGACCTCAGATCATATCCCCCACTGGTCTCTGACAGACCTCAGAACACATCTCCAAATAGTCTCTGACAGACCTCGGAACACACCAACTGGTCTCTGACAGACCTTAGAACCCTCCATAAATATCCAAGATCCTGATCAACAAACCGGTGGTCTGAAGGTCTAGTTACCTGCATAACCCTGAATCCCCTCACAGGTGGGTGGCCCTATAACTGGCACAAGGTACGGCATCCTATGCGGTCGTCGGCGTCACAGACTTTCAGGGTTGATGATACGATTCCCAGAAGGAGTGGCATCATCAATTCCTGAAGAGGCCTCACTTAGCCAACTTCCAAATGATCGGTCCCCAGAGTCGACAATCCAACTAACCAGCAACCCACGCCAACCAAAGGAAGGGGCAGGAGGCCAACCAGAGGAACCTCGTCTGAGTGTAGATTTCATGGGACACCGAAGCAAGCAAAGCAAGCGGGCGCCCACTAATTTCTACTCTAATTCTAGGTGCACTCAAGCCCAGGTCCGGCTTATCTCTCAATATCAGAACACCCGTCACACCCCAGATACAGCAACAATAATCAATACATAAAGCTGAAAATACAAGGTTAGAAATATAAAATAACTCCATACAAAATCCTCGACGGGAAAACAAGCGCTAGGATTGACTCTCTCAAGGGACGTTGGATCCCAAATGCATAAGAACCATCGCAGTCCTTAGCAGCCAGGGACGTTGGGTCCCCAGCAGAGTCGCCAGCTGTCGCTACTGCGAAAATCGGCGCCGGCTGAACAGAAGAGTCGCCACCGTGCGTTATTTATCCCACGGGAGGGAAAGGAAACGCTCAGAGTAAACCTCGCACAACACGGGAAAGGTATGGTCATCGCAACCAAAACCTGGATTCGGGAGTCGGTTACGCAAGGGGAAGGTATTAGCACCCCTCACGTCCGTCGTATTCGACGGGATCCACGCTTGTTTTCGGGTATGGATTTTTATTCTATCTACTCTAAAGGTCAGGGGTTAAAAAGAAAAGAGAATGAAAAAATAAAAATGACTCGGCAAAGTATCGCACTTTATGCCTACGTATTCTCGCCTGGAACGAGAAATCAGAGTCAACGTAGTTCGCCTACCTACGGGAAAGGAGGGGAAGGTTGCTCGCTAGGATATCGCATCCTATGCCTACGTACTTCCACACAGCATGGAAGATCAGAGCAAACGTAGTTCGGGCCACGTACGACACAAACTTGTCTTGGTTGATTTTAGTCCTTCTGAAAAGGTTTTCTTGATTAACAGTCCCGGCGGACAAAAATGACGCTTTGATGAGTTCACATTCTTTTACGGAAGAAGTGTCTTTTATTGTGTTTGAAATCTTTATGTGTTTTTCTGTTTGTTTTGAGGAAGAAAGAGACAGAACTCTAACCTACGGTTGCGAAGGGAAACAAACTAACCTAATATTATCATGCATGGGTTAAGACCTAGTGTCTATCATGCTCCTCTCTTGCACAGAGAGAAACAGAGATCCTACGGGATAGGCAGAAACAGAAACGATAACAGATATAATAAAGCAGTAAAATGCATGGATGCAACAGTACAAGCGAGGCAAGGGAGTCCCACTCAACCTCGAACCTAGAAAACAATAGGCAAAAGTGAACAGACTTCACTTTCAACCCAACAGGGTAAACAGCAAACAATACAGTCAGGAAAACCAATCAATACATCATAAATGAAATACAACAGCAAAAGAAACAGCATCAGCAGCTCTGAATCAACATCTGGCTTCAAGTAATCTCCAATCAGTTACAAGCTTCAACAAGCATCAATCTCCATCTTCATGGCCTTCAGGCAAGGGCTTTGATCATCAGTCTTCCATCTGCAATGGCTTTTCTTCAAGTTCAAACCTCCAGGATGAGGGATCAGTCACAGGAATGAATTGGGTGTTAAGCAATCAGTTGACTACCAAAGGTGGTGAACAGACTGCTTCTAACACAAGAGACATTTTCTCTCAAGAGTTCTATCTCTTAGACACTATCACCAAGCCTTCCAAAGGAAGGGGGTGAGTGTCTTAGAGAGACTCTGAATCACAGAGAAGAATGGATGCAGACAAGGCAATCCATGTTTGAGAAACAAGCTTTCTAATCTAGAGCTCTGCCTAGCTCCTAAAACCTAGTCTCCTCAGCATCTGCTAACAAGAATCTTCTCTTCAACTCTGGAAGTTGAATTTCAATCTCTGGATCTCCAATAGCTTTTATCACCTCAAGTCTTCAGCTCTCCCAAGTCCCCAGACAATCCCAATACCCATACAAGCAAGCAATAATCCCCAGAGGGAACACCACACCAGTCAATCAGATATACAGCATATCAATAGCAGTAGGGGGAATCCTGACTTTTTCTAAGGGATCTAATAACTACCCATATCCCCTATAGTCCCATAACTAAACTATTCAAACCCTAAGTCCTAAGGGAAAGAATCAAATCTCCTAAGTCATCACCTAAAAACCCTAGTTTCATTCATGTTATTCAAGCTTACATTAATCACCTAAAATTGATTTCTAAAAATGGGAACTAAAATGAATCTACAAGTTCAATGTCTAATCTAAACAACCTAAAAAGAATGGATGAAAAATATGAAAGTATCTAATAGAACAAAAATTAATAAAATCATGTATGAAATGAAACCATTTAAAATGTCATTTATTTAGAAAATATGGGAAAAATATCAAATAAAAAATAAAATGCAATTTTTATTTTTTATAATTTTCTAGACATCCTAAAGAAAATAATGCAAAAAGAATGAATTAAAAATGATTATTTTGCTATTTATTATGAATTTTAGAAAATGCATGAAAAAATTAAAGAAAATAAAAGAAAATATAATGAAATAAAATGGAGGGGGTGAGAAAAGCAAGGAAAACAAACTAAGCGCGCTGGGCTTATGAAACTGGGGGGTGTGGATAGCGCTCTGAGCCCAACCCCCCAATTAATGAAACGCTGCGTTTCATTTCTTTTGAAATTTCCCTCCGTTTCTGAAATTAAATGGGAGCCACACGATGAGATGATTAAGTCAAATATTCTGGACGATCCAACGGCACACAGTCATCGTCCCCAATTGAGCTAGGGTTTGCAGAAAAACCCAGATTCCATGCACAACCTTCAAGCTTCTCACTCTCCCTCCACACGCCATGAAAACGCACGATGTAAAAAGCAAAATTCATCCACTTCTTCCCCTCTACAAGTCTATAACCATAGTTTACCTTAAAACTCACTCTATCAATCAACCCGATGAGAATAACAGTCATGCATCAACATTTTCACCTGCCACCAAGTGCTTCAATTCGTACCAAAACCTATCCTCATCTACTCTACATCTCATACTAGTCATTTTAGGCTATAAAGAGAGGATTATCGTGCTATGTTCCAAGTGTTATGAACCTCAACAGAATTTGTGCACCATGATCAAATCTCTCGAAACTTCCCCAAACTCATCCTATTCAGTCCTCTATCTTATCTTAACCATTCTACACTATCAAAACCCTACCATGCTACCTAAGCCATGCAAAATGAGCAGAGATACCAACCTGTTAAAAATGGAGAAACAGCTATGGAGATCTTCGATTCAATGTTTGCAGGGACTGGAAATTAATCCACACACCAACACTTTGATTCTGTATGCAAATATTTGGGCTCAAACTCCTTGTATCATGTGATTCCAATTTCTTGAACCTTGAATGATGAACTTTGTATGGCACTCTCCTTGATTGATTCAGCCAAATGAATGTGTGAATCACAAACTATGGATAATAGTGATGAGATTCAGATCAAGAATGATGAGAATTGGTGAGAAATTGAGGGAGTTTGAGAAGCTTATGCAAGAATGGGAAAATGAATGAAAATTGAGATTTTTTGACAAATGGGAGCACCAACCCTTGCATGAATCAGCTTGCATGAATATATAGATGATGTAGGAACCTCCTAGAACATTGGAGAAATTTCCCTTACACTTTCCCTTTTCAATTTGGATTATGTTACTTTCAATTCAAGCAACCATGGATAACTCACAAATTATTACCTAAGCTCAAAATTCCACTTTAGCCAATGTTTTTAAAATGCCTTTTCCATTCAAAATGACCTATAATTTTGCATCATTTGGCCAAGATATGAAAAATACCATTTTTTAAGCCATTTTCCTTCATTAAATTCACCAATTTTGAAACCTTGTGCTATGGACATTTCCAATCTCTCATGGTCACTTTTCTAGACTCAAAATGTCATTTGGAGCAAGTTTGATGTTTTAAGTTTTTCCATTTGAGGCCTCCTTGTATGAGTTTTGGGCATAGGTTAAAATGACCTGTAATTCACAAATGACCAAAATACCCTTTGCTTGCCAAGACCATAAGTTGAGTTCCATACATCATATGAAGGCATACTATACCATTCTAGAAAGCTAAGACAATGAGGAACAATTATTATGTTGACCAGAAATTCATTTGAAATCTCCTTGAGGGGTAAAACTAGCTTGGAAGTCAAGTCACTTTCACAGACAAAATTTCAGATACCTCAGATGACCTGTAACTTGCAAGGACCATAACTTGAGTTCTACAAATCTCCTTGAGGTCTTTCACCACTCAAATTAAAGGTATTAAGATTCTCTACAAGTTTCATGTTGGCTAAGGATCCATTTGAAGCTTGCATTTTGACTTATCTTGCTTGGAAATTTGACCTAAACTAGGGGATTTTACATAGAAACCCTAATTTAGAAACTCCTCCTTTCCTTGATTTCTCTTGAATTCTTCTTAGCATAACAACATATCCTTATTCTCCATGTCAAATGATGAACCCCACATCCATCCAATAGCCCTTAATGCCTTTAAATCAATCAATTGACCTAGGGTTGACCTAGGGTTGACCCAGATGAAACCCTAGTTGACTGTCTTCAACTGCAATTCTTGTGGTCACCTCAACAACTTGTTTTCCTCCCTAAATGACTTTCTAAGCCTCTCCTGATGTCTAGATGCTCTCCATGCCTTCCATTCACAACTCACAACCCCCTTGTTGACCCTCAGATACCCTCAGATAGGGGATAGGCTCAAGGCTTGATCTGCTGAACTCTCTGCCCTCAAATTCTTTTCTGATGACTTGAATGAGATGGAATTAGGATAATATCCTCTTGATAGGCCTCTAGATATGAGAATAATGATTGGTCCCCTGTTGAATGACTTGCTATGCTTATGCTATGCAGATGGTTAAACTGTGTACATGACTCTATATGCAAATGCTAATGATATTGAAACATAAACCAAGTGAATAAGGTTGGGCAAATTTTAGGGTGCAACAATGAGTATACTTCCAAACTTGTTTTACAACAAAAGTTCTAGCAATACACTCTCTTTTGAATACTTTATCTTTTATTGGATGTAATATATATTTGTCCCAAGATTTTGAGAAGCCGTCCCAACTGTTGACTTATCCCTGGATGTTAAACAGAGAACACATTCTATATCCACTGAGAAGGCCACATTTTCGGCTAGCGATGAAGATTCTATTGCCGATGTGATGGAAAGACATGATGAATTTATCAGTTCAATGCAGAGTCGTTCATCTAAGTTGAAGGTATTGGTGATTGAATTTGTGATTTTTATGATTACTTTCGTATTGGCTTTCTGTTACTTGTATAACGAGTTAGAGTCTTTGCATTATATTAAACCTCAAACAAGTTGGGGTTGTAGGATGACAACCTGGATGGACATGACTAGCTTCAGCATCCTTTTATTTATTTTTTCTTTTATGACAAAAGAAGATATTTTTTAGGTAAGTGGAGAAAAACAAGATTAGAGGAAAACATATCTGTTGAAATTTTATGGACTTAAGTGGAAGAAAAATAAATAAATCATAATATATACTATTGACATATGTTTTGCTCAATCATGTACTACCATCGACAAAGCAAATACTGGTATTTAAAGTAACTCTGGATGTTTAATCCTAATGGAATAAGAGTTTAATCCTAATGGAATAAGAGAATGAATAATGATTAATGATGTATAGAAACCACACTTTTGAGATCATCCAAAATACTCTTGAAAATATTCTTGATATTCTATTTCGTACATTGTTTTCTTCCGGTATACCACAAACAAACTGGTGTGCTCAAGCCTAAAACTTGTCTTCGGAGCAATATTTGTCAATAAATGTTTATCGAACGAAAAAGCCCTTCTAAAATTTCTGATAGCCAAATACAACAAATAAAGTTAAAAGACCACTTTATAGCTTAAAAGACGAATTGTTAAATATTTACCTCTGAAGAATTTTACTAAACACGCTAAATAATAACACGTTTTATACAAAAACACGCTTTTAACTGAAGATTCTTCTCTATGGACCAATTTGAAAGAAATTTTTGTAACTAAGTGAAGTCTACTGCCAGTGATAGATTTGATGAATTTTGAAACCATTGTATTTCAGGTGGTCTTCGGACGCTGGGAAAGAAATGATGTTACAGAAGTCATTAGCACAATGGCAAAGATGGGTGATCATGTTGTAAGCATTTTGAGTTGCTTGTTTTCAGTTACAATTTCTCAATTTTGTGTGTTCTTTTATGGCATATTGAGTTCTAACAATACTTTTATTTAATTGTATTTATCCCAGGTAATTGCTGATATTGTTAGCATTATGATGGAGAAAATTGATATGGTCACACTTGACTTGTGTACAAGTCTTCTGCCACTTCTAAGTGACCTTTTACAAAGTGAAATGGATAGGTAAGTGATGTAATCCTTTTCTGTTTTTTGTTTGACATAAATTGAATACAAAAAAGTCTGTATTAATTTGTGGATATATTTTTTCTTGTCATCTTAACATTATTCATTTTTTCTCTACAGGCAGTTGACATTAAACTCCTTGGATCCCTTAATAGAGACGACTTAAAGAAAATTTGCAGTGAAAATTTACCCGAATGGATATCTTTCCCTGTATATGAGCAGGTATGACTATCATCTGTTGTTGTGATACTTAGCTTTGCACTGAAATGATATTGCAAATGGTTCTATCATATTATTAGGCATTAGCAATGCATCAAATGAAGCTGCAAACTTTAAGTTTAGAAACTTCATTTATTGTTTCTTGGTTTCTACACTATGTCTGTTCTCTATGTATGATCCTTTCTATATTTTAAAGCAAAATATGGACTGCAAAAGCAGTGTATGACTCTTGTTGATGGGCTTTTTCAGGTGAAATGGCTAAACAAGCTGCTGTCCAAATTGTGGCCATTTGTAGCAGATGTGAGTAAACTTGTTTGTATAATAATCTCGAACAATGTGTGTGATGTTTACTGATTTCTTACTAGATTTATTTTCTAGTTTAAATCTTGATGTTTTAGTTATTTATGTAGTATGTTATTTAATATACTCTGCAATAATTAAAATTAGTTTGTTTGTTTGTTATGAATTACATTGCTTCTTCTAACAGCCCAATTCCGGTTTCTTAATTGTAACCAAGTTTAGAAACTCAAAAACCACAAAATCTGATTCTGGTAAAATCTATGATGAGAAAAGAGTGGAAAAATTTAATCCGAAAATGATTTTATGTATTGATTGATTTGCATCACAGTTCAGTATTAGTATCTTATCTATGTATATGTTTAACAACTTTGCTAATTTATGATTAACATTCTAACTAATAACTAACTTCTCTACTGTATACCTATACTATGAAGCTCACATAGCCGCGTCTCAATCAAAAGATTTTCAGCTGCACTTGAAGCAATGCTTGATATTCTGCTACAGGGATTGATTTGGTCACTATGATCTGCATCTTGAATCACCACAAGACTAGATTAGGACTAATAAACACACATGAACAGAAGGTGGAATTGCAGTCCATGGACCTCTTATATCTGTTATCACCGTGACCCCAAGTAAGTACTAGTTTTCATATTGTTTTGATTTCATAACCTTCTGCTAAAGGGCTGAAGTTGTTACTTAAGTTCAAACGAACCACTGCTGTGCAGAAGCTGGTTTTAGGAGGTTTTGATGAATGCTGGCGTGGAGGAGTCTCGTACAACAGGTTGAAACTGCATACTGGATTGTGGCTCTCACGGAAAACAAATGGAAACATAACTAATTGAGAGTGATAAAGCTTGACAAAGAAAACCTGCTCGGAGTTGTCGTTGAGGTTTACGTGCATGAAGAAGGTAGTACGGTTTGAATTCCGTTCTACATTAAGATTGCTCAAAAGCACATTCTAAACCTGAATGATAAGTCAAATCCCTTTGTTGAAATGCAGGTTGAGTGGACATGCTGCTGCAATTCCGTCTTTCATGCTTCTTTCTATCTCGGCTTGGTTTTTTGTCGGTTGTAGGTTTTTTTCATGGCATATCACCAACTTTAATTAAAAATAGATACTATGTGTGGTATTATTTTACTTATTGTACTGATTATATGTGTAAAATGGCGTTATAACTTAAATAACAAAATGACGTTATATATATGTGTAAAATCAACTTGAACTATTAACGCATACATATTGTACTGATTACATTGCATTAAAAATAGATACTATGTGTGGTATTATTTTACAAACATAACCATACAATTCTTACACAGTATCAGTAGTTTTATTTTACAAAATGGCGTTATTGTAGTATCAGTAGTTTTATTGTCCAGCCATATATATATATATATATATATATATATATATATATATATATATATATATATATATATATATATATATATATATATATATATATATATATATATATATATATATATATATATATATATATATATATATATATATATATATATATATATATATATATATATATATATATATATATATATATATATATATATATATATATATATATATATATATATATATATCCCATAAAACACCATCTTATAATAGCGCTTTGTTAGAAAGTGCTATCAAACTTAAAGCAATTTACCGGTATTTTAATAGCGCTTTGTTTGAAAGTGCTATCGAATATGTGAATTATAATAGCGCTTTCTTTGAAAGTGCTATTAAATATTTGTCTTATAATAGCGCTTTATTTGAAAGCGCTATTAAATATGTGTATTATAATAGCGCTTTTTTTGAAAGTGCTATCAAAATTAAAGCAAATTAACGGTGCTATAATAGCGCTTTATTTGAAAGCGCTATCAAATATGTGACTTATAATAGCGCTTTTTCAAAAGCGCTATTAAATACAGGTACTATAATAGCGCTTTTTCAAAAGCGCTATTATAGTACCTGTATTTAATAGCGCTATTAAAAATTTTGTTTTACAATAGCGCCTTGATTAATAGCGCTTTAAAGCGCTATTAAAAAGCAAAAAAAGCGCTATTAAAAAACTTTTTTGTAGTAGTGTTCCCTGACTTCATTCTGGCTCCAACTGTTGCACCCCAAAATTTGACCAACATTTATTTATCAATCAAGTGTTTGAAAGTTGATACCTTCATCAGTAAGTTCAAGAGATCCTCAAGAGAATTGGTTGAAACCAGAGTTGTGTGCTTCATAGCTTGAGAGTTGTGAGAGCTCCTCAGATGATTCTAAGACTTTGAGAATGAACTTGATGTTTTGAGAAAGCCTATGAGATGTCTTGATAGCCATCTTGAAGCCCAGAGAGGTCATTATGCAAGAATTCAGAAGATTCAACCATGAATGGTAGAATTAGGGTTTTGACTGGGTCAACCCTAGATCAGCTGAAGATTTGGAGAAGGTTGAGACCCAATCCAAGGGCCATGAGATCATGGAATGATGCATAGAGATGTTATAAAGATGATTCCTAGACCAACTCATCATGATTGAGGAGTTTGAGAAGTTTCAAGTTAGGGTTTCTGAGGATTGTCAGTGAAAAACCCTAATTTGATCCCTATCTTCCAGGCAGTTTTAGCTCAAGATGTGATTGATATCTCATCTTCCCCACAACATGAATGTTGTAGAGCTTGTTCTTAGCTTTAATTTGAGTGGCAGAAGTCCTTGATAGGAGTTGCAGAGCTCAAGTTATGGTTTTGACAAATTACAGGTCAGCTGAGGTGTGTGAATCTGGGTCCTTGAAAGTCACCCAACTTGCAGACAACTTTTGCCCTAGTAGGATGATTCCTATGATCTCTTGGTCAACATGAATGTTGAAGCGAATCTTCATAACTTTCTATAGAGTACTAGAAGTCCTTGATAGGATTTGTAGAACTCAACTTATGGTTTGAACAAGACAGGGGTATTTTGGTCATTTGGCAATTATAGGTCATTTTAAGCAAAGGCCATATCTCCTATTTCCAAGCCTCAAATGAAAAAACCCAAAACATAAAGGTTGTTCAAAATGGTATTTTAAGGCTAGAAAAGAGGGTGTGAAAGTTTGGAAAAGCTTAGAGCATGGATTTTTAAAAGTGGTGCAAATGGCTTGTAAATGGCTTATAAGTTGAAAAAGTTGAAAAGGAATTTTGGTTTGGGAGATCCACAAATCCAAAATAGGTCATCCAATATATCATTTTGAATCCAAACATCATTTTAAAAACAATGGTTCAAGTAGAATTTTGATTTGAGGTCTTAAAATGGATGTTACTTTGTAAAATTCATGCTTGCATATTAAGGAACCTTTGAGAAACTTGGCATAAGGCAAGGTTTAGCTTGTTTTTTCACTCATTCAATCCGAATATCTCATGTAAGGAGTTTTTGACACAAGATTGAAAGACTTAAGGCATGAGATAAGGGATATCCAATGTATCACTTCAAGAGAAATTCCATGACTTTCCATGACTTTCTAAATGATTCTCAAAGTTTCTAGATGAGTCTAGACTCTTCCATTGGTTTCTATATATTGGTTAGATCACAATGTGGTCAAGGTTGGTGATGGTTGATGTTGAATCCATTTTCAAATCATATTGAATTTTTTTTCTCCATTTTTCCCCACACTTTCACATACTTTGAATTTCCATTTTTTCAATCCTTTTTTCTCTCCACTTTTTGATCCTTTCTCATTACCAATTAATTCAATATACTCCATAGAATTTTTCCATCAATTTTTGAGAAGTTTTTAGTGCAACACCATTGTTGTAGTAACACAAAAAAGTAAGCTCCACCTCAAAATCCAATTTTCGTTTTTCCTCCATTCCAAGACTTTTCTTCCATTCCAATACCTCTACCATGAATCCTTGAACCTTTCCACATAATTTTCTTGAAGCTTTGGTGGTTCTTTGAAGCTTTAAGAATCATTTTTTAGAGGTACTAACAAATCAATATATCTCAATAATTGCTAATCTTTCTTGTGCCATTTTTGTAGCATTACATTCCTCTCATCCCCCACATGGATTCCAGTACAAAAAAAAGGCATTTTCATGACATTTTTGGTTCTTGAAAGTTTGAGATTCATATACGGTTTTTGAGTTAGAGGCTATTTCAAGGGAAAATAATGGTATATTTGGATTCCTCTCGAAAAATCCCACAAGTTTCATCTAAGAATCATTGATTTTCGTTGAGAATTGAAAGGGTTAGGGATTGATGGACATGGATATGCAAGCAAGGTTTCACGTGTTCTTGTGGCTGCATTTTCCTCTTCAAAAATTCAAAAGGAAGAAGATATAATCGTGGCCGTCCATTGGTGTTGAAATGTTGACTTTGTCTCCTCATCACATGGCCAGGAATAATCCACATGCGCGGCCACCTCATCCCTCATTAATTGAGGTGGCACACCAACTCAGCATTTTTGACCCCCCCACACCCCTGTTCGATTCCTGGCCATGACAGTTTTTATTTATTCACTCATTTCCTTATGTTTTCTCATGTGTTCATGCTATTCCATATGTTCTTTTATTTTTCTGTTTTATATGCTGACTTCAAATAACCATAAAAAATAAGAAAATTAGTCTTTTTGATCCCCAATTTTTTGTGCTGAATCTTTAAGATGTCTAGGAGTTAATAAAACTGGAATTATAATTTTACCATTTTTTGACATTTTCTTTGGATTTTTTACATTTGGGTCGTCATAAAAAGGCCAATGCTGGTGCTATCATTTTGTTGAATTTCTTTGACCTATCAAAACACAATTTAAATGTCAATCTTTTTGCAGGGATCTCATACACACGTTGAGGTATTGTGATATATTTTTGTGGGAATTTTATTGTACCATTTTAATTGGTTTTGGATGCTTTCTTTAACATGCTCCACTTTAATCTTTCCTTTGGTATACATGAGATATCTTGCAATGTTTTCATCTTGTTTGACCATTTATCTTTGGATATTTTTGTGGTATATCTCACCCCTGGTTTGTGGCTTGATGTAGGGCATTGGAGATTTTTATTTGAATTTTTTAGCACATTTTTCTATTTTTCTTATGTTTTGTATTCGAACTTGTAATTTGGACTTCCGAACGAACTTTATTTTTGTTAAGGCTCCAACGGCCGCTTTGTGTTTGCGTGATGAACTCCGTGGCTTATATTTCTTATTGTAGATAGGTTATAGGTATTGGAAGACCCTTAGGTGGCTGTTATTTGTATGTGTAGCTTGCCCGATTATCGACTTGTTTGCATGATAGCACGTTGCGATTCCAAATAGTGGATTACGCGTTTCATTCGGAGTTTTCACTCGATTCTTTGCATATGATCACTTGGTATTTTCTTATTCCATCCATGAATGGGCTTGAGGTTGAGATGAACCTTCCTCCCTCACTTGCATTGCATGCATTTTACTGTTAAAGCTGATGCTTTTGTCTGTTTTGGCGTATCATTGACATGATCCCTTAGGACTCTCATTTCCTTTGATAAGGATTTGATGATAGACTTTTAGGTTGAAACCTATGCATGACAACATCTAGGAGTTCCCTGTTTAAACCTCAACCATAGGATGAATCCATGGCATGACAACAGTAGGACTTGATAGTCTCCCTCCTAGTTGGGCCTGTTCTCTTCTCATCTCGAAGCAGTTTAAAATACAGTAATCATGAATGATTTCTTTCGTACGTTACGAGCCTTAAGCTATCTGAGAAAGGACGCATTCCCTCTCAGGTCATAGTCTCTAGTGCGGTTGAAATCGCAAACATAATAAAAAACACTTCTTTTAGAAGATAAGCCGTAGTTTCTCGAACTACGTGAGCTCTGATCTCTCATACCTGTTGAGAGTACGTAGGCACAAGATGACGAAGTCTTGGCGAGCTACCATCCCCCATAACCCTTCGTAGCCCGAACTACGTTTGCTCTGATCTTCCATGCCGCGTGGAAGTACGTAGGCATAGGATGCGATATCCTAGCGAGCAACCTTCCCCACCTTCACCCGTAGTAGGCCGAACTACGTTGACTCTGATTTCTCATTCTCTGATGAGAATACGTAGGCATAAAGCGCGACGCTTTGCCGAGTCATTTTCTTTTCTTTTTCAGCCAGCCTTGATAGGTAGATAGATTATAACCAACCCGTCCAAGTAAACAAACAAGCGAGGATCCCGTCGAGTACGACGGACGTGAGGGGTGCTAATACCTTCCCCTTGCGTAACCGACTCCCGAACCCAGACAATGGTTGCGATGACCTTGTCTTACCCTTTTTCGTCAGGTTTTTCCGATCGTTTCCTTTCCCGCTCTGAGGGATAAATAACGAAAGGTGGCGACTCTTCTATTTTGCCGGCACCTTATTTTCGCGCAAGCGACAGCCGGCGACTCTGTTGGGATATCCAACGGTTCCCTGCGAGTCAATCCTACCGTTTGTGTGTTTACCTGTTGGGTTGCGTTTATTTATCGTTTTTTACTTCTCGCACTTTATTTCCCGCATTTTATTTTCAGTATAATATGATTATTTGTGCTGTTGTGGGATGGGAGTTCTGATGAGTGAGAAGCCGGACCTGGGCTTGAGTGCACCTAGACTTAGAGTAGAGATTAGTGGGCGCGCACGTGCTTTGCATGTCCTAGTGTCCCGCGAAATCTACACTCAGACGAGGTTCTTCTGGTTGGCCTCCTGTCCTGCCCTTTGGGTGGCTCGGGTTGCTGGTTAGTTGGATTGTCGACTCTGGGGACCGATCATTTGGAAGTTGGCTAAGTGAGGCCTCTTCAGGATTTGATGATGCCACTCCTTCTGGGAATCGTATCATCAACCCTGAAAGTCTGTGACGCCGACGACCGCATAGGATGCCGTACCTTGAGTCAGTTTAGGTCCATACCTGTGAGCGGGCTGGGTTTATTGCAGGAAACTTAGACCTTCAGACTACCTGGTTTTCTTGATAGTGAATCAGTTATGTTGGTACCAGAGTTCTCAGATGCAGGTTTGTCTGTTCTTGATAGAGCAGGTTTGATCAGTGTATCGTCATCAGCGGTTTGTTCTTGATAGGGCAGATTTTGAGTGGGGTCTGAAGATCTCATAAGCAGATGTTATTTGTTCTTGATAGGGCAGATTTTGAGCGGGGTCTGAAGATCTCGTCAGCAGCTGTGTGTTTGTTCTTGATAGGGAAGATTTTTGATTTGGGGTCTGAAGACCTCATCAGCAGATATCTCTTGATCATGCATCCGGGGTCCTTGTTATCAGACATTTGCTCTCGACAGAGCAGAATGTTGATCTTATATATATGGTCCTGTCAGAGGGTCGTTCTTAGCAAATCAGATCAGTAGTCTTACACTGGGGTTTCTGTCTCATCAGCGACTGTTGATACCGAACCTCCACAGCAGTTACCCGGATATATTATTGCATGCCTGCATTTTGCATTAGCTCGCATATTCATGTTTGCATTCCATTAGCATGTGTCTGTGCTGCAGGCGTGTTTCGTACCCTGATTCTGGTGTCCCGAGCAATATGAGATATTTTCTTCCATGAATGGATCCAGTCTTATCATTGCATTGACACTATGTTGGCACGTTGACACCAGAATTAGGGGTGATCTCCTAAACGTACAGACACCCATGGCATTAGCATAATTCATCTTGCATGGCAGAAACCGGGACTTGTCTTCTAACCCTTGTGTTTGCAGGTTTGACTCAGAATCGAGCAGCTCAGACTAATGGAGCAGGTACAAGTTGAGTTGGGGAAAATCCAAAGCCAGTTGGGGCAGGTCATGAATGACATACAGGCAGTGCGCCTGGACCAGCAAGTACTCAGAGAAGAGAATCAGCAGCTGCAGAATCAGTTGAGCTTTCTCATGGGAGTGGTGAGAAGTATGCTAAAGAAGGAGAGTGGTCAAGCACCCCAGGAGGAGACCAAAGTGCTTCCCCCATTGCCGTCAGTGCCACCTGTGCCGAAGCCAAGTGGACTTCATAGATCCTCTACACAGCATGAAACTCAAGACCTGTCTCGTCAGCAGCCGCGTCGGGCATCTCAGAATAACCCTGAAGGTTATAATCAAAAGAAGAAGCTACTTGATAGAGCTGTGGACCCAATACCTGTGAGTTATGCCCAGCTGTTGCCTCTGCTGGTTCAGAACCGTGTTCTCAAGCTTCGGACCTCAGATCCACCAGATGACGGGTCACCAGACGTTGATCTCAACATACATTGTGATTTCCACTCAGGAGCACCGGGGCACCATGTTGAAACATGCAAGGCTCTCAAGAATAAGATTCAAGACCTTATTGACTCAAGGGCGATTAGGCTTGTGTCGGGCGGCATGAGAGCATCGGGAAAGTTCATCCCGTACCCCGCAGAAGAGGTGAATGATTTCACTCCTTTGCCTGAAGCTGAGAAAGATCTTGAATATGTCCCGCGACCTTTGGTGACTGCATCGCCTCGCCCGCAGTTTCTACCTGGATAAAGTTCAAGGACGCAAGCGCCTAAACGAGAGACCGTCGCCATTCAGAAACGACGACCTCTTGCTCCTGGGCGGAAAGAATACCAGCACCAGGATCACAAGAGACCTCGCAACCACTTAGAACGAAGGAATGCTTCTTCCCATCCAGTGCCTGTTCCGTATAGCCAGATTCTCTCACAGTTGATTCAGAACTCTTTGGTGGAACCGAAAGCTCTCAAGCCCGTGCCAGAGCCTTACCCTCCAGGGTACAATCCTCATGCTCAGTGTGGTTACCATGGTGGATCTCCGGGGCATTCAACTGAAGGTTGCAAGGCTTTCCAGGCGAAAGTGCAACAATTGATCGACCAAGGGTGTATTTCCTTTCCAGACGGAGTTTTGGTTGTACGTGACAACATCTCAGCTGTTTGAGCTCGCAGATTCAGAGGGTTATTTCCAGAAGCCAGTGGTCCAGACAGGTAGACATCCTCAGCATTGGCAGTCCTAGGACTTTTTATCATTTGCATTTGTAGTTTCTTTTCTGTTAGTTACTACTTGCTGTTAAACATTGTTTGTGTCGAATAGTGATGTTAATAAAGTGACGATGCATCTTTCTGAATTAGTTATGTCGTTGTCACTCATTTACTGCATTGCACTGACACTTGCATTTTATTCACTTCACTTTATTACTATGATTAGCGATGAGTGGAGGGAGGATGATGAAACTGAATACTCATAACCGATGATCGTATTGCTTTCAGATAAAACCTTGCCGATGACGTATAAGGCATTGTTTCAAATCCCTAAACACCGGAGAGATAAGGAAGAGAATCCCTTGTTAACCACTTCGAGCCGAGAAGTAGGAGTTTCTTTCGGACTTTCTAACCCTCACATCTTAACCCGGGGCAGGGTAGTTGTCAGTTAGCTTGATCGAGCGTTCAAGTCTTATAGAGGAGTGTTGCCCTTCGAGGACCAATCACATCATATTCCTATCCAGAGGTCGTACCTCATCAACCACAATGATTAAACCTCACCAACCAGGAGTGAGACAGTTACAAGCCTCTCGAATAAATCCAGACAGCCAGTGTCGCACGACTTGTTCCAAAAGAAAAAGAAAAAGAAATAAGAAAGCCCGCTAAGTAAAAAAGAAAAAGCTAGAAAGCAAATACTTAGGCAAAAAATCAGGGCATCCCGCTGGACTTCGAAAGAAAAAAAATCGAAAAGAACTTAAAAGGAGTCAGTCCAGGCAAAAATTAGGGAATCAAAAGAATGAAAAAGAAAGGATATAAAAAAGGGAAAAATCCTCGAACAAGGACAAAGTCGTGTAGATACAGACACCGAGAACGAAAAAGGAGTAACTGTCACTCCGAAACACCTTGCGAATTCTTTAACCAGTTGTTCTCAATGTTCAACATACCTCTCGAAGAGGAGAGCGCTCGAGCTAAGTTAACTAGACTTTAGGATCGGAGGTCATCACGTAGAAGGGGTGGGTACAAATCATAATTTGAGCCAAATATCCTTTGTTTCACGAACCGTGAACCCGACCACGATACAACCCTTAAAAGACCTAATTGAGGCAGGGTTTATTCTGAAAGCGCATTACGATAAGGTTGAGTAACCTGACTCCTTCCTGATTTGCTAATCATATCCTTATTGTATTTTTCACTTATTACATCAGCACTACGTTTGAACTCTTCGGTTCATTCGTCACTCACTAGCATGACACGTAAATGAGTGACAGTACAACATTTTTTCGAAATTTGCATGAACACTGCATTAAAATTACCATTCGTGAATAAACAATTTCAATTGCAGGTTGGTAGCTGACATGAAGGGACTTCAACAGGGAATAGTCAATCAGGACTGAATCGTCAGAGGTCTGGATCAGAATGGTATGCTGCGAAGCCCTGTGAATTTGGGGCAATGACTTCCAGCGAGTTTGGAATCAGTTTGTTTGAGGACAAGTCCCGGAGCATCAGTTGATTATGGGGCAGTTCATGCAAGAAGCAGGTGGCCGGAAGTGAATCTTCTCGAGACCCAATCAGGGGCAGTTATCCAGAATTCTTGCGATTTAAGGGCAAATCCCTCCAGTGTTCGATCAGAGCATGTTGAGTCGCTCATCGCTCGTTCAGGGGCAAACTACTTCAGAGGTATTGAAGCCGACCATGCTGAGAGTTGATTAGTTGAGGATGAATCCTCCCGTTGTGCAGATGCTGGGGCAAGCCCTCTGAAGATTATCTTGTTGCCAGTTGTTTTCGGCTCAGAATGAATTATTCCCAAAGGTCGGACTGGGGCAAGTTGAATTGCGCTGGGGCAAGTTGTTCAAATGAGTTTGTTCACCCTAGCAAGAATTGAGTATCGGGGAATCGTGTCATTACCCTGCCAAAACCTGAACCTTCTGAAGAAGCCTTGCGGTCATTGGATTGCTATCCTACAGCATAACCTGTTACTTGACTCCATGATTGGTAGCCTGTATTCCCTGTGTCGACGTTGTTGAATCAGGATTGTTTCTCAGCAGAGATGTACAGTTTGAGGTTGTTCCCCCTGTACAGTTTGAGATTGCAGCAGATTGAGATAGCGTTTATCCCTTATCAGATCAGGGTCAAGATTACCCTCAGCAGACCAGGATTGATATCCCCGAAGCGGAGCGAGTCCTCCTTCTCCAGCAGAGTTCAGTAATCTCTCCTCCATAGAGTCAGAATCAGAATAGTGAGCATTGATATGTCTCCCCAGGCAGAGAGGATTATCTTCCCCAAGCAGACGCATCCTGAAGGAACGTCACCTCATCAGCTGAGTCAAGGGCCGAAGCTCATGTCCCCCAGCACCGGGTCACAAGTGCAGATTTCATAGAAATGTTCGGGTGCCGAAGCTCGTGTTTTCCCCAGTAAGGTCGCCGAAGCAGGTGCTTCCCCCCCAGCACCGGGTCACAAGTGTAGGTTTCATAGAAATGTTCGGGTGCCGAAGCTCGTGTTTTCCTCAGTAAAGTCGCCGCAGCAGGTGTTGCCCCAGCACCGGGTCACAAGTGCAGGTTTCGTAGGGAATTGTTCGTACGCCAAAATATGAAGTAACTAATGGCGCCAGACTGAAGTCTCCAGCGGAATTGAGATTCCCCACCAGAGTTGTACTCTCTCCTGAAGTTGGATGATTCCCTCCTCCCCCAGTAGAGTATTGGAACAGCTGATGTTGTATTCCCCTGCAGAGTTGTACTCTCCCCCGAAGTCAGATGATTCTTTCTTCCCTAGCGAAATTGAAATTCCTCACCAGGGTCGTACTCTCTAGTGAAGTAGAATGATTTCTCTCCCCGGCTGAGTCCGCAGAAAAGCAGAATCCTTGGAAGCAGTTGAGACCTTGAGTGGATATTCCCTAGCAGAGCGTGGGGCAGCTGATGCTGTATTTCCCCAGAGTCGCACTCTCTCCAGCGAAGCAGAATGATTTCTCCTTCCCCAGCCGAGTTTGCAGATATCCACGAGAGCCGAATCCTTGGAAGGTGATCAGACCATGTTTAGTTGTTTCCCCAGTGGGGTGTTGAGCAGCTGAAGTTGTTTCCCCACAGGGTTGTTATCCCCAGAAGATTAGCCGAGACGGCCACGCAGTTTATTCTCGCGATTGATATCAGCAAGTCTGGTTTCTCGTAGAGCTTCGTCCCCTGCAGTAATCAACTGAAGTTGTTTTCCATGCAGCAGTCCGCGGAAGATCAATTCCCCAGTCCGAGTCCGATTGATATTGGCGTGCAGCGTTCTCCTCAGCAGGATGACTCCTCTATCTGAGTAGTTCTTTCTCCTTGACAGGAGGAATTCCTCTTCCCAGCATTTATTTTGCTGACGGGATTGCATAGCATTGTGCATGATTGCATAGCATTTAGCATAAACGCATAGCATTACCACCGTGTGGGGCATGGAGCCGAAGCATATGCATCATAAACATGATCTAGGTTATTATCACTCTTGTTTTACAGGTGTCCCGCCGAAAGGTCAGTTGCTCAGGATGATTCCCGACATTCTCCCCAACGAAGCCATTTGCTCAAGATGATTTTTGAGATCCCCAGCGAAGTCTTCAGTTCGAGATGATTCTCGAATCCCTCAGCAGGGTCGTTTGCTTAAGATGACTCTTAAGACCTCAGCGCAATTTCCCGAGTTGTTTGCTTAGGATGATTCTTGGGCTCCCCAGTAGCGTCCCCGGCGAAGATCGCCCAGGACAATGCCTGAAACTCCAAGAGAGCCGAGACCCCAGCGAAGTATTCAGTTCAGGACGATTCTCGGAATCCCCAACGGAGTGGAGGTCTTTTCCCCAGCAGGTGGTTGGCACTTCCCCAGCAGCAGGCAGGTAGATTGATATCCCCAGCCGAGCACAGCCATGAGTGGCAGATGAAATATTTCCCCAAGCAGATCCAGCAAGCTGAAGTTTGTTTATCCCGTAAGTTTGAGACTTAATGACGTGAGTGTCTCGTAGCCTGAAGGCTATGTTCCCCAGAAGGGTCGTTTCCCAGAGAGCCGTTCAGGGCATTTATCGCTTTCCCCATGCAGAGTATAGCAGAGGATAGTGTGTTGATCAGCCTGATGTGCTGTGTTCTCCGGAGGAGTCCGTCATCCTCAAGTGTAAGCCCAGTTGAGATTGGCAGAAAATGCGGTTCCCTTGAAGGGTAGCTCTTCCTCAGCGTAATGGTTACTCTCCCCGAGTGGATGATTCCTCTTTCCAGCATTTATTTTGCTGGGGCATTTCCTTGCATGATTGCATAACATTTACTCAAAAGCGTAGCATTCCGTTTCGCGCGGAGCATTACGCCCATTTTTCCAACATTGCATATGAAGCCTGAACCAGGTGGTTACCGTGCTCTCGAACAGAAGTACTTGCTCCCCAGTAAAGTTGGTAGGAATCGTCTGAGTGAGCTCTTTCGTTATTCTCCAGCAGTTGTTGAAGTCGTTTGGGTGAACTCTCTCGTCTTTCTGCAGCAAAGTCTACAAGGTTGTTTGGGTGAACCCTTCTTCCTTTTCCCCAGTGAGTCGTCAGGATTGTTTGGATGAACCCTCATTCCTCTCTCCTCAACAGAGTTGTTAACCTGGTGATTATGTCCGGTGACCCGGTATGTTTGCTTTTATTTAGCAACGACTTGACAGGATGTCAAGAGAATAGCAGCGTGATATGTTTGCTCAAACCGTGATGTCTAATCTGAAGATTGACTTCGTGAACGCCTGAAGGCGATATCAGAAGGTTCCTGTGAGCTCAGATGCCCTTGTTGATGAATCAACGTGTGGCTGAAGACAAGGTTCCAAAGTGTGTATATATAACAAGGTGATCCGTGTTGGCCTGAAGACCAAGTCAGTTACCCTGAGGCGATGATTGATTGCGATCAAGTGAATAGTGTTTCTTCTGATTGAAGTCGAAGATGTTTCTCCAGCTGAAGCGGAGTTTGCCTGAAGGCAAAGTGTTTGAATCCCCAAAGAGTCATGAATGGCTCAGAATACCATTTCTCTGACTGAAGTCACAGATTTCCCAAGCTGAAGCAAAGGTGCCTGGAGGCAAGGTTATCCCCAAGGTCATGAATGACCTAGGATTCATTTTTTCGGACTGAAGGCCGAAGTATATCCCTGACTGAAGTCTAGGATACTCTGTAGCAGAGGCGGAGTTGCCTGAAGGCAGATCCATGTATCCTTGAAGGCCAAGGACCATTTCTTCAGACTGAAGTCGAAGATACCTCCTGCAGAGTTGCCGACGGGCAAAGTTTACATCCTTGAAGGCCAAGGATGTCTATCTTCAGAAGTACTTGAAGATTTTTTCTAGCTGAAGATGGAATCGCCAACGGGTAAGGTTTATATCCTTGAAGGCCAAGGACATCTATCTTTAGAAGAACTTGAAGATTCTCCAGCGGATCTGGAGTGGCCAGGGGCCAGGGTTTCATCCATCCTTGAAGGCCAAGGATGCTTATCTTCAGAAGTACTTAAAGATCTTTTCTAGCTGAAGCTGGAAGTGGCCGGGGGCCAGGGTTTCATATAGTTTTGATGTTGAAGTTCTACGGTGGGCAGTGTGCAGTAGTATTCGGATGTTCGTTATGGTTCTGAGGGTGAACCCCAGATCAGAGCATGCGTAGTTGAGTCTCTCATTCCCAGCGGAGTAATTTCAAATATGCAAGTGTACCCTTTGTTCCATTTACCAGGGGTGAACCCCAGGTCAGATTCGTTCAGTGTTGTATTTTCTCCAGCGGCGACGCGGGGTATTTTGGATTTGACGGCGAGGTCAGATTCTGTTTGTTTCCGACGGCGAGGTTGGATGTTTGTTCGACGGCGAGGTTGAATGTTCGTTTTCAGATTATGTTTGTTTGACGACGAGGTCAGATTATGATTGGTTCGACGACGATGTTGAATTTGTCCGGCGGCGAGGTTGGATGTTTGTTCGACGGCGAGGTTGAACGTTTGGATTTGACGGCGAGGTCAGATCATCATTTGTCCGGCGGCGAGGTCAGATTATGATTGGTTCGACGGCGATGTTGAATTTGTTCGACGGCGATGTTGAATTTGGTCGACGGCGAGGTTGAATGTTGTTTTGACGGCGAGGTCAGATTACGGTTAGTTCGACGGCGAGGTTGAATGTTCGTTCGACGGCGATGTTGGATGTTTGCTTTGACGGCGAGGTCAGATTATGATGTGTTCGACGGCGAGGTTGAATGTTTGTTTGAAGGTGATGTCAGACTCTTTAAATCCCCAGCAGAGATGATGTTTGTACGACGGCGACGTCGAGTGTCTCTCAGAGTGATGTTTGTTTCCGACGGCGATGTCAGATTCAGTTTTCCAGCGGCGATGTTGGGCATGTCAAGTTGATCCGGTCTTCTGACGGCGATGTTAGGTGATGCAGATCCTTTAGTTCTCCAGCGGCGATGCAGGGTATTTTGTCAGATTTAGTTCTCCAGCGGCGATGCGGGGTATTTTGTCAGATGTAGTTCTCCAGCGGCGATGCGGGGTATTTTGTCAGATTTAGTTCTCCAGCGGCGAGGCGGGGTGTTTTGGGTGATCGACGGCGATGTCAGATTTAGTTTTCCGGCGGCGATGTTGGATGTTTGTTTCCCCGAGTTATGGTTGTTCCTGACAGTGATGTCAGGTGGTTAGGCCTCCCCGTGGCGATGTTGGGTGTTCCTCAGAATTTTGTCTGCTTCTGACGGTGATGTCAGGTGGTTTAGTCTTCCAGCGGCGATGTTGGGTGTTTGGTTGCCTGAAGATGATGTCAGAAGAATTTAATGTGGATAACTGACGGCGATGTCAGATCAGTATTTCTTCAGCTAGTCGTCGTGCAGCTAGTATTGCAGTATACGAAGGTTTGTTCCCCGTAGAGTGACGTGTGCTCATGCAGTTGGCAAATTTTCGTGTTTACCGGTATTCAATCGTCTCGTACCTTGATTGGTTGAGAGTCGTTCGCTTCTCACCCAGTCAGGTTTAAGCCGTTTGAATAGGGGCAGCTGTTGCACCCCAAAATTTGACCAACATTTATTTATCAATCAAGTGTTTGAAAGTTGATACCTTCATCAGTAAGTTCAAGAGATCCTCAAGAGAATTGGTTGAAACCAGAGTTGTGTGCTTCATAGCTTGAGAGTTGTGAGAGCTCCTCAGATGATTCTGAGACTTTGAGAATGAACTTGATGTTTTGAGAAAGCCTATGAGATGTCTTGATAGCCATCATGAAGCCCAGAGAGGTCATTATGCAAGAATTCAGAAGATTCAACCATGAATGGTAGAATTAGGGTTTTGACTGGGTCAACCCTAGATCAGCTGAAGATTTGGAGAAGGTTGAGACCCAATCCAAGGGCCATGAGATCATGGAATGATGCATAGAGATGTTATAAAGATTATTCCTAGACCAACTCATCATGATTGAGGAGTTTGAGAAGTTTCAAGTTAGGGTTTCTGAGGATTGTCAGTGAAAAACCCTAATTTGATCCCTATCTTCCAGGCAGTTTTAGCTCAAGATGTGATTGATATCTCATCTTCCCCATAACATGAATGTTGTAGAGCTTGTTCTTAGCTTTAATTTGAGTGGCAGAAGTCCTTGATAGGAGTTGCAGAGCTCAAGTTATGGTTTTGACAAATTACAGGTCAGCTGAGGTGTGTGAATCTGGGTCCTTGAAAGTCACCCAACTTGCAGACAACTTTTGCCCTAGTAGGATGATTCCTATGATCTCTTGGTCAACATGAATGTTGAAGAGAATCTTCTTAGATTTCTAGAGAGTACTAGAAGTCCTTGATAGGATTTGTAGAACTCAACTTATGGTTTGAACA
This sequence comes from Lathyrus sativus, assembly GCA_963859935.3. Classification (NCBI taxonomy): domain Eukaryota; kingdom Viridiplantae; phylum Streptophyta; class Magnoliopsida; order Fabales; family Fabaceae; genus Lathyrus; species Lathyrus sativus. The sequence continues at coordinate 428,875,363 of OZ012741.1, forward strand.
AGACAGGGGTATTTTGGTCATTTGGCAGTTATAGGTCATTTTAAGCAAAGGCCATATCTCCTATTTCCAAGCCTCAAATGAAAAAACTCAAAACATCAAAGTTGTTCAAAATGGGATTTTAAGCCTATAAAAGAGGTCATGAGTTATTTAAAAATCTTGTAGCAAGGATTTTCATGATTGGGTAAAAATGACCTAAAAATGGCTTATAAGTAAAAAAAGTTGAAATGGAATTTTGGTTTAGGAGATGTACAAATCCAAAATGGGTCATCCAATATGTCATTTTGACTCCAAACATTATTTTAGAAACAATGGTTCAAGTAGAATTTTGATTTGAGGTCTTAAAATGGATGTTACTTTGTAAAATTCATGCTTGCATATTAAGGAACCTTTGAGAAACTTGGCATAAGGCAAGGTTTAGCTTGTTTTTTCACTCATTCAATCCCAATATCTCATGTAAGGAGTTTTTGACACAAGATTGAAAGGCTTAAGGCATGAGATAAGGGATATCCAATGTATCACTTCAAGAGAAATTCCATGACTTTCCATGACTTTCTAAATGATTCTCAAAGTTTCTAGATGAGTCTAGACTCTTCCATTGGTTTCTATATATTGGTTAGATCACAATATGGTCAAGGTTGGTGATGGTTGATGTTGAATCCATTTTCAAATCATATTGAATTTTTTTTCTCCATTTTTTCCCACACTTTCACATACTTTGAATTTCCATTTTTTCAATCCTTTTTTCTCTCCACTTTTTGATCCTTTCTCATTACCAATTAATTCAATATACTCCATAGAATTTTTCCATCAATTTTTGAGAAGTTTTTAGTGCAACACCATTGTTGTAGTAACACAAAAAAGTAAGCTCCACCTCAAAATCCAATTTTCGTTTTTCCTCCATTCCAAGACTTTTCTTCCATTCCAATACCTCTACCATGAATCCTTGAACCTTTCCACATAATTTTCTTGAAGCTTTGGTGGTTCTTTGAAGCTTTAAGAATCATTTTTTAGAGGTACTAACAAATCAATATATCTCAATAATTGCTAATCTTTCTTGTGCCATTTTTGTAGCATTACATTCCTCTCATCCCCCACATGGATTCCAGTACAAAAAAAAGGCATTTTCATGACATTTTTGGTTCTTGAAAGTTTGAGATTCATATACGGTTTTTGAGTTAGAGGCTATTTCAAGGGAAAATAATGGTATATTTGGATTCCTCTCGAAAAATCCCACAAGTTTCATCTAAGAATCATTGATTTTCGTTGAGAATTGAAAGGGTTAGGGATTGATGGACATGGATATGCAAGCAAGGTTTCACGTGTTCTTGTGGCTGCATTTTCCTCTTCAAAAATTCAAAAGGAAGAAGATATAATCGTGGCCGTCCATTGGTGTTGAAATGTTGACTTTGTCTCCTCATCACATGGCCAGGAATAATCCACATGCGCGGCCACCTCATCCCTCATTAATTGAGGTGGCACACCAACTCAGCATTTTTGACCCCCCCACACCCCTGTTCGATTCCTGGCCATGACAGTTTTTATTTATTCACTCATTTCCTTATGTTTTCTCATGTGTTCATGTTATTCCATATGTTCTTTTATTTTTCTGTTTTATATGCTGACTTCAAATAACCATAAAAAATAGGAAAATTAGTCTTTTTGATCCCCATTTTTTTGTGCTGAATCTTTAAGATGTCTAGGATTTAATAAAACTGGAATTATAATTTTACCATTTCTTGACATTTTCTTTGGATTTTTTACATTTGGGTCGTCATAAAAAGGCCAATGCTGGTGCTATCATTTTGTTGAATTTCTTTGACCTATCAAAACACAATTTAAATGTCAATCCTTTTGCAGGGATCTCATACACACGTTGAGGTATTGTGATATATTTTTTTGGGAATTTTATTGTACCATTTTAATTGGTTTTGGATGCTTTCTTTAACATGCTCCACTTTAATCTTTCCTTTGGTATACATGAGATATCTTGCAATGTTTTCATCTTGTTTGACCATTTATCTTTGGATATTTTTGTGGTATCTCTCACCCCTGGTTTGTGGCTTGATGTAGGGAATTGGAGATTTTTATTTGAATTTTTTAGCACCTTTTGCTATTTTTCTTATGTTTTGTATTCGAACTTGTAATTTGGACTTCAGAACGGACTTTATTTTTGTTAAGGCTCCAACGGCCGCTTTGTGTTTGCGTGATGAACTCCGTGGCTTATATTTCTTATTGTAGATAGGTTATAGGTATTGGAAGACCCTTAGGTGGCTGTTATTTGTATGTGTAGCTTGCCCGATTATCGACTTGTTTGCATGATAGCACGTTGCGATTCCAAATAGTGGATTACGCGTTTCATTCGGAGTTTTCACTCGATTCTTTGCATATGATCACTTGGTATTTTCTTATTCCATCCATGAATGGGCTTGAGGTTGAGATGAACCTTCCTCCCTCACTTGCATTGCATGCATTTTACTGTTAAAGCTGATGCTTTTGTCTGTTTTGGCGTATCATTGACATGATCCCTTAGGACTCTCATTTCCTTTGATAAGGATTTGATGATAGACTTTTAGGTTGAAACCTATGCATGACAACATCTAGGAGTTCCCTGTTTAAACCTCAACCATAGGATGAATCCATGGCATGACAACAGTAGGACTTGATAGTCTCCCTCCTAGTTGGGCCTGTTCTCTTCTCATCTCGAAGCAGTTTAAAATACAGTAATCATGAATGATTTCTTTCGTACGTTACGAGCCTTAAGCTATCTGAGAAAGGACGCATTCCCTCTCAGGTCATAGTCTCTAGTGCGGTTGAAATTGCAAACATAATAAAAAACACTTCTTTTAGGAGATAAGCCGTAGTTTCCCGAACTACGTGAGCTCTGATCTCTCATACCTGTTGAGAGTACGTAGGCACAAGATGGCGAAGTCTTGGCGAGCTACCATCCCCCATAACCCTTCGTAGCCCGAACTACGTTTGCTCTGATCTTCCATGCCGCGTGGAAGTACGTAGGCATAGGATGCGATATCCTAGCGAGCAACCTTCCCCACCTTCACCCGTAGTAGGCCGAACTACGTTGACTCTGATTTCTCATTCTCTGATGAGAATACGTAGGCATAAAGCGCGACTCTTTGCCGAGTCATTTTCTTTTCTTTTTCAGCCAGCCTTGATAGGTAGATAGATTATAACCAACCCGTCCAAGTAAACAAACAAGCGAGGATCCCGTCGAGTACGACGGACGTGAGGGGTGCTAATACCTTCCCCTTGCGTAACCGACTCCCGAACCCAGACAATGGTTGCGATGACCTTGTCTTACCCTTTTTCGTCAGGTTTTTCCGATCGTTTCCTTTCCCGCTCTGAGGGATAAATAACGAAAGGTGGTGACTCTTCTGTTTTGCCGACACCTTATTTTCGCGCAAGCGACACCAACCATGGAGGAATATGCTGAGATCTTGGAGTTAACCATTCAGAGCAGGGTACCCTTCATTCATATGGGTGCTGAGCCCAAGCTGGAGGATTTGGCTGTTGCTTTGCATTTAGACTCCTCAGAGTTGCTGTTAACCTCGTGGAATGGAGTTTCTGGTTTCTCTCTTAAGTTTTTGGTTGGGAAAGCACAAGAGTATGCCAAGAGTGGTTGTTGGGTTGTGTTTAATGCTATCCTTGCTTTGTGTATATATGGCATCGTACTGTTCCCTAGCATGCCTGACTTCGTTGATTTGGATGCATTCCATATATTTGCTTCAGGCAATCCTGTGCCTACACTGATCGGAGACTTCTATCACTCTCTGCATTATAAGAGCGAGAACAGGAGGGGCAAGAATGTCTTTTGTTGTGTGCCTTTGTTGTATATGTGGTTTGATAGTCACTTGCCCAAGAAGGGTATCTTTGCTGAGTATGCAGCTACAGTGGAATGGGTTGAGCGTCTGATGGGGCTTTCTTCAGAAGAGGTTGTTTGGTTTGATAGGGATTTACTGGGATCTAAGATTATCTACAGCTGTGCCGGGTATCCTAATGTTCCTCTGATTGGGAGGAAAAGGTGTATTAACTACAATCCGTCATTGTTGATCAGGCAATTTGGTTATGCTTTGAGAAGCCCGCCAAAAGTGGAGGAAGTGTAGGAATTTCTGTACTTCACGGGTGTACTGAGTGGAGAATTGTTGTCCAAGATTCGGCATGCTTGGAATAACATCCGCAAGAAAGGGAAGCCGTTGTTGGGTAAGAATGATAGTCAAGGCTATCCTCCGTACCAAGTCTGGATCCAAGATAGGGCAAAGCAGGCGCTGATGCCATTTCCTGCCGTTTACCTCCTGCTCCCCTCGTGGTTGAGGAGCCAAATACAGTGCCTATTGAGAGATATGAGCAGGTTGTGAAGGAGAAGGATGAGCTGATCAAAGCCAATGAGAAGTTGGAAGAAGAGCTAGTGCAACTCAGGAACGAAAGGAATGAAGCCGTATATTCCTTCAAGCAGCAAACCAAGCTGGTGAACCAGTTAGGTGCAGAACTGACTGAACAACGAAAGAAGCGTGAATGTTTGGGGATAGATTTCAAGAGCTCTCACGACATGCTGGAGTCCAAGAAGAAAGCACTTGATGTAGCCTACCGGGAGATCTCTACATTCAACAAAACTTGGAATGCCACACTGACCGGTAATAAAGAAAGAGAAGACAAACTGAGGCATCAGATCTCTGAACTGGAGGATCAGTTGAAAGCAAGCCAGAAAAAGGTTGAAGAAGAGGTTATGCGGAGATACGACGTTTAGAATTCGTTGAACAGAGTTATCAAGCGTAAGAAAGAGTCTACATCCCAGAAGCGAAAGCTAGAGGAGTGCTTTGGAGAAGGTGTTTGGGAGGAATCCATTGGGGATCTCCAGCGTGTTATCAGGCAAAGAGACTCACTCGTTGAAGGGTTGCTTTCCCAGCCGGATCACCCCAAGACTAAGAGATTGTTAGAAGAGTATCGGGCCTATGGTCGCTCTTGATTACCTTATGCACTATTGTATATGCTTTATTTGCATTGTGCTGGCCATCACCAGGATTGTTGGTTGAGGTCATGCCTTCTTGTTATTGTACACTCAGTGATATTGTATTTCTGCCTTGTCGGGCTTTTCAGCAATATATGAGATGTTTTTCTCCGTACATGAATCCAAGCTTCTTATCACTATCACTGCACTGGCACTTTGGCACTAGAATCAGGGGTTGATCTCCCTAACGCACAGACACATATTGCATCTGCATAATCATTTTTTTGCATTGCCAGTTACTTGTTGAATATGTACCTTATTTCCTGCATCTCACAGGTTTTTCAGGACTGACGACCAGAGAGTCCACCGCTATTCAACTAGAAACAACTGCAAGAAGATAATGGATCAAGTTCAGGTCGAGATGCAGGAAATCCGCGAGAAGTTGACTCTGTTCATGCAGGCTATGGAGAGCATGGCCAAGGTCCAGGAGAATCTTCAGACCTTAGTGCAGCCGCTGCTGGCGCGGGCAAATGAAAATGGCAATACTGACCATATTTCTGTTGAAACTCCCCGCCGGGAGGATGAGATACCGGCAGTTGTTACTCCACCTGTTGTGACTGTTAACGGAAACACAGGTACTGGTGCAGGTGCTGGCGCTGGTAATGGTAATACTAGAAATGGTGGTGATGGGCATGTTGTTAACAACAAAGGCAACACTGTGGATGCCGATCAAGGATTCGTTGACAATGTTAGCTTTGGAAACAATGGGTATGGCAATGTCAATCATGACGGGAACTTCGGGTTCAACAATCATGGCTTTGGTAACGATGGTTACAACAACAATCAAGGGTATGGCTACGGTAATGGAGGATTCGGTAATGTGAACGGCGTTGGGGCATTTCCTTTCAACAATGGTTTCAGACCTGTTGGGGTCAATCTAGGGTTCGACAATCGAGGACAGGGTCCTGTGGTCAATCAGCAAGGATTTGGCCGTAACATGGGTTACGATGGGTATGGCAATGACTGGAATGGGGATCAACAGGAGGACGCTTTTTCAGGAAGGGGTATGGGACCTGAAGGCCCTATTGACCCTGTTCAAAGGATCAGGATGCTAGAAGAGCAGATGAAAGGGGTGGTTGATCAGAACTCCGCTGGGTTAGACATGACTACTATGGGGTTGGTACCAGGGCTGAGGGTGCCATTGAAATTCAAGGCACCAACATTCAACAAATACAAAGGGGATACCTGCCCAAAGGTCCATGTGCATTCTTATTATAAAAGGATGTCTGCGTATTCCAATGATGAAAGGATGCTCATGCATTTCTTTCAAGATAGCTTATCAGGACCATCATTGGAATGGTACATGGGACTAGAGCCCACTCAGATTAGAAGCTGGAAGCAGTTGGCTGATGCTTTCGTTATGCATTACAAATACAACAACGATTTGGCGCCAAACAGAGTTCAGTTGCAGACTCTGTCGCAGAAAAGTGGCGAAAGTTTCAAGGAGTACGCGTAGCGGTGGCGCGATATGGCAGCTCGGGTGCACCCTTCTTTGGTTGAAAGGGAGATGAATGACATGTTTGTGGGGACATTTACAGGAATGTACTACGAAAAGTTGCTCAATGTTTCGATGGGTAGCTTCTCCGATATGATCCTTATGGGAGAAAGGATCGAGAATGGAATTAAAATTAGGAAGATTCAGGCAGGTGAGTCTACTCCAGCTAGGGGTGCAAGAAAAGCGTTCGGCGGAAGACGGCAAGGTGATACAAGCGTTGTATTTGGTGGCAGAGGTCGGGGCAGAGGTAGAAATCAGTACAGTCAACCTCAACAAATAGCTAGTGTTACTATTCCGATTCCTCAATAATAACAACAGCAGCAGCAACCACCGCAGCAGCAGCAAAGGCAGAATCAGGGTCAGAGAAGATTTCAGAATTCAAAGCCGAAGAGGGTATTTGATAAGCCTCCGTCGACATATGCAGAGCTTCTTCAGACATTGTTGGGGTTGAATTTGGTTGAGAAAAGAACTTTGGAACCACCTCCAGGGCCGGTACTTCCTTATGGGTACGACGCTAATAAGCACTGCGAATTCCATTCAGGGGCGCCCGGACATGATGTGGAATCTTGTCATGCTTTCAAGCATAAAGTTCAAGACTTATTGGACAGTAAATCCATCAATTTTGGTCAAACTGGGCCTAATATTGTACAACAGCCTATGCCTAATCATGGGGCAAATGCTATCTTGACAGAAGAAAATTTGAACTTGGTGATGGATGTTAACCAACTGAAAACACCATTGAGTAAGGTGAAAAGCAGGTTACTCAGAGGGGGAGTATTCCCTGGTTGTGATGAATACTGTTTAAAGTGTTGGACCCAGCCCGAGGGTTGTACTGATTTGAAGCAGGGCATTCAGGCCATGATCGACGAAGGGACCTTGCAATTTGATAGAACTGCAGTTGAGAAGCCTGTGGAGGTATTATGTGATAAGCAGAATGATATTGCAATGGTGACGATCCCGAGGAAGACTATAACGATAACGGCGCCCGCACGGCGGCCCACTATTACAATCACCAAAGCAGGGCCTGTTCCCTTTGAGAGTATGAAAGTTGTCCCGTGGACCTATGGATTAGAAGCATATTGCAACGGTGAAAAGATTGTGGTGAATAACCAGCCAGCTGGGGCTGTTGATAATGTCGTTGGAATGGGGGGCATGACCCATAGCGGAAGGATCTTTACCTCACCTGAAATAGAAGCAGAGAGGTTGGCCAAAGGCAAAGCCAAAAGAAAAAGATACGTCGCTCAAGGACGTAGAGGAATTCATGAGACTGATTCGTAAAAGTGACTATAAAATTGTCGAACATCTACAGCAGATGCCATCGAAGATTTCTATCTTGTCGTTGTTATTATGTTCTGAGGCCCACCGGAACGCCTTGCTGAAAATACTGGATACGTCATTCATGCCCCAAGAAGTTTCTGTAAATCAGTTAGAGGGGGTAATGGCACATGTCAATGTTGGACATAGCTTGGGTTTCACAGATTTCGATCTAACACCCAGGGGTCGAGAGCACAACATGGCTTTGTATATATCGGTGGAGTGCCGGGGCACCGTAATGTCGCATGTATTGGTGGATACTGGATCGTCGTTGAACGTACTACCAAAGAAAGCCATGATGAAATTGGACATACGGGGAATTATTTGCACGCCCAGCGATTTGGTGGTGAGGGCGTTTGATGGAACGAAAAGATCAGTGTTTGGGTCAATAACATTACCGCTTCAGGTGGGGCCGGAAATCTTTGATACCGAATTCTACATCATGGATATCCATCCAGCTTATAGCTGCCTTCTTGGACGACCATGGATCCACGCTGCAGGGGCCGTAACGTCCATACTGCATCAGAAGTTGAAGTATATGGTGGGTGATAGTGTTGTTACCGTTTGCGGGGAGGAGGATATTTTGGTCAGTCACCTGTCATCATTCAGATATGTGGAGGTCAACGGAGAAATACACGAGACACCTTGTCAAGCCTTCGAAGGGTTGCGGATTAAACACAAAGCTCAGAGTTCCAGCAAAATATCAGATGTGGCAGTGTCATCTTACAAGGAGGCTCAGGCTTTAGTGCAGACTGGTAAGACTAAAGGCTGGGGGCAGGTACTGGAGATTCCTGTGAAGAATGACAAGTTTGGGATAGGGTATCGACCGATGTCGTCAGCATCATCTTCAGGAGCGCCCAGGTTCAAAGGACCGGTCACGATTACGCCAAGCGGGGTGTGCTTTAAGACTATCAACGCTATTTCCGATGCCGAAGACGGAGATAGCGACTGTGATATGGACGCGTGGATCAAGCCAAGCGTGCCAAGACAAAGTCTCTGCAACTGGTCCATCCGGGAAACTGTCCCAGTGACTTTTAAACAATAATGATTTGTTTTATCAATTGTTGAATAATCCTATGTCCTACCCGGGGCATAGTGATGTTACATTAGGGCTACTTGATTATGTGTATTGCACTGTTTAATCATGAAATAAAGGCGTTTTTCATATTCAAATGTTGTGATCCCTGTTTTTCTTGTTTTTACTTTAACAATAAATGGCAACGTGGTTATTTGCTTTGTTTGTGTGTTGAAGCGTTTAACCATTTCCTTTGCAGGACTAATATTTCAGATGACATCTCCTACGAACTGCCTATGACTCGTTTCGACTTCGAGCACCCGGTATTCCAAGCAGAGGAAGAGATTGTTGAGGATAGCGACCTTCCAGAGGAGCTGACTCGTTTGTTGAAACAGGAAGAGAGAATCATTCTGCCTCATCAGGAGGAAATTGAGATTATCAATTTGGGGTCGGAGGAAGTTGTGAGAAATATTCATATAGGGGCTGCGCTGCAGAGCAACGTTAAGCAAAGGCTGACTGAGATACTGCGAGAGTATAGTGATATATTTGCTTGGTCGTACGAGGATATGCCTAGGTTAGATACGGACATGGTTGTGCACCGTCTGCCGTTGCGAGAGGAATGTCCGCCTGTTAAACAGAAACTCAGAAGAACCAGACCAGACATGGCTGTGAAAATCAAGGAGGAAGTGCAAAAACAGTGGGATGCTGGTTTCCTAGCTGTTACAACTTATCCGTAGTGGGTCACTAATATAGTACCAGTGCCGAAGAAAGACGGTAAAGTGCGAATGTGTGTAGATTACCGTGATCTGAATAGGGCGAGCCCGAAAGAAGACTTTCCACTTCCTCACATTGATATGCTGGTTGATAATATTGCTCAGTTCTCCGTATTCTCCTTCATGGACGGCTTCTCAGGCTATAATCAGATCAAAATGGCGCCGGAAGACATGGAGAAGACTACCTTCATTACTCCCTGGGGAACATTTTGCTACAAAGTGGTGCCCTTCGGACTGAAAAACGTTGGGGCAACATATCAACGTGCTATGAAGACTCTCTTTCATGACATGATGCACAAAGAGATCGAGGTTTATGTTGATGATATAATTGCCAAATCCCAGATGGAGGACGAGCATTTGGTTAATCTGCTGAAACTGTTCAAAAGACTTAGGAAGTTCAGGTTGAGACTGAACCCTAATAAGTGCACCTTCGGGGTGAGATCGGGTAAACTGCTGGGGTTTATTGTGAGCGAAAAGGGGATAGAGGTTGATCCTGCGAAAATAAAAGCAATACAAGAAATGTCGACGCCTAAAACAGAAAAAGAAGTGCGTGGGTTTTTAGGGAGGTTGAACTACATCGCTCGGTTCATATCTCACCTAACTGCGACATGCGAGCCGTTATTCAAGTTGTTGAAAAAGGATCAGGTGTTGACCTGGAATGAAAATTGTCAAAAGGCGTTCGACAAGATAAAAGAGTACTTGCAGGAACCTCCTATTTTGATACCCCCAGTGGCCGGGAGACCTTTGATTATGTATTTGACGGTTCTTGAGGAAAGTATGGGTTGTGTTCTCGGTCAACACGACGAGACCGGACGTAAAGAGCATGCGATCTACTATTTGAGTAAGAAGTTTACCGACTGTGATTCCCGATACTCAATGCTCGAGAAGATGTGTTGCGCGCTAGCCTGGGCTGCCAAATGTTTGAGGCAATACATGCTGAATCATACAACCCTGCTAATTTCAAAGATGGATCCAATCAAATACGTGTTTGAGAAGCAAGCACTCTCTGGAAGAATTGCCCGATGGCAGATGGTGTTAACCGAATACGATATCCAATATGTCTCGCAAAAGGCTATTAAAGGTAGCGTTCTGTCCGAGTACCTCGCTGAGCAGCCGGTTGAGGACTACCAGTCAATGAGGTTTGATTTTCCTGACGAGGATATCATGTACCTGAAAATGAAAGATTGTGAAGAACCGTTGCCGGACGAAGGACCAGAGTTGGGTTCCAAATGGCAGTTAATATTTGACGGAGCTGTAAATTCCTATGGTAGCAGAATATGGGCAATTATCACCACTCCTCAGGGGTCGCACATCCCCTTTACTGCCCGATTGACCTTTCCTGTTACCAATAATGAGGCTGAATATGAGGCTTGCATCATGGGTCTGGAAGAAGCTATTGATTTGCGAATCAAACATCTGGATGTATACGGAGACTCGACTCTAGTGGTGAACCAGATTAAAGGAGAATGGGAGACACGTCAGCCCAATTTGATACCCTATATGAATTATGCAAGGAGATTGTTGCCTTTCTTTGACAAGGTGGAATTGCATCACGTGCCAAGAGCAGAAAATGAAATGGCTGACGCCCTGGCGATATTGTCTTTAATGTATAAAGTTAACTTCTGGAACGAGGCTCCCCGGATTGTTATCTCTCGGCTCGATAGGCCTGCCTTCATATTCGCCATTGACGAGGCTCCCGATGGTAAACCCTGGTACTTTGACATCCAGAATTTCCTGAAGAACAAGAAGTATCCGGCTGGGGCATCCAGTCGAGATCAGAAGACTCTCAAGAGATTGGCTGGCAATTTCTATCTGAACCCGGACGGTGTCCTGTACAAAAGAAACCACGACTTCGTGTTGCTACGCTGTGTAGATGAGAAAGAGGCGAAGTTGCTCATGGAAGAGATACATGAGGGTACTTTTGGTACACATGCTAGCGGGCATGCTATGACAAGAAAACTGCTGCGGGCAGGTTATTATTGGCTGACTATGGAAATAGACTGTTTCAAGTTTGCAAAGAGGTGTGATAAATGCCAGATTTATGCGGACAAGATCCATGTACCTCCGAGCCCTCTGAATGTGATGTCATCACCGTGGCCTTTCTCGATGTGGGGGATCGATATGATTGGCAAGATTGAGCCTACAACATCCAACGGACACCAGTTCATTTTGGTGGCAATCGATTACTTCACCAAGTGGGTGGAAGAAGCATCGTATGCCAATGTGACCAAACAGGTGGTAGCCAGATATATCAAACGAGATATTATCTGCAGATATGGAATCCCCGAGCGGATTATCACCGACAACGGTTCGAATTTGAATAATAAAATGATGAAAGAGCTATGTCAGAATTTTAAGATTGAGCATCACAACTCTTCTCCTTACCGGCCCAAGATGAATGGCGCTGTCGAAGCGGCCAATAAGAACATAAAGAAGATTGTTCAGAAGATGGTTGTAACGTATAAGGACTGACACGGGATGCTACCTTTCGCTTTGCACGGTTATCGTACAACGGTACGCACATCAACTGGGGCAACCCCTTTTTCATTCGTATACAGGATGGAGGCAATGTTATCGTTGGAGGTCGAAATTCCTTCCCTGAGGGTTTTACGTGATGTCCAACTTGACGAGGCAGAATGGGTTAAAGATAGACTGAATCAGCTCAGCTTAATGGACGAGAAGAGATTGGCTTCTTTAGCCTACGGTCGGTTATATCAGAGCCAAATGAAGAAAGCTTACGACAAGAAGGTGTGCCCTCGAAGCTTTCAGACGGGCGATCTTGTTTTGAAAACGATTCTCCCACCACAAATAGATCACAGGGGCAAGTGGACTCCTAATTACGAAGGTCCATACGTTGTCAGAAAAGTCTTCTCTGGAGGAGCCTTGTTACTATCCACCATGGATGGTGAAGACTTTACGTCTCCTGTGAATTCGGACGCAGTTAAAAAATACTTTGCTTGAAAGTGACCCGCTGGACAGTAAAAAGAGAGTCCATGAAAAAATGGGGCATCCCGGCGAACCATAAAAAATGAATAAAAGGTTCGGGCAAAAGTTAGGGATAAAATTGAAAAGATGTACACCCGCGAAGTCAAAAACCTGAAAAGGGCGACTTCGGCAAAAAAGGGTATCCCGGTGAATTGAAAACCCGCAAAGGGCGGTTCACGCAAAAGTTAGGGATTGAAAAAGCAAATGACTGCGGTCCGGATTTGATACGGCATCGCTTGGTGGTTTGGGAGTACCTGGGGGCCGTCTATCCAAAAACAATCTCTTCCGAAGATCGAGTACCGGGAAAGCGCAGAGTCAGGCGACTCATAGGAGGATCAGCTCATGGTGTTTGTCTGTGCCACGTTGCCGACATGTATACAAATATTATTTTGTATTTTATTTATGCTTCTTGTGCACATATGTATGTATGTGTGTGCGTAACTTCCTCTTTTCAGGAGTTGCATCCAGTGTACAAAACTTTGCCTATTCAGAGGCCCATTATCAATAAAACATGTTATTCAGTACTTGATGCTTGTTCTTTACTGTTTTGTTTGTGAAAGACGCCGATGTTTTTGATAAACTTGCACTTACATAATCTTGATGGCCCTTGCCAATAATTGCTAAAACTTCGAATTGACTGAAGTAAGGTCACAGACGCTAACCCGGATAGATTCTGTTGTATAGACCTGTTTTGTCTCGTTTGTGTTTTGCAGGGTTCTTACCTTTGGAGCAAACGGTCCGGAATTGTATTCCCCAACCAAGGTCGCTTGATGTAAGACCTGACTCTAGTTGATGTCATTCCTCAGGTAGTCGCAGCTTATCCCCCGAGATTCGAAATGACATCTATCCCTTCCCGAAGAGGGAATCATCTTCCCCGGGAGAGTGTCCTCATGGAAAGCCGTCCATAAGATTAATCCCAGCAAGTCAAAATCAATGTGCCCTGCAGAGGTTGCGTTCTTCAGCGAGTCGAAGATGTGCACGTTCAATCTCCAGCATGGGAGATTCCCGCAATAGTTAACCAAGTGGTTAGTTTGAAAGGTTTACATCCGCGAAGGATGGTTTTCTTGCTTCCCACAGGTCGTCATGCCATTGACAGGATGTTGATCCTCAGCAGAGTCCGAGGCTCCGAGTTTGTAAATTGTGCCCAGACAGTGTGCTTTTCCTAGAAGTGTCGCTTCTTTCCCCAGATGAGTTGGTTCACCAGCAGGGTGGTTCGTTCTTTCCTCTCAGTGGAAGTTGGTGTTTAATCTCTCCCCGGCAGAGTTGGTTGTATTTCTGGCGTTTATTTCGCCAGAATATTTTGTGGTACTTATTCTCCCCAGCGGAGTTGGCGTTACCCTCAGCATTCATGTTGTTGAGACATCATTGTCAGAATGGCCCCGACAGCTTGAACCTGCATTTGCATTTGCATATATCATCATATTTGCATCTACTCAAACGCGTAGCATTTCTGTGCCGTACGGAGCATTACGCCATTTTCAAACATACGCATTTTGAAACATAAATCAGGTTGGTTAACCTTTTGCTTTCAGGTATATTTTCTCAGCAGGAGTATGGAGTTCTGGCTCAGATCTATTACCAGGTATTCAAGGTCTCGCCGTGAGACGTGTGATGATATGGTGCATCTTACTATTTTCCCCACAGAGTTAATTGTTTAAATTTATCTTGTTTTCCCCGCCGGAGTTGCTTGTTGAAGTTTCTCTTATCCGGCCAGCAAATTATGTTCTTCAAGTTTGTTGTTACATCAACGTCAAAGGGTTTCGTGAATCAAAACCTCAGAAGCTGTCCCGGGTTATCAGAACAGGCGTCCGGCAGTTCGGTTTCCAAATATCCCCAGTAGAGTCCGCCTCAAAGTCGCTGTCACGTCAGTGCTAAAAGGTTTGTGGGTTGGGACCGATGGAGTTAGCTACTGCAGGGATAAGCAGAGAAACTGTATTCAGAGTTTCCCGTATGAGCAGATGGATGTATTTTCTTACTGGCTGACATAAGGATTTCCCCGGAAGTCATCAAAATTTTATTGCCTATGCTGATAGGAGTTCCTCGTGTTGACGAGATACGAGTCCTGACGTGGACAATTTATTCATGTGCTGACGGGATATCTTCGTGCTAGAGAAGTGGGTGTCCTAACGTGGACATATTTATTTTCCTCGGGTTGACGAGATGTGCTAGCCCTGGCGTGGACAGATTCGATTTCTCCGTATTGATAGGATGTGAAGTCCTGACATGGACAAAATTGATTACTCTTCGTGGACCATTTATTCCCAGCAGATATTTTCCTTAGTATCGGCAAAATGTGTGTCCTGACGTGGACAAGGTTATAGTTCTTCGTGTTAACAAGATGCGTGAGTCCTGACGTGGACTAATTTTATCTTTCTTTGTGTTGGCGAAGCGTGAGTCCTGACGTGGACAAGGTTTATTTCCTAACGGGGAAAGGTTTATTTCCTAACGGGGAAAGGTTTATTTCTTAACGGGGAAAGGTTTATGTCCTAACGGGGAAAGGTTTATTTCCTAACGGGGAAAGGTTTATTTCCTAACAGGGAAAGGTTTATTTCCTAACTGGGAAAGGTTTATGTCCTAACAGGGAAAGGTTTATTTCCTAACGGGGAAAGGTTTATGTCCTAACGGGGAAAGGTTTATTTCCTAACGAGGAAAGGTTTATTTCCTAACGGGAAAGGTTTATTCCTAACGGGGACAAGTTTATTCCTAACATGGACGATTTATTCCTGACATGGACAATTTGTTCTTATGTTGATAGGATCCCCTCTTGCTGATGAAATACAGACGAGTCATCCCCAGCGAAGTTGCCGGGATTTTTCCATGTTGACGGAAGGTGGAGTCCTGACATGGACATGTTTATGATGAGATTTCTTCGTGTTGACGAAACAAGTGTCCTAACGTGGAAAAAGTTCTATTCTTGTGTTGTTGAGATGTGAGTCCTGACGTGGACAAATTTGTGTTTATTCGTGATTTGACGAAATTCGGGGTCCAGAAGTGGACAAGGTTACTCCTGTAACGACAGAATCCCTATTCTTGTTGACGAATTTGTTTCTTGTCTTGTGTTGACAAGGTTGGTCCAGTTGTGGACGGAGGTGTTTTGTAAAAATTGTTCAATACCTGTGGCGTTACATAGGTGGTTGGAGTTAAAATCAAAATTATTATCAGACGTTGGATCAGTTGTTGCCGTAACAACCGGATTCCGTTAGGGGATGTCGTTCCCCAAGCAGTGCAGTTTATTTCTGCGGTTGGAAAATTTCCGGGTTTCTCGGTATTCAACCATCTCGTACCTCGATTGTTCGAAGGTCGTTCGCTCTTCACCCAGTCGGGTCCAAGCCGCTTGAATAGGGGCAGCTGTTGCACCCCAAAATTTGCTCAACCTTTTCTTGCCTGATTTGTGTTTCATAGCATTTCATTTGCATAGTTACATCATGTACATAATTCAATCATTGGCATATCATAGCATAGTATGCATCCAACAAGGGATCAAGGGTGTCTATCAAGAGAATAGCCTAGCAAGGGGTGTTATCCAAGTTTGAGAAATCTTCCAAGCCATCAAGAAAGGATTTGAAGTCTTGAGAAACTTGAGTGCCTACATGTGGGTTGTGCTCCTATCTTGAGGAGTGTTGAAAATCATCAGTGGGATGAGAAGCATGGAATGTGAATGTGAGGTGTGTATGGATCTCATGGGATGTCTAGAGGGCCTTATTAAAGCTGAGGCAAGTAATTGATTCAAGTATGAGAGCCATAGTTGAGGTGCAGTCAACTAGGGTTTCATCTGGGTCAACCCTAGGTCAATTGAGCAATTGGAGAGTATCAAAGCCTACCTTGAGGTCATGGGGTTCATGAATTGGTATGTTGATACATGTGTGGTGTTGTGCCAAGGTTAAGCAAAGAAAGATCAAGAATGTGGGGAGTTGCTAAATTAGGGTTTCAGTGTAAAATCCCCTGTTTAGTGCCTAACTTCAAAGCCAGATAAGTCAAACTACAAGTTTCAAATGGGTTCTTGGCAAACATGAAACTTGTCGAGAATCTCAATACCTTTAATTTGAGTACTAGAAGTCTTCAAGAAGATTTGTAGAACTCAAGTTATGGTCTTTGCAAATTACAGGTCACCAGAGGACACTAAAATTTATCTGTGAAAGTCACTTGACTTCCAAGCAACTTTTTCCCTTCAAGGAGTTTTCAAATGGATTCTTGGCCAACATAAGAGTTGTATATCTTGATCTTAGCTTTCCATAGAGTACTAGAAGTCCTCAAGGGGATTTGTGGAACTCATGTTATGATCTTGGCAATCCAGGGGTATTTTGGGCATTTGTGATTATAGGTCATTTTCAAGCATGTGCCAAAATCTCCATCTTCCACTCCTCAAATGGAAAATTGTTCAACTAGAAAGTTTCTCAAAATAGGGTTTTAACCTTGACCATGCATCAAGGAGGGTTTGAACTGGCTTGTATGAGAAGTTGGTTTGAAGTGGTTTTTTAATGAAGAATTTAAAGTCATTTAAAAAGGCAAAAATGAGATTTCTTGATTTCATGGCCAAACAAGTCCATGTGATATACCATTTTGATCAGAAAATGTATTTTGAGAATGATGGCAATATTACATTTTGCAAATGAGGCCATTTTCAAGCACTTTCCTTTTGTTGCTTAAGATTGAAGAAACATAACCATCCAATGCCTTAAGATCAAATGCAAGGGAATTACCATTCCAATTTAGTTCTAAATACCATGAGGAGAGAAATTCAAAGGAGATGGTGAGCTGAAACATAGCAAGGCATGGTTTTGGCATGTGAGATTTTCAAAGGAGATGAGAAATTGAAAATCTCATTTGAGCCATTCCATAACTTTCTAGATTGATCTAACACACTCTATATAAGATGCATAACTGATTCAGTTGGTTTTTTGGGAAGGGTTGAGTTAGAAACGAGAAGGAGCCATTGGAATTTCTTCATCTGCAACAGAAATCGGGTTTGAAGATTGGTGAAGATTCAAGGCAAATCATCTATTTCAGAAGCTTGAGGAAGTGTTATTGAGTGATTCTGGAAGGAATTGGAGGCTGAATTAAAGGATTTCTCACTTTGTTCATCCACTTTTACCAGGTATGCAACTTTCACTCTATAGCTTAGGTTAGAAGAAATTGATCACAATTGGAGGTGTAGATAGGTTGTAGATCGTGCCTAGGTGGATTCTGGTAGGAAAAATGGAGGTTTAGAGACAAAATGAGGGTGTTGCCATTTTCTGTTGGAGCTTGAATCTCCTTGTTCTTGAAGCTTTAATCATGTTTGAAGGTTGAGAATTGATCAGGGAGAGGTGTAGTACACAATAGGATCTTTAATTTTAGAGTTTGAGGTGATTCAAGAATTGTGTTTTTTCTGCAACTACCATCGGGTTTGAAGTTGTAGTGAGAATCAATGGAAATGGAGTTGATATTCTTGATTAGGGTGAAAAACTAGGTGGAATAGGGTTTTTGGTTGCACAGATTGGTGAGGTTTTGAAGTTGGCTCGCCGGAGAAGATGGTGGTTTCCACCGTGGACCACCACCTGAAAATATCCCTCTCATATTTGAATTTTGGGGAAGATGATGATTCAACCATTATATCTAGGTTTGACTTTGACTGGAACCTCAAACCAATGGCCAGGATTCGTGTTTCAATCTGAAGAGAGTTGAGTTTAGATCAAAACTCTGTGTTTCATTTAAGTTTCGTTTGGGCTTAATGATTTGTTTGCTAACCACACCTCCATCCAGGCCCAAGTCTGAATTACAACATGAATTACTTGCTATTTGACACGAGCTTTTTCCATTTTTTCATTTGGTTTTCTGAATTGTTTTAATGGGGTTTGGGGTTAAGGATCATTTGCTACGCACACCCCTCTTTGGGCCCAGTCTGGAGAAGTAACTGGTTTAAATTGCTATTTGCAACGTAGTTTTATCATTTTCTCATTGTTTTTTATTATTTTATGTTTTGCATATAGTTAGAAAATAAATCATAATAAATAGAAAAATAATCATTTTTAGGCTAGATTTTTTTTCCCTAACTCCTTAAAAATTTTAGAATTTAATAGGATTGAAAAGTATTTAATTCATGCATTGTTTATTTTGTTTGCATTTTTTGTATTTTAATTGGTTTTATTTTTAATTTGTTTGACATGTGTTTTTGCTGATTTTATTGTGAATAATTGGTGATGAATTTAGAGTTGATTCCTTTTGGGCTAGATAGCTTAGATATGCATGTACCCATAGTAATTTTCTCATATTTTTGTGAGATAATTTTAGGCTAGTTTGATCATTGGACATTATAGGTGTTAGATTTAGGGTTTCAATACAAATATCTTTAGTTTAAAGTATAGTTTGAGGACTTAGTGATTGATTTAGGTCCTGGGGTTTATATGGGATAATGGGTATAGGTTTAGGTTCCCTTATAAATTTAATCAGGATTTTATGATTCCATTTAGCATTTTATTTGGATTTTACAACTTGTGTGTTGTTTGTGGATTTCTCCTTTGAGTGTTTGGCTTGTTCAACTTGGTTAGCCATTTTGCTTTGGCTTTTGGCTTGGTTTCTTCTTGGTGGAGCTGTGGGAGGCATTGAAGGTGCTTTGGAGAGCTTGAAGGAGCTTGAAGTTGAAGATTTCTCATCTGTTGGAATGCTTGTCAGGAGCTTAGGGAATTAGGATATGTAGGGAGAGCATTAGAATAATTTTGTTTCTTCTTTCAAACATAGAGAGCTTCTTGTGCCTGTATTCAATCCTATGACAAAAGGTCCTCCTAAAGAAGTTCCATATCTCCTTAGGAGGGATGCAGAGCATGCTTTGGTTGAGTAGAACCTTGAGGACATCTTTCAATTATCATGTTAAGACCTTAGTGGTTTCCCTTGGTAGCCATTAAGCCTTTTTAACATATCAAATTGATCCTGTTGAATGATTCTCCCTTGGAGGTGCTTGTTGAAGTTTGGAAAAGGAAGATGAGGTAGCTTGTTGAAGCTAGGGTTTTACTGCTAGTTGAGGTTGAGGTCAGGAGCTTGTTGAAGCTGGTTACTGGCTGGGGTTTGAGCTTGCTTAAGCTGGGAGCTTGTTGAAGTTTGGTGTCTATTGAAGATTGAAAGTTTATTGAAGCTTGAGGATAGGAGCTATTCATGAAGATGAGGGTGGTTCCTATCAACCTTTTTGCTGTTTAATCAGCTGTTGCTGTCAGAGCTGCTGTTTGCTGTAGGAGTTTGGTGCTGCTGCTTGGGCTGCCTTCTCTGCTTTGGGGTTTTGTTTTCTGTATTGTTTGTTGGCTTGTGTAGCTTGCCCCTAGGTTTGAAGTGGTTCACTTTTCCAGTTGTTTTCCCAGGTTCGAGGTTGAGTGGACTCCCTTGCCTCGCTTGTATTGCTGCATTGCATGCATTTTACTGTATTTGCTTGCTTTCTTTTCTGTTTACCCCTTAGGATCTCTGATTTCCTCTGTGCAGGAGGAAATTATGACAGACATTAGGATTCTTATCCATGCATGACAACATTAGGTTAGTTTTATCCCCTTTCAACCCTAGGCTTTTTAGAGCTTCTTTCTCTTCTTATCTCAAAACAACTCAAAAACACAGTAATAAGGTTAATCGATGTCGTACGTTACGAGCCTTAAGCTATTTGAGAAAGGGTTGCTGGAGAGCTTCTTTCCAGTAGTCTAGCTGCTTAGTATGGCACCCTTTGGTTGAAATGCGACGTAGTCACTCTCAAATCATAGTCTCTAGTACGTCAGAGATTGTAAACAAACTAAAAAACACTTCTTTCGTAAAAGATTCAAAACAAACATCAAAGTGTCATTTTTGTCCGCTTGGACTCTTAATCAAGAAAAACCTTTTTTGAAGGTAACAAAAAAACAGTCAGACAAGCTTGTGTCTTCCGTAGCCCGAACTACGTTTGCTCTGATCTTTCATGGCGTATGAAAGTACGTAGACATAGGACGTCGTATCCTAGCGAGCAACCTTCCCACCTTCACCCGTAGTTAGGCGAACTACGTTGACTCTGATTTCTCATTCCAGACAAGGACACGTAGGCATAAAGTGCAATACTTTGCCGAGTCATTTTATTTTCTTTTTAACCCAGGCCTGTAGAGTAGATAGAATAACAATCCGTACTAGAAAACAAGCATGGATCCCGTCGAGTACGGCGGACGTGAGGGGTGCTAATACCTTCCCCTTGCGTAATCGACTCCCGAATCCAGGATTTGGTTGCGATGACCATTCCTTTCCCGTTTTGCGTTAGGTTTACTTCGAGCGTTTCCTTTCCCACCGTTGGGATAAATAACGCACGGTGGCGACTCTTCTGTCATAGCCGGCGCCGATTTTCGCAGTAGCGACACCGCCATCAGGTTACCATTCCGGCTGCTATTGTGATAATTATGTGAAAAAGTTTTGCAAGCCCAAGATATTGAGAGGAGGACAAACTACTAGTATAGGTACAAGAGCAAGAGAGGCTTCTGGTTTCGGAGTTGCAGATTCCTAGAGCTTTGAACCGTTTTAGAGGGAGATCTGTAACTATAACTAATATTGGATGGCGACTACTCAACATACCATGATTGACATTCATGATCCTATGCAGGTTTTACATCTACAGTACCGTGAGCCTACGGTGCAACACTCGATCATGACTAGGGAGCATTTCCTAGCTCATGCTGGTTGTCCTAAGGCCAAGCCGTTCTCTAGAGGGGGCGTATGTAGTTGGCACTAATGAGGCTGATGATGCTGAGGAGGCTGGTGATAATGATGATGATGCTGGTTCAGGTTCAGAGTCTGGTGTGGAGGTTGAGCTAGATGAAGAGGAGACCGAGTCCGATGAGGACTATTTACTTTGATGTTTTGAGCATGATCTTAAGCTACTTCCTTTTGTTTCTACAAAGTGAATTTTTCTGTTAAGCTTAGATCATTGCTTTATTTATATTATGATTGTATTTTATTTTGTATTGTACACTATCCACCTTTGTGGATCATTTTGGATGATGTATTTATGTACCACTTTTGGGTACTTTCACTTTTGTTGGTGTTCTACACCATAACATTTTATTGCTATAATAGTTGAATTCTTCAGTTTACGAATGTTCAACTTTAGTTTCTTTTTATGTTGTTTAGAGTTTAATTCTTTAGTTTAGGAATGTTCAACTCTAATTTTCTTGGTAGCTTGTTTTGAATTTAATGCTTCTTTCTTTGATGATTGAATGTGAGAACTTCTAGATTGGTTGCTATTTGAAAAGTATCCAATGAAGATTCTCCCAAGTTTGGATGATGATGATAGTATTTGAACATTTGAATGCAATCAAGGTAATTTGTATAGCTTCTTAGAATGTTAGAATGATTCTTGAATTTTGTTCTTTGTGCAAATTTGTATTTTTTAATTTTTCAACTTTGTTTGAATGCTTATTTCACTTAAGGTTCAATAGCCATACTTTGTGAGAAACCTCCATTGTTTACTATATGCTTAGGATAACTGATAAACATTGTTTAATACATTTGATTCATGCTTAATCTTGTGATTATTTTGATTTTGTGGAAGCATTAGAAATGATGAAGGCATTTGTTGATATTGAGCACAACCATATATAAAAAAGTAACTTACCCATGAGTAGTGAGAATTTGCAAACCCCTTTAAGCTTAATAGTTTAGATCCTAATTTAGTGATGAACTTGTTGTTTGTACATAAATTAAATGATAGTTCATCATTGAATTTTTTGGGACTCTAAATATTTTTCTTAAACCTTTGAACATTGTTCTAAATTATCTTCCTTGCCATAAAAAGCAAGGAGCATTCACTTGAGATTTGGTTGAATTCTAGTTGGGGAGAGTGAATAGAAAAACGGTAGGTTACTAAAAAATTTTGAAAAATTTCAAACAAGCATTGGAAAATAAAATTGTTAATATAAATGTGAAAAAAAAAAGAAAAAGAATGTTTGTTTGAAATAAAAAAATAGAGAATGAAATAATGTGCATTAAGGAAGTTTAGAAGGGTGAATAATTGAAAAAAGAAAGTGTTGGATGAAGTTCTAGTGTATACATAACCTTGTATAGTGAATGTGTCGCTACTGCAAAAATCGGCGCTGGCTATGACAGAAGAGTCGCCACCGTGCGTTATTTATCCCACCAGAGGGAAAGGAAACGCTTAGAGTAAACCTAACGCAAAACGGGAAAGGAATGGTCATCACAACCAAATTCCTGGATTCGGGAGTCGATTACACAAGGGGAAGGTATTAGCACCCCTCACGTCCGCCGTACTCGACGGGATCCACGCTTATTTTCTAGTACGGATGTTATTCTATCTACTCTAAAGGTCTGGGGTTAAAAAGAAAATAGAATGACTCGGCAAAGTATCGCACTTTATGCCTACGTATCCCCGTCTGGAACGAGAAATCAGAGTCAACGTAGTTCGCCTAACTACGGGTTAAGGGGGGAAGGTTGCTCGCTAGGATACGACATCCTATGCCTACGTACTTTCATACAGCATGAAAGATCAGAGCAAACGTAGTTCGGGCTACGGAAGACACAAGTTTGTCTGACTGTTTTTTATTACCTTATGAAAGGGTTTTTCTTGATTAAGAGTCCAAGCGGACAAAAATGACACTTTGATGTTTGTTTTGAATCTTTTACGAAAGAAGTGTTTTTTAGTTTGTGTGCAATCTCTAACGCACTAGAGACTATGATTTGAGAGTGACTACGTCGCATGTCACCCAAAGGGTACCATACTAAGCAGTCAGATTACTGAAGAGTGACCCTCCAGCAACCTTTTCTCAAATAGCTTAAGGCTCGTAGCGTACAGCATGCGTTATCCTTATTACTGTATTTTTGAGTTGTTTCGTGATAAGAAGAGAAAGAAGCTCTAAAAAGCCTAGGGTTGAAAAGGGAATAAAAACTAACCTAATGTTGTCATACATGGATAAGAATCCTAATGTCTGTCATAATTCCCTCCTGCACAGAGGAAATCAGAGATTCTAGGGGATAAACAGAAAAGAAAGCAAGCAAGTACAGTAAAATGCATGCAATACAGCAATACAAGCGAGGCAAGGGAGTCCCACTCAACCTCGAACCTGGGAAAACAACAGGCAAAGTGAATCAACATTCACCTCAAACCTAGGGGGGCAAGCTACACAAGCCAACAAACAATACAGAAAATAAAACACCAAAGCAGAGGAGGCAGCCCAAGCAGCAACACCAATCTCCTACAGCAAACAACAGCTCTGACAGCAATAGATGATTAACCAGCAAAAAGTTGACAGCAAAAACCTTCATCTTCATGAATAACTCCCATCTTCAAGCTTCAATAAACTTTCAATCTCCAACAAGCACCAGGCTTCAACAAGCTCCCAGCTTAAGCAAGCTCAAACCCTAACCAGTAACCAGCTTCAACAAGCTCCTGACTTCAACTTCAACAAGCAGTAAAACCCTAGCTTCAACAAGCTACCTCATCTTCCTTTACCAAGCTTTAACAAGCACCTCCAAGGGAGAATCATTCAACAAGATCAAGTTGAAATGTTAAGAAGCTCAATGACAACCAAGGGAAGTCACTGAGAACTTAACGTTATGGGAGACTGGCATCCTCAAAGTTCTACTCTTAAAGCATGCCCTTCATCCCTCATAAGGAGAGATGAGACTTCTTTAAAAGGACTTTATGTCATTGGATTGAATGGAGATGAACAATATACTCCATGTTTGAAGAAACAAGTAAAACTAGTCTAAGGCTCTTCCTGAAACCCTAGTTTCCCTAAGCTCCTGACAAGCATCCACAAGATGAGAAAATATTCAATTCCAAGCTCCTGCAAGTTCTCCAAAGCATCTTCAATTGGTCCTCACCTTCATCCAAGCTCAAAAGCAACACCACCCTAGTCTAAGGGGAACTATTGAATCAAACTAGCCAAATTAGTTCATCAGAAACACTTAGAAGTTAGTCTTAAAACTAATTCTACTTAAAATACCAAAAGTGATTGTAAAATCCTACAAAAATTACTAAGGGTTCCTAAACCTCTTATGAATCTCTCATACAAAAACCAGGGGGTTAACCATTCATTTGGACCTAAAACTATGCCCTAATCCTAAAGGTATCAACTTAAAACCCTAATTCTAAACCACCTAATGTCCAATGTTCAAACTAGCCTAAATTTATCTCACAAAAATATGAGAAAATTACTATGGGTACATGCATTTCTAATCTATCTAGCCCAAAAAGAATAAACTCAAAATTCAACACCAATCATCCATACTAAAATCAGCAAGAACACATGTCAAACAAATTGAAAATAAAACCAATAAAAATGCAAAAAAATGCATGAATTAACTATTTTTCAATCCTATTAAATTCTACATTTTCTAAGGAGTTAGGGAAAAAAATCTAGCTTAAAAATGTTTATTTTCCTATTTATTATGATTTTTAGAATCAAAATGGATTAAAAATAAAGCAAAAATGAAATAAAGAAATTAAAATGCTGAATTAAATGAGAGCCACTAGATCAATTGACTGGTAAACGAATCCAAAGCTTCAGAGCGTGTCCACGTGAGGACCAGATGGCAGCTGACTGGGCTTGCCACATCGTTTAAATGAAACGATGCGTTTCAATCCAAGGAGGCAATCCTGAGTTTGAATCTGGGTCGTGAGATGCATATACAAGGTCAATGAAGAGAGCTGATCCAAGGGCTAGGACATCATCTCCTACCTCTAGCTCAGGCAAAGGTCACATTCTCAGGTGGTGGTCTACGGTGGAAACCACCATCTTCTTCGGTGAGATGGTGGTTACAGGTGATCAGAAAACACAAGCTCAATACCAATCTTGACCAGAATTTTACAAGGATTCCAAATCTCCAATACAAATCACCTAAATCTCACTATATTTCCCAATTCGAAAGCAAACATAAATGGCACCAAGAATTTGATCAACACTAAATCCAAAATTAAAGCCACATATTTCTTCCTCTTGTTGCACTGATCATTAATAGTTATCCAATTCAAGTCAAAACCTCAAGATTATCCATAACCGTCTTCAAACAGAAATGGTGCATCACACTTAATTGTCTCTAAATACTAAAATTCTTATCCAGAAACGATCTATGATCAACAGAAGTAGCAAATGCTCAATTCAAGCTATAAGACTCTCCAAACACGATCAGTGATACACAATGGAGCTTCTTCAACCTTCAAATTGGCTTGATTGTGCTTGCAAATCCAAAACCGATTCTGACTTGGAGCTCTTGAAAATCTACTTGCTATCTCAGCTTCTAGCACGAAATCATCACCAAAATCAATCTGCAATCACTCCCCTCAATATATAGAAACTTTCCATGGGCTTTTGAGCCCAGTTTGAAGCCCAATTCAATGAATCCACAATTTTGATTTTTCCCTTGAAATTTCAACATGACAGTTGTGAAATCTTACTCCCAGCTTGTTCCAGAAGGTTCTAACCAACTCCTTGTGGCCTAGTGAATGTGTACAGATCAAAATGGAGGCCTGAATTGCATTGGTGGATGATTTGGATATGTGACTTGTTTTGGAAGTAACAAATTTGTAAAGCAAGTCATGAAACCAAGCCTCAATTCAAAAAAGTAATATTTCCAATGTCTTTAGAATGTGATTTATAGTCAAAAAATGTAGTCACTTGCCATGTTTTGGACATATAACTCAAAAACCACAATTTCCCTCTTTGATTCATTTGAAATCCTTCCTTATTTTAGGCCATTTTGGGTGACTTTTGATATAAGCTCATTCAAACCACCATGAATTCACATTTAACCTAAAAACATCATTTTAAGCACATTTCATGTTGAACAATTTTTCATTTGAGGAGTGGAAGATGGAGATTTTGACACATGCTTGAAAATGACCTATAATCACAAATGCCCAAAATACCCCTGGATTGCCAAGATCATAACTTGAGTTCCATAAATCCCCTTGAGGACTTCTAGTACTCTATGGAAATCTAAGATCAAGATATACAACTCTTATGTTTTCCAAGAATCCACTTGAAAACTCCTTGAAGGGCAAAAGTTGCTTGGAAGTCAAGTGACTTTCACAGATAAATTTCAGTATCCTCCGGTGACCTGTAATTTGCAAAGACCATAACTTGAGTTCCACAAATCTTCTTGAAGACTTATAGTACTAAAATTAAAGTTATTGAGAAGCTCTACAAGTTTCATGTTGGCCAAAGATCCATTTGAAACTTGTATTTTGACTTATGTTGCTTTGAAGTTAGGCACTAAACAGGGGATTTTACACTAAAACCCTAATTTAGCAACTTCCCACATTCTTGATCCATCTTTGCTTAACCTTGGCACAACACCACACATGTATCAACATACCAATCCATGAATCCCATGACTTCAAAGTAGGCTTTGATGCTCTCCAATTACTCAATTGACTTAGGGTTGACCCAGATGAAACCCTAGATGACTGCACTTCAAATGTGGCTCTCATACCTGAATTAATGACTTGTCTCAACTTCAATATGGCCCTCTAGGCACCCCATGATATCCATACACATCTCAAATCCACATTCCATGTTTCACATCCCACTGATGATTCTCAATATTCCTCAAGATAGGAGCAAAACGCACATGTAGGCACTCAAACTTCTCAAGACTTCCAATCACTTCCTGATGGCTTGGATGATTTCTCAAACTTGTATAACACCTCTTGCTAGGCTCTTCTCTTGATAGGCACCCTTGATCCCTTGTTGGATGCATGCTATGCTATGATATGCCAATGATTGAACTATGTACATGATGTAACTATGCACATGAAATGCAATGAAACACAAATCAGGCAAGAAAAGGTTGAGCAAATTTTGGGGTACAACATAATGTTTCTTTTGCATTGGAAACTTTGATTCCTTGACCTTAGATATGTCCCTTTTTGTGAACCTAACCAAGCTACAACCTTAAAAGACCTCAGCGATCTCTTGCTTCCATGATTTCATTTTTGATTGATTAGATGAATATATGAATTGAATTGTTATTAGCATTTTTTGTCAGGTGAGTGAAATTTCCCCGCGGTTGCAAAAGTGTTAATTTCTTCATTCTTATTTTGAAGAGGAGTGTTAGAGTGATTCAAGCATGAGAATTTAGTTGTTATTTGAAACATTGCATGATATTTGTTTAAGACCAAAATTCTTTATCATTGTTCGATTCTAGGAAGTGGTGAGCTTTGCTTATGCGCATTTATATGTTTGAATTGAGCCATAAATCCATTCTTGGTTGAATTAAATGCTTGAGAAAATCCTCTTGTTTTCAATGAAAGGCATACTTTGCTTAAGGACAAGAAAATATCTAGTTGGGAAGAGTTTGTTGAATGTCAAACATGTTTTAATTTGATCCATTATATTTGAAAATTTTCAACTTATTTGTTATGTTTCAATGGATTTATTCCATGTTTCCAAGCTATTCTTTAATTATGTGCGAATACCTTTGGTTTCTTTGATATGTGTGTTATTGTGCAAGATTTAGGCATATTCTATCAAAGAGTAAGACACAAGTGAATGGACAAAGAAGCCAAAGAAAAAAAAGAATATTTAGCATGTTCGCTGGGCGAACAACAACGAGCTACCAGCAAATATTCGCTGGGCGAAGTTGCAGCGAAGCCTCAGCGAACTATCCCAGATTAGAGGCAGTAAGAAAAAGGCCATAAGTTCACTGTGTGAACTTGTAGCGAAGAAGCTCGCTGGGTGAAGAAGTACTCTCTAGGCGAGCTTAGATATTTCCTCAGGGGTGGTTTAACTGTTCAGAGGCACTTTAGGTGCCATAAAGTAGTCCTCGCTGGGCGAATAAAGTGTTCTCTGGGTGAACTTGGATGACATTGAAAGTACTATATATGTAGTTTTCACACTTTGTTGGGATTATAACCCCATTTTCACATAAAACCCTCATTTTTCCTGCATTTCTTCACCAAAGAGTGAGATTTTTCAAATAGAAGCTAGATTCACATCCAAGACTGATTCTTCAGCAGGGGTGCTCTTTCATCTTCCCTCAAGACTTGTAAATAACGCTACCATGGTTATGGGTAGCTAATTTCCTTTGTATCAAAGGTAGAGGTAGTCTACCCTAGCTTTATGTATTTCTTTTGATTGGCCTTATATGTGAACAAGTGATGATTAATATATGATAAATATTTTTGTTCTTAATGATCCATTCTTGTTTTGTAAAAATCTAGATATAGATTTTATGGAACTTGACCTAAAATATTCATTTATCGATTTATAGATTGGAGATATCGGTCTATGGTTGATATTTGCTTTGTACTGAACTTAAAGGTTACTATTGTAGAAGCATGCTTCAGTCTCAAGTTTTGATGATGTCAATGCTACTAAAAGTTAATATCTCTTGATTGCAAAAAGACAAGCTGTTCAAAGTCATCAAGATCAAGTCAAGCTATCTTTCAAGTCAAGCTATATGGAACTGATTCTTCCAGACTTGCCTGCATTACTGGTATATCAAATCCACCTTTTTAATTTTGATATACAAGTGTTCAAAAACATCAATCTTTTGTGCATAATACATACACATGTTTTTGAAACTTTAAAAATGGTATAACATTAATTTTAAAAAGCTTTTTTCTGAAAATTAGCAGTGTTAACCGATTAACCATATGGGTTAACCGGTTAACCATTTTGAATTTTGAATTTTCTGGGCTAACGTACCAGTGTTAACCGATTAACCATATGGGTTAACCGATTAACACTGAACGTGCAGTGAAAAATTGCTTTGTTTTGAGTTCAAAATTATTTTTTAAAATCATACCTTTTCATGGTTTGAATCTTTTAAAATCATACCTTTTGTGAAAGGTTATTTTACTCATATAAATTCTGAGTTTTTCATTTTGAAAAACACACCAACAAAAAAACCAATACTCATTTTTAAAATTGTCTTAGAATCAAATTCATTTTTCAAAAGTGTTCATACTTGCATTGAAAGTTTCACATTCATTGAACACTTGTATTGAAAAATTACAAAGAGTGAACTTTGATTCATTGGAGAAGATCACTTTGACAATTATACTCAATCCAAATTCATTACAATCATTTTGTATTTTGACTTGTGATCCAGGATTGTTGGACACAAGGGTGAGTGTTTACAAGAGGATTGTTCTTGTACACTTGTGAGTTTTATTGTTTGATAGTAGGCCTCACCGGTTGATGGTGTGATAGGTTGTACTGTTTTAAACAATAGTGAAAATTCTCTTTCATGTTGAAAGGGGAGTGGAGTACTCTCGGATTGTGAGGGGAACCACTATAAATCCTGTGTCTTTTTTCTTTCTGTTGATTTACTGCTTCCCATAACCAAGAACACCATCCAGTATATTTCCAAGAACCATATAAAAACCGGAAAAATTTCAAAAGTCCTAATTCACCCCCCCTCTTAGGCATACTCTGTTCTTACAATTGGCATCAGAGCAGGTTAAGGTAACCTGTTCCTAACGATTCAGTATGGCTTCCGCAAATACCAACCCGGTTTTCAAAGATGGTGGAAGTAGTAACAAACCACCACTCTTTTCTGGAGAATAATTTGATTTTTGGAAAATCCGTATGAAGGCACATCTTGAGGCTCAAGGAGATGGTATATGGGAAACCATTGAAACTGGTCCACATGTTCCTACAAGTGTGGTAAATGGTGTTGGAACCCCAAAGATCAAATCCTCATATGATGAAGATGACAAGAAGAGAATCTTGAATGAAAAGAAAGCAATCAACATACTTCAAAGCGCTCTCAGTATGGATGAATTCTTTCGCATATCACAGTGTCAATCGGCAAAACAGATTTGGGATACCTTGGTAGAAACGCATGAAGGAACAGCAGAAGTAAAAAGATCAAGACTTAACACGTTAAGTCAAGAATATGAGATGTTCCGTATGCAGCCCGGTGAATCTATTGTTGCCTTGCAAAAGAGGTTCGTTCATCTGACAAATCACCTGATTGCTCTTGGGAAGACCTTCACCAATGATGATCTCAACTTAAAAGTCCTAAGATCCTTGACAAGAGAATGGCAACCAAAGGTGACCGCCATTTCGGAAAAGAAAAGTCTTTCAACGATGACATCCGCTTCATTATTCGGGAAACTTCAAGAGCATGAACTGGAACTTGGAAGGCTTGAGAAACATGAAAGTCAAGACAAGAAGTCCAAAGGAATTGCCTTGAAGACTGACACAAAGGATGACAAAATTGACGAATCTTCCGAAGACGAAAATTTCATGCTTCTAGTAAAGAAGCTTGGTAAGTTTTTCAATAATAATAAAACTTCTTCTTTTCCTAAAAAGAATAAACATTTCAGGAAAAAGGAAGCATCCACATCAAACCAAGAAATTACATGCTATGAATGTGGAAGACAAGGTCACATAAAGCCAGACTGCCCAAAACTCGCAAATAAAGGAAAATTCAAGGGCAAGAAGGATTTCAAAACAAAGAAGGCTTATGTCGCATGGGACGACAACGAAGTGAGTTCATCATCGGAATCAGATAGTGATGAATGTGCAAATATTGCCTTAATGGCCTCTCACCACTCCGATGACGAAAATGAGGTTAGTAGTAATTTTTCTGTCTATGATAATGATGCACAAGAAGTTATAGATGAACTTCTAAAAGAGTGCAAGACTTTGTATAAAGACATCTCATCACAAAAGAAAAGAATTTTACTTTTAGAAAAACAAAATTCCGATTTCTTGAAAAATATTGAAGATGAAAAGCAAAAAGTGATGGATGAAAAACAAAGTCTTGTATGTAAGAATTGTGAGTCTTTGTCTTTTCAAATTGTTCAACTTAAAAGAGTTTTAGAAAGATACGAAAAGGGTCAAATTGGCTTGGAAGAGATTCTTAAACATCAAAGGTATCCTAATGATAAAAGTGGATTGGGATATTCTAAATTTTCAAAACCAAGCACCAATAAGACCATTTTTGTAAGAGAAAGTGAACAAATTGTGAAGAAAGAGACAAGCACTTATAAGACTCAGCATCAAAATCATAACAAGAAAAGAATTAATAAGAAAAAGAATTATATTCCTAGATATAGAAGTCATTTTCAACCTACATGCTTTTATTGTGGTATTAAAGGGCACACACCTAATGCTTGCTATGTACGTAATATTGGTGTTGCAAAGGGGCATTATGTGTGGGTGGAAAAAGGTACTAACTATCAAGGACCCAAAGCAACTTGGGTACCTAACACTACCTAATTTTGTTTTGTAGGTATGCTTGAAGACAACCACAAATGAATGGTATCTTGATAGTGGTTGCTCGAAGCATATGACGGGAGATATAAACAAATTTTCAAGTCTATCATTAAAGGCCAAAGGATACGTCACTTACGGTGATGATAATAAAGGAAAAATTCTTGGAGTTGGAACCATTGGTGCACCTCCATGTACCGTCATCGAAGACGTTCTTTTTGTTGAAGGCCTTAAGCATAACCTGCTTAGCATCAGTCAACTGTGTGACAAAGGGTTCAAAATCAACTTCACAAAGGAGGAATGCTTGATCGAACACGAAGTCACTCATGAGATTCTGATAAAAGGTAAAAGATACAATAATATTTTTATGATTTCTTTTGATGATTCTTCTTTGAAGGTAAAATGTCTTATGGTGAACAACAACGAGGCATGGCTTTGGCATAAAAGATTTGCTCACATTCACATGGAGCATTTAAACAAATTAATCAAGCATGATCTGGTTGTTGGGCTTCCGAAGATAAAATTCATCAAGGATAAATTATGCGATGCATGTCAAAAGGGAAAACAGACCAAGACAACTTTCAAATCCAAGCAAGTGGTTTCTACATCAAGACCACTTCAATTGTTGCACATGGATCTTTTTGGTCCATCAAGAACGAAGAGCTTTGGAGCGACCACGGTGGAGAATTTCAAAATTCAGACTTTGAAGAATTTTGCGAAGAAAATGGAATTTCTCATCATTTTTCGGCACCAAGAACTCCTCAACAAAACGGCGTCGTAGAACGGAAGAATCGCTCACTAGTTGAACTTGCTAGAACAATGCTCAGCGACACAAATCTTCCAAAATATTTCTGGGCAGAAGCAGTAAGCACGGCATGCTTTGTAAGCAACCGCGTG
Source organism: Lathyrus sativus (assembly GCA_963859935.3). Lineage (NCBI taxonomy): Eukaryota > Viridiplantae > Streptophyta > Magnoliopsida > Fabales > Fabaceae > Lathyrus > Lathyrus sativus. The sequence continues at coordinate 428,908,016 of OZ012741.1, forward strand.
AATATTCGACCGCTACTCAAAAAGACTCCGTATGAGTTGTTCAAGGGAAGGAAACCGAATATATCATTCTTCCACATATTTGGCTGCAAATGCTTCGTTCTCAACAACAATAAGGACAATCTCGGTAAGTTTGATGAGAAGTCCGACGAAGGTATATTCCTTGGTTACTCTTCTTATAGTAAAGCTTTTAGAATTTTTAATAAAAGAACTCTTACCATTGAAGAGTCCATTCATGTTTCGTTTGATGAGACTAACCCCTCGAAAGAGGATAATATTGTTTTGGATGATGATGATGATTTTGTAGATACTTCACAAAATGAAGAAATTGTTCCAAAAGATCAAACAATATTACAAGAAGATGTTACTCAAGAAAATCAAGATCTTCCGAAAGAATGGAGAACACACAGAGATCACCCAATTGATAAAGTTATTGGTGATATTAGTCAAGGCGTGGCAACTCGACTTAACTTAAAGGATGCGTGTCTCAACATGGCATTTGTATCTCAGATTGAACCATCAAAGATCGATGAAGCTTTAGGCGACGACCAATGGATTATAGCAATGCAAGAAGAACTTAATCAGTTCAAAAGAAATCAAGTTTGGACCCTTGTACCAAGGCCGGACAATAAGCATATTATAGGAACCAGATGGGTGTTCAAGAACAAACTTGACGAGAATGGGATTATAGTTCGTAACAAGGCAAGATTGGTCGCACAAGGCTACAACCAGGAGGAAGGAATTGATTTTTATGAAACATTCGCTCCGGTAGCAAGGTTAGAAGCAATTAGATTACTACTTGCTTACGCTTGTTCTATGAATTTTCAGTTATTCCAGATGGATGTCAAAAGCGCTTTCCTGAATGGATACATTAATGAGGAAGTCTACGTCAAACAACCTCCGGGTTTTGAAGACTTCAAAAATCCCTCACATGTTTTCAAACTGAAGAAGGCTCTCTACGGTTTAAAACAAGCACCACGAGCATGGTATGATCGCCTTAGCAACTTCTTATGTGAGAAAGGATTTACAAAAGGAAAGGTTGACAAGACGCTGTTTATAAAAAAGATCAAGGGTAACACCTTGTTAGTACAAGTCTACGTCGACGACATCATATTTGGATCAACAAACAAAGAACTGTGCGAAGAATTCTCACTCATGATGCGAGAAGAATTCGAGATGTCCATGATGGGAAATTTAAATTATTTTCTTGGACTACAAATCAAGCAAACCAAGGATGGAATCTTCCTCAACCAATCCAAGTACTGTAAGGAATTAATAAAGAAATTCGATATGGATAGTTGCAAGATGATGTCTACTCCTATGGGATCCGGAACGTATGTTGATCAAGATGAATCTGGTACTCCAGTTGATATTACTAAATATCGAGGTATGATTGGTTCATTACTATATTTGACGGCAAGCCGTCCTGACATTATGTTTAGTGTTTGTTTGTGTGCGCGCTTCCAAGCAAATCCGAAGGAATCGCATCTCACTGCTGTGAAGAGAATTATCAAGTATCTCAAAGGAACGACCAACGTTGGATTATGGTATCCTAAAGGTAGTATTTGTTCTTTAGTTGGTTATTCTGATGCTGACTATGCAGGATGCAAAACCGATAGAAAAAGTACAAGTGGTACATGTCATATTCTTGGAAATGCTCTAGTATCATGGGCCTGCAAGAAGCAAGCTTGTGTAGCACTCAGCACCGCCGAAGCAGAATACATCGCCGCAGGAAGTTGCTGTGCACAGATTTTATGGCTGAAACAACAACTTCTGGATTATGGTGTTGACCTCGGTTGCATTCCTCTACGATGTGACAATACTAGTGCCATAAATATCACAAAGAATCCGGTTATGCATTCCAGAACAAAGCACATTGATATCCGGCATCATTTCCTTTGAGATCACGTATTAAACAGAGATGTTGATGTTACTTTCGTCGACACACACAACCAACTCGCCGACATATTCACCAAGCCTTTGGCAAAAGAATCATTCTACAAAATTCGGAGAGAACTTGGGATTCTTGATGAAGGTGACATCTGATCCTTATCTCTATTTTATATATGCATTAATTGTGATATGTTTTCATGTGTATGCATTCTGTTTTTATGTATTTTTCAAAAATTCGAGCATGTTAATCGATTAACCATATGGGTTAACCGATTAACACTGTTAAATTTTCAATTCTGATTAAATTTTTTTAATGTGTTAACCGATTAACCTATATGGTTAACCGATTAACACTGTTAATTTTTCAAAAAATCAGAAACGAAAATTATATTAATTTTTGAAAATTTTATATTTTTCTTTATATATTTTGTGTGGTTCATATTCTTTTAAATATCCACATCCATATCCAAAATCTACATTCCCTCTTAAATCCTAACTTCTCTCTCCCACTCTTAAAAGTTGGAAAAACTCCCCATAACTTCTCAAACCCTAACCTCCTCAGAACCCACAACCCCAGTTTCTCTCAAACCTCCATCCATGGCTTCAGCATCAAACCGCGGCAAGGGAAAGCTTCCAGAACATCACTCTGCATCTGATGAAGATATTCCTATGGAAACAACCAAGAAGCGCAGAATGGATTTCAAAGTCCGAGTTCGGTCTATCCTTCCGGTAAAGTATGTGAATCTTAAGGCTTTTCCTGCATCATCTTTTGATTTTCCTGCTTTACTCAAATATCAGAGGATCGATAAATTTGTGTCTGATTCTGGAAACTGCTACCCGGATCTTGTCAAATCCTTTTTGCATAAACTGTCTGTGTTTCTAAATGCAAATGATGAGCATATTATGAAAACAATTGTTAGAGACTGTGTTGTTGAAGAAAATCTGTCTGATGTTGCTGCAATGCTGAACATACCATCATCTGGATATTTTCTGAGAAAGGGAGTTAACCACATGGAAGGACCGTGGTCCAACTACGACAAGATGGAGTTCTATTATCAGATCTGCAGATTTCCAAAGGAGATGATTATCGCCAACCAACGTACTGCTCGTCTGTTGTGCTATGCAAAGAACCTTACCGTCTCTGATCGGATGCTTCACTATATAATCTGCTATGTGCTGATTCCCAAGGATTCGAATCATGCACAAATTAATGATCTGGAAATGCAACTTCTTTTCGCCATCAAGAACAAGATTCGTGTCAATTGGATTCTGACTATCATGTATCACCTTCAACAACAACTATCTCTGTCGACCCGTCTTCCTTATGCACGGCTGATATCAAGAATTTTGGAATTGACTACTTTGGATCTTAACCGTGAACCAACCATCAAGATGAAATCAACCACCAATGAGATCAACGAGATTACAATTGTCAAGAATACTGGAATTTTTAAGGATAATGACGGTACTTACAAGTACTCAGAAGAAGGAGCCAATGCTAACCAGGCCTTTCCCGTACCTGCAGGAGGCATCACCAACGAGTTCCTTTACCAAACTATCATGACTCAGCATAGAGAAACCTCCCGGGCCATTGCTTCCCTCCAGAACCTTGTCCTGTCTTCTCACCATACCAACCCTGACAGCCCTGTTGTATCTGATGAAGAAAATGAAGAGGAAGAAGAGGAGGAGGATATGGCGGATGAGGATTTTTAGAGAATATGTTGCTGCTGTTGTTTTTATTGCTTTGCTTTCTAGTTATAAGTTTTTATGCTTTCATTTGAACTATGTTTTATTGTAACCAGTACAATTTCTATTTGCTGCATTTTATATGTACTATGTTTGTGCTTTGTGTTTACTTGGCTTTGCATGTGCTTATTACTATATTTGTTGCTATCTTGTGGTTTCTTTGAAAGCTCTTCCTTTTTGCTGATGTCAAAGGGGGAGAAGAGCTTGGTTCTGTTAATATCTCTCTGTGTGCAGATTTTTTGTCCTCTGTTAAGATAGGGGGAGTGCTAGACATAGGGGGAGAACCAGATCAAGAACCAAGAGATATCGCACAACATTTTTTGATTGCCATCATCAAAAAGGGGGAGAATGTAGAAGCATGCTTCAGTCTCAAGTTTTGATGATGTCAATGCTACTCAAAGTTAATATCTCTTGATTGCAAAAAGACAAGCTGTTCAAAGTCATCAAGATCAAGTCAAGCTATCTTTCAAGTCAAGCTATATGGAACTGATTCTTCCAGACTTGCCTGCATTACTGGTATATCAAATCCACCTTTTTAATTTTGATATACAAGTGTTCAAAAACATCAATCTTTTGTGCATAATACATACACATGTTTTTGAAACTTTAAAAATGGTATAACATTAATTTTAAAAAGCTTTTTTCTGAAAATTAGCAGTGTTAACCGATTAACCATATGGGTTAACCGGTTAACCATTTTGAATTTTGAATTTTCTGGGCTAACGTACCAGTGTTAACCGATTAACCATATGGGTTAACCGATTAACACTGAACGTGCAGTGAAAAATTGCTTTGTTTTGAGTTCAAAATTATTTTTTAAAATCATACCTTTTCATGGTTTGAATCTTTTAAAATCATACCTTTTGTGAAAGGTTATTTTACTCATATAAATTCTGAGTTTTTCATTTTGAAAAACACACCAACAAAAAAACCAATACTCATTTTTAAAATTGTCTTAGAATCAAATTCATTTTTCAAAAGTGTTCATACTTGCATTGAAAGTTTCACATTCATTGAACACTTGTATTGAAAAATTACAAAGAGTGAACTTTGATTCATTGGAGAAGATCACTTTGACAATTATACTCAATCCAAATTCATTACAATCATTTTGTATTTTGACTTGTGATCCAGGATTGTTGGACACAAGGGTGAGTGTTTACAAGAGGATTGTTCTTGTACACTTGTGAGTTTTATTGTTTGATAGTAGGCCTCACCGGTTGATGGTGTGATAGGTTGTACTGTTTTAAACAATAGTGAAAATTCTCTTTCATGTTGAAAGGGGAGTGGAGTACTCTCGGATTGTGAGGGGAACCACTATAAATCCTGTGTCTTTTTTCTTTCTGTTGATTTACTGCTTCCCATAACCAAGAACACCATCCAGTATATTTCCAAGAACCATATAAAAACCGGAAAAATTTCAAAAGTCCTAATTCACCCCCCTCTTAGGCATACTCTGTTCTTACAACTATATTGGTCGTTATCTGGAGAGATCGTGTAGTAATGAATACGGTATTTCTCACGACACCGCTCTAGACATAGACAATATTGAGAGAATACACAGTGATATTAATCGAATCTGACTTCACATGCAAGATTGAAAGAATACGTATTAGTTAAGGTAGATGAAAACTACTTTTGATATACTTTGTTAATCAACAACTTTAGAATTTATAAACATTGCTACTAAATCGTGACAATTTATGAAACAAACTTTGAAAACCATTTTTCTTGAAACGATAAACTAATGAACGAAAATCATCCCATATCAGAACAATCCCTGTGGAGACTGAAATTCTAGCATGCAGATCTCAGATGTCCCAAGAACATTGATCTCTGCTGAAACAAGGACAAGGACAGACCACACATGACCAATTTAAATTGCTTTAAATTGTACGAATGTCATGACCAATGTCATGGCGTCTGTTGTAACATCAACAGACAGACAGACTATTTATCTAACCATTTAAATTGTGCAGAATTATAAATGCAGAAAGGTAAATAACACAATGAATTGTTTACCCAGTTCGGTGCAACCTCACCTACATCTGGGGGCTACCAAGCCAGGGAGGAAATTCACTATTAGTAGAATTAATTTAGATTCAAACAAACCGCTTGCACTCTTCACTTAAGACCTACCCAATGACACTTCAGCCTAGAAACCACTAGACCAGAGTTTCCCACTCACTCCCCCTCAATCATCGCAGTGATGATCAATTCACAATTACAATATGAAGACACTCTTCAAACACACCTTGATCTTGCTTCACAGCTTTGATCAAGAGACACAACACTCTTGCTTAAAAGCTTTGAGTGGCACAATGAACACAACAGTTCACTAACACTAAACCAGAGCAATCATACAACATACAATGGCTTGGCTTACAAGGAATCCTAAGACTCCTAAACACACGTGAAGAACAAAGTTCTTCACTCATAAGTATGTCTATCACAATGTATCAAGAGATACTAAGGATGACTTACAAAGTCACACACACAAGGGACTGTCAAACCCTAAACCTTAATTTTACACTCTAGTTGTTCTTGAAGTGAGTGCTTGATTTCCCTTGCTTCTGCTCCTCCTTAAATAGCAATGCAGACTGGGCTTGGGTTGGTTAAAAGTAACAAACATTAGGTTTAACCACTTTCCATAATTCAAGTTGCTGTCAAATTAGGTCACAACTGCTTCATGTTACGCCCAACCCTGACTAGAATATCGCCTAAGATAACTAAGGAGTCATAACAGGTTTCCTGAAGCATAGCCTGAGTTTCCTCTTGCAATATAACAGTAAACCTAAACACGCGCCCTGATGTCATACATTTGAAGTCATAACATCCAACATGACATCCAACACACTTTGTTCTTAGCTGACCAAACTCACCCTGCTGAACACTCCTGCAGAATCTTCTTCATAACAGTAGAAACAAGCATATTATAGTTTCCTAAAAAGTCTCAGAGATCCTTTTTATGAACACCAATTAAATTTGCACTTTGTTCCTAATGAATCTCTTTGGCCTGCATATATTGATGAGGTATATCCAACAGGTTCTCATCAAACCAAAACACTTTTGTCAAGTGATAGTAGCTCCTGCTGTACCAGACAGCAATGTCATGACATTGGTGATGACATCCTGATTAAAACATATGACAACAGTTATGTCACTACAGTAGATGGATGTCACGACATTCAACATGATATTTACATGACAACAGTTCTATCATCACAGCAGATGGATGTCACGACATTCAGCATGACATTCAGATTAAAACACACCACAGTAGTTCTGTCACCACAACAGATGGAGATGTAATAACATCCTACTTAACATCAGTGCAGAATCATGTTTTACCAAAATTTAGCCAATCATAGAACCATGGACAATCATAGAATCATGGAACGAACAGATACAATAACAAAATCCTCCCTAGTATTTCAATCAAGCAAAGTACGATACGTATCTTCTGGTAAAGTACGAGCATCATGTTGCTCTTCATTTATGGTATCACGAGGTAAGGAAATCTCAATAATTTTATTTCAAATACTTTTTAATTTTAACTTTATATTTTATTATATATACTTTAAATTGTTTTTAGGAGAGAGGTTCGAAGAAAGAACTCAAGGTTGTTACACACAGGAGTAAGCTAATATGATGGGTTCCACATTATCTTCCATCTGCGATACATAGGTGGTTGGGTGAATCTAGTCTATATTCACTTTAGAGAATCTGTTTCTCGAGGATATACCAAAACTTAGTATCACCATTTGCAGAGAGATGACATCCAGATACATCATCATTTCATATGTCATTTGGTGAGATGACCATTTCAATGGACGACATTTCTTATTTGCTTCACCTTTTGAGCAAGGGTGAGTTATGATACCCTCCACTAGTTATAACTGAAGAAGGTATTGTTGCTCTTATTGTTAAGATTTTGGGAGTTCCATTTAAGGAGGAAACAGTAGAGGTACATGCTTGTAGGGTTCTTATCATAAGCTGAAATGGATGCACACCTTATTTACACGTCATCGAGTTGCTTCTAGATTTGACTGTGTTTCTAGACCTATATAGTGATGCTAGTAGGATGCACCATTTTTGTCGATAAAACTTTTACTCTTGTCGAGTTAAGGTATCTACTACAATTTAGGGAACTTATTGGATGCACTAGATATAGTTGGGGGCAGATGCGTTGGTCACACTCTACAGATATTAAAGAGACATTTCCATGTTTACTTTCTAGAAGTTTGACAAATATGTGACTCTTCTACATGTTTTATTAATATTTTTCTTGATAGTATTAATTTTCTAATAGTGTTTGATTCATAAGTAGTTTCCAACTGTTGGAAAAAAGAGGAGAGAATCAAATTACAACTAGTGGTGGTGGACTTCTGTGGACTATGAGATGGGCGTATAGGTAAGGAGCACTGAAGGTGAATGAGTTAAGACTTATATTAGACGAGCTGACATCTGTTGATATCATATGTTGCCTATTTGAAAGTCATAGAGTAGAGCGTCTATTTGATGATATATGTTTGTACAGGGGGTGTCTAAAATATTGTGACACATTTGTTCCATAACTTCTTGACAATTATATATGCCAGTTTGGATTTAGGCAATATATTTTTCCTTCACCTCCTGTCTATAAAAAACATGATGTTGACACTAAGTGGATTGGTTACTATTCTAGTGTCCTTGATGTAGTCCATATGGCATACATGGCTACCACTCCATATAATGTTGATGTTGGATACCTCGAGTGGTAATATCGTGTTTTACAACCTCGGTTAGTACCACCTCCTTAAGTTTGAGAATATGAGAATTAATGAAGATGAATCTACCTCTGATTTCAACATCAGACTTAAAGAAATTGCAAACACTTCTTCAGCCTTAGGAGAGAAGATGTTTGAAGATAATCTTTCTAGAAACATCCTAAGATCTCTTCCTAAGAAGTTTGATATGAAAGTTTCTATAATTGAAGAAGCTCAAGACCTTAGCAGTGTCAAAGTTGATGAAATCATTGGTTCTTTACAAACCTTTGAGATGGCCTTAAAAGATAGATTTGTAAGGAAGATCAAAACCATTACTTTTGTGTCTAACACTGAAGAGGATGAAGATCAAAGTGTGGAAATTTTTTAAGAGGCTATAACACTTGTTGGGAGAAATTTCAACAACCCATGAGAATGAGGAAAAATGTCCCAAACAAGGTATCATACATCAGTCCCATGAAAAAGAGAAAAGATGATATCCAAGATAATAAAGGCAAAGGAGCTCAATCTTATGAATGTGTAGGGTTTGGTCACGTTAAGACTAAATGTACTACTTTTCTGAAGAAACAGAAAAATGGATTTTCTATCTTTTGATCTAATTATGATGATGAAAGTGAAAAGGAAACAACTCACAAAGTAATGACTTTTATTGGGAAATATGACTCTTACAGCGGGTCTAATGATGAAGATATGCCATCATAAGAACTTGTTAAAACTTATAGATAAATGCTCATAGAACGGAAGGAATATTGCTTGAGAGAAGAGAAAAAGAAGAAGACCATAAGTGATCCGCTCCTTGAAAAAGAGAAGCTGGGTTCAACCATTGAAGGTCTAGAAGAAGAAGTCACATTATTAAAATCCAAACTTGACAATATGAAAAAAATTAGTTTGTATATTGAATAGTGGTTCTGATATGTTAGATGAGATCTTGGAGATTAGAGAGAAGAAGGCTATAGGGTTTATCTATAGTTCCATGAATAAAAATTTCAAATTTCCCTCTAAGTTTGTTGCTCCTGAAAAGAAAACTGAGTTTCTGATAAAGGACCACAAGTCCCAACATCCTGCTCGATATGTGTTCCCTCACAACAAAGGCAATAAGAAATCATCTTGAAGGTGTCACCACTATGGTAGATATTGACATATAAGACCATTTTGCTATAAAATGTATGGTTATCTTCAGTTTTTATAGTTAGCCAAGGCCTAAAAGAAAGAAAGGGAACAAAACTCAAGCTAAGAATGTGTGGAAACCCAAGGAATTTGTCATTTGTCTTATAACACATACTTCTATTAGAGTTTCCTCAAGAGAAGATTAAAATTTTGATAGTTAATGCTCAAGGAACACGACCGGTGAAAAGAGTTATCTTGAAGAATTGAACCCATACTCTAATAGTTATCTCACCTTTGGTGATGGAGGTAGAGGAAGAATTAAAGGAGTAGGAAAAATGGTTAGTCCATATTTACCTTGCCTTGATGATGTGTTGTTGGTTGAAGGATTAACTAGTAACTTGATTAACATAAGGCAATTATGTGATCAACGTCTAAATGTTAGTATCAACAAGTCTGAATGTATTATCTCCAGCAAAGATCAAGAGTTGTTAATGATGGGTTCAAGATACAACGTCAACTTTTATATGTGGATCTCTCAGCCCTCATCCAAGGTTAAGAGCATGTAGGAAAGCATTCTTGAAGATGACGTCAAGGGGTTTCCAAAACACAAGATTGAAGAATGTAAAATTTATGAGGTGTGTCAAATTGGGAAGAAAACCAAGATATCATATAAGATGTTTCAACATCTTACTTGTGTTTTTAAATTACCATTTATGGACTTTATGAGACTCATGTAAGGATTTGTCCTTGAAGGGAATGCTAATGGTCAAGCCAGAGGTCCTCCCAACATTGAATAACCTAGAGTGGTTCAGAAGAAGAAGATAAATAAGATTAATGATTATGATATAATTATTCTTATTGATGCCCCCTCTCATAATTCTGGAATTTTGATTATTCAAAAACATGATTTTGTTTTTGGTGAAGGTGAAATTGGTGCTCTTACTCCGTTAAATTCTAGTGATAAGTTGTATGTTAAGAAACATGTCCCCAACATTATTGTTACTGATGAGAACCAGAGAACAAATATGGGAGATTAAGATGTTGATACGAATGTGTTAGATAACCATTTAAACATGTTGGAGACAAAGTCTTAAATTCATAAGCTGAATAATATGAGAGACAACATTGATGATGTTGTTAATCATCCTGTTAGTGCTAACAAGGGTTTTATCTCTAAGAAAAATAAAGTTCATGATGGGTATGCTCTTGTCAATGAAGGTGTTACTAAAGGTGTTAGTATTAGTAAAAGGATTCCTTATAAGAAGATCCTTACTCCTGCCAAGGAAAAAAAGATTCCCAAGAAGAATAAGAAATGTATGGTTTTTAGTAAGAAATCAGCTAGGAAGAAAATAAATGTTTCTCAACATAGGAAAATGGCTCTTGAAAAGGAATATTATGTTGAAGAACTGAAATATCATGAAATTATTATTGATCTTCTTAGTGATGCTCAGTATTTGAGGACACTGCTAAATGATGGATCTGGTTTTCCTAAGTTGATATAGAAATTTGTGATTAAGAATGATGGTATTTCTCATGGGTTGATGAATTTGAGTTATATTCTGAATGTTGGGTAAGATGTCTCAGTCATTGTATTCAAAATTTGTGCACCTGTTGATGAAACTAATATGATTTTTAATGGCGAAATGTTGGATCTATTTCACCTCAACCATTTGTTGCTACTACTGCTATTTTTGGTGTTCATTTGTTGAAAGTGGCATTGTGCTCTTGTTCTATGGTACTTGTTCCCTTTTTGAGGTCTTTTGGCTGAACATGTGTGCTAGTATGGTTGGTTGCTGCTCCTGTTAAGCTTTTGTTTTGGATCCTAAAGCTTGCTGTTTTGTTAATGGTTCTTTCTATGACCTTTGTCTCTTTTGAAGCAAAGAGGGGGAGAAAAAGAAAAGGGAAAATGGCACACTTATTTGATAATGTTTGTCTCATGAGCACTAGTTGTGGTGCAATCTTGAAGAAGTGTTTAATTTGTGCTTTGTCTAAAAAATAACCAAAGAGGGAAATTATTGTTTCTTTGATTGGCTTATTTTTATAGGAAAAATAACAAGAAATATGTTTGGAACATGTTATGGGACATCTTGGCGCAAAGACTGCAAGTTTTGCATTTGGTTAGAAAATCTCTATTGATCATGGAACGATCATAAAATGTCTTTTAAATGCAGTTTGTTAATCCAAATTAGTTTGGAAAAAGATTTGGAAGATTAACTTGTATTGGAGAAAATATTTAATTGGATACAGTTTGAAGGAAAGTTTGGTTCTCTATTATGAGCTGTTTGGTAGTATTCCTCTGGTTTTTCCTTCTTTTCACACCTTTTTCAAATTGTGGAAAAAAGAGGAAGAAATGGTGTGAGCTCATGATTGATGCTTGACTAGCTCATGTATAAAGTTGATGCAGTTCTGATGTGTTTTATGGAGTGTTTCTTTGTGGAGTTCTGATGTGGAGCATTGTTTAACACATGTAATCACACATGCTGATGCATCTGGCCTGACAACTGGTCCTTAACCTTCTGTAAATGTATGTGTTGATATCTTTGTGTGTTAGTAGGAGCTACTGATCTTTGACTACTAGCTACTAAATGTGTGTGCATGCAAGACTACCCTATCATGAATGATTGCACGTTATCTTTTTATGGGAGCATCTTTGTGTGTCAACTAGCTTATATGTAGCAACTCTATGCTATTGTTGTGTGCTTCTGCTTCTGCTGCTGATGTATGCTCTAATGTTTGTTCTTCTGTTGCTGCTGATGTTTGCTCTGAGTATGGGATATCCTAATACTCATAATGAAGAGTTCTTTTTCCAAAAAAATTCAAAAGGGAAGATTGTTGTTCCTTTTGGATTTACCGTATTTTCCAAAATAATATGGATTAAGTTAAAACTGTGTTTGGTGCAGAAGGGACACATGTGGAACACTATGTTCCAACATGTATGCTGCAACATCTGGTCTCTGACAATAGACTGATGGTGTTGTAGTTTTGGTTCAGAATTATTCTATCCAAGATTCAGTATATAAAGAAGATCTACATTCTACGAAGAAGAGTTAATTTAAATGTTCTGGTGCAAAATATGAAACATGATGTTCCAACATGTATGTAGTACAACATCTGGCCCTGGCCAGCAGGTCATGATGGATGTTATTAGGTGCAAATTTTTTGAATGAGATTCAATTAGATTTGTAGCATATTAACTGGCAATGTTTGTATGCTTTGTTTGACAACTGTTAATGATCAAATCAAATTTAAATGGAGATTTAGATTTGAGTTTGAAATATAACAACTCATATCTTTTGTCAGAGAGATTTATGGAGAAAATCAAATCCAACTAATTCAGCTATTATTCTGGACGAATCTAATTCAGATATCCAAGGATAAAATGTCTTATTCGGATTTTGTCAAAAATGTCTTATCCGGATTCCGAGACGAATCTAATAAGGAGATCCAAGAGATCCACCTAGGTCAACTCATCAGGAGATACTAGAGAATAAGCAAGCTATTTCAGATGGATTTGAGGTCAGGTACATTCTACATGCCATCATGGATAAGGCACGGGTAGTACTACAGTAGTATACAATATTTATATTAGGAGCACTATTATCACTTGTACTTTATTTTGATTTTATCATGTATTCCAGATTTTTTCATTTATATATGTCATTTTCATATTATTTGATTAGTGTATGGTTTAATTTATATAAATTTGAATATAATAGTATAACTATAACACATCATCGATTAAATCAACGTATCTTTAAAGCAATGTAAAATTTTTTTTAGTGAGAATACATAAATGTATCTTTAGATTTTGTCTGGTGTGAATATGAAGATTCACCTCAGGATCAATTTATGTCAAAATGAGTGTGTTTCGGTTAGAAATGCATCTGGTGCATATAGGGAAAATCCGGATATGTATCTCTGGACTAAATTTTAACAAAAATATGAGATGTGACTCAATTAAGACATGATATGATGAGAAAAGGATGCGCCAGAAAATGCACTTCCGAAATCTGAGGGGCATTTTTAGATTTTCTTATGGTATTTTTTCACCACTTAGGGTGGGATAAACAATTCTAAAAAAAATGAGAGATCTTTCTAGGAACACAACCATCCAAAAAAATTTAAGTTGCGGAGTATTATATTTATAAATTTAGATGGAACTCGGCATACGCGTAGGAGCGAACAAGAAGAGTTGTCACAAGGAGCTTTTAGCGTTAACCACAAGAAGCTGTAAAGAGTAGCTTGAACCTTTATGAGTTACATAGCTGACTGTATTATAATATATCTATCATTTATCTTTTATGAGATTTATTTTTAAATAATATTTGATATTTTTTTCAATTTTTCTATTTGTGTTCCTTTTCACTTTTTTTCTTCTATTTGAGTACTGGGATGTGATTAGATTCTTCCCAGAATCCGGATAATACATTTTTATATGGGATGTGATTAGATTCATCCCATTTCTATATAATAACTAATCGGGTTCTTTGTACCTAGGGTTTGTGAGTCTTTGTTTCTTGTATTCCACACTAATGTTGTATTAGTGTTGAATCTATTTGTGTACACCACTTTATGTTTTAGTAACTTGGCATAGTTGTTGGTTTATCTTACTTGAGTTGTAAATTCAACAATCAATAGAGTTTGAAACACATGACCAACCATATATACGTGTGGAGGATCTAATCCTAAAAAAGGTACATATGAATCATTCGTAATGGCGTAACAAAAGTGTTATGAAAATGACACAAAAATACTAAAAGTTGCAAATATATTATTGTCAACAATGTATAGTTGTCTGTCATCTGTTTGGTCTTCCACATACAACCTTCAACTAACGTGGAGTACATGTAGGCCAAACAAGCAGCCCCCTAGTTGTAATCATGGATCTGCTCCAAGTCAGCAAAGTATCTCAGGTAAACCACATCCTCAAAAGTGATACTCTTGTCCACAAAAATGGATGTGTCAACCAAATAAAACATATATGTTCTCAGAGCGTATGCTCTATATATGCTACATAACCTACTGATAATCACCAGCAGTCTTCTCAGCCGCATGGAGCTTTTGTGTATACAAACTCTCCATCTTCTCACATATATATATATATATATATATATATATATATATATATATATATATATATATATATATATATATATATATATATATATATATATATATATATATATATATATATATATATATATATATATATATATATATATATATATATATATATATATATATATATATATATATATATATATATATATATATATATATATATATATATATATATATATATATATATATATATATATATATATATATATCACCTATGTTAATCTTGACACGATCTAACAGTTTTCCTCTAATCAGAAGATGCAAAAAGCATGAGACATCATCTAGTGTGATAGACATCTCACCATAAGTCATCTATCTACAAACAGGAACATCATACCATGGTTAATTGTAACATAACCAATTTTGCACAAGTCTCACAATTCGGATAGTTGTATCACATCATGAAACCATTGCTCAGGAGGCTGCGACATACTCGTAATCTTCTGAACATGCTTGATGCATTTTAAAGCATCACATTCCTACTGAAAAATAAATCATCGTCAAAAACTTCAAATATTATAACAAATGTGTTTTAAAGAATGAAGGCAATTGGATTTTACCTATATGTCCCACACATTCCTTACAACATGGTCCGGATATAGAGACAACAACGATGATTCAGACGAGCCTCCTCCAAATGCATGGGGTTTCACCTCGGGTGCTTCAGGTGCCTTAACATGTACTGGTGGGGCTTCTGAGGCATCAGGAGGTGACACCTGCCTCCTACGGGAAGACGAAGGAGGACATGAATGATCCCCAAAAGTTGATACCTCCACATCAACCGAACTAGAACAGACAAGCGCCTGCGATGATCAAGTTATTTCTCTCCGAATCGATGCATGTGGCGTAGCTCTTTCTCTCCGAATCGAAGCGATGAAATAAAGGCAAACAAGACAGAAAAAATCTAGAAATGCATCTCTGATTTTTGAAAAAACTTTGAACAAATACGGAGATGCATCTCTGTAATGTATTGCAACATCAAAAAAATGCATATATCATTTAAATTACTTATCAAACACATAACTCAATTAAATAGCATATCCAAACTACCTATAACACAACCTAATGCTCAAATTTTACAAATGTATATTGAAATATAAAAGTATAGAAAAATAAAAAACCTATCAAATGTGAGTTTGATGTTGAGTTCTTTGATCAATAGACGTTGATGGTAGTAACTTGAAAGTGTATTGAATGTGTTTGAAAGTTTGTGAGTTGAGAGAGTTTGAGAATTGAGAGGTTTGGATAGTTTGGAGAGTTTGAGAGTTTGGAAAAGTGAGAAAGGAGAAAAGACCGACACATATTTGATTAAAATAGCGTTCAGAGATGCATCTCCGTAAAGTATACCAAAATACATTTTCATATTTTTTTTATACATATCTATTAAATTTGACTAAAAAAACGAGTGTCATTGAGATACTTTCGAAAATATATTTTTGAATTCTAATGATAATTTTAGATTTTCACTATACTGGAAAAACAATATTTAAGGTGGAATAAGCAATTTCTTTTTTAGTCTCCTTTTTAAGATTTTCATTATAAATCAGCAACCTTATTGGACTATTGAATGAACTAGCCGGCCCAGGAGGAAAAAAACCGAATAATTGAATTAATTGACTTTAATTCAATGGTTATGCAAACTTTAGTTTAGTTCTTATTTTCTAAAAGGTTTTATGTTGCGACATGGCTCATGGGCAAGCATTAAAGAAAAAGGTAAACAATTGGAATAAAAGTCAACTACTTTATTGACTAGTTGCTACTTAGTGTATACAAGTTCCATTTAAAACGAAAACACCGAACCACAATGTTCTTACTTACTTGCTCATAATTAATTAATGAATGCTCGTGCTGTGTTCCATCGTTTTCCCTTCTCACTTCTCACCCATTTGCACCAATCCCCACCCTCCTCCTAATGCTATAAAATACACCACTTTATTATAGCTGAATGACCATTTATCTATCAAAAGTCATAAAGACTACACATAATGTCCAACACCTATGATTTTTCAGAAGAAAAAAAATAGGTTTAGCTAAGTATTTAAAATGAAAGAACATGCATTAATTCTAAATCTAACTAAAGTATATTAATATGCTTCTTAATTATACCACGTCCTTCATGGTCCATGGTTCCATGCCATAAGTTTCAGTTTTCTGACAGCAACATTCTCCCAATTTTCTTTCTTTTCATAATAGCTTGGTCCATTTATGGGCTAAAGTCAGTTAATTATTTCGTTTATGAGGCATGTTTGTTAGTGAATTCAACTCGAGAATTAATTTGGTTACTCTATAGTTATGTTAGTTGATGAGTTCCATTCTCCACATACTAATAATGTTGCTTTCTAGTTGGCTTGTGGTCAACAAACATTACTACATTCCTTTTTTTTTTTTTAAGATGCAGACGATATAATAGTAACAAGAATACTCAAGGGGGTTGGTCCTCCCTGACATATTCATAACGGCTAAGAAGAGACAAGGGCAAATGTAAAGGCATAAACATAGGCATCTCACTAGCGTGTTTGCAATCGAATATCCATACACAGCTGTCAATTGAATTAGTTAAATGTAGGGGACGACAATCAAACTTATATTCAGCGAGTAACCGCAAAAAATATTTATAACGAATAAAAATCCGCAAAATTAGTACGAGCATGCACACGAGTAATTACTCATTAAAATAAACGAGTATGTGTGCAGATACAAATATTTTAATAGTCACTCCAATTTATATCCGCACAACATATATTTTTATATTTTAAATAATATTAGTATATCCAATGTATATTTATCTATTTAAAAAATAATAGCTCACATAATATAAGCTATAAGTGTTAATTTATTTTAGAACTCAACAAAAAAAATTGAAAATATTTCTAATGTTATTAAAAAATTTAAAATAATATAATATTTTATTATTTATTAGTTTATTTTCATTAAAAATACCGATAACACATTCAGGTATGAGTACTTAGATACTTATAAGTTACATGTATAAGTATGAACATTGATGCCCACTTGAATTTAAATTCGAATATAAAGATTTTTTTTATTAAAATTGTATGTAGATATGGAGACGAGTGTTGTACCCTGCCTAAATCGTACTTGTACTAGTTTAAAAATACGTGTGTGCATGCTCTCCCTACAAGGGCAGGGAGACTCAGATGCCTTAGCATTTTTATAACACGGTATGGTGGTTATGACTTACCCACGGAGGCAAGAAGTCCTGTATGAAGGTGTTTGGGGGTAGTTTATGAGACTTGCTCATGTGAAGTGAGAGACTCTACTAATGATCGGTGATGCTTGGTGGAAAGCGTGTGGTAAGACTAAAATGAGTGTTGTGCTCTATTGGGTGTAGAGAATGTGTATCACTTAGGGTCTGTCATTTCTCCCCTAGGGGGAGTGGTATTTATAGAGGTTTGTAGGACTTAGAGTTTGAATCACCATTTGTGGTGTCAACCACTCCCCATTCTTTGGGAAAGTTATTTATCACTTATATGTTAGAAGTTAGCGAAGACTCATCCTTTCTTGGCTCACATGTTAATGTTACCTCTGGGCGGGTCTTTGGGTAATCGGTCGGGAGACGAGACTCTTAGGCAAAGGCACACTTGGTTTGGAACACTCACAAATATAACACTACATAGTTCCTAAAGCACAAGGGTCTTTCTAAGGGCAAAGTGTTTTTAAACTCTCGGAGCGTGCCCTTCGCCACATTACTAATTTCTCTAGATGAGGGTGACCGTGCTCGACGGTCGAGTCCCTCAGCTAGGGGCAAGCCCCTTAAATAAGAGAGAGTCCCTCAACTAGGGGTGAGTTCTTCGGCTAGGGGTGGGTCCCTCTATTATGGTCCTCTATAGATGAGTTACTTGTCAGATGTCCTTTGTCTAGCTTAGAAATGTCAACCAAGAATTTCATTCAATCCCCCTGCATTGGCGTTTACTTTTATTTAATGTAATTAATGATGACCTATTTTTTGAAACTTTAAACGTTGGCAGCACATATCAAAAAGTTGCTAAGTTTTTCTAAAACATTGAGGGAATTCAAAAAGTCTTTTATGTTTTCACAATAAAAGACTACTATCTTGGCATGTATTCTTTTTTACCCTTTCTCCGCAAGTCCATCCAAGATATTCCATTTCTCATTTCTTCATTCACAACCTCTCTCAAGTATGAATTCCTTCTCTCTTCCTTATTTTCTGTAATGGATTTTTTGAAGGCATGTTAGAGATTTGGTTTTTAAGTTAGATGTAGGACTTTAGGTAGGTAGTCTGTTTTTGACGGTTACAACAGTGGTGGTGACTTCTTTTTGTTCTACTGTTTTCTCAAAAATAAAATGCCCCCTCCTACGTCGTGTCTAAGGATGTTGGCAACTTTGTGTCTAGTTACACATCCGAAGAATAAATTCATCTTTTCCGATCGAGACTAGATGTTTCCTCTTCGGAGGACAAAGATTAGGTCATCTTGGAGATTTGTTTGCTGCCATAGAGGGTTACCTTGCTTGTTCCCTCTGAACCTCCTTAGTTGTACCCCTACTTTTACCTCATTGTCATCAAAGGAATGAGAGTTGTTTCCCAATAGTTGGGGCTATATTCGAGAATTTGAGATGGTTTGTGAGGAGGTGGATATTACTTTGACCAGGGGGTGTTTTTCTCCTTTTTTTTTACCACCAATCCATCTAAGGGTAGTTGTGTCCCTAGTTAATCTTCTAGCGAGAGACATTCTTACCTCTTACTTTTATTATTATAAGTATTGAAAGGACAAATTTGTCTATGTGAAGGGGCGAGATGACTCCCTCAGGATGTTGGGATCTAACGACACCCCTTTTTTCCTTTGTTCTGGACAGGTGATCCGTTAGTAATCACTGGGTATGCCTCAATGTTTCTTTCTCTCGAGGAGAAGACGATTGTTTATTTCTTATTGTAGTTTGATGTTATGGTTTATAGAGAAGTAATTAATCTATGGGCGGGTGGCAGTCATCTTGCCACCTATATAAGTATATAATTTTATCCCCCTTTTGTAGGTTCTTGTATACCATTTATAATTCATGTATTATTTTGTATATCAAATGGAAAAGGTTTCGACCGAGGAGCATAGGAAAAGATTGGAGAAGCTTAAGTCTGCCAGTATGGGTACCAATGACCCAAAAAGCCATCTAGAAGGTTTTGTCCTCAAAGGGCAAAAAAGGTTACCCAAGGAGTCGACTCCGGATTCTCTAGAGGCCAAGGCTCAAAGAATAAGGAAATGTTTCACTTCTAATTCCGAAAAGGTCAGAGTGTCAGCGCCCTCAGCGGTGGGGGCTCCTTCGGTTCCTATGGCTCAGTGGAATGATGTCGGCATTGAAACCCTCTGGTTCAAAAGCTCTTGTCTTCCCTTTTCCAAAGAGTTCCTTGATAAATATCGAGTTATTTGCTCTAAAATAGTCTCAACCATTGTCTATATGAAAGACACTCTTTTGCTAAGGGCGCTCATGCTACATGAGGTTGAGCAAGAGAGGTGTGACAAAGAACTGAAAGAGCTAGTGGCAAAACTCGAAGAGTAGGCGGAGGCCTACAAAGAGAGTCAGAGGTTGATGGAGTCCCTCCATAAAGATGAGGATAAGTGGGATAATAGGTTGGCAGATGTTCAAGCCAAGGCTAAAGAGGTTTCTACTGAGAAGAAATCACTGCAAGTTTCTTTGGATAATGCTCTTCTTCGCCAGAAAGATTTGGAAAAAGGAGGTGTCGAAGTTGTCTAATGAGGTAGTATCTGCTTCCAACGTCTACTTCGAGCGTGCCAAGGAGCGAGTTCTCTTTATCAATCCTGATCTATACTTAAGTCTCCTAGTAGCACCCCAAAATTTTCCCTCCCGTTTTTAACCATAATTGGCTTATGTTTCGTTCATTCGCGTTATCATTGTGCATACTATGGCATTGGTTCTTGGGACATCGAATCAAGTTTTTTCTATGGCTCAAGGTTTTCTTTTATTCCATGTTTTAAAACAGCAAGCATCAGAGGCTTCAGCATTTATGTTGTTCAACGATCGAGCATCAGATCATATTTTTCAAGAGGTTATTTTGAGAGCATGAGGCAATTCACAATTTATTTCAGGAATTATACAAGTGCAATATCAAAAGACAAGTTTTAGAGGACAAATTATGCTCAGAACAGGTTGCAGCAGGCGATTCTCCAAGTTTCCTTCCTTATGGCGCCAAAAATTTGAAATTTGAAATATGGTAATCGATTACCACAATATGGGTAATCGATTACCCTAGGAGAAATGCTCCCAGATTGTTCATTTTTCAACACTACAGCATTTGGTTTGCATTTTGATCATGTGATTTCCATGTGCATCAGTAGAAGGATCTAGAAGTAGTTTCCAATTTGATTTATTTTCCAATTAATTCAAATTCCCTCCAAATTTCAAACATTTTCATTCCTAATCTTATTCCTAATTCCCATTCCTCACACTAACCCACACTCCAAACCACATTTAATTCCAAACCTAAACCATACTTAAATGATTTCACTCCAAACCTCTCATAACTCTCACTCATTTTCTGAGTTTTCTACATCTCTCAGCTCAATTCTCTCAACTTTTCTCTCATTCCAAAACTCTCACAAAAGCTCCATAGCCAAAAGCTTCACAAATTGCACAACGGAATTTGTGAATTCTTGAGCTAAACCTCCATTGCATCATCATCCTTTGTTCAATTCTGGTTTTGGAATTCGTTTGGATCTTGACTTAAGTTGTTAGAATCACTTTTGGAAGAGCTTGTACTTATTTGTGGATTATTGCTTGGATCTTCAAGTTTGCTTGCTAGAGCTTCATATATCCTTGGATTTCTTACTTGGATCTATTAATTGCAGCTTAACAGCACTCACCAAAGCAAATCTCGGCTTTGTAGGTTGGTAAATCATAGATCTAATTCTGTTTTTGCTCAATCTTGCATTTCACAATGTAGATCCTTGGTTTCTTGGTGATCTTTTATCTATTGCTTGCTTTGATCTTTGATTTTGTTGTTTGATTGATGCAATTGGTGTTTGATAACTATGATTTGACATGATTTTCGTGCATAATTGATTGCTTGTTCATTTGGATGTTTGGATAAGTCATTTGCTGCTGAAAGTGCTTTTTGGAAGTTGAAAATCTGCCACTGTCTTAGTGGTAATCGATTACCACAATCAGGGTAATCGATTACCCTGCGTTTTGCACGTGTTTTTTTGAAGTTTTTAAGTGGGTAATCGATTACCCACATATTGGTAATCGATTACCACTGAGACAAGTTGCCTTTTTCTTGCATTTTCAAGCTTGTTTGGTTTACTTTTCATCCTTAAACTCCATGGATCGATATGATGCATATAGGTGGAATGTTTTTGACCTATTGCATCGTTCTTGATAGGATGCTAGTTTCTTCGACACGTGACTTTTGGTTTTTTGTTGATGAACGTTTATCGTCATTGCGTTGTATTCTTGGTGTGTCGATCATGTTGCATATTCATTTGCATAATTATGATTATTGGTTTTTGATGTTTATCTTACTGAACATGTGTCACATGCTTACGTTTGTTTTGGATTCCGCAAACATATGATTGTTTGAAACGACTAATCGAGGTTGATTTGCATGATATTCTTGTGCAATGCTTAATTGTGCAATCTTATTGAACTTGTTTGTGCTTAATTGTCGATAAACGCTCATTGTGCTATGCATGCTTGTTAATGATCATTGCTTGCTTGAAGTATTGCTTTAGTGTTGATGCCTATACGCTGCCTGACCTTTCACACATGCAATTATGGATTTTAGCATGCTGTTAGTTGGGCATCCATTCTGCGTGCTGCATTTCACACATATTATGTGCTGAAACACGAGCTGTTAAATGATGTTGTGCTTATTTTCTATGTTTTTACTGCTGTTCTGAAGCCGAAGCGTTGTCGTAGTAGTTGTTTTTGGTTTTTTCCCCTTGTTTTGGTTTGTTCTTGCATGCTCGCTTAAGGCCTCCTAGTCCAACTTAATTTTTGATTAAGCTTAGAGTAGGATAGACATTAGGAGTTAATCCATGCATGATAACATTAGGCTAGTCCTTTTTTAATCTGAACCTTAGGTCCACTTTTGTGTGCTAACATTAGGATAGAATTTCTTTTCGCATCCCGACCTTAGGACCATTTAGCATGATAACGTTAGGGCTGACTTTTCCCCTTAGACCTTTCGTGCGTCTTTCTCTTCTTCTCTCTTAAAACAACATCAAAAAACTTAATAAATACGATGAATATTACGTGCCACGAGCCTTAAGTATATGGGAAATGATGAGTAAAAGGTCTCTCCTTACTTCGTTTAGAGTGTTTAGCGTACATCCCGTCTGGGGGCGATCATGCGACACATTCACTCTTATATCATAGACTCTAATGCAATGTGAATCTCAAACCAATTCAATTCACTTCTTTAAAACTCACAAACAAATTCAAATCATTTTCATCCTTCGGGATTGTGTGTCAAACCATTTTTAGAAAGAGTACGCTATTTTTTCGTTCTACCACAAACAGACATCGACCCTAACTGTTGGAATGGGTACTTAACGTCACTCATAAAAAACACACTAAGTAACCCATGGTGAGTCGAACTAAGACTGCTTTGATTTCTCATACCAGATGAGGATACGTAGGCACAAGACGACGATGTCTTGGTGAGCAACCTTCCCCCCTTCACCTGTAGTTTTTCGAACTACGTTGACTCTGACTTTCCCATTGCACGAGGGAATACCTAGGCATATGACGACAAAGTCCTATCGAGTCTCCTTTTTCCTTTTTTGTTCTTGTTTCTGTTTAGCAGTAGGCTTTAGATAAACACACCCTTTGATTAGACAACAAGCGTGGATCCCATTGAGTATAACGGATGTGAGGGGGTGTTAATATCTTCCTCTCGCATAATCGACTCCCAAACCCAGGATTTGATTGCGGTGACCATGTCTTCTCCATTCTTTGAGGTTTTTTTCGACCGTCTTTTTTCCTTTCGTCAGGATAAATAACGTTCGGTGGCGACTCTTTTGTTTCTGCCAGGTGTTTTTCGCAATTGAGACAGGTAGTTATTTTAGACTTCTATATATTATTGTTCATTTTATCAGATTAGTGGTGTTCATTTGTACTAAAAAAATCTTACAAAGAAATACAAAGTATCAACGTTAAGAGAAACAAGCAAATGTCTAAGATGATGTCAGCGCAGATGAAACATCATGTTTATTGTTCAATGCAAAGTCTTTTAATTCATTTAATTTACATTGTCTTCATCATTTTTTCCCAGGCTTTATTTTTCTATTGAACATTTTCAGTATCTTTTACTTTTACTTTACTTTCTTTTACATGAAGATTACAACTCACTATTATATTATCCTCATACATCCCTTCGACACAATCGAAGTCCATAATCCTAAGAACACAAAGGAAATAACATTAAGCAAGCCCTTAAGCACTTTTTCTTAAGGATTCACTGGTTGATCCACTAGTAAACTGATCGTGACATAGTATGTCTAAATGATTCGTGACTGCAAGTGCACAGTCAGATCGCGTAGTTTTAAAGATTATCAAACCCAAAGGACCAAGAATTGATCTATCGTTATCTAGTGCTACTACGTAAATCTAAGGCTAATGAATTTCTAAGTTGAGATGCAAATAAGAAAATAAGTGTAAATTGAAATATAATTTAAATCAAGAATTGACGGAATATCGTTATATAATTCTGTCAATCATCGGGGACTCAATAATTCATGGGCGTTTAATTAAAAGGTAAAAATGTTATTCTGTAGAAAATACTCATTTAAAAGACTTTATCTCACCCTCTCGTGTTTATTGACTCAGACTATACCCTCAAATCAGAATGAAGGCTCTCGCTCTCTCACTTGTATTTAAAAACACTTTTTAAAAATAAGTAGGTCCTATTTAACTCTAAAGCGCTTTCGCTGTATTTAGGATTAATGTTCAGTTTTAGCTATCCGGTTAAGACCTAAAACTCTCGCTTTGTTGATCCTAACCTTCGTTACCTTTTTACTCTCGTAACAAAAGTTATTAAGTTAATAAAAAGAAACTGAGACCAGAAGAATAAATTTGTTAAGTTCACGTCATGAGTTACTAAACCCCTTCCGACCGATCGTAATTACATACCGATATTAAATAGTTTAGCCAGATATGGCTTGCATGCTATTACAAAAATTAATCCTAATGCTAGACATAATATAAAAGGAATGCATAACAATAACAATGAAAGTAAATAAATGGAACCTGGCAATTACGAGGAACAAAAAAACACTAGGATTATGGAGGCAGGCTTGTAGTTTAGTACAAAATAAAAAACAATACGTAAATCCTAATACTAAGTCGCAATCGTTTCTCAGTGTGAAAAACTATTTCCTTTTATAAAATTTGTAGAAAAACTGCTTAAGACTAAGAATTATAAACTGCCAGAAGAAAAGTGATGAAAAGAGAAAATAATGGCTCCTCCCATGTCTTCAAAAATCATCTGTCACTTTTATAGTTGTTGATGGTGTCTGTTACCCAAAACCTCAGGGAAAACCGTGGAGAGAATGCCAGAGAAAATGTTGGAAGGAGTGGAGAAAGTGTAGGGGAGGTTTTCAGGAAGTGGCACACGCCACCTCCCTTTCTTTTAGGAGTGGCACTCGCCACTCCCCCTCTTTCTAGGAGTGGCACTCGCCACTCTCCCTCTCTTTTGAAGGTGTGAGTCACCACACTTCCTTCATCTTTGTAGGTGGCAAGCGCCACACCTATGTGGAAAGTGCCACTAGTGTGTGGTGGCCCCCACCTTATTTTTTCTTTTCTTTTCTATTCTTTCTTCCCCTTTTATTTCCTTCATTTCTTCTTCTTTTCTTTCCATTTCTTTCTTTTCTTTCTTCTTTTATTTCTTTAATCCAAATTTTCAACAACCTACAAAACACAAGAAAATAGATGCGTAATAGAATATAAATCAGATAAAGTAACAATATTCGTAGATAAAATTCATGTAAGGCAAGTTAAATATATGATATAATTTCGTGTTATCTAACTTTCCCACACTTGAACCTTTGCTTGTCCTCAAGCAAATAGGTTATATTAGGCATGGATCTTAACATGACAGAACACAAATCACACATTATTGTGAAACTTTCGTACGAAAGATAGGTACTGGATAAAAATACTAAGGATACCGTAATGACAAAAAATTACTAGGTGCAATCAAAAACTCCCTCTCTATGCAGACAAGTTTGAATCATGTTATTATAACTTAGCCTATTCATTTTCACCTCTTTTTCATTCTCGCGCAATCACATTAAGCCTGTTATCCCTGCACACCTATGGTGAGTAAACATGTTATTGTTCATCGATCTCTTTTTCAAAAAAAATTCACATTCTTTTTCTTGTGCATTTTTGAATTTCAAGAGTCCGATCCATTGGGCTAAATGGTCAAGGAAGGACCACATAACTTAGTAAGACCATATCTTTCATTCACTTTTTCTAATAATTCTATTTGATTCACATTTTTGAGATCAAACACGTATTTGCATCAGTTTATTACTTAGGTTGTGCTTCAGGATGGTGCTGACTGCTAGTATAAACTAATCAAGAGGCTACTCTAAAATTTAAGGCCTTGGCATAATAAGTATTCAAATTCATCAGCATATTTAGGGGGCTTAGGGTGTCAAGACGGTATAATATTATCAATACTTTCCCAAGTCTTTTGAACTCAGCCTAAATCAAGCAATATACCTTCTGGGTCTGTGTCATGCTTTAAACCGAAATTAAATTTTTTGTTATGGCTCAAGAATTTGGGAGAATCCGATAAATGACGGAAACTATGTATAATGACTCGGCAGTACATGAATTTGATTTTATGAACGGTTAACCAAAAAGATTAATTAGAAAGATCAAAATTTTAAATCAACCTAAAAAATAGTAAATAAAAGGGAAAATAGTAAATAAAAGCGATAAAGTTTCCTCCCCTACACTTAAATCGAGCATTGTCCCCAATGCAACGGATTAAGGTAAGAAAGGAAGGTAGAACCTGGAAAGTCTTCTATCGGCAGCCTCTGCCGCGAGTTCGTGCCTACCTACCATTTCCAGGGTGGTTAGGTGGGTCTTTAGGATGCTCCACACGTACTGATAAATCCTCCATCTCTACGATCAAGCCTGACATGCTATTTTGTTAACTTTACATCTGCCGGAGAATCTGCATCATCTCGGCTTGTTGAGCTTCGATGTTCTGAATTCTATGATTCGCACTGAGTGTCTAATTCGCTCTGTCGTAGCATCTCTGCATATATTTCATCGAGAGTGGCGGGTGTGTCTTCACTTCTTCTCGGTATGCGCCTCGAGGATGTACCTGCAATATTTTTAGAAGTGACACATGTAGTGTGTGGAGGTGTGTTAGTATTGTCCCCACCAGCAGCAACATTCTCTGGAATGTGCGCGGGGACTGGATTATCAACATAACAATAATTATCATGGTTACGCACATCTGTGCGGGCTAGGTTTGGCAGAATAAAATTCGGGAACACTTGATTATTAATTATTAAGTCGAAGTTCGCGTCTCACCGTCTCCTTACCATTTTCATGCTCCTAACGATTTCTATATCTATAATTTGCGGCTGTAGGGGTGTTAAAGGTGAGAATTTATTTTCTAAGCCAAGAATTTCGACCTAGAGTAGTTATTAGGACGCCAAAAACTATAGCTCCCTTTTTAGATAGTAAGTGACATCTCTCTCTGAGCAAGGGCTTCAAAGTACCTCCTCTGAGCTCTACCTCTGAAAATAATGCCCATGCGGTCAACTCGGTTCATCGCTAAAGTTAGTAACTAACTAATGTTAAGTTAGCCTGTATATAAGTGGACAATGAATAGCAAGTTAGTAATGACTAAATAAAATGGATAATATTGCATGACAATTCTTGGAAAATAAAAATCAAAAGCATAAAAGAAATTAAAATAAAAAATTAGAAAAATAAACATTAAAACTAAAAAGAGGGTTGTCTCCCACCAAGCGCTTTGTTTTATGTCGTAAGCTCGATATAATTTTAAATTCCACTAATTTTAGGGGTGAGCGTGCAACTCAGCAAGCTTTATACTGGCAAAGTAGTCTCTGTTTTCAATGTTATAGTAATGTTTCGGGCGCTTCTCGTTAATGATGAACGGTTCACTAGATTTTCCTTTTATTTCTACTGTGCTATTTGAAAAAACTTTTGTTA
Source organism: Lathyrus sativus (assembly GCA_963859935.3). Classification (NCBI taxonomy): domain Eukaryota; kingdom Viridiplantae; phylum Streptophyta; class Magnoliopsida; order Fabales; family Fabaceae; genus Lathyrus; species Lathyrus sativus. The sequence continues at coordinate 428,935,837 of OZ012741.1, forward strand.
TCTCAAAGGGACCAGACCACCTAGAATAGAGTTTTCCTGGGAAGAGTTTAAGTCAAGAGTTAAATAGGAGTACTACGTCACCCTCAGTAAACTCTTTCCTCGATATACGCTTATCATGCCACTTATTAGTTCATTCTTTATAGATGTGAGCGTTCTCGTAAGCGTCTAACCTAAGCTCTTCTAGTTCATGGATGTCTAAAATTATATTTTAGCCTGCGACAGTAAAATCTAAGTTAAGGGTCTTAATGGCCCAATACGCTTTATGCTCTAATTCTACCGGCAGGTGACATAATTTGCCATAAACTAGCTTAAATGGTGTGGTTCCTATTGGGGTCTTATAGGCTGTCCTATATGCCCACAGAGCTTCGTGTAATTTGGAAGACCAATCTTTCCTAGAGGCCGCAACTATTTTTTCTAAGATTTGTTTAATTTCTCTATTCGAAACCTCTAGTTTCCAGCTTGTTTTCGGGTGATAGGGTGTTGCTACACGGTGTCGGACTCCATATTTTGTTAGTAGCTTTCGAAAATCCTTGAAATAAAATGAGAGCCACCATCACTGATGACGAGTCTCAGCACACCGAATCTAGGAAAAATTATGTTTTCGAAAAGCCTAATCACTACTCGTGCATCATTTTTCGGAGAGGCTATAGCCTCGATCCGTTTTGACACATAGTCAACAACAACGAATATGTACTTGTTACCAGAAGACAATGGGAATGGTCCCATGGAATCAATTCCCCATACGTCAAAGACTTCTACTTCCAAAATTCCTTTTAGTGGCATCTCGTCGCGTCTAGAGATGTTGCCGGTGCGTTAGCACCGATCGCAATTTATGATCGAGATATGGAAATCTCTTCCATAGAGTGGGCCAGAAGAGGCCGTATTGTAAGATCTTAGCGCAAGTCTTTGAAGTGCTTGCATGTCCTCCATAGGGAGCAGAATGACAGTGAGAGATTATATTTTCAACTTCGTCTTCGGGAACACATCGACGGAAGATACCATCGACACCTCTCTTGAAAAGCAGAGGTTCATCCCAATAATAGTGTTTAAGATCGTGGAAGAATTTTTTCTTTTGTTGGTAAGTTAAATCTGGTGGAACTACTCCAGCTGCTAAGTAGTTTACAAAGTCAGCATACCACGACAATGTGGCTTTAGTAAAGATCCTTCCACGACTTCTTTTGTTTCAATCTCATTGTATATTAAAGATCGTTCAACCGTGTTTTCTAACTGAGCTATGAGTCTTTCATAAGGAAAATCATCATTGATAGGTACTTGCTCAGGCTTAATATTCCCCATTCTCGATAAATGATCAGCTACTACATTTTCAATACCTTTCTTGTATTTGATTTCTAAATCAAACTCTTGCAGTAGTAGTATCCATCTTAGGAGTCTTGGTTTAGCGTCCTTTTTACTCAATAGGTAACTGATTGCAGCATGGTCGGTATAGATAATTATCTTTACTCCTACTAAGTAAGAACGAAATTTATCCAAAGCGAAAACGACAGCTAGAAGTTCCTTTTCCATGGTGGCGTAGTTCATTTGCGCAGGGTCCAGGGTTCTACTGGCGTGATAAATTGCATGAAGATTTTTATCCTTTCTCTGTCGTAGAACTACACTTACGATATAATCACTAGCGTCACACATGATTTCAAACAGTAACCTCCAATTAGGTGGTTACATGATGGGTGCGGTAATGAGAGTTATTTTTAACTGCTCAAATGCTTTCTGGCATTTGTCATTGAAAATGAATTCACCGTCTTTCATTAATAAGCCAGTCAGTGGTTTAGTAATTTTAGAGAAATCCTTAATGAATCGTCGGTAGAAATCGGTGTGTCCTAAGAAACTTCATATTTCTCTTACGGTTTTAGGAGGTTGAAGGTTTTCTATAATTTCTATTTTTGCTTATCTACTTCAATCCCCTTATCAGACACTACGTGTCCATGTACAATTCCTTGTCGGACCATGAAATGGCATTTTTCCCAATTAACACGAGATTTACTTTTACGCATCTTTCAAGTACCATTTCTAGGTTCGATAAGCATCCTTCAAAACTCTACCCGCAAACAGAAAAATCATCCATAAATACTTCCATGATGTCGTCTATAAAGTCAGTGAAGATTGACATCATGCATCTTTGGAATGTTGCGGGAGCGCTACATAGCCCAAACGACATTCGTCGATAAGCAAATGTACAATAAGGACATCAGGATGAATAGGGATTTGAAAGAATCCTGAATAACCGTCTAAATAGCAGAAATAGGAGTGCTTAGCTAATCGCTTAAGCATTTGATCAATGAAAGACAAAGGGAAGTGATCTTTCGAGTAGCTTTGTTCAATTTCCTATAATCAATGCACATTCTACTTCCGGTCACAACTCTTTGTGCTATAGATTCGCCTTTTTCGTTTTTAACAACTGTAACACCTCCTTTCTTTGGTACGACATGCACTGGGCTAACCCATTGACTGTCAGAGATCGGGTATATAATTCCTAATTCTAACAACTTTTGTACTTCTTTCTTGACTACGTCGCTCAAAATGGGATTTATCCTTCTTTGATGTTCTCTAGAGGTCTTACAGTCTTCCTCTAGCATAATGCGATGCATATAGATAGAACGACTTATTCCTTTCAAATCGAAAATATTGTAGCCTAGAGCAGACGGGTATTTTCTTAAGACATGTAATAGTTTCTCAGTTTTTATTTGTCCTAAGTCTACATTGACTATTACTGGTCGTTCGAGCTCGGCGTCTAGGAATTCATACCTTAAATTTTTGGGTAGTGTTTTAAGTTCTAAAGTCGGTTTCTTTGGGCAAGGCATATGATTGGGTGTCAGTCCTAGGCATTCACTTAGATTGTCGTCTTGGTATTCACCATGCCAATTATCATCTTAAAAAATTGCAGGTATTGGAATTTTTAGGATTTCTAAATAAGAAGTTTGTTCCAACTCCATTTCTCTTACGCATTCGTCGATGACATCTAGTAGACAACATGTATCATTTATAGTTGGTTCCTATAAGAATTGTGTCAAAATAAATTCGACTTTCTCTTCACCCACTTTGAAAGTTAGCTTACCTTTCTTTACATCTATAATGGCTCCGGCTGTAGCTAAGAATGGTCTTCCTAATATGATAGGGGCGTTGGCATCCTCCTTTATGTCCATGATTATGAAATCAGTAGGGATATAGAATTGCATATACGTACTAGAACGTTTTCTAGTATCCTTAATAGAACAATCAGCTAGTTGTACAAACATCTTAGTTGGTCTTAATTCTCCCATATCAAGCCTTTAGCATATGGAAAAGGGCATTAAGATAATACTAGCTCCTAAGTCACATAGAGCTTTGTCTATGACAAATTTTACAATTGCACAGGGTATGGAAAAACTACTTGGGTCTTTCAGCTTATGAGGCATTTTGTTTTAGACTATCGCGCTACACTCAGCAGTAAGCGTAACGATTTCATCATCCTCGATCTTTTTCTTATTTGATAAGATTTCTTTAAGGAACTTAGCATGTGAGGGCATTTGGGTGATAGCTTCTGTAAAGGGTATTGTGATATTCAATTGTTTTAGAAGTTCAACGAATTTCTTGAATTTCCCCATGCTTTTAGATTGAGCAAATCTTTGAGGATATGGAATGGGAGGTTTATAAGGTGGTGGAGGTACATATGGTTCTTCTTTTTATGCGGCCTCTTGGTCACTACCTTCTTTCTCCTTTATGTTTTGTTCATTTTCCTTCTTAGTTTCCCTCTCAGTTACTTTACCGGGATTTTGATACATAGCTGGATTCTCAAGTCTCGGGTTGGTTGGTTCGTCCAATTTCGTACCACTTTGTAGTATGATAGCATTAGCAGTAGGTGATTGTTGTTGTGCCACTTGCAAAATTTGGGTTTCAAGCATTTTGTTGTGAGTGGCTAAAGCATCTACCTTGCATGCTAATTGCTTAATTTGCTCACTAGTGTGTATGTTTTGATTCAGGAATTCTTTATTTGTTTGAGCCTGGGTGGATATGAAGTTTTCCATCATTATTTAAAGGTTGGATTTCCTAGGAGCATTTTGAGCAGCTACAGAAGGTTTCTGATATCCTGGTGGTACAACAGGTGCTTGTCCAGGTGAATACAATGCATTGTTGTTTTTGTACGAAAAGTTCGGATGGTTTTTCCAACCTAGGTTGTAGGTATTTGAGTAAGGGTTTCCTTGAGCATAATTCACTTAGTCTGTGGAAACTCCTGTCAAAAGTTGACATTCAGGGGCAACATGCCCAAGAACTCCGCATAACTTGCAGTTTGGAGCTACAGCAGCCACGGTGGCTGTAGGTGTTATGGTCAAACTTTCAACCTTTTGAGTGAGAGCATCTACCTTTGTATTGACTTGGTCAATACTGCTTATCTCGTACATACCACTTTTCGTCGGAGGTTTCTCTACTGAGACTCTTTCACTTCCCCACTGATAGTGGTTTTGAGCCATACTCTAGATAAGTGTATAGGCCTCATTGTAGGGTTTATCCATCAGTGTGCCACCCGCAAAGGCGTCTATTGTCAATCTTGTGTTGTACAAGAGACCATTGTAAAAGGTATGGATGATCAACCATTCTTCTAGACCGTGATGTGGGCAAAGTCTCATCATGTCCTTGTATCTTTCCCATGCTTCAAAAAGAGATTCATTGTCCTTCTGGTTGAATCCATTTATTTGGGCTCTTAGCATATCTGTCTTGCTATGTGGAAAATATCGTGCTAAGAACACCTTCTTCAACTTGTTCCACGTAGTGACGGATGCGGACGGTAGAGATTGGAGCCAAGCTCTAGCTCTATCTCTTAATGAGAAAGGGAAAAGTCGTAGTCTTATTGCTTTGGGGCTGACACCATTTGCTTTCATTGTGTTTGTGTATTGCAAGAATACTGACAAATGTAAGTTCGGGTCCTCCGTGGGACTTCCATAAAATTGGTTTTGTTGTACAGCTAACAACAATGAAGGTTTTAGCTCGAAATTATTTGCCTCGATGGTAGGAGCAACAATACTGTTATAGGGTTCCTCCTGCGAAGGGATGGCATAGTACTTGAGAGGTCGATTATGAGGTTCTTCAGCCATGGGTATTGGTAATTCTGGAAAGGGAATTTCAGATGGTGGAAGGTTATACTTAATTTGGAAATCGTTAATTCGGCATCTTAAACTAATAAAACACTCAATATTGATAATCGGTTGCTCAAGCTTTTCACCTTTATAGCGAGTATTTGGCATACAATCGACGACTTAAAATAGGGAAATAGTTGCCTTAGTCTATACTACGCAACACTAAAGTTACGATATCGACTTAATTGGTCCCCGGCAACGGCATCAAAAACTTGATCACGTCTTAGCATGTCTAAATGATTCGTGACTGCAAGTACACATTCGGATCCCGTAGTTTTAAATATTATCGAACCCAAAGGACCAAGAATCAATCTACCGTTATCTAATGCTACTACGTAAATCTAAGGCTAATGGATTTCTAAGTTGAGATGCAAATAAGAAAACAAGTGTAAATTGAAATATAATTTAAATAAAGAATTGACGGAATATCGGTATATAATTCTGTCAATCATCGGGGATTCAATAATTCATGGGCGTTTAATTAAAAGGTAAAAATGTTATTATGTAGAAAACACTCATTTAAAAGACTTTATCTCACACTCTCGTGTTTATTGACTCAGACTATACTCTCAAATCAGAACGAAGGCTCTTGCTCTCTCACTTGTATTTAAAAACACTTTTTGAAAATAAGCAGGTCCTAATTAACTCTAAAGCGCTCTCACTGTATTTAGGATTAATGTTCAGTTTCAGCTATCCGGTTAAGACCTCAAACTTTCTCTTTGTTGATCCAAACCTTCGTTACCTTTTTACTCTCGTAGCAAAAGTTATTAAGTTAATAAAAAGAAACCGAGACCAGAAGAATAAATTTGTTAAGTTCACGTCATGAGTTACTAAACCCCTTATGACCGATCGTAATTACAAACCGATATTAAATAGTTTAGTCAGACATGGCTTACATGCTATTACAAAAACTAATCCTAATGCCAAACAGAATATAAAAGGAATGCATACAAATAACAATGAAAGTAAATAAATGGAACCTGGAAACTACGAGGAATAGAAAAGAACTTGGATTATGGAGGCAGGCTTGTAGTTCAGTATAAAATCACAAATAAGACGTAAATTCTAATACTAAGTGGCAATCGTTTCTCAGTGTGAAAAAGTACTGCCTTTTACAAAATTTGTAGAAAAATTGCTTAAAACTAAGAATTATAAATTTCCAGAAGAAAAGTGCTGAAAAGAGAAAATAATGGCTCCTCCCCTGTCTTCGAAAACCATCTATGGCTTTTATAGTTGTTGCTGGTGTTCGTTACCCAAAAACTTAGGGTAAAACATGGAGAGAATGCCGGAGAAAATGTAGGAAGGAGTGGAGAAAGTGTACGGGAAGTTTTCAGGAAGTGGCACATGCCACCTCCCTTTCTTTTAGGAGTGGTACTCGCCACTCCCCCCTCTTTCTAAGAGTGGCACTCGCCACTGCCCCCTCTCTTTTGAAGGTAGCAGGCACCACAGTTCCTTCATCTTTGTAGGTGGCAGGCACCACACCTATGTGACAAGTGCCACTAGTTTGTGGTGGCCCCCACCTTATTTTTTCTTTTCTTTTCTATTCTTTCTTTCCTTCATTTCTTCTTCTTTTCTTTCCATTTCTTTCTTTTCTTTCTTCTTTTATTTCCTCAATCAAAATTTTCAACAACCTAGAAAACACAAGAAAATAGATGCGTAATAATAATCGCAGATAAAATTCATGTAAGTCAAGTCAAATATATGATATAATTTTGCGTTATCATAAACCATATATTTGGAGACCAGCGGTTGTTTTTCATTTTTCAGGGTAAACAAATTGGCACGCCTAGTGGGACCTGTGCTAAGTGTGTTTTATTTATATCATCCTTTAATTTTTCTTACCTTATAGAATCTGGTTATACTTTTAGGAACCTTTTTTGGGCATTTTTTCATGCATTTAAAGAGTGGTAAGGTGTTATCTAGTATGTCGTGTCCTTCTCCAAACAATAGTAATTCCCAGAATAACCCACAAGATGTGGTGCAACAGCCGGTTGTATCGGCCAAAGAAGAGCCAGTTCTTTTTATGCCAATTAGAACAACGTCTCTATCGGCATCAGTGGCACCAGTCACAACAATGCCATCCCATGGAAATACACCCCTCCACAGCCAGGAAATTTCTTTAATAATCCTGCGCTGGCGAGACCAATATTTGGATTCTCAATGCCACCCCTTAGCAGAGATTGTCACAATGGAATGCCAACGTCTATGATGGCAGACCGACCACCAAATATGTCAACTTTTAGTGACAATATAATGACCACAACACCATTACATAACCCTTACACTGCCTCAATGTCAACCATCAACAATATGGCACGACCAACAGGGATAAATTATATCCCTTAGAATACGTCATCACTAAATACCACTTCTATGATGGCTATGATGCAACAAATGGAAGAGAGTAATCTGGAAATGGTAAACACTCTCACCCAACAAATGGGGACCATTTTCAATCAATTAATTGCTAATACAAACCAAGCTTATGAAGTATTGGCAAGTCAGATGGGGTGTATTGCTGATTTCTTTGGCACGCTCCCAGTACCAATTCGACCAACTCCATAGATATCTAACGTTGGAACGGTTGTAACTCCTAAAAATATGAAAACATTGGCCCAAAACCAAGGGTTGCAACAAATTCCTCCTTTGAATGGGGAGCAGATAGTACAAAACTACCCCACCCCTCTGATAGTTCAGAGAAATTAAAATGTTGATCAGTTGCTTAGGCAAGTCCAACAAAATAATCTTCCAGAGTAAAACAATATAATGAACATGGTCGAGATCTTGCCCCAAAATGGATTGAACGTGGGACTCTATCGACCAAATTTTATTTCTCTACTGCCTGAATGTATTCTACAGTCAGAGGTACCCAAGGGATTGAAGATCCAAAATTCACCAAGTTCGTTGGAGACACTAATGAGTCCACAGTAGAACATGTTGCTAGGTATCAAACTGAGGCTGGAAATTTAGCTAATAATGAGAACTTAAAACTAAAATAGTTTCTAAGTTATTTAACCAAAAATGCCTTTAAATGGTTTATGACTCTTCCTCCCCAGTCTGTCCAAACATGGAGCCAATTAAAAAGGCTATTCCATGAACAATTTTATATGGGACAACCGAAGATTAGCTTGAAAGAATTAGCAAGTGTTAGGAAAAATGTCCCTAAATCAATAGAGGACTATCTGAATAGGTTTAGACTTCTCAAAGCCAGGTGCTTTACGCAAGCATCAGAACACGAGTTAGTCAAAATGGCTGCGGGTGACCTAGACTATTCTATTAGGAAAAAGTTGGATACCCAATACCTAAGGGATATGGCGCAACTTGCAGATATGGTTTGTCAAGTCGAACACTTAAACTTTGAAAAAGTCAGAACTATTAAGTATCATAAGAAAGAAAAATTTGCTTACATAGACACCGACTAGTATGTCCCCGACATAGGCGAAGACAGTTTAGATGAAAACAAAGTCAATGTAGCTGAGTTAAAGCCAGGACCCCCATAGACTTGTAAACTTTTAAACCATCCAATGGGAAGAATCCTATTGAAACTAACAAGAATGAAAAGTTCACCACTAGGACTTATACCTTCGATATCACAAATTATGACAAAATCTTTGATCTGTTAGTTAAACATGGTCAAATATTAGTGCTTCCTAGTTTGAAAACTCCTCCTTTAGAGCAAAGGAAGAAAAAAAATACTTTTACAAATATCATAATTTCTTGGGTCATAAGACTTCTCAATGTTTTATTTTTAGGGACTTGTTTCAGAAAGCTTTGAATGATGAAAGACTCTAATTTAGTGAGATGCCAAAATTAACAATGAAAGTGGATGTCGACCCCATGTAAATGGAGGAAGCACACTATGCTGAGCCTCTTGAAATCCTAATGGTCGACGCTACTGATGGCTCCAACATGGACGTTGTCAAGGAATAACGGATCCCTACTATTGATGACTCTGATTTCCAAGAACTTTCCCCTAGAATGGAGAGGGGTTAATCAACTTCCTAGAGCGTTTCAAGCTAAACGACTCCAAACTATGTTGTGCCTACACTACAACGTGGTCTTCCATGAAAAGGCTATGAAGAAACTGGAAAGATCCTAAAGGACCAATCCCAGACGTGGACGCAGTGGAGGTCAAAAGACAAGTTTTTCTCCTAACAGTGGGGGAAGGTCTCATCGAAATGAGGACTATAGGAGGCAGTTCCAGCAGCCTAGACAAAAGACCTTCAAGCCACCTACAGGTGCGCCAAAAGACAAATGGGTGAAACCTACTAACCACAAGGGGGAAAGTAACCTAAAGTGGATGGAAGTTGATCCAAAGCCTAGGATGCCAATGGACAAGACCCAGAAGGAGGCAAACAAAAGAACTCACGTGCCTCCAACTTACAAAGGAAAAAAAATCCTATGATAGACACTTAATGAAGGCGCTATCAAAGAAGTAAGAAAGCTGAAAGGGAGGCTCAAGTTAATGGGAATGGTGCACCAATAGAGAAGCATGAGGCGAATGTGGATAAGCCAAACTAGAAGCCTTATTCTAAGAAGATTAACAAAGGTACAAAACCATAGTCTGTTCTAAAAGTAGTGCATCATTCCCCTGTCAAAGGAAGACTAAAGGTGAGTGAGAAGACCCCTGAGTACTCTCCTCAGTCAGAAGATGAGGTTGTAGATTACACCACTCAACCAGGCGAGAAGGACCTTCATCACAATGATCTTGAGTACTCTTTTGAGACTAAGGATGCTTATGTACCCTTTCATAAGCCTAGACCAAGGTACAAAGAGCCTGAGTATACCCCTAGTTAGGACGATGATATGGTTAAAGATAATTTCAACGAAGATTCATAGGGAGACCTCCAGATTAATTATGGCATTGTATCAGTGTTTCCATTCAAATACAACTGGGTTTCAGAGGTATCAGAGGTCGAGGAAGAATTTACCTCGGACGAGGCTATGAATCAGAAGCCTTTATGCTATTACGCTATGAATAACGAAGTAGTTGAGGAGTATCATGTGGTGTTTGAGAGACCAGACACTGGTATGATGTACCATTTGAAAACACTCTTTATAAGGGATAAGGTGGATGCTAAAGTTGTCAACAAGGTATTTGTAGATGGTGGCGCATCTGATGCCATACTCTGTGTTCAACAAGTTAGAGAATGCTAATGGAGATTTGAGACCCCACAATATGGTATTATCTAACTATAAAGGTAAAACCAACAATATTTTAGGGGTAATCCATGTCAATCTATTTGTGGGGTCGTCCTCCAGACCAACTTTGTTCATGGTTATTAGATCCAACACAAATTACAACTTACTCTTGGGTCGTGAATGAATACATGGCATTGGGATTGTGTCATCCACCCTAAACCAATGGGTCACCATCTGGAGAGAGGATGGCATTGTGGAAAATATTGAGGCGACCAGAGTTACTACAAGGCTGATATAGGCAAGGTTGGTAAGAAAGACTTTGACATGAACTTGGAAAATTCCACCTTGTTATGTTGCAGAAGGGGGTCTATTCCTCTAAGAGAGATTTAACCTATGCTCTAAATTTGCACCCTAACTATGGGTTCATCTGGGATAAAAAGAAGGTGGGTACTGCCCGAGTCGAGGAGGGAAGTCCACCCCTCACTGGGTGGATGCTAGTAAACGAAGTTGTCTATTGAGTCATAAGCGTTGACTCTGATCTCAGCCTATATGGCTGAGAACAGAATAAATTCGGCCCTAGAGGCTGAAATGTCTCAAAACATGGCTTGTGAAGCCGCTGTCGAAACTTCTGAAAATTTTGGAGAAGGCCCTATGGGTCAGACAACACCTTTGAAAAGCCGGAGGCTCGACTGCATCTACGACAACAAGCCTTTGAGGTTTGAAAAAGATTGGCTAGAAACCAGTGCTAAAATGCAGGCCCAAGATCCTTTGGAGGAAATAAATCTGGACGAAGTAGCAGAAAAATGACCAACGTACATCAATGTAAATATTGATCCAAAGTTGAAGTAAAGATTGGTCGATTTGTTGAAACAATATAAAGATTTCTTCACATGGGATTACAACAAGATGCCAGGCCTGAGTCAAAGTATAGTGGAACTAAAGCTGCCAATAAAGCCAGGGAAAAAGCCAGTGAAGCAGTTGCCAATAAGGTTTGCGCCAGAAGTGATATCAAAGATCAAAGAAGATATCAAGAGGCTGCTCAAAAGCAAGTTCATAAGGATAGCCAGGTACGTCGATTGGTTAGCAAACATAGTCCCAATAATAAAGATAAAATGGTATGCTTAGGTTTTGCATAGATTTTAGATGTTTGAATAGTGTGACACCTAAGGATGAGTATCCCATGCCTGTAGCAAAAATGCCGGTCAATTCAGCTGCAGGTCATGAGTACTTAAGTATGTTAGATAGGTACTCTAGATACAATCAAATATTTATAGCAGAAGAGAATGTATCCAAAATGGAATTTCGATGCCTAGGTGCATTAGGCACATACGAGTGGATAGTAATGCCATTCTACTTAAAAAACGATGGGGCAACATACCAGCGTGCCATGAACACAATGTTCCTTGATTTTATTGAGACCTTTATACAGGTCTATATAGACGACATTGTTATAAAATCTTCCTCAGATGATGGTCACTTAGACCATCTTCGACAATCCTTTCAAAGAATGGGGAAACTTGGTTTGAAAATGGATGCTTTGAAATATGCTTTATGTGTTGGTGCATGGGACTTCTTGGGGTTTGTAGTAGACAAAAAAGGCATAGAGATCAAAGAAAACAAGGAAAAAGTAATTGTCAATCTCAAGCTTCCTTCGACAAAGAAGCAGCTCCAGTTTTTTTTTGGGAAAAGTCAATGTCTTAAGAAGATTTATTGCAAACTTAAGTGGCAAAGTATTATCATTTTCATTGTTCCTTCGACTCAAGAAGGATATCGATTTCGTTTGGGGAATTGAACAACAGGAGGCTTTCGAAACCATAAAGTAATACCTGATGAAGCCTCCAATATTGTTACCTCCAAGTAGGAATAGGATCATGAAATTGTATATAGTTGCATTGGATTTGATAATAGGTAGCATGTTAGCAAAAGAGAATGATAATGGCGTCGAAAGAGCCATATATTATCTTAGTTGAATCCTTATAGATGCAGAAACTAGATATAACTTGATTGAATATTTATGTTTATGCCTGTAATTCTCTTGTACAAAATTAAAACACTATATAAATCCAGTTGAAGTTTATGTTTATTCGCATTTTTATGTTATTAAGCATATGCTTTCAAAGCATATTTTGCATAGTCAAATAGGAAAATGGGTGTTAGCACTCACAGAATATTCTTTGACTTATCGCCCTTTGAAATCAGTAAAAAATCTAATCAGTAAAAAGGCAGATTTTCGCAGACTTTATTATTGATCACTCAGTGATTGGCATAGAAGAAGCCTATGTCGAGACGGGACATTGGAAGCTATATTTTAACGGATCCATGCATAAAGACGGCTGCGGAGTAGGTGTCTTTATACTGTCACCGGATAACATTCCCACCAAGCTTAGATACAAGATCAAATGGGGCATATCCTAATAATGAGGTCGAATATGAGGCTTTAATAACAAGCCTCCAGATTCTACTAGACTTGGGGGGAAGGGAAGTAGAAATAAAAGGGGATTTAGAATTGTTGGTTCGATAGTTAAAAAAGGAGTACAAGTGCATAAAATAAAAATTTGATGTTGTATTTCATATAAGAAAACCGATTGTTAAAGCAATCTGACTGTGTGTTGATTGACCATATCCTTCGTTTAGAGAATCAAGAGGATAATAACTTGGCTAAAATATCTTTAAGTTATAAATTCTAGAAGGAAAGGTCGGAGGACTTGGTTGAAATCAAGGAAAAACTAATCCCATAGGATGAAGCCCATGCTGCCTCGTCAATGTTAAAACTTTAGGGGAAGAGAAGTATGATGAGTTATAAAGTTTGGATGGTTTGGAAGTCGATAAAGCAATGAATTTTGAAGTTTTATCCATCGAATCAATGTCAGAAAGGGATTGGCGAAGACCCATAGTAGATTATTTGTAGAATCCAACAGGGATGACAGATAGGAAGATTAACTAAAAAGTCCTGAGTTATGTCGTAATAGGAAATGAGTTGTTGAAAAGACTCCTAACGGGCTCCTTTTAAAATTCTTGGGTGAAAGCGAAGCCTATTTATGAGGTTCACAAGGGGTCATGTGGGTCACACCATGATGGCCATAAAATGAAATGGTTGCTTTGTTAACTAGGAGTATATTAGATGTCTATGTTGAAGGATTGTATAGACTTCTCCAAAGGTTGTCAAAAATTAAGCACTCAATAATAAAGTTGTGGCCATTCAGAGGTTGGGCTTTAGATATCATTGGTGAGATTAATCCTTCTTCGTCAAGAAGACATAGGTATATCTTAGTGGGGATAGATTATTTCACTAAGTGGATAGAGGTTATTCCTTTACCTAATGTCGACCAATAAGAAGTGATGAGTTTCATTCAAAACTATATTATATCTAAGTTTGGAATCCCTGAAACCATCTCAACAGACAAAGGCTCAGTTTTTACTGGGCGTAAAATGCTGGAATTTGATGCGGCAGTGGGGTTTAAGCTCTTAACGTCGACACCATATTATGCTCAAGTTAATGGTCAAGTCGAAGCGGCCAACAAGATATTGATTGGGATAATTTAGAAGCATGTAGGGCAAAAGCCAAAAAAATTGGCATAAGACTTTAAAGCAAGTCTTATGGGCATTTCAAATTTCCCCAAAGGAATTGACAAATTTGACGCCATTCCGATTGGTGTATGGACACAATACAGTATTGCCTTTGGAAATTCACCTGCAATTTGTTAGGATTCAAAGGAAATCTGAAATCCCAATTGAATTTTATTGGGGAATGGTGTTTCATGAATTGGATAGTTGGCTGAAAATAGGTTAACTGCTCTTTACGTTCTGATGCGACAAAAAGAAAGGGTCATTAAGGCTTATAATAAAAAAGTGAAGCCTAAAGTGTTTAGTGAGGGCAATATAGTTTGGAAGGTCATACAACCTATGGAACGAAAGGACATAATGCTAGGCAAATGATCCCCAAACTAGGAAGGACCTTTCAAAATATTACAAACATTTTCAAATAACATGGATGAAATTGAACAATTGACCTTGGAAGGTCGAATCCTATGAATAAATGGAAAATGTTTGAAGCTATATCGACCTACTTTGCAGGAAATTCATATAGACATAAAAAAGTAAATACAGTTTAAGAAATAAAGAGGCCCCAATAAATGATGGCCTTTAGCATTAATTACAAATGCGCCTTGAAAGCCTTTGTTAAAGATTACATTAAAGTAGAAACATCGCCACAGGCGGCGGAATATAAGTAGAAAAAGTAAAACTGCTGTCCTAAAAAGGGAATTATGGCTTGAGTCCATCATATTGGGATTTGGCTGAGCAGATTCAACGTTTGATTTGAGATATTGTTGAGTTATAATTTAAAATCTCACAATCAAGGGCAGTGACAGTCTCTAGACAATTGTGTTTGACTAGTCCTTCGCAAATTAGTCTTTTCAGCCTCAACGTCTTAGATTTTATGCTGCAATTCCTTAATCTCTTTTCTCCACCCAAAAATATTTTCATCCAAAGCTGTGACGACGTTGTTCTCCAGATGAAGACTCACTTCAAGTGCCTCAGTGTGTTTATCAGACTCATTGGCCAAGGTCCATTCTTGATTTCTCTCAGTTGCTTTAGGAACCCTCTTTGTTTTAGCATCATGAAGGCATATGTAATCAGTTTGCGCCTGGTCGAAGAGAGGACCAAAAGCGACTAGGAAATCAACCACTTCAGTAGGGGAATCTGATTGAAGAAGATGATGGAAAAGTATTCAAGATTAGGAGATGATTTATTTATAGTGGAAAACAAGAGAGACTCATCAGTTTCTTTGTTGTCCAAGTTAGTGGGGTGATTTGTCACTAAAATGGAAGCAGCAGTTGGTAGGTTTACTGCATCGAGCTAGCCCTACCCTATTTATCTGGTGTTAGGATAATGACGATATGGGAAGTGGGAAAAAGGCGTGGTCTTGAGGTGACCATTGAAAATAAATGTCATGATGGGATGATGTCATCCTACTGAATGAGCAGTTAGAACAAAAATGTCCAAATCTTTTAGAAGATGTTGAAAGAGACTTTTTTGGGGGAAATTTGTTAGTTGGGATTTTCGACCAATGAGGAAAATCCAGAAAACAAGAGTAAAGTCTTAAAAAGAGCAACGGTTCAACTACGCTTTGGGGACTTAGATAAATTTTTGGTCGTCGAAGTGATTGGTTCGACAACATCTGCTTCGACCAGGCAGGTAGCATCGCAGTGAAAGTTGGTCGAAGAAGCAATTGTTTGGGCGCGATTTTGTCATGTTCAAATCATGGTAACTGCTTGGGTTCTTATCTCAAAGGAACACGTGGAGAAAATTGGAAAGCAAATTACATGTAGAAGTGCACGTGATGAACCAATGGGAAAGGAACATTGAAGGGTAGTTATTTTAGACTTCTATATATTTTAGTTCGTTTAATTAGATTAGTGGTGTTCATTTGTACTACAAAACCTCACAAAGAAACTCAAAGCATCAACGTTAAGAGAAACGAGCGAATGACTGAGAGAATGTAAGTGCATATGAAATATCATGTTTACTGTTCAATGCAAAGTCTTTTAATTCATTTAGTTTACATCGTATTCATCATTTTCATTTTTTCCCAGCCTTCATTTTTCCTTTAGACGTTTTCAGTGTCTTTTACTTTTACTTTACTTTCTATTACAAGAAGTTTACAAAATCACTATTATATTATTCTCAGGCATCCCTTTAACACAGTCAAATTTCATAGTCCTAAGAGCACAGAGTAAATAACAACAAACAAGCCCTTAAGCACTTCGTCCTAAGGATTCACTGGTTGATCCTGCTAGTAAACCATATATTTGGACACCAGCGGTTGTTTACCATTTTTCAGGGTAAACACCCCGGAAGACAAACGATTAGCCTTTATATGTATAATGGCTCCTAATATTTTTGTTTCCCTTTGGATTTTTTTGTTTTTATTTCTATGCCCTTGTTAAGGGCCAATTTGTGCATACTTTTGATGATATTTTGTGGCCATTTCCAATTGTTTCCTTGGCATTTTAGTACTAAATTCATACGTTTTATAGTAAATATGCAAGTTTTTGATTATGAATGTAAATATTGTGAATTGTGATCGTCTTTATGCTTTTTGATAGGTTTTCTTATTTGAGATGATGCTTGGAACCTATGGTTGATAGAATAGGGCATTGAAGATCAAATTCACAACTTTTTGACTGCAACTAGGGCTTAGCGTGTTTTTCAGTGCGGTTCAGCGCGTTTTTGATAAAGAGGCAGTAACTAGGGACCATTGACTGCGCTTAGCGAGATCAGGACCGCGCTTAGCGCACTTTAAGGCAATTTAAGGGTATTTTAAGTGAGAGCGCGCTTAGCGCGACCTAAGGGCGCTTTGCACAGTTGTAATAAATATCATTTTTTTTCTAATTTTAGTTTATCTCATTTTTCTAGGTGTTCAAACAAGGATTTTTTTATTATCATATAGAGAATTGAACAAGCTTTCCAACGCTTCCGACCGTGCGTCAAACAGAGGTACGGTTTGAAAGTTATGAAGAAACCAAGAATTGGGATTTTGTTGATGGCGTTAAGCGCCCTCATAGCGCGCTTAAAGCGGTTCGCGTCAATTCAGCCCCTATTTAAGTCACTTTACAGAATGTTTTAGGTATTTTTGTTGGGAACTTTTAACCCTAACTTCATCAAACACATTCTTTTTGTATAATAGCTTAGAAACAACATTGGAGGTTGCATAGTGATGATCCGGAGTTGGAATTGCGTCACTTTGCTGGACACGGCGAGAGATTGATCTTCATCTTCCTTCTTCTCTATATATCTTTCATTTGTTGGGGTTTGTATGTAAGTTTACTTTGATAGTATTTATATTTATCAATCATGGCATTGCATACGAGTTATATTACAAATCTTTATCAGTGTTATCCTTATTTTACTCGCTTTATGTTTCGATTTGAGTTGCGGTAGACATATCCTCTTCGAATCTAGATCTAGGATGAACATCTATTAGGTTCTGAACTCTAGAGATATATTTAGATCTAACATTCACTGTGGTTATCGATTCTTAATGCTCTGTGTTGTCGAGTTGCGTGAGACATCATCGATTAGGTGATGTGGTTGTTCTCTTAACTTTGCGTTAGACATAAACTTTGTTATGAGCGACACGTGGGGGTATTGACGAGTGATTTAGGTTGTGTACAACTGATTGGTAAATTTTTGTATTAGATAGGTGAATGAACGTCATTCCTAACGAGTTCTCTATTGTACTTTATTTACTTGTTCATATGCTTTCTTTTTGCATTTTACTCCCATACCATTAAAACCAAGCATAAAAACGTAGAGATTGTTGACGACATTTTTCCCTCGCACCGATCCCTGTGGAGACAACAAAATTGGGTACTTAACTAATTTTTGCTTGCTGCTTTACCACTTCAACAAAATGGCGCCGTTTGTAACACCCTACTCTACCCATTCGCGTAATAAGTAAAAATACGAAAATAGTTTGCGGAAATTAAACAGATTTACACATGTAGGATGCCACATCAACAAAAACATCATCATAAAGTATCAAATCAATTCATAACTTATTTCCTCATAAAAATAAATTAATAGATTAAACAGCGAAAACAAATCAAATGGTTCAGCATTAAAGCTCTAATACGTTAAATCTCCACAAAATTCGTGGTTTAATAACATTAAACAAAACAAGACACGTAACAAATAACAAATGCCAAATAACATGAAGAAAATAATGAAATCCCCATCCTTCTCGTATTACGTATCAGAGCGACTCCTAAGACTCGAACAATAGCAACACATGCTCCAAGCACTACTCAGGTACATGATCATCCGTACTCCCTAAGGAGCACAGACACAACAACAGAAAAGGGGAGAGAATTACATTCAATAATACATGGTGGAAATCACATGCTAAGGAGTGGTTATCAAACAAATCACAAAATCATACTATCACCATGCATATACAAGTGCGACATGAATACTCGACATATTCATCCCACAATCAATCATATACATATGTAATGTGACTCAATTGGCACGACCCAATGCATGCGATACCATCACAATCCATACAGTTCCTTCAGTGAACCAGATTCCTGTCGGAATCTGGATAAGTCATATACGTTATTCTGAACTACAACTTATCTACACTCGACTCTCACATGGAGTATGGAAGAGACTAGGCATCCATCATGGATTTCCACCTAGCTCATCTCCATATAACATGACATGAATGCATGAAACAAAATTATACACAATATAATAATCACTCATGCATAACCCACGATCCTCAATGTGACACCTGAGCCACATATTCACTGTAATTCCCTCCAGAATTACCACCACAGCCCAAGACTGTCCATATACGATAATCTTGGCGCACAACCATCAAACACATCTCATACAAATAGTCACATAAAAATCCTAGGTTTTATCCTATTTAATGTCATTACTGGTTCCCCTATGTCCAAATATAGTTAGAATAATATTTGGTTATGCATTTGTATCTCTAAGTTTTGATGATAACAAGTCAGTATTTGTGTGAGAACAATTTTGGTACCCTAACAGTTTGTTCTCATGTATCATTATCAAATAAATTTGATTCTAACTCTTGAACATGAAATGTTATAAGTTTCTGAATATATTGATCTAAATTGCTTCTACTCAAACTCACAAATGAGAAGCTTTTGAGAAAACTGTATGTTGTTGCTGCAACGTTCTGTTGGTTCTTGCTTCTGATGTGTGACTATGATCAATTCACTTCTGAAGACTGCTCAAGCTTCCGAAGACTAAACATTGAAGGTTCTAACAACTCTGAAGAATCTCAAGTTAGATATTGATGTGATCAAGCTTCTGATTGATGATTGAAGTTTCTAAACTCAAGCTTCTGAAGATTAAACACTGAGGGTTCTAAAAACTCTGAAGAATCTCAAGTCAGATATTGATGTGATCAAGCTTCTGATTAATGATTGTAGTTTTTGATATCAAGCAAAATCAACTCTTCTAACTCATGCTTCAAACAATGATTTATCCAGAAGCCATTGAATAATAGAAGATAAGAATGAGTTTATACGTGAGAAAAATAGTACATGGTACAAACCTACATTCCTTCCACTAAGAAGATTTTATGGAGTAAGGAAATTGAGGTAATACAATTCTTGTCCCGTCCTTTATTAAACCGTTACTCAAGTCGCCAGCTCATTCATGAAGAATACTAAATCTACCCTTCAACGGATCTTTTTTTGGCTATTTAAAGACTTGAAGACTTGAAGAAAATAAGAGCATGCAAGATTGTTTTCTAAATTTATGGAGAATTTTCTTGAAGTGTATTGTGATTTTAACTTGTTTATATCTGCTTGTGTAGAAGCAATCTTTGTAAACACAAATTTGTAATCAAACTATTGTTTGTATTTCCTTAAGGGACCAGTTAGGTCATAATCCTTGAGAAGACATAGACTGTGTGTCATTGTAGTTTGTTAGTCACAGCGGTTGCTAGTACAATTGTAATGAGTTGATTATAGTGGATTAAGTTCTTGGGTATAAGGAGAAATCACCTTGGCGGGTGGACTAGATTAACTTTGAGATTTTCAAGTGAACCAGTATAAAAACCAAAGTGTGTTTCTCTGTGTTGTTGGGTAGCGATGATTTTTATTGAGTGAGTAAAAAGATTTTGTTTTTGAAAACCCTAATTCAACCCCCCCTTCTTGTGTTTTTCTCACCTTCAATTGGCATCAGAGCTCTGGTTTTGATTGTGATAAAAGTTTATCAAACACTTAACCTTGTTTAGTACCGATCTAGCGTGTATGTGTGTATGAGAGAGAAACAATGGCGGCCGCCGCTATTCCAATAGAGAAAGATCACTACAATGTCAAACCATCAGTCTTTGATGGTGACAAGTTTGAATATTGGAAAGATAGAATCAACAGTTTCTTTCTTGGCTATGATGTATATCTTTGGGATCTTGTTGTTAATGGCTACAGTCATCCTGTTAATGTTGCAGGAGAAAAAGTGTCAAGAAGTGCTATGACTGATCAACAAAAGAAAGATTATAAGAATCATCACAAGGCAAGAACTATACTGCTAAATGTTATCTCTTATACTAAGTATGAGAAGATACTTCTAAGATTGATGAAAGTATTGTGGTAAAACCAAAACCTCTCTATAAGCACTTTGTACCTGTTGGCACAGGACTTGTTTATTTTGAGCTTGCGTAGAAACCTCCATCGACACAAAAATATATTTCTAAATCTAAATATCATGAAGAAATTCCACTTGATTATCCTGTTCCACATAAACCCAAAGTTGCTAAACACTCTAGGAAAATTAACAAAAAAGGACCCAGAAAGTGGGTACCTAACGAAAAGATAGTTTATGTTGCAGACATCCTTAGCAGCTCAATTAAAATACCAATCATGGTACCTGCACAGTGGTTGCTAGCAATACATGACGAGACGAAGGCATATGTTCCAAATTTTGGAACTTAAGCCTAGAGGCTTCCTTGGTTTCGGAGGAAACCAGAAAGGAAAAATCATTGGCTCTGGAACTATCAGTAATGGTAAACTTCCCTCTATTACTAATCTTCTTCTGGTCGATGGTTTGATGCATAACTTATTATCAATCAGTCAGCTTAGCGACAATAGTTATGATATTATCTTTAATCAAAAGTCCTGTAAGGCTGTTAGTCATAAAGATGGCTCAATCCTTTTCACCAGAAAGAGGAAAAACAACATTTACAAGATTAGACTTTCTGATCTCAGTGAACAAAATGTCAAATGCTTAATGTCTGTTAATGAAGAGCAATGGGTATGGCATAGAAGTTTGGGCCATGTTAGCATGAGGGGGATTTCTCAGCTAAATAAGCTTGAACTGGTCAGAGGGTTACCAAACCTGAAGTTTTCTTCAAATGCTCTTTGTGAAGCATGTCAAAAAGGTAAGTTCTCTAAAACTTCCTTCAAAGCAAAAAATATTGTTCCCACCTTTACACCTTTAGAACTTCTACACACTGATTTGTTTGGATCAGTGAAAAATGCTTCAATCAGTGGAAAGAAGTATGGATTAGTTATTCTTGATGACTTTGCGGTGAGAATCTGATATCAAGCTATTGGATTTAACTTGAATCACGAATCATAAAGTTAACCACCGAGCTTTAATTTATCCAAAGGAAAGGGTAAAGATTGAAGAAAACCCTAAGTGCGCTATGTAACAACACTCCTAAGAGATCTAAGGTTCGGGGGTTGGTTATACCTAGGGAAGGGGTTAGCATCCTAAGTATCCGGAGTACTCTACAGAAACCTCTTATTAGTATTTGTGTTGTGCTAAAGTTTGCTTGCTAAGGAAAAATTCTAAGGTAGAGACCTAGGGGTATGTACATTAAGTATGTTCGCCTACACATCGCATCCCGTGCCTACGTATTCTGACGGGAATGGAAGCAGAGCAACCGTAGTTTCCCTCAAAAGGGGTGAGGAACTCTTGACTGTGGTCAAGGTTCCAAAGAGAAAAGAGTAAATGTCTGCAGTGAGACACCTACATAGAGTGCAGCGACTCTAAACCTAAGGCTAGGTTAAACCGGAAAAGAAATGTCCATTTCAGGACACTCACATAGAATACGGTGGCTATAATCCTAAGGTTAGGATAGGGTAAGGACCTAAAGTTTCCTAAATATGACATGGCAGTCAACAGGAGGGGATCCTAAGGGAACATATGAAAACAACACAAGCAACAACATAACAGTTAATCATGCCAACCAAGAAACAAAAGCCAAACATAACAGTTAATCACGGCAAAGCATTAAGCACAAAACAAACAATATCAAAAAAATTTGATTAAAATAACTACACCACAAATAGCATCAAGAATTATAAAAAATAAAAGTTATCACAAAAATAAAATACAATTAAGAATCAATTAAAATTAAAGTTAAATATATCCAAAAATTAAAATTAAGAAATAATAAAGATTGAAATAAAACTAAGAGATTAGTAATAAATAATTAAAATAAGAAACTAATAAGAATTAAAAGTTGTTTTGACATTGAGGACTTTCGTGATAAGGATTTAAAGATCTTCTCTTTTTTATCATCCCTAACTTCTTCCTGAACTATTTCTTTTAAAGCTTACAGTCAGAGAGATGCCCCAGTTTTGCCTAAGTCTCCTTCATAGGTTTTGACGTAGTGGACTTTTTTCTTTTGATTTTTTTAAAAAGAAAGTGGCTACCTGGCTTAATGATTACGACGAACCATCATTGGGTTTTAGCTTGGAAAACATCTTCGACACTTGCTTGCTGTGTGCGAAGGAAAATTGTGAGTGCAACCTTTATATAAAAGGTGTATTGTATGAACACAAAACCAAGTTAACTGAGAAACCACCCTGCCCCAAATTAAGATTGCGGGTTTTTTTGTAAGGAAAGAAACTCCAACTTCTAGGCTCGAAGGGGTTGACAAGGGAATAACTTTCTTATTTCTCTATTGTTTGGGGAATTGAAACAATGCCTTGCATCATCAGCAAAGTTTGATTGAAAGCATACCAACAACATTTATGGATAATACGTTTTCATCATCCTCCCTCAAACCTTTTCATAATCAAAAGTTTGGACAAGAAGTAAATATTTGAAAGATAAAGCATAAAAGTGCAAATAATAGAGAAAATGAATTGAAATCAAAAGTTGCAATGCTCATTTCATTAATACAAAAGTACAAACACTAATTAAAAGCAAACAGCTTAAACAAAATGGAGGAAAGTACGAACAACAAGAACAAAAAGGCCTAGTGACTAATCAGTAACAAAGATGAGCCGTCTTGTCTGAAACACTGGTATTTAGGAAGATGGTCAGATGAAGTCAGACTGAAGCTTCACTTTTGATGCACTGGAAATGGATTGTTCTGGACATTCGGATGACTATCCTTAAAATCAAGGATTCCAGTTCTAACCAACTCACGCACTATGGCTTTCAATGCATAACAATTCTTCAAGTCGTGGCCTGGGGCGCCCTCATGAAATGCACAGCGGAGATCAACTCTAAATTCAGTTGGAAGAGGATTAGGAGGAGATTGCAGAGTCCTTGTAGTGATCAGCCCTTGTTGAACCAGGTCAGGATAAAGTTCTGTATGTGTCATAGGAATAAGATCAAATTGATTCCTATTCTGATACTGGTTCTGTCCAACAGCTGGACGTTGAGGAATCTGAGCTGGTCGTGGAGCAACAATGGCAGCAACAACATGACGATCAACATACTGAGGTCTAGGACGAGGCCTTCTCACTTCAGTCATGACAACATTAGTTTGATCTTCTCTCTTCTTATGGAAGGTCCCAAAGGGTTTCTTTGCACCATTGGAGGATTCAGCGACTTTGGATACTTTACCATTTTTCAGTCCTTCTTCTAACCTTTGGCCAATAGTCACCAGATCTGTAAATCTTGAAGAGACACTCCCAATCATCTTTTCCCAATAGAAAGGGGACGAAGTATCCATGAACATTCCAGTTGGCTCCTTCTCTGCTAGAGGGGGTTCAACTTGGGAAGCTAACTCTCTCCAAAGCTGAGTGTATTCCTCGAACGACTCTCTTTCATTTTGAGACATGTTTTGAAGTTGACAGTGATCAGATGCCATGTCCAGATTTTATTTGTATTGCCTCATAAAAGCGTTGGCGAGATCCTAGAAGCAGTGGACACTATAACTCTCTAAGTTCATATACCGCTTGAGAGAGGCACCACTACAACTGTCCTAAAAGCAGTGGATGAGCAACTTCTGATTGTTGGTATAAGTTGCCATCCTTCGGAAGTACATGACTAGATGGGCTCTTAGACATGAGTGACCCTTATATTTCACGAACTCGGGAGCTTTGAACTTAGCAGGCATAACAAGGCCGAAAACTAAGCACATGTTGTCTACATTCACATTGGAGAAATCAGTACCCTCAACGGCTTTGAGTCTCTTATCTATGATCTGAAACTATTCACGGACAACCTCAGGCTCAACAAAATCTTCAGGGTCTTCCCCTTGAGCACTGGCAACATTGTACTCATAGAGAGGATTTTCAAAGGGAGCTCGGACAGTCTGGGTAATAGTGTGGACCACGGGTCTGGGCTCAACAAAGACGGGAGCTTGAAAAACTGGTCTGACAGTCTGACCAATCATAGCAATAGATGCAAGGGGTGGAAAGTAGTTGTAAGGTAAACCAAACTCTGGCCAAGTTGAAGCTGGCACCTGAACAGGTGGAGGATTAGCACTTGAAACTTCCTGAATGACGGCCCTTTGAGATTCTCCCCTGGCCATCAGGACTTGAAGCATCTCGGTGATCTTAGTCATGCCTGACTTCAACTCATCAATCTCCATTCGAATTTTTGCATTGTGTACTTCTTGCTCTAGCATATTGCATCTATAGTTAGCTCTAGTCCAATATTGGTGTCAAGGAATCAGCTTGACGACTCAGAGGTACACTGGAAGATAAAAAAAAATGAACATGAGTTACTGGAGAAACAGAGGTATGCAATGAACCATGCAAATATGCAAATGCAATGCAATGCGATGTAAGACAGGATGCAAAACACACATAAAATGATCAAAGGTTCAAGATCATAGCATAAGGTCTGGGTAAAGAACCAACCACAGGGTGTGTACTATGGGTAGAGCACCTGCACAACGGGGTCTAACAAAGTTCCCAGAGTCATCGATGAATCTTTAGGATATTATCAACTTACACGACTACTCATGGGCTAATAATATTCTCTAGATAAACTCGTCAAAGTGTAGTATCGCATGACAACCATCACAGGTCTACACCTGGATAATCACTGCACTACGTCCTATTAGGCAAAGAGGGGTGAATGGTAACTAAAGGTCCTCAGTATCACAGGCTCCCAGGTCGGAAAAAGTGATGCTTATACGACTACTCGCATCAGACACCAGTAATCCCAAAGGGGCCTCCACTGAGCATGGTTATCATATGCTAGATATGTTAGGACTACTCCCAGCAAATAACTATTTATTATACCATAATCCTATCATAAGTGTACGCTCAAGTCCGGGTTTGGACTTATGTCACCATCTAAGGTCACAACCCTGCACACAACAAAAACCCAAGCACAAACAGATATATGTACAAATATATACAAATATACAAACAAGCAAACATATAGCAAACACAAATATAAACAAGGTGGACTTACCCCTCTTAGGGAAGAATCCCTAGTGAAGTCGCCATTTCTGTTGGTGTGAGAATCAGATATCAAGCTATTGGATTTAACTTGAATCACAAATCATAAAGTTCACCACCGAGCTTTAATTTATCCAAAGTAAAGGGTAAAGATCGAAGAAAACCCTAAGTGCACTATGTAACAACGCACCTAAGAGATCTAAGGTTCGAGGGTTGGTTATACCTAGGGAAGGGGTTAGCATCCTAAGTATCTATAGTACTCTACAGGAACCTCTTATTAGTATTTGTGTTGTGCTAAAGTTTGCTTGCTAAGGAAAAATGCTAAGGTAAAGACCTAGGGGTATGTACACTAAGTATGCTCGCCAAGACATCGCATCTCGTGCCTACGTATCCTGACGGAAATGGAATCAGAGCAATCGTAGTTTCCCTCAAAAGGGGTGAGGAACTCTTGATTGTGGTCAAGGCTCCAAAGGGAAAAGAGTAAATGTCTGCGGTGAGACACCTACGTAGAGTGCGGAGACTTTAAACCTAAGGCTAGGTTATACGGGAAAAGAAATGTCCATGGCAGGACACTCACGTAGAGTATGGTGACTCTAATCCTAAGGTTAGGATAGGGTAAGGACCTAAAGTTTCCTAAATATGACATGGCAGTCAATAGGAGGGGATCATAGGGGAACATGTGAAAACAACACAAGCAACAACATAATAGTTAATCTTGCCAACCAAGAAACAAAAGCCAAACAAAACTCGAATACACAGCGGAACTCTAGTCATAACAAAGCATTAAGCACAAAACAAACAATATCAAAAATTTCTGATTAAAATAACTACACCACAAAAAGCATCAAGAATTATAAAAATATATAAAAAAGAAATAAAAAAAGAAAATTAATTGAAATTAAAAGTTACCAAAAAAATAAAATACAATTAAGAATCAATTAAAATTAAAGTTAAATATATCCAAAAATTAAAATTAAGAAATAATAAAGATTGAAATAAAACTAAGAGATTAGTAATAAATAATTAAAACTAATAAAATAATTAGAATTAAAGTTGTTTAACAATTAAAAAAATAAAAGAGTTAATAACAATTAATTGAAATTAAAATTAAAAGAAAGTAATTAAGAAGATGGGCCACGTAAAGCTCAAGGCCCAATTACCACAAGAAATACCTAAAGAAGCTTGTTCCATCTTCTTCTCAAAACGGCAAAAATCTGCACGCACATTTGAAGAGGAAAAGAGAACCAAATATGAATGCTCCTTCCATCGATTCCTGTTCTCGCTCGATTCTCTGTGCTCTTCTCGCCGACAATTTTCCTCAATCTTTCTACCTCACGTGTCTGCTTCTTTTGGTCGTGGTTAAGGTGGGATGACGATGAATTGGAATTGAAAAAAAATTGGTTATGAAGTGAAGAGTTATTGATTTACGGTGGTGAATAGTAGAAGATCGAAGGGTGAATGAGGAAGTGAAGAAGTTTTGGTTCGAACAAAACCGAGAAGGTGATCCGAATCCCTTTTCTTTTATTTTCTGCATAGTCTTAGTTTTTTTCTTCTCCCTTCTGTTTTCGTTCTTGAAACGACCTCGCCCTGTTTTTGAGGTTGTCACTCTCATTTTTGGTTCCTCTGGTACAACAATGGTTTTTTTTTTTGAGGATGTAAGTTATGGTTTTACAGAGGGAGAATTTGGAAGAAAAAGCAAGGTTGTTGGAATAGGTTTTGTTGAGAAAGAAAGTCACAAGGTGGTAGCTATGGTATATGGTTTGTGTGTTTGAGTATGTTATATGGTGTTTGAAGGAGATGTCATAAAAAAAGAAAATGGCGCTAGAAGGAGAGGAATAAGTGGAAGAAAAATTGAAGGTTGTGGCTACTGTTGAGATATCCTGGGACGTGGTGATGATATTACATTGTTATAGTGAAGATGAGTGATGTTGAGGATGTAGCTATTGGCCAGGAAACAATTCATCTTTCACTTTATTGTTCTTCTTTCAATTCCTTTCACTTCTTTGTTTTTTATTATTGTGATGTAGCTGTCGAGGTGCAGGGTCAATGCTGAAGCCTTTGCAGTTTTGTATGTTTTGTGAGTTTTTGAAGCAATGTATTGGTAGCAGATTTGCGCAGGTCTGATGCTGCAGGGAGCGTACGGTTTTACTTATGTTGAAGAATTTTTTTGGAGTGACTTGTTTGGCATTTTGTTGGCTCGTGCAAAAAGAACTTAAAAAATAGTATTAATAAATAATAAAAATAATAAAAATAATAAAATGAAATAATAATGAGATAGTAACATTGAAATGATAAAATAAAAATAATGAAATAAATAAAATAATAATAGAAATACTAACAATGAAATACTAATAATAAATAATAATAATAAATAATAAATAAAATAAAATAAATAATAATAAAATAATAATAAAAGAAGAAATTAGTAAAAAGGGGAATACTTTTGAACTAATCTAATGAATTAAAAGTAACAAAACAAAATTCTAAATTAAACCTAAATTTCCAAAATAAATAAAAATTAACAGTGAAACTTACGTAAGATAAAACAGATAAAATTCAATCAGGATAGCATTAAGTGACAAAAATTAAACGGAAAAAAAATCACAATTATTGATTAATGGAATACATGATTGTAAATGCAAAAAAAGTTGACTTAAAATGATATAAAATGATCAGAGAATCTGAGGGTAAAATTTGGAGTATGACAATGACTATAGTTGTTGGACATGGGTAAAGTTCTTGAAACACAAAGATGAGTCACATTCTGTGTTCTATACCTTTTGCTCTCAAGTATAAACAAAGAAGAATTGCAAAATAGTCAAATTCAAAAGTGTTCATGAAGGAGAATTTGAGAACAGATTCTTTGAGGATCTATTTTATTCTCATGGCTTTTCCCATGATTTCTCCTGTTCTATAACTCCACAACAAAATGAAGTTGTACAAAGGAAGAATATAAATTTGCAAATGACTCATACCATGATCCAAGAAACTGATATGGCTAAGGATTTCTGGGCAGAGACAGTAAACACAGCATGTTACATTCATAACATGTTTTCTGTTAGAGCTATTCTGGGTAAGACTCCTTATGGATTATTGAAGAATAGAAAGTCCAACATATCTTATTTACATCCTTTTGGTTGTACATGTTTTATCTTATATACTAAGGAGAATCTTGGCAAGTTTGATTCTAAGGCTCAAAAGTGTTTGTTGTTAGGATATTCGGAACACTCAAAAGGCTATAGAATCTATAACGCAGAAACATAAATTGTTGAATAATAGATTCATGTTAGATTTGATGATAAGCTTGACCCTGAAAAGTCAAACATAGTTGAGAAACTTGTAGATTTAGAAATCACCTTCTTAGAACCTAAGGATAAAGATTCTGGAGATAAAGACACAACTGCTGAAACTAAAGACTCAGAAACAACTAAATCAAAATTTATTGTTGGTTCATCTCATCAGAAGAAATGCAGACCAAGACCTTCCCGTTCTGAAGAATTGATTCTGGGAGATAAGGACGCACCAGTCATAACCTGATCATCATTCAAACCTTCTGGAAAAAAACTCTTCTTGGCTTGGTCTCTCTTATTGAACCAACCTCTATAGAGGAAGCTCTTCAAGACAATGACTAGATTTTGGCTATGGAAGAAGAACTAAATTAATTCTCCATAAATGATGTTTGGGATCTTGTTCAGAAACCAAGAGGTGCCCACGTCATAAAAACCATATTGGTATTCATAAACAAGCTCAATGAAAAAGGTGAGGTTGTATGAATAAAAGCACGATTGGTAGCACAAGGTTACAATCAACAAGAAGGAATAAACTATATAAAAACCTTTGCACCAGTTGTCAGGTTATAATCTATTCGTCTCTTAGTTTCTTTTGTTGTAAATCATGACATCACTTTATATCAGATGAATGTAAAGAGTGCATTCTGAAACGGGTATATTTCTGAAGAAGTGTATGTGCAACAACCTCCTGGTTTTGAAAGTTCTGAAAACCCTGATTTCATTTTCAAACTTAAGAAATCATTATACGGTCTGAAACAAGCTCCCGGAGCTTGGTATGAAAGGTTAAGTAGATTTCTTTTGGAAAATAACTTTACTAGATGAAAAATGGATACAACACTCTTTTGCAAAACGTATAAAAATGACAGTCTGGTTGTTCAAATTTACGTTGATGATATTATATTTGGTTATGCTAATACTTCCTTGTGCATGGAGTTTTCTAAGTTAATGCATGCTGAATTTGAAATGAGCTTGATGGGAGAACTTAAGTTCTTTATGGGAATTCAAATTGATCATTGAACTGGAGGAACATATATTCATCAAAGCAAATATACCAAGGAACTTCTGAAGAAGTCCAACATGTTAGAATGCAAGCCAAAAAAAACTCCAATGCATCCTACATGTATTCTGGAGAAAGAAAAGGTAAGTGGTAAGGTAGAGTAGAAGTTATACAGAGGTATAGGATCTATCCTTTATCTGACTACTTCTAGACCAGACATCCTCTTCAGCGTGTGCCTATGTGCTCGTTTCCAATCAGATCCTAGAGAAACTCACTTAACAACTGTTAAGAGAATCTTTACGTATCTGAAAGGTACTTCTAACCTTGGGTTGTTCTATAGAAAATCATTTGAGTACAAACTGGTAGGCTATTGTGATGCTGATTATACTGGAGACAGAATAGAAAGAAAAAGTACTTCTGGAAGTTGTCAATTTCTGAGAGACAATCTGATCTTATGGTCCAGTAAAAGACAATCCACAATTGCTTTATTAACTGCTGAAATTAAGTATATTGCAGCTTCTAGATGTAGCACACATATTTTTTTGGATGAAAAGTCAATTAGAAGATTATCATATTTCTGAGAGTAACATTCCTATCTTCTGTGATAATACTTTTGCTATTTCTCTATCCAAGAATCCTATTCTGCATTCCAGGGCTAAACATATTGAATAAAACATCACTTTTTATGTGTTAACGAAATTTTAAAAAAATATTTTCACAAAACTCCTTGTTGAAGATAGACTCGTATTCATTCTAAAAAAAATATTTATAAAATTGTGTCCATAATGAGTTAACGAAATTTTAATGTGTTAAGTTACCATAATTTTTGAAATAAGATTCTGATGAATTTACCTGTTTATTTGTTTATTTTATTTTACGAGTTCGATTATGAAACATGAGCTTTCTGAAGTGAGGGAGTTTCATGAATTAGAATTTTTCTTTTCAGAAGGAAATCCTTTGATTTGTCTTCTGGATTGTGAACAGTTGCAACATTAATTGTTGTCTTTTCATCTAAGAACGTGTGAACGCTAGTGGTGACAACTGTCCCATTTGATGAACATGCGTAATCATGATTTGACGCATTGGGTTTCGTAAACTACTTGAGAATAGGTTAAATGTTTACTGTGCATTCATTAGACTTATGTGAGTTAAATATTTCTTGAGACTAAGTATTTCTCTTCTCAATCTTTGTTCTATGTCAGGTTTCTTTTGCCACCTTTTAGCATACATTGATTCGTATTTATTGACTGATGCCAAGACTTAAGTAACATATACTTATTTTGTGACCTTTTGGATATTCTCTTTATTAAGAGACAATTAAACTCATTTCCCATTCTTTGATATCTTTGTCTCTTACTCTGCTTATGTCCTACGGCACTTTTCTGGGAAATGATGAATTTTCGTTTCAATTCGTCTAAACTTTATTCTCGTTTATTGTTGATCTATTACTTCTATATATATCAAGTTCTTCTGCATTACTCTTCCTCGGTCTCTCAAACCTTCTGTATCTTGTTTTTGTCACTATGTGTCTCAAAACTTTATGGAAATGAAGAAGTCTTGGAAGTAATCACTGAGAAAAGGTCTAACTTTCCTAGACTCAGAGACTCAGGTTTGAACATAACTAGTAGCATGCATATTCAAGGATGGTATGGTTACTATGCAATCTTGCATGGACCTATCTATCCTAACCTTGTGAAGGAGTTTTGGAAATATGCAAGGATTGGTGAAGATGACAACACTATTTGGTCTTCTATTTATGGAGTTCCTTTCATAATAACACCTACCTCAATTTCTGAAGCCATCAAGTCTGTCCAATCTGGAGTCACCGTAGAAGATTTTCATCTGGACTACTCTTTTGTTGAGAAACTAATTGTCATTCATGATGATTCTCTTCCAAGATATGAATCTTACAATCCTGAAGGGCTCCTTCCCACTGCTAAAGTGTGGTTTCAACTCCTGCTAACCAACTTTCGCCCTCGAGGAATGGCCAAAGATGTTTTGTCTCATGATGACAGACTCTTTATCTACTTTCTGATGTACAACGTCTGGGTCAACCTGCCTCAAACTATCTTCAATCATATGAAGTATTCTGTTGTCTTTTCCAAAATTAAGCTTAAGTTCCTCATTCCTTATGGAAGAATTATGTCTGAGCTATTCTTCAGAGCTGAAATCATTGGATTAGCCAAAAGTCTTGGAACAAACAATGCTGCGATTGAAGAAAGATGTGAAAGAATTGATAAGCTGCAGGATTTTTGATGCTTGCTAGGCGGGTGTTCTTGTTGGTGTATCAGAATCTGTTCTCATAGTTTATGTGTTTTGTTAACCATCTTGTTTGTGTGTCCTATCTATCTTTTGTTTGATCATGTCCTTGTAACTCGGTTGAACTTTGTTAATCTTAAATGAACTTCTTTTTGGTTGGATATGATTGACGTGGCTTATGATAAACTAAGTCTTAGAATCTTTAGACCCACATATTATCTTTTTGTTGCATCTGATTGCATGTTATTGCATATTTTCTTTTTAATTGCTGACAAAAAGGGGGAGAAAGTATTGATTTTGATATACCTGATTTCTCTTGAGTCAAATCTAAACATTTCAAATATTTGCACTAACTCTTGTTTAAAAGGATATTATGTTAGTTGTTTTCTTTCAAGAAAAAACTTACTATATATCATAAACACCTGAAAAATCAAAATAGAATGTATGAAGCCCAAACTCTGAAGATATGCTAACTTCTTAAAGTTTTGAATCATCTTGAGTGAGAAAAGACTTCAAAGATTATTCAAGTTTATCCAACTGATCAAAAGTAAAACTCGTAAGAAGTTTATATGCATTGTTGTATGTTAAATCGTTGTTAAATGCTTAACAACAGTAAGGACGAGTTCAAAAAACTTCTGAAAGATAAACTAGATCTTTTGAACAGAAGATTTATCTACTCAACCAAAATGATTAATCAGGGAAGTATTCTTCCATTCTGATTATCATTTTATAGTTTCTCATCTCAGGGGCAGCTTTGTGCTTCTTTCTGATATATGTTTTTTCGATTACCCGACAAAAATTGTTCATCAAAATACAATGTTTTGTCATCATAAAAAACAGGGAGATTGTTAGAACAAGATTTGGTTCTACATCTGTATCTCTAAGTTTTGACGATAACAAGTCAGTATTTGTGCGAGAAAAATTTTGGTAATCGAATGGTTTGGTATTGTGTATCTTTAGCAAACAACTTTGATTCTGACTCTTGAACGTGAAACATTACAAGTTTATGAATATATTGATCTAAGTTGCTTCTGCTCAAACTCACAGATGAGAAGCTTCTGAGAAAATTGTATGTTGTTGCTTCAACGTTCTCTTGGCTCTTGCTTCTGACGTGTGACTCTGATCAATTCACTTTTGAAGACTGCTCAAGTTCCCGAAGATTCTGACGTGTAACTCATGCTTCAAACAACGATTTATCCAAAAGCCACTGAAGAATAGAAGATAAGAATGAGTTTATACGTGGGAAAAATAGTACATGGTACAAACCAATATTCCTTTCACTAAGCTGATTTCGTGGAGTAAGGAAATTGAGGTAGTACGATTTTTGTCCCCTTCGTATTAAACTGTTACTCAAGTCACCAGCTCATTCATGAAGAATACCAGATCTACCCTTCAACGGATCTTTTTTTGGCTATATAAAAACTTGAAGACTTGAAGAAAATAAGAGCATGCAAGACTGTTGTCTAAATTTGTGAAGAAGTTTCTTTAAGTGTATTGTGCTTTTAACTTGTTTATACCTGCTTGTGTAGAAGTAATATTTGTAAACACAACTTTGTATTCAAATTGTTGTTTGTATTCGCTTAAGGGACCAGTTAGGTCAGAATCCTTGAGAAGACATAAACTGTGTGTCTTTGTATTTTGTTAGTCACCAGCGGCTGGACTGAATTAACTTTGAGATTTTCAAGTGAACCAGTATAAAAATCGAAGTGTATTTCTCTATGTTGTTGAATAGCGATGATTTTTACTGAGTGAGTAAAATTTTTTTTTTTAAACCCTAATTCAAATCTCCCTTCTTGTGTTTTTATCACCTTCAATTATATCATCTTAGTCTTACATATCAAGAGAAATTGCATTACACGCGAAATTAGGACAGAAATCGCAAAAACGGAAAAATTTCACTTCAATCTTGCTCATACGCGTATGACCATGCTCATACGCGTATGGACAATTTTCGTCACCCCAGGCCTACATATGCTACGTGTAGTGCCCATATGACTAGGCCTTCATATGCGTATTTCCCTAGGCCTTAC
The DNA here is from genome assembly GCA_963859935.3 of Lathyrus sativus. Lineage (NCBI taxonomy): Eukaryota > Viridiplantae > Streptophyta > Magnoliopsida > Fabales > Fabaceae > Lathyrus > Lathyrus sativus. The sequence goes on from OZ012741.1 coordinate 428,969,824, forward strand.
GCGTATGACCAAAGAGGATTTCCCTCCAAAAATCCATCCAAAACCTCCATACGCGTAATGGCTAGCCCATACGTGTATGGCCCACTTCCCTTTATATGTACCTTACGCATACGAACAGAGGGTTTCCCTGAGAACGTCCCCATACGTGTAATGCCTCATGCGTTACGCGTATGGCCAGTTTGCACAGAAAAAAACCATTTTCGCATCAATGCGATTTTCCCCCATTGGAGCACTTCCAAGCTCTTAATTCAGACCCAAAACAAAATTTGTCCCAGTATAACTTTAGAGTCCTAATCTATTTCATTAATTTGTCATTCTATCAATGTTTTCTACCATTAGGATCCATTTTCGTTAAACCCGGAAAAACCCCAAAATTTCAGATCTGTTTCCATATCAGATTCCAACAACAACATTATAGAATTCACACGAATTTAATATTCAAAATCAACATGCAACACAGATTCATATCATTATTATTACAATATTATCCTAAGACTTAATTTCATTTAATTCATTCCACTAACTCTCACACCCACCCTTACACACATACCATTAACCAAGACAAAATAATCACACACAATAAATTATAAACGACTAAATATTTAAATGGGGTGTTACAACTCTCCCCACTTAAAATACTTTCGTCCTCGATAATGTACCTGATGAGAATAATTCCGGATGCAACTCTCGCATCTTGCTCTCCAATTCCCAGGTCACACTTCCTTCAGCAGCTCCTCCCCGAGCTACTCTCACTAAAGGAATGTATTTCCCTCTTAATTTTTTCATCTTGTGATCCTCGATCCTTATCGGCATCGCCTCCATGATAAGATTATCCTAAACCTGTACTTCATCCCTTTGAAGAACATGGGATGGATCAGCAATGTACTTCCGAAGTTGCGACACATAAAACACATCATGAAAATTTGAAAGTTCAGATGACAGCGCCACTCCATATGTAACAACTCTAACTATCTACAAAATATGATATGGTCCAATGAACTTAGGATCCAACTTCTTCAATTTCAGCGCACGACCAACACTAGTTATAGTATTGACCCTTAGAAACACATGGTCGCCTTTGCTGAGATCCAAGTCTTTCCTTCTATTATCATGATAGCTCTTTTGTCTACTCTAGAATGCCTTCATCTTTTCTCTGATCATCTGAATTATCTCAGTAGTCTGTTGCACAATCTCAAATCCTAGCACATTGCTCTCACTCGACTCATACCAGCACATGAGTGTCCTATACCTCCTACCATACAACGCTTCTAAAGGCGCCATTTCGATACTAGAATGGTAACTGTTATTGTAAGTATATTCAATCAAAGGAAAATGGGTATCCCAAGCACCTCCCTGCTTGATTATACAGAAAATGGGTATCAACAAGTCTTCCAGTGACTGAATGGTCCTCTCAGATTATCCATATGTTTGCAGGTGATAAGAAGAACTCAACTTTAAACTGGAACCTAGAGCTTCCTGCAAGCTCTTCCAAAATCCAGAAGTAAACCTTGGGTCTCTATCAGAAACTATGCTCGACGAAACCCCGTGTAACTTCGCTAATATTTTGATATAAATCCCTACCAACTTAGACAAAGGAAAATTGATGTTAATCGGTATAAAATGTGTCGATTTTGTCAGTCTATCCACAACCACCCAAATAGCATCAAAGCCTCTCGCCTTATTCAACAAACTAGTCACAAAGTCCATCGCGTTACTATCCCACTTCCACTCTGGTATTTTCATTGGTTACATAAAACCGGAAGGTTTCTGATGTTCCACTTTTGACTTCTGGCAGGTAAAACAAGTATATACAAACCGAGCTACATCCTTCTTCATACCTGGCTATCAAAATAATTTCTTAAGATCTTGATACATTTTCATAGCTCCTAGATGAATACTCAAGCTAATCTTGTGGCTTTCCTCTAAGATCATTTTTCTCAATTCAGGATTATCCGGAACACAAATTCTACCTCGAAACCTCAACACACCAAAATCATCTACCTTAAAGTTACCTTCTACATCCGACCCTCCTACGGTCATGAAATCCACCAGCTTCAGATCGAGTTTCTGACTCTCTCTAATCTCATTAAGGAACTCATTATTAACCTTTAGCATGCCCAACATCACACTCTCAGGAGTCTGTTTACAAACCATTCTAAAGTCTCTAAACTGCTCAATTAAGTCCAACTCCTTAATCATTAATGCTAGCATGTGAATTGTCTTCCGACTCAAAGCATCCGCCACGACATTAGCTTTACCGAGATGGTAACTCAAGCTAAAATCATAGTCCTTCAAGAACTCCAACTATCTTATCTGTCTCATATTTAATTCTTTCTGAACAAATAAATATTTCAAACTTTTATGATCACTGAACACTTCGAACCTCGATCCGTACAAGTAATGTCTCCAAATTTTCAACACAAAAACCACTGCAGCTAAATCAAGGTCATGAGTAGGATAATTCTTATCATGTACCCTCAATTATCTTGAGGCATAAGCCACGGCCTTACCATCATGCATCAATGTTCCATCTAAACCCATTTTAGACACATCACAATACACCATGAAAGGTTCATCTGGCTTTGGTAGAATTAATAATGGCGTTGTAGTTAACCTTTTCTTCAATTCCCGGAAACTTTCTTCACACAAGATATCTCATACAAAGACATGACCTTTTCTAGTCAAATGAGTCAGAGGAAGGGCTAAATTAGAAAATCCCTCGATAAACCTACGATATAACCTGCTAAACCCAAGAAACTCTTAATCTCCATCATTGATTTTTGGAGGTTCCCACTGAAGCACAACACTCACTTTGGATGGATCCACTGATATGCCATCGCCAGAAATAACATATCCAAGAAAACTCACCTCATGCATCCATAACTTACATTTTGAAAGTTTTGCAAATAACTTATTATCTTTTAACACTTGCAACGCAACACTCAAATGCTCTGCATGATCTCTTTCCGACTTGGAATAAATCAAAATATCATCAGTAAATACTACCACAAACTGATCCAAATACGCATGAAAGATAAGGTTCATGTATTCAATGAAGACATCTGATGCATTGGACACTCCGAAAGGCATCGTAGTATATTCGTAATGTCCATACCGAGTCCTGAAAGCCGTCTTCTAAATATCATCCTCTTTCACCCAAATTTGATTGTATCCTAACCTTAAATCAATTTTACTGAGCACACGAGCTCCCACAAGTTGATCCATTATATCATCAATTCTTGGAAGAAGATCTTTGTTCTTGATGGTAACCTTATTCAGCTTAGGATAATCAATGCATAATCTCATACTACCATCCTTTTTCTTAACCAACAACATTGAAGCTCCCCACGGCGACACACTGGGTCTAATAAACCTCTTATCAAGTAATTCTCCTAGTTGAGATTTCAACTCTACCAATTCTGACACTGACATTTTGTATGGTGCCATAGGTATAGGTCTGGTACCAGGAACAAGATCAATTTCAAATTCCACCTCTCGCTTCAAAGACATCTTTGAAATATCATCCGGAAACACTTCTAGAAACTCTTTTACCATAGGTAATTCATTAATCAACGTTTTCCCTCAACAAACGATGAGGTAAACACCGTGAACATTTTAGCTTCATCCTGCAACAAGATTCTCAATTCCTTGGTAGATATAAAATTATCCAACTCTTCCTCCTCTGGAGTAAGAAATAACAACCTCTTCCTATAACAGTCAATGTATACATAATTGCTCTCTAGCCAATCCATCCCAAAAATAACATATAGATTACTGAATGGTAAGCAAATCAAATCCACTCCAATTTTTTTTACCAAAGATCGACACAGGAAAATTCAAGCACACTAACGATGTAGTGATCAAACCAATAGATGGAGTATCAATCACCATCCCTTTACTCAAAGTAGATGGCACAAGTCCTAGTTTGTTCACACAATCAACATAAATAAACGAGTGGGCCGCACCCGTATCAATGATAGAAATCAAAAGAGTGTTATGAATGTAACAAGTACCTCTGACAAAACGATCCTCACTGGTAGGCTGAGCCCCCACCAATGCAAATATCTTCCCACCGGTCTACGACTTCTTTGGCTTCTGACAGCGGGTGCTGATGTGACCCTGTTTACCACAGTTGTAACAAGTAGGTATGTTGGTCCTACAATCTTCCACAGCATGACTTGGCTTTTCGTAGTTGAAAAATTTCTTCACCTCATTCTGACATTCATTAGCATGATGACCCGTGCCACCACATCTGAAACACTTGATAGGGTTGGAAGAATTTCCTCCCCTGTCGCTACTGCGAAAATCGGCGCCGGCAGAACAGAAGAGTCGCCACCGTGCGCTCTTTATCCCAAAGGAGGGAAAGGAAACGCTAAGAGAAAACCTAACGAAAAGAGGGAAAAGGAATGGTCATCGCAACCAAGTCCTGGATTCGGGAGTCGGTTACGCAAGGGGAAGGTATTAGCACCCCTCACGTCCATCGTACTCGATGGGATCCACGCTTAATTATTTATCTCGAAGGGTTGATTAATACTATCTAGCTAAAGGCTTAGGGACAAAAGAAAAGAAAAGTGACTCGGCAAAGTATCACACTTTATGCCTACGTATTCCCGTCTGGAACGAGAAATCAGAGTTAACGTAGTTCGCCTAACTACGACTTAAGAAAAAGGGAAAGTTTGCTCACCAAGATATCGCATCTTGTGCCTACGTACTTTCATCTGGTATGAAAGATTAGAGCAGCCGTAGTTCGGCTTACTACGGGGAGACTAGTTTAATCCTAACGTTATCATGCCAAGTTCTTCCTAAGGTTGAAGTTTGCAAAGGGGAAGACTACCCTAATGTTGTCATACATGGTTGCAAAGCCTAATGTCTATCACATTCTACATTGAACAAGGAAGAATGGAGATCCTAAGGGAAAGGCAAAGGAAGCAACAGAAAACAGATGAAGTAACAGCATACATGAAATGCAAAGTCTAGAAAGGTAAACATGCAATGCAAGTGAGGGAGGAAGTCATCTCAACCTCAAGCCCATAATGAATGGAAAATAGCCTATTTTAAACATACAATCTTGGCCACAAGTGATTATAAAGTGATACGAGGCAATAAAACCTACGAATGACATACGTATACTACGATTAGGAATCATAACGCATTATCATGGAAATATGGAACCTAATGGGCAATTCATGTATGATAAAACCAGCCAATCAATGATCTACATATCCTATACAATGTCTATAACAAGCAATAATAACCCTATCGTTCACCACACAAACAAATCGAGGCCGTTGGAGCCGAAATGAAACCAAAGTCCATTCGAATGTCCATATTACAAGTCCGAATACAAAAATATAAGAAAAATAGAAAAAGGTGCTAAAAAATTCAAATAAAAAATCTCCAATGCCCTACATCAAGCCACAAACTAGGGGTGAGAGATACCATAAAAATATCCAAAGAGAAATGGCCAAATAAGATGAAAACATTGCAAGATATCTCATGTATACCAAAGGAAAAGTGAAAATGGAGCATGTTAAAGAAAGCATCCAAAACTAATTAAAATGGTACAATAAAATCAAGTAAAAATATATCTAGGTACCTCAATGTGTTTATGAATAACTTGCAAAAGATTTGGCATTTAAATGATGTATTGATAGGTCAAAGAAAATCAACAAAATCATGACACGAGTATTTACATTCTTATGACACCCCAAATGTAAAAAATCCAAAGAAAATGTCAGAAAATGGTAAAATTATAATTCCAGTTCTATAAAATTCTAGACATTTCAAAGATTCAGCACAAAACAACGGGGATCAAATAGATTAATTTTCCTATTTTTTATGATTATTTAAAAGAAGCGTGAAATATAAAAGAAAATGAAAGAAAATACAAAGGAAATAATATAATGAATAAAATGAATGGAAATGCCAAAACTGCAGCCACAGGGAATTGAACTGGGGTCATGGGACTCCCTGGGCTGAGGTGGCACACCACTGGATTAATGAGATGGTGATGTGGCCGTGTACGTGTATCATTCCTGAGCCGTAAGATGATGAGGATGGTCAAAGTCTTTGAAGCGATCGGACGATAGAAATACCGTCTTCTTCCTTGAGCTTTTTTCGGCCATGAACGCAGCAAGACGGACGACGGTGAAGGGGCTAGCGCTGGAATTCTTTATGAGGGCATATCTCCTTCGTTTCTTAACCAAAACGGAAACTTTTTGAACCGAAATCGCATGAAATTTCGTGGGGAATTCAAATATGCCATTACTTTCCATGGAAACTCCCTCTAACTCAAAACCCGTGTGTAGATCATAAACTTTCAAGAACATGAAATTGCTATGAAAACGTCTTATTTTGTACCAGAATCCAAGTATACTCCAAGGGCAATGCATTAATGTGAAAATGGATGCATAAAGATTAGTAATTAGTGCCATACATCAAGAATTGTATACCTCTGAAAATTGACTTCTAGAGCTTCCAATAATAACCAATTCTTTGTGGAAATTGTATGGAAACCTTCAAAGAACCTTGATGGAGGTATTTGGATGGAAGAAAAGGCTTGAAACGAAGCGAAAAACAGAATTCGATTTTGACATGAACACCACTTTTTCCAATTACTGTAAGCTTATTCTTGCCCCAATTATGGCCAAACAATGGTGGAATTCACTGTATGAATTATGTAGAAGGGATTTGTGATGGAAAGAAGCACAAAAATGAGAAGAAAATGGAATTGAATTTTGAGATTTTTCAAATATGGAAAATGTGAAAAGTGGTGAAGAGTGTGAGAAAAATGATCATGGAAGAGGATTTTTGCCTTGGCTCCATTTAGTTTTATATCTTGCATCATAAGATACATCTAGGGTCCAAAATTATCCCTTGTTTCAATCTTAAGGGCCTAGATTCAAAGTGTTGCTTAAGAATGAAGAAAGCTTGAAATAGGCCATGATAAAAGCTTCAAATGAAAAATGTAAAAGTGTCATTGTTCTTAAAATGATATTTCCACTCAAAATAAGTACAAACATGAACTTATTTGATTAAATTTTGAAGAAATACCAAACTATGCCTTTTCACATGTTTTCACCAAAGTGACTTTTATCAAACTTCCACCATGAGCTAACCCATTAAAACCTTGAGGTTTAGTTGACCCAATGACGCCATTCGGAGCAACTTTCATGTTGGAAAAAAGTCCATTTGAGTTATGCAAAGTATTGAACTTGACCTGTAATTTTATGACCTGTAATCATAGTTTCCCAACTCATTGATAATCTTCAGTTGGCCTCTAAGTCAGGAGATGAACCGCACACAAGCATCTGAACTTCTCAAGGGCATGAACCACTTCCTGGTGACTTTAGTGATTCCTCAAGCTCAAATAAAACCTCTAGATAGGCCTCTCTTGATGTATATCACACTTGATCCCCTGCATAAATGCTAATGCAATGCTATGATAATGCTATGATGATGTTATGCTAATGCAAAAACAAGAATGAAAAGGTTGGGCAAATTTTGGGGTGCAACATCCCCCACTTGGCTTCTTTCTAACAACAGCTTTCTGTTTCCCTTTATTGGTCGAAGCACTGTATGGTGTACTCCCGTGTCTCTACTTACCCCTTTTGTCACTCAGGGCCTTATAGTGAGCAACCTGAGCCCTGTTATCTTCATCATAAATCCGACACTTATTCACAAACAAAAGGAAGTATCTGATCTTCTGATAATTGATACCTTGTTTAATCTTGGGATATAGCCCATTCTCAAACTTGATGCACTTTCAACATATAGCAACATTATAATTTTAATGGGGGAAATGCTTCACCAGTTCCTCGAACCTGGCCGCATATTCTGCAACGATCGAGTTTCCATGCTTCAATTCTAGGAACTCAATCTCTTTCTTGCCACTGACTTCTTCTAAAAAATATCGCTCTAAAAACTCAGCCATAAACATCGTCTAAGTAATGGGACTACCTGTAGCCTCTAACCTCTGACGGTTGTTATCCCACCAATCTTCAGCTTCCTCAGTCAACATATAAGTCCAAATTGCACCTTTTGAGCTTTAGTGCATCCCATGACTCTAAAGATCTTCTCAATATCCTTCAGCCACTTCCGCGTTGCATCTGGTTTGTGTCTTCCCTCAAACTTAGGTGGCTTGTTGCTCTGGAAATTTGCCAAATTATGGAACTTGACATCCTTAGCATTCTGAATGGTATTCTGTACCGCCTGCACAATAGCTTGTAATGTAGCAACAACCGCAACATCATTCTTACCAGCCATACTGCTCAACACCAAAGAAAATATAGGTTAGAAGAAACACATGACTATATACACTCTATAGTCAGACTCTACTACGACACTGGCCGGATGAAATGACCTGCTCTGATACCAATTGTAACACCCTACTCTACCCATTTGCGTAATAAGTAAGAATACAAAAATAGTTTACAAAAATTAATCAGAGTTACACATGTAGGATGCCACATCAACAAAAACATCATCATGAAATATCAAATCACTTCATTACTTATTTCCTCATAAAAATAAATTAATTGATTAAACAGTGGAAACAAATCAAATGGTTCAACATAAAGCTCCAATACATCAAATCTCCACAAAATCTATGGTTCAACAACATTAAACCAAACAAGATATGTAACAAATAACAAATGCCAAATAACATGAATAAAATAATGAAACCCCCATCCTTCATGTGTTACGTATCAGAGCAAATCCCAAGACTTGAACAATAGCAACACATGCTCCAAGAACTACTTAGGTATCTGATCATCTGTACTCCCCAAGGAGCACAGACACAACAACAGAAAAGGGGTGAGAATTACATTTAATAATACACGATGAAAATCACATGTGAATGAGTAGTTATCACACAATCATACTATTACCATGCACATACAAGTGCCACATAAATACTCAGCATATTCATCCCACAATCATACATACACATATGCAATGCAACTCAACTGACACGACACAATGCATACGGTACCATCACAATCCATATGATTCCTTCATTGAACCTGATTCCCGTCAGAATCTGGATAATTCGTATATGTTCCTCTGAACTATAACTTATCTTCACTCGACTCCCACATGGAGTCCGGACGAGACTAGGCAACCATCAAGGATTCCCACCTAGCTCATCTCCACATAACATGACATGAACGCCTGACACAAAATTATGCATAATATAATAATCATTCATGCATAACTCACGATCCTCAATGATCACATGTGAGCCATATACTCACTGTAATTCCCATCGGAATTACCACCACAGCCCAAGACCGTCCACATACGACAATCTAGGTACACAATCATCAAACACGTCTCATATAAACAATCACATAAAAATACCATATTTTATCCTATTTAATGTCATTACTGGTTCCCCCTATGTCCAATTATACCATCTTAGTCTTACAGATCAAGAGAAATTACATTACACGCGAAATCAGGACAAAAATCGCAAAAATGGGAAAATTTCAGTATAGCTTGCCCATACGCACATGGACCATTTTTCCTCGCCCCAAGCCTGTGTATGCTACACGTAGGGCCCCCATGCCATAATAATCCTAATAATACTCATAATAATATTAGTAATCATCATAACAAATATAACAATAATAATAATATTAATAACAATAATAATATTAATAATTGAATTTCTCCTCATTCATATCATTATTATTACAATATTATCCTAAGACTTATTTCATTTAATTCATTTCACTAACTCTCACACCCACCCTTACACACATACCTTTAACCAAGACAATGCCAAAATAATCACACACAATAAATCATAAACAACTAAATATTTAAAAGGGGTGTTACACCGTTTCCGGGGATTGGTTTTGATATTGAATTACATTGTGTTAGTTTCTACATTTTTAAGCTTTGTACATACTTTTCCATAGTTATTTTCCATATGTGATTGCATATATTTGTTTCCGTTTCGTTTGTTCACTTATCATATACATGTGTTATCCATCATGTTTGTGTATGTGATTGTGCATATTTTTGTTTTACGTTTATGTTTGCTCAAAGTGTTGTGCAGGTTTATTTGATAGTAGCCGATGAACCAAGCAACACGGAGGAACTTGTATGTAAATAAGGCATCGAGCTTGCGACATGAAACAAGCGCTTGTTGGGAGCAAACCCAACAGTTTTTGAGTTTTTACAGTTTTATATTTAGTATTATAGTTTAAAAAAAGGTGAGAGTGGATGGATTGAATGAGAGAAAGAACTTAAGAAACTCAGTAAGCATGTTCGTGCTCAGCATACACAGAGGACGCTTAGCGCACCTTGCTTTTTATGGAAAAACTCTCTTATTCTCTTATCCACTTTCACCCATTTTGTTAGTATATGTTTATTAGTTTTCAATTGACTTTGTTAGTTTTAGAAATTTTTGTGTTCGTTCTCAATTTTTGTTTTTGATTAGCTTGAGGATGCATTGCATGATTTTTTAATTTTGATTGTTTCAACAAGAAAATGTTATGGTAGTGTGAAAAGTTTAAAGAAATTTCCATTGTTATGGTTTGTGTTTATTGCTTTTCTAGAACATAATATGTTTAAGAACCTTAGGATCTTTACAACTTACATGTCATTCACTCTCTTGCAATTTTCATTCATTTGTGAATCATTTTAGTTCATAGTCCATTGTGAGAAACCTCCTTTGTTTACTAAATCCTTGGATGACTGATAACTTTGTTAATTCATTTGATTCATGCTTAAACTTTTATTTATTGTCATTTTGCAAAAGCATTATAAATGATCAAGGAATTTGTTTATATTGAGAATAACCATATCCAAAAATAACTTACTCGTGAGTAGTGAGTATTTGTTAACCCCTTTGAGCCTAAACAGTTTAGATCTCATTTTAGTGATGAACTTGGTTTTTGTACATAATTTGAAAGTTTAGTTCATCATTGAATTTTGTGAGATTCTAAAAAATTTTCTTGAACCTTTGAACATTGTTTAAATTGATTTTCTTGCCATAAAAAATCAAGGAGCATTCACTTGAGGTTTGGTTGAATTCAAGTTGGGAAGAATGAAAAAGAAAAGTGGTAGGTTACTCAAAAGTTTGAAAACTTTCAAGCAAGCATTGAGCAAAGTGTGAATATGAATGTGAAAAACAAAAGAAAAAGATGCTTGTTTGAAAAGAAAAAAATATAGAGAATGAAAAATAATTGTGCAAAATAAGTTTGGAAAGAGTGAGCAATAGAGAAAATAAATTGGTGAATGAAGTTGTGATGTGTAAGTACCATGTATAGTGATTGTTTCTTTTGTGTGGCAACTTTGATTCAATAGCTTAAGAAATGACCCTTTGTTATGAAAACTGGCCAAGCTACAACCTTTTTAGCCCTTAGTGATCTTTTGCTTCCATGGTTTCATTTATGATTGTTAGAAGAATGTATGAATTGAGTTATTGTTAGCATTGTTTTCAGATGAGTGTAATTGTCCCGCAGTTGCAACTGCGTAAATTACTTCATCCTTACTCTGAAGAGGAGTGTTACATGAGATTCATTCTTAAAAATTTGTATTGCTTTAGAATTTTTTACATGTGTTTTTAGTTTAGACTTTGCTTCTAATCGTGGTGTCGTTGTAGTTTAGTGGTGTTGCGGTGAGAATCGTGATACCAAGCTATTGAGTAACTTGAATCTTAATTCTTAAAATTCACATCCGGACTTTAATTTATCCAAAGGAAAGGTTTAAAGAAAGAAAAAACCTTTAAATAAAAATGCAAAACAAAAAACAAGGCCTAAAGCTAAGCAAAGAGAGATCAAAGGTTCGAGGGTTGGTGATGCCTAGGGTAGGTATTTCACATCCTAAACATCTGTAGTACTCTACAGGAACCTCTTGTTAGTATTTGTGTTATGCTAAAGTTGCTTGCTAAGGGAAAAGTGCTAAGGTAAAGATCTAAAGTATATACAAAGTATGTACAAAGTTTGCTCGCCAAGACATTGCATCTCATGCCTATGTATCCTGACGGGAATGGAATCAGAGCAACCGTAGTTCCCCTAAATAGGGGTGGGGAACTCTTGACTGTGGTCAAGGTTCCAAAGGGAAAAGAATAAATGTCTGCGGTGAGACACCTACATAGAGTGTGGCGACTCTAAACTAAATTAAGTTAAACTGAAAAGGAATGTCCATGGCAGGACACTCACAGAGTATGGTGACTCTAATCCTAAGGCTATGTTAAAACAGTAAAGGAAGTGAATGTCCATGGAGGGACGACTAAATAGAGCACGGCGACTCTAATCCTAAGGCTAGGATCAACGGGTAAGGACCTAAAGTTAAAGATGACATGGCAGTTAACAAGGGGAATTCTTTCATTTGGAATGCACAACCAATCAAATAAATTAAAAGCCAAAAAGGGAAATGACATCGAGGATCGGGAATTAAACACAGGCAAAAGTAACAAGAATTAGATCAAACAATAAGACTAATGAAAATGGAAATGTAAAGATTAAATTAAAAATAGAATCAAATTAAACCAAAATATAATTGATTAACTAACTAATCTACCTAAAAAACTAAATTACGATTCTAACTAAAACTAAATTAAAATCCTAACTAGAAAGTAAATTATTATTAAAACTAAATTTAAAAAATCTAATTAAAACTAGATTGAAATTCTTAATTAAAAACTAAACTAAATCCTAAATGAACTAATTAACTAAAAATAAACCAAATCAATTCTAAATATATAAAATTAAAAGAACTAATTCTAGGGACTAATTTCTAGTGAAAAAATAATTAGGTTAAAATATAATTAAAACCAAAAACTAATTAAATAGATAACTAGCTAAATCCTAAAAAAACTAATTAAACTAAATTCTAACAAGACTAATTAACTTAATTATCTAAATTAAACTAAAATCTAGTAAATTAAAGTTTAAAACAATTAACTAAAAAAAGCTAAAAGAAAACTAAATCCTTAATAAGCTGAAATCCTAACTAAAAGAAATCATGGGCCAGGAAAATGGATGAGAACAACAGCCTAGACCTGAACTAGGTGCCAGATCCAACCAAATGGGTCAGCCCTGACCCAACTGTCCTCTTTAACCTAATACTCTGATCTATTTTAAATTTCTGCAAGATGAAAAATGAGAGAAACGAGACGAACTCAACCTCAAAAGCCTTCACTCATACAGGTTAGTTTCAATGTCGCGATTTCAGCCATGATCTCCCTCGCTTTCTGCACCACACTTTCTCTGCTTTGGTTACGTCTTTCGCTTGCTACCGTTTCTCACTCTCGTCTTCTATGGATTTATCTGCTTTGTTCCTTTCTTGTCTCTCGTTCTCTCTCAGTATTTCACGACGGCGGTTGTTGAGGAATCACAGAAAGTGGTAAAAAGGATGCGACAACCGATTTGTGTTTCGAATCTGCTGTGAAGTTATCATTGTTGTTTATTCATGATGGTGAGAACTTTGAATCTGCAACGTTAACTCAATGAGAGTGTTATGGTTCACAAAATTTCGCAGTTCATATTTCTGTGGTTCGTGGAGTTATTTTGGAAGAACGGAAAGAAAGGTCCAAGTAATGGTTATGATATTTGAGGTTGGCGGACTGGCTTGTGGTTTTTAAAGGTATTATGTTTTTTGTTTTAGGTTATCAGTAAAAACAAATGGAAATCAAAAGGAGGAAAAGGAAATTGATCGTGTTCCTGGACTCCATGGAGGTCTATGACTTTTATGGTGAAGTTTGGAGGAAAAGTTGTTTTGGGGTGGACTGGTGTCGTTTGGCAGTTTGTGGGATAGTTGTCATTATTGTTGTACAGGAAATTTGCAGGATGATGTTACAAAGGTACAAGTCTTGGGTCAAAGACTATGGTGTAGGTGTTTGTTTTGTGAAAGGGGTATAGTTGGTATGAAGGGTCTCTCTCGCTGCTGAGTTTTCCTGTTTTGTTCATCTCATGTATCTACCCTCCCCTCTCTATTGTTTTTCTTTCTTAAATCAAGTTTCAAAACATTATTCAATTTCGTCTTATCATTTTCATATGTTGATCTTGGTATAGCTTTTGTACATTGGTGGCAGCAAGGTTTTTGTGTGTAGCAGTTGTAGGTCGTAGTGACGTCTTTGGCGCAGGAGAAATGCAGTAGGACGCAAGTGGTTTTGGCTGCAACACATTTTGGCTTGAAGTACATTCTTATGCAAGTTTTGGGTGTGGGGTTTGTACTAATTTTGTTTGGATTATCACAGGGGCAGAAGGTTTTGGTCTTGGAATGTAGTGTAGAAGGGCATCTTTTTTGGGAAACTAGATCATGGCAAAGTAGTTACAATAAAAAAAAATAGTAATAACAATAATAAATAAATAAATAATAATAATAATAATAATAATAATAATAATAATAATAATAATAATAATAATAATAATAATAATAATAATGATAAATAAAAATAATAATGATAATAAATAAATAAAAAATATAAATGAAAAAAATAAATAACTAATAATAAACAAAAATATAAATATAACTAATTAATAACAAATAAACTAAATTAAATGATAATAAAATTAATAACTAAAAATAAGAAAATATAATAAATAAATAAAAATAATAATAAAAAATAAATTTAAACTAAATTAGTGATCTAAAAGCAATAAAAAATAGATCATAAATTAAAACTTAATTAACTAAGTAAATTTAAACTAATTTAATTAAAAGAAAATGTGACAAAAATATAAATTAAATTAAAATATAAACTAAATAGAAATAACTAAAAACTATACTAAAATATAAACTAAATAGAAATAACTACTAAAAACTATATATTAAAATAAAAACTAGATTGAAAATAAATTAAATTAAAATATAAATAGGAATTAGAAAATAACCAAAAAGAGAAACTATAAATAAATAAAAAACTAAATTAAAAAATTAAATTAATTCTAAGTAATACTTAAAATAATTATAAAAAAAAAGATTCTAAAATGGGATGATGAAATTGACTAAAAAAAGCACGATTAAATGATGAAATGAAATACATAACCAGAAGAATGCAAAATGACTAACTTAAACTAATATGAAATGATCAAAAGATCTGAGGGTAAAATTTGGAGTATGACAAGTGGTAAGCATTGTTTTGTATGTAATTTTGACATTTGTACCATACGTTTGTTTTCTGTTTGTAAAAACTTGTTGACCATGATTTCTTGATAATTTATTTTATTTATTTGATTTAATTGATTCTTGTTTGAGGACAAACAAGTTTAAGTTGGGGAGAGTTGTTAAGGTCCAAATTATGCATACTTTTGATGATATTTTGTGACCCTTTCCAATTGTTTCCTTGGTATTTTAGTAGTACATTCATACGCTTTAGTGTATATATGCAAGTTTTCGATTATGATTATAAATATTGTGATTTGTGATCATTTTTATGCTATTTAATAGGTTTTCTTGCTTTAGATGATGCTTGGAACCTATGGTTGGCTTTGAAGATCAAATTCGCAATAACGCGGTTGTAATAAATACCATATTGAATAAGCTTTCCAACACTTTCAGCCGTGTGTCAATCGGAGCTACGGTTCGAAAGTTATGAAGAAAGCAAGAATTATGATTTGCTGATGGCGCTAAGCACCCTCATAGCGCCCTTAGCACGGTTCGCGTCATTTCAACCCCTACTTAAGTCACTTTTCAGAATTTTTTGAGGATATTGTTGGTAACTTTTAACCCCAACTTCATCAAACATATTCTATGTGTATAATAACTTAGAAACAACATTGGAGGTTGCATAACGATGATCCGGAGTTGGAATTGTGTCACTTTGCTGGACACGGCGTGAGATTCCTCTTTATCTTCCTTCTTCTATATGTATTTTTCATTTATTGGGGTTTGTATGTAAGCTTACTTTGATAGTATGTATACTTATTAATCATGGCGTTGTATACGAGCTATTTTACAAAGCCTTATCGGTGTTATCCTTGTTTTACTCGCTTTATGTTTTGATTTGAGTTGCGATAGACATATCCTTTTCGAATCTGGATCTAGGATGAACATTTATTAGGTTTTAAACTCTAGAGATAGATTTAGATCTAACATTCGTCGTGGGTATCGATTCTTAATACTCTGTGTTGTCGAGTTGTATGAGACATTATCGATGAGGCGTTGCGGTTGTTCTCTCAACTTTGTGTTAGACATAAACTTTGTTGTGAGCGATACATGGGGGTATTGATGAGTGATTTAGGTTATGTAAAACTGATTAGTAAATTTGTGTGTCAGATAGGTGAATGGACGTCATTCCTGACGAGTTCTCTACCGTACTTTATTTACTTGTTCATATGTCTTCTTTTTACATTTTACTCCCATACCATTAAAATGAAGCTTAAAGATGTAGATATTATCGAATGACATTCTTTCCCTCACATCGATCCTTGTGGAGACGAAAAAACTATGTACTTAATTAATTTTTGCTTGCCGCTTCAACAACCATTCTAATGACTTTTTTAATTATCTTGAACATAGACATCCCCTTAAGGGCGCTTTTTAGTTGCTTTTTCTACCATCTAAATGCTTTTTATTTTCTTCCTAAGGATGTTGTTGTCATGATTTCCCCTATGGGCTTTGCATGGGCCACATGTTTGGTTCCTAGCAAATAGGATCATCTTATTGGATGGAAAGGATCCCGCTTAAGGTCCAATGGTTGATCACCTCATTGGAGGAAAGGATCCTTAAAGATCCAATGATTAATCACCTCATTGGGCGGAAAGGTAACCACTTAAGGATCTAGCAATTGATCGACTCGTTGGGCGACAAGGATCCCACTTAGGGATCCTGTGATTGATCGCCTCAATGGGTGGCAAGGATCCCATTTAAGAATCCAGCAGTGTATAGCCTTATTGGGCAGCAAGGACCCAACTTAGGGATCCAGTGATTGATCGCCTCATCGGGAGGCAAGGGTCTCACTTAGGGATCCAACAATTCGTACCCTCATTTGGCGATAAGGACCCTACTTAAGGATCCAGTAATTAATCGCCTCCTTTAGCGGCAAGGATCCCACTTAGGTATCCAGCAACTAATCGCCTCATTGAGAAATATTTTTCTGAACTCTCAAGTTTCCTGTAGAGAAATGGATACCCAGTAATACATATTTTAACATAAGAAAAAGGGAAGCGACTCATTAAAAACCCTCTCCCATTTTAAACGCAAAAATGGGAAAAAAGTGTTCCCCATTAATTAATTTGTTCATTACAATTGGAAAAGATATAACACTTACCCATAAAAATGAAATAACAAACAATACTAAAGAAAACATATGGTGGCTATGCTGATGTCTTTAGGGGGTATATCTTCTGAATCTTCAGTCTTCTATCTCTTCAAAGGTTGGGGAGGAGGTTTCCTTGCCCTTGTGAAAGAACATACTCAATAGTTGAACAACTCCCATAACTTCCTCTGAAAGAACACACTCAATAGTTGAACAATATTCAGAGAGTTCAACATCAAATGAAGGAACCTCATGTGTAAAAATCTGTGAAGAAGAAGTATCATCTAATGGAATCTTTGAAAGAAGAAGAGATTAAGCATTCACAAACAATGAAGAGTCAACCTCGGGGAGAATCATAGAAGAATCCTCTTCAAACAAAGATGTTGAAGTTTTCTTAAAGGCATCATAGGAGGAAGACAATTATGAGGTAACTAAATCATCTTACAAGAAATTATTTAAAATTAGTGCTAAGTTGATAGGAATAAAAAACATAACATAGAACTTAAAGAATATGAAGAGTTTCTTGAAGAAAGAAATAGATCGCTTAAATTAGAAATAACCAATATTAGAAACTAAACATAAGTTTGGGAGACTTGTGTCTCGCTAAAAAAGGATGTGAAAAATTTGTATGAAAGCCTATGCAAATTTACTAAGGGGAAAGAAAATACTAACTTGATCTTATTAATTCAACCAAATAGAACACCTAGTAAATGTTTTAATAAAATGAATCGTCTCATTTATAAATGCTCTCACTATAATAAATTGGAACACCTAGATCCTTTCTTTTATGATAAATTAAAAAGGTCTAATGGTAATAAACTTAGACATTATGGAAAGACTAATGCACCTGGACCCAAGAAAATATGGGCACTAAAGGTGAAACAATAGCATGTTTTACAGGAATACTTTACAACCCGAAGATTTAATGGATATTAAATGGTGTTAATAAAAGAATATACTTTAATTATATTATATTTTAAGTCTCTGGTCTAAGAATAATCGATGATAGTGGATATCAACGATATGATAAAAGAAAGGTTTTACATTGAGGATATCTTAACATATCTAATCCTCAGTGATCAATTAATCTTATAGTAGGTTGAGTGAATATATCTATCTTGGACATATTCAATTTTTTGTTTAAAGCAACTCTCGTATCAAAATATTTTTAAAGAATGATGTACCATAATGTGTTGGTGATTCACTTTACGAGAGTTTTTATCAAGACTTCTTGATTTCTAAGGTAGTACACTATTTATGGAATGATAAAAAAAATCTTATTAATTCTTTAAAATAGTGGATTTAATTATGTCCACACAAAAAAAATTTCTAACCAAGTAGATGGGTTTCCAAGTATTTTCTAAAAAAGAGGTGCCAATAAAGCTAGGCAGAGGTGTAAAATAAAAGACAAATCCAACACAAAAGCCCAAAACCAAAGTTTTGCTGAAAATGGGTTTGCCAATAGATTGGAATCATGCCCCAGTCAATTGGATGATTCCAAACTTCAAATATTAGAAAATTGGCGCACAACAACAGCTAGCTAGTTTTGAGTTAAATGAAACGACTAATTGCAAATGCCATCTCCGAAAATTTAAAGTTGTCAATCAATTGGCACCTTCATCTAATCGATTTGACAATGATTATAAATAGAGGTACACTTTAAATCTCTTATCATCTCAATATAATTTTTTGTGTGATGTGCATTAGAAGCCTTAAGTTCTCTGTTTCACTCATCATCACCTCAAATGGCATAAAAAATAATATGATCCTCTCAAATTTCACCATTCTACTTTTCAGAAAATCTATATACTCAAGAAAAAGAGAATAATTACAATCGGTACTTTGGATATAGAAAATTGTACATATTACACTACTTAAATGATGAGCTCTTCAAATATTGTCTCTTCATGGAAGTCTTCAACTTTGCTGACCTAAGACACTTGATATTTGAAGTTCCTCAAGAAAGATATCCCAATTCAGAGAGACTTATCTATTCAAACCTAAAATAGTCAAATGGTATCATTAGCTCTGATGTAAAAAAAAAACTCCATCTCACTTTCCCTTGAAGAGTTCGCACAAGCCTGAAACCTACCTTTCATTAATCAAGAGTACGATCAAAATAACGATGAAGGTAATAAGTTCAACTTTGATCTTCATGCACAATCTCTGTTTATTGAACCATCTTCTGAGATTCCTTATCCATTCACTGATACCATTGTACGTCTAAACAAAGATTGATTCACTATACAAAGAATTATGTTCTTTTCCTAATGAAAATCAAATTTAGCACCATCGAAAATTTATATGTTCCTGCGGTTTGGTTTTTAGGAAAGTAAGTTGAAAAAAATTGGGTGGATTTTATGCTTCATCACATGTGGGATAGAAAAAATAATAACATGACTCTTCCCTATGGTAAATTAATCACAAAAATCCTAATGTACACTGACTTTTACTTTCAAGAAGAGAAACAGGAAAGTGTGCACTCAAAAAATAAGAAAAGGAATTTTGTGAAAAATGGAAAATATTATTCAAGGAAGAGAGATTGTTGCACTATCTCCAAGAAGAGCAAGACAACGAAGAAACAATGACCTCCCTTTGTCCTCTTCAAACATTGTCAATGATATATGTAATGATCAAGGAGCATGTACTCAAAGACTAACAAGCTTATCAAGAAATTGGAGAAAGCAAACCTCGTATCTTCAATGGTGTCTATTGAGGATAACGATGAGATGAAGTAATTGCTTCCTATGTGCTTTCACTACTTGTCTTGCTTTAAAATTTTACCTTCTTTTATTTTATTGAATTAAATTAAATAAAAAATTATTTCCTAAATATTTGTGTGCTTATGTTTTCATATTTAAAAAAAATTTGCAATGCATCTTTTGCATGCCTTTTTTTAATTTTGACAAAGAGGGGAGATGTATACTCTCAGGAGAAGTAAAGTATATTCTCTACTTAATTAGGGGAGGGGGGTGGAGTTTAATTACTCCAAATATATTTCATAGGTTCATGGTCATCCCGTCAAAACCTCGATTCAAATTATGCGTTTAGCCCAGATTAAAAGCTCACCAGGTTCGAGATCATCCCATGTAATTCTTGATTTAAGCTTAGATACTAACTGCTTCAAGTTGTTGTTTGGAAATAAGACTCTCCGCTTTTCTCCTTGTTCATTTTTTGATAGAAGTTAGCTATAATCTTCATTTTCCTTGTATAAAGGGGTTCAAGAGTTCAACTTACTAAAAGCTCTTAAGATTTACTAGATACTGTCAAGAACAAATCTTGGGGAGAGGATTAGGTTTTTTTAGATCAAACCTCTATAATTCTTAGTGTTATCTCTAAATCCTTTAACTCTTTACTTTCCACATTTTATTCTTAGTTTTCACTGATTATTTATAAAATCTTTTTAAAATGAATTTAAACTCTAAAAATGATCCTAAAAGTTTTTCAAACTACTATTTATCTGAATCTCACAATTCATCCCACCCTTGTGTTTGGAGTCATATATCAAACATTAAGTATTTAGGAGCTTAGTTAGGGTCGTTCATCGATATTTTCCCTAAAGGAAGCGAGGTTTATTTATGAAAATCCATTGTGTCCCATTGCCTCGAAGGGCGACGAGTATTATTTATAAGAATCCATCATTTCATATCACCTTAGAGGTAGGAAAGGATTCATCCATGAGAATCCAACATGTTTGATCGCCTCAGAAGGCAACAAGGATTCTTTGTAAGAATCTAGTGTTTCTTATCACCTCAGAGGATGGTAAAGATTCCTCCATGAGGATTCAACATATTTGATCGCCTCAGAGGGTGGCAAAGATTCTTTGTAAGAATCCAACATTTCTCATCGCTTCTGAGGACAACAAGGATTCCTCCATAAGGATCCAGTATGTTTGATCGCTTTAAAGAGCAAAAAGGATTCTTTGTAATGATCCATCGTTTTATATCGCTTAAGAGTGTGACAAGGATTCTTCCATGAGGATCCAACATGTTTGATCTCCTTAGAGGGTGAAAAGGATTCTTTATGAGAATCTATTGTTTCTTATCACCTCAGAGGTCAACAAGGATTCATCCACGAGGATCTAGCACGTTCGATCGCCTCAAAGGTCAGAAAGGATTCTTTCTAATAATCCAACATTTCTTATCGCCATAGAGGGCGGAAAGGATTCCTCTATGAGGATCCAACTTATTTGACCACCTAAGAAGGCAGTAAGAACTCTTTGTTATAATCCTGAATTTCTTAGCACCTCAGAGGGTGGCAAGGATTCCTTGTAGGAATCCTTCTCTTCTTATTGCCTCCAAGGCGGCAAGGATTCCTTCATGGGGATCCAACATTTATCACATCCAAGGGCGAAAGGATTTCTTGTGGGGATCTAGTATTTTTTATCACCTCATGGTGGGAAGGATTCCTCTCAAGGATCTAGAATTTTATCACCTCCAAGGGATGCTAAGATTCCTTAGTGACGATCCAACATGGTTAACGTCTCAAAAGTAGGCAAGGATTCCTCCATAAGGATCCAACTTATTTTAGTTGCCTTGAGAGGCGACTTCGTATATATTTTATTCCTTTATTTTTTTTATATAAAAAAAAGAGATGACCATGCAAATATTCAAAGTAATAACATGAGGAGCCTTATTAAAAACCCTTGATCCCATACAAAGCGCGAGGGAAAAGAGTGCTTCCTCACAAAGATGACTAGTCCTCACAAACGAAAAAGTTATAACACTTCCCAAAACCAACATAATAACAAACAAAACAAACAAAAATAAGAAGAGCACAATTTTGGAACTTTAATTTGAGGTTTCATTCTTTCCCTTATGAGGAGAAGCCTCTCCATCTTGCAGAGCTACTTCTGGTGGCTTGATTTTCTGGTCCATGTTTTAGGTGTTCACGCCTAGGGTTCATAGTCCTTTTTAGCTCTAGACTTTCCATGTAACATTTCCTGGAGACTTTTTGGTCTCCTTGGATGAATCCAACCTACCACTTAGAGACCAGGTTTTTCATTCACAAATAAATATTAAACAGGATGGCACCTAACTAATTAAAAGTTAGTTTCTCTATGGTCATATTATAGGAAGAGGGAATGTTTATAACCAGATACCTAACCTTGAACTTCATAGCTTATTCCCCCAAACCGAATGTGGTCTTCACTATTATATATCCCATGACTTGTAATTGCTCCTCAAGAAACCCAACTAGTGACCATTTGAAAGCTTTTAGGTCATTTGATTTGAGGAGAAGCCTCTCAAATGCATCCAAGTAAAGGATATATGCAGAGCTTCCTTAGTTTACTAACACTCTTCTAATTTCCCAATCATCGCACCTCACACTGATTACCCTGAGGTCTTCGTTATGAGGATGGACGCTTGTTGTGTCTTTTTTTCTTTCCAAAAAGTGATCTCGATCTCAGGTGTTTTGGTCTCGCCTACCTTTAAATTAATGGGCAGTTCTACTATAGTTAATATTTGGTGAGCATATCTTCTTTGGACAAAACTAGTCTCCCCCCATTAAATCCTCCTGCAATAGTATTAAAGGTGTGGTGTATAGTCTTGTCACCTTCGTCCTTGGATAACTCATTTCCCTTTCTGGGTCTAAGGCTTTCAGTATTGTCACGCCTGTGAGGGTTGGCCCTACCTGACCCTTAGGAGGAGGAATCTTTGACGTATTTCTTGAGGTGGCCATCATGGATCAGACGCTTTATCTCATATTAACCTGGAAGTAATCTTCTCTGTGGTATCTATTAAGTGAAAATTTTGACTTAAAATGAACCATCTTTCTAGGCACTTTTTGACTCAACTCTCATGTTTTCATATATATAATTCTTGTTCTTGTGTGATTCTTCAATTACATTACAAATACCTTTTGATTCTTTGATGTGTGTGTTATTGTGCAGAAATTAGGCATAAAACATCAATGAGTAAGACACAAAATATTGGACAAGGAAGACAAAGAAATATGAAGATTCTGCAATGTTCGTTGGGCGAACAATAGTGAGCATCCAACGAATGTTCGCCGAGTGAAGTATCAGCGAGGTCCCAGGGAGGAGGAAACCTTGGAATTCAGAAGCTAAAGGACCCAAAGTTCACTGTACGAACTTGTAGCGAGGTAGTTCGTAGTGCGAAGAATTGCTCGCACAGTGAACTCAAATATTTTCCAAGGGAGGTTTAACTGTTCCTAAGGCACTTCAAGTGCCAAAAAAGGGACTTCGCTAGGCGAATAAGTACTTCACAGTGCGAACATGACAGATTTTGTAAATACTATATACGTTGTTTTCTTGCTTTTTAGAAGGAATATGATATATTTTGGGATTGGAATTTTATCTCTCTTCATTCCAAGTATTCTAGAGAGAGAGAAACAAAAATCCTAAGAGGGAAAAGGTAAAATCTTCAATCTCTTGTTGGGTTTGGATGTAATCTTTTGATACCTTATGTATTTCATCTAATGTATGTTTGTGAACTAGTTTTGATTCAATATTGTTGATTGTCTTTGATTTCTTATTTGTGGGTCTTGAAAAAACTCTTTTCAAATCTTTGATCTTAGATTTTCATCTACCAATGAGAAAAAGTTTGACATGGTTTTGTATGTTGATATTCATTTGCATCATTTCTATTTTATTATGTTGGTTAGTAGCATGAGTAGGATCAACACGGTAAAGACCACGATAACGTTTTTGACGCGTACGGTATTATGAGGATGTGTGATAATAGAGATAAGAAGCTTGTTCACATACATTTGGTAAATTAGGTGAATGCATGTAAAAAGGGTTAATCATGTGTACATGTTCTAATCATGACGTTACATATGAACCAAATCATTAATTTGATATGGATGTTATAGTAATATATGTTAGGTCTAAACTCTAGATATAGATTTAGGTTTAACATTCACATGAGTATCAGTTCTTAATGCTCTGTGTTGGTTTTGTTGCATGAGATATCACTGATGAGACAATATGGTTAGCCTCTCAACTTTGTGTTAGACATAACCTTAATTGGGGATGATATGTGAAGATATTAGACAAAAGTTTAAGTTGTGTATAAAATGATTAGAAGAATGCATGTCTTATCAATTAATGAGATCCAATCCCAACAAGGATCCATTTTTATTTTAGTCTTTACTTTATATTTTTAGTCTTTATCTTTTCTGCCTTTATTTTTGGTGCCTAAAATATTTCAACCAAACATTTTCACCAAAATCTTAGAAATATAGAGACTATTGAACGGTGTTCATTCCCTCGCACTGATCCCTATGGCGATGATATATATATCCCAGAGGGAATCCTTCCAAATCTAAATTTTTTATTCTTGCCGCTTTACTGCAGTTCGAACAGTATCCTTTAACATTGTAGAAGTTGCACCATCTTCTAGGGTCAGGCCCCTGTTAGACGAATGCAGCGATCTATAAGGGGCGTTTAATAGATCACCAATAAAATTTTCATTAATTAAAAATTTTGGTTTGAAAAATATTTTCTATGGAAATTGGAAGCTATTCTAGATCGATACTCATCTATCTAAACTGTTATTAGAAGAATCGAATATGCGTATAAACCATAACAAAATTATACTAAAGATGAGAGGTATAATCAATATGTTTACAATATATGTTTGAACAAAATCACACAATGATAAATTATTTCCAATGAAAATAGAAAATGAAATTTAACTAAGATCATTTATCCAACACATAATGTGCAATCAAATTATCAAATACTTGGTGTGCAATAAACACCAAGCTTAATTCCCTTTGTATTACTAGTATGAAAATTCAATTGCAATTGTTTAACAAATCAAGTTTAAGATACTTCAACACAACCAAAATTTTCAGCTAATCAAATTGCTTACTAAGTGTGTTATCAAATTAAAGAGAGAGAGAGAGAGAGAGAGAGAGAGAGAGAGAGAGAGAGAGAGAGAGAGAGAGAGAGAGAGAGAGAGAGAGAGAGAGAGAGATAAAACACCAAGATGTGTTTAGGCAGTTCCCCAATTGTCCTTACTATGGGTACGCCTGCCCCAATTCCAAATCGAATTGAGATATGTAATTAACCTTTGCAAGATTTGTATACAATAGAAAACGTAGAAATCCAAACCCCCAAACCCTGTGTTTGATGTTGATTCTAACTTCTTCTCTTCCCATGTTCTTAAGCTACTCTTATGACATAAACTTCGTTCTTCAAAGGTTTCACTTGGTTGAATCTAAATTGTGAAATATTGTCCCAAGTCTTTCAATTGACTCTGTGGTTACTGATATTCCTTTGACAGAATCCCCGTTCTTCAAAGTTTTCACTCGAATGAATCCAAGTTTCAAATACTTGTGCAAGAACCCCAAATCAATAATTGATCTTGGAGGAAAAACCATAAAGGTTTTATCAATGAAACCCTTAAAGAAAAACTCAACCCAATTTGATTACAACAGCCTAAATTGGACCTTATTAATATAATCTTGATGACATTCAACAAAAATGATTATGTGTAGTTATTGAATGTATGCAAAGAAAGGTTGAAGAAGATGAGAAAACTATACATATGATCTTGGTTTCAATGTTTCAGAAATGATGCATGAATACATATTTATATGTATGAGTGTGTGTAAAAAAATAGACAAAGTAAATTTTTAGCCAAAAATTACAAGTTTTGTAAAATGAACTAAATGTATTGACTCCAAATTCGAATGAGTCAATATATAAGGCCTAGGAATTGATACATGCCTTCAAGGAGTTCATACATTAAGGCCATGGAGTTTTTCTTGAAGAAAAAAATTCTTCAGAAGAAGTCGACTCCAAACATGGGAGAGTCGACTCATCAGCTTTATGTATCGACCCACACCAACAAGGTATCGATACATTAAGAGCATGGATATTCTTTTGAAAACCCTTTCAATTGGAGTTGACTTCAAACACGAATGAGTCTAATTATTTGCATTATGTATCGACCCATGTGAAATATGTATCAATACATTAAGGTCAGAACTATTTTCTTTAAAAACTCATTCACTATGTGTCAATACATAGCCATAATGTATCAACACATAGATTTGTTTTTCATGAAAAATCATATTTTTGACATGTAATAGCCTATCCAATATGATTTTAAGCGTTATATCATGATAATGCACATCAAGGCATAGACAACAAGATCCAATATACCCAAAAACTACACGTCCTATTTTGACATCATTCAAAACATATTTAAGAGAATAGTGCACTCACATACTCCCCCTTTTTTATGATGGAAAAACTTATGAAGCATTTGGTATACTGATCATACATACCTCTGAATATGTGTGTAACGCCCCGATTTCGACTATTCCTTTTTCGTTGAGTCCTTTTTGGTTTAATTGGGCGAATATTATTTGAATGTGGAATTTGTGTGGAAATATGTTAAGTTTGCATATTATTCTATTTTAACCGATTTTGGGAGTTTTCGGAGAAAATAGTTTGGAGGGTATTTTGGACATTTCCTATTTAATGTTAAGTGAGATATTTTATGAGATATGGAATTAGTTGATGTTTTGGAAACTAATGAGAAAGATATAAAAGAGGAAATAGAAAGGAAAGAAAAGGAAAAAGAAAGAAGAAGAGGAGAAAGAGAAGAGAAAGAAGAGAAAACCTAGATTCTTCAAGATCAACCAAAGCTTGCGATTAATCAGGTAAGGGTGAGAATTTCTATCATCTTAATAATGTATAAGATCATATATGTACTAGATTTGGATTTGTTTGGTAGTTTCTACACTTTCCATTTTTAGGTCGAAATTGGATTAATCGATAGAAATCGTTGTTTAACAGTTAGAATCGTGTTTAGATGATATAGATTAGTCGATATATGTTAGACTAAGGCTACTGGAACGACATTGGATTTAATCGGGTGATTTTGGTGAGTTTGGAAGTGCTAGGACAGAACTGAATGTTGCTGTTCACAAGCGACTCGCTAGCAGCTCACTAGGCGAGCAGGCCGCGAGCACTCGCTAGGCGAGTGCGTAGCGAATGGTCCCAGACTTGGGACAGTAAGGTTTTGGCATTCTTCACTGGAGGTGAAGGGAGTGGCGAATGACTCGCTGATGGTTCGCTGTGGCGAACGAGGTAGCGAACAAAGTCTGGAGCTTCTGTTTGTGCTCGCTAGCAGTTCGCTAGGCGAGCAGGTAGCGAACGCTCGCTAGCAGCTTGCTAGGCGAGCGTGTAGAGAACGTAGCAGGATGAGCCTTTCCTGTTGCTTCGTGCTGTTTTGGCTTGGGGTTTCGGTTGCGATCGACCTCTTCTTGATTTGAGTAGCTTGTATGCTAGTTATGATGTGTTGTGGGTAGCCGTATGGCGTGAATCCTAGTTTATGAATTGTGAAGTGTGGAATGTGGTCGTTTGGCATTTTGGTGCATTACTTGAATGTAATAGAAATGCATGATGAGATTATATGATGAATGTATGTATGTATTGTGATATGTATATATAGTGGATGCATAATGAATATATGCAATGAATGTGAAGAATGCATGAGCATGTTCGCAAACGTGGTTGCATTTCAAGAAGTGTATGAAGTACATTCTTGTGTTGTTGACTCTTAGGAGAGTCTGATGAATGGTGTGACTCTTAGGAGAGTCTGATGAATGAAGTGATTCCTAGGAGAATCTGACGAACGAATTGATTCCTCAGAGAATCTGATGAAAGATGTGATTCCTCGGAGAATCTGCTAAATGACTTGATTCCTCGGAGAATCTGATGAACGGTGTGATTCCTCGGAGAATCTGATGAATGGTGTGATTCCTAGGAGAGTCTGATGAGTGATGTGATTTCTAGGAAGATCTGATGAGTTATAGGATACCCATGAGGGGTGGGAGTGAATTGATTCTTAGGAGAATCTGACGGACGATTAAGTCGATAATGTGTTGCATTTACGTAGAGTAGCGAGTTGGCCTCTATGGTTTGCGTGTTGACATCTGTGCATGATGTATGGCGAAATAAGCATGTTGTGTATGTTTATCAGAATAATGTGAAAGGTGTGAATGACATAATGAAATGCTTGAAGATATATATATGTATATATATGTATGAATGAATATATGTATATATGTATATGTGTGTAACATGTATGAATGTTCCTGAATGGATATAAACCTTAATGATGCATATTGTTTATGCTTGATGTTCTATTTGTAAATAGACTTTAGTGGATACATTACGATGTACGATGTGAGTCGTGGTGAGAAAGCGTAAGATGCATGATTGTGGATATGATGTATATATATATGCCTTTATGCATTATTTGTTATGATATTGTTTCTCACCCTTCTACTATTTTATAATGCTCTATGAGGCATTGCAGATTAGATTGCTGGAGATCTTTTGTGAGGCGTGGCTTCATCCTTTAGTTGGTCGACTCTGATATGTAGCACCGGGTAGCTAGGAGTTGTTTTGTTTCTTTTGTGATGCATGTGTATATGTATCTGCTGATGAAAGTTATGTAACCATGTTGGTTGATGTTTTGTATATATGAATACATGTGTTAGAGAATTATGAAATATTTGGATGTTCCACCCTTGTTCTAGATATTTTCTCGTGGGTGTTACCCCGTTGTTGCATATCATTATATATGAGCAGGTGTTTTATATGTGTGATTTTCGGATAATGTGGCATGTCCCTTTTATACTGTTTTATAAACTTACTCTGATGAAATTTTGAATTTGTGCCTAAATGATTAATTGTATTATTTGGGGGTATAGAAAGGGGGTGTTACAATGTGCATTAGAATTTTTACTTCTCCCCCTTTGACGACATCAAAAAGAGAAAAAGCATCAATGAAAAACACAACCAGGTATAACTTACTCATATGTGTTGCAAGGATTAAAGGATTCAATCAAAACATGCACTCACATAGAATTACATTAAATTGAATAAAACATAAACATAAATACAAAAAAAATCAGACAAAAGAGATTAAATGCATTACATATTGTCATAAAAAGGTTACAATAGAATAATGATCAACAAAAAAACATTTGAAAAAAACAGAAATGCATGCATAAGAAACATTGTCCACAATAAAGTTTAACTAACGACCACGACCACGACCTCGACCTCGACCTCAACCTCGACCTCTACCCCAGAACCAAGCTGCACCTTTGATACCATACTTAGAATCTAATAAATTACACATTTCTCAGTAGAATTATTGATAGTGATGTTGATTGTGATTTTGATAATGAATCATGTCACATATGCCAATTTGAGTTTCACCATGGTTGAAAACCATGTTTTGAAGAATCTTATTAAATTGCTCCATAGAATACGAAGCAAACCTGTTAGAATTGTTGTCCTGGGCAGTGAGATGTTCATGAACCACTTTGAAATGATCTTCTTGAGAAATTTCAAATTCATCACGCCTACGTGACTCCTCTTCATGGCACTCCCGTTGCTCAACACGCATGTTCTCAAGTAGGGTAGTTACCATAAGTAGTGCCATGTCGGGTCCACGAGTTCTGTTGCCACTGAACCCACCCTTGTGTGTCTTCATGATAATCTGCAGCATGTTTCCACCCTGGTGGGTCTTCATCATCATGATGAAGATCAACCATGTCTATATCCGCATTGTGAGTTTGTTCTTCCAACTGTTGTTCATCAACAAAAGTTATACCAAATTTAGTCGGATCATCATAGTTATAGATGACCTTACCATATCCCTTCATCTTATAGTAGTAAACCTTGATATCATTATCCCAATGGTATCCCATGTGTCTCATTATGCTCGAGTTAAATTCTTGAGCTTGACCAAGAGAGATGTTTTGAAGTTTTTCTACACCAATACAGAAATGCTTCAAAATCTTTGAAATTTTCGAAACATAACATAAGGAAGACCTTCTATTACATTCTTTAATAGCAAACATTCTAGAAACAAAGTACTTAGGCCAATTAAGAGGAACTTTATGTTGAAGAAGATACATTAGATAAACCTCTTCTATGTTAATTCGAGAATGACCAGCTTTTCTTAGATGCAACACATGAGTCACAATCCAATGAAGAATACACGTATTTCTCTTCAAATAACCTGTTGATATTTTAGCCAAGTTGTCTTCTACCCTTGGGGCTTTGAGACAAGAATTTAGGTAACCTCTCAAATCAAGGTTAGGATGAAAGAAAAAATCAGTAAATGTAGAGTAATGAGAGAACATAGACAATCCAAATACATCATTCCATGTGTTTTCCATAATGTGATAGGAGTGCTTTTCTATCTGAGAAAAGTATGTCATTCCCTTGACCGTAACCCAACATAAAATAAATCGAATCAAGTCTTCATTATAATCAATGGAGACTTTCAAATAATTGTTTATCTCTTGATATTCCATCAGTTCAACAATCTATGGAATGTGTAACTCACCAGTAACTGCAGGATCATACAAAAGTTGCTTCACCATAATTTATGTCTGAAGGATTTTTCAAAAGCAGACAAACAAGAGAAAGGAAAAAGCGAGATAGGACTGGCAAGAGTTGATGATGATGTTCCTATAACATTTTTCCCTTTGTTCACTTTAGGAGCCACGATTTTCAGGTTTGAAGGTGTGCACACATGGTGTTTGAGAAAAGGTATGAATGAAAATGGATAGATTTGAAGTGATATTGGATAGGCCTACTATCCAACCTAAGAGAAAAAGTTCCTAATCACACAAGTTTGAAGAAAGTGGATGAAGATAAGTGATTTTGGGATATGAGAATCGATTGGGTTTTAAGGAGATTTTGAAATGATGAGAAGTTAAGAGATTCTTCTTAAAAGGGAGAAGATTTAACATAGGTTGACTTGGGAAATAAGGAGAAGTTTGAAAGAAATTGTTGCATTGGGAAACTAATATTTCTGACGCGTGGAAAAAGAGAAAGAGAAACTCTTGGCATCACATGGGTCGACCCAGGGGCCTTAGAGTCGACTTCAGAAGATAAAAAAAATTTATAAAGCCATGAATGTATCGACTCATCCGTGATTGGAGTGGATACTTACTGAAAAGAAAAACTAAATTTACCACGAATGTATCGACTCGCTAGTGTTTGGAGTCGATACATACTAAGTAGGAAGAGAAAATATTTTTGAAATTTAAGCAATATTACGACTCATACCATCTTGGAGTCGATACACATTGAAAATGTATTGACTTTAAATCTCTATGTATTAACTCCAAACTTCTATGTATTAACTCCTACTGAGCAGAAAACAAAATCTTGAAAAATGAATACATTTTTTAGACATTGGATGAATTTAGTCAAGGCATGCATTGTGGACTTAGTATAATATATTCATAAATGATATTTTTCATGTAAGAATAAGTAAACAACATGCTCACACACAAATGTCATTAACATACTTTAAATACAAGAAATTAATGACATGAAATACATATGATGAAGAAATTAAACATGATGTTACTATAAGCATATAGATTGAAAAACTCATAAGTAATCAATAAAATTTTTTGAAGTGATCAAACATGAAATTTTATCAAACATCAAATATATCAAACAATTTTGGACCATAAAAATTCAATCAAATAAACGATTCATAGATAAGCAACATAGTAGATACAAAGTTAAGAATAGAGATATAAGTTAAGAACGATATTACCTCATAGGTTGAGACAGAGAGTACATTCACATGAAGTATAACTTTTGAACGAAGGCTAAACACAAATCTAAAAAGTGCATGTAACAAAATATTTAGGCAAGATTTGATATATTAGGAATTCCTAATTCCCGACGAATATTGAAAAAT
Organism: Lathyrus sativus; assembly: GCA_963859935.3. Classification (NCBI taxonomy): domain Eukaryota; kingdom Viridiplantae; phylum Streptophyta; class Magnoliopsida; order Fabales; family Fabaceae; genus Lathyrus; species Lathyrus sativus. The sequence goes on from OZ012741.1 coordinate 429,001,774, forward strand.
GGCTCAGTCACAAGAGGTTTTATGGAAATATCGGCAAGTTGGTTTTTGCTATCAAGATGCTAAAACATGACACTGCCTTTTTCAATATGGTTTTGTAGGAAATGGTGATATATCTCAATATGTTTAGTACAAGAATGTAACACTGGATTTTTGGTTAGGGTAATCACACTAGTATTATTGCACATTAACAGAATATGTTGAAGTTTAATATCAAAGTCAGTAGTTGCTGTTTGTGTCAAACAATTTGAGCACAACAACTACCTTCTGCAATGTATTCCACTTCGACAGTTGACAAAGAAACAAATACTTTCTTCTTACTATGTCAACTAACTAAGGAGTTTGTGTAATATCCCAAATTTGGAACCCTTAGATTCCATTATCATTCTAGGTTCATCAAGCATATGTTATCTAACCCTAACCTCTTTCAAGTTGGTCTTTATCAAGATGCAGATGAATTAGGGTTTCACACTGTCAAGAATTATGTGGGCTGATCAGTCAAGGTTTTGGATTGATCTTCTATATATCAAGTATTCACATCATCAATAGGTTCATATCTTACCAAGAACAAGGACTATTTGAGGTTTTTACCAAGAGAATTGAAGCAGTGTTGTGCAAAACCCTGATTAGGGTTTCCAGTTGAAAAAGTCAACTGAAGGTTTGGCTTTAGGTCCAAATGGGTTTCCAAAGCTTGAAACATGGTCCATGATGTTTCTATGACTTAATGAAGTCCCCTCAAGAAGTATGAAAGGTTCAATAACCCCAGAACACTAAGGATCGATCCTGAAGATTTCAACTATTTGGTTCGTCTGTCTAGAAAGTCAACTCTTTGACTTTTAGGGTTTTGGCCCAAAATTAAAGCAATCAAGGTTTCCAACATCATTTTATGCTTAAATAGTGAGTTTGTTGAATATTTAATCAAGAATTGATAGATAACTTGTGAATCAAGAAATTAGGGTTTATGAAATCTCTAATTACAAGCTAATTTGGAATGGTCATAACTTTCAAACCACACCACCAAATTGAGTGATTCAAAGCTGGTTGGAAAGCTCTTGAGAAGTCCTACAAAGGTGTCCTAGAGGGTTTAGGTCCAAATATGCATATATTTTGAGTTATAAGCTCATCAAGTTGTGAAGGATTTCCACACTTAGAAAAATTTCTTGTTTCTTGGCTTGTAAGTCAAGTTTTGCAACAAACTTCATGAGGATTTTTGACCTAGTTCCCATGGGAATTTGAATTTTGGAGAAACATGAATGTTGTAGATCATATTTAGGGATTTTTTAAAAGTAAAAGAGAACTTTCTCAGCCTTTGTGATTAGGGAGAATCGAAGAGGGCAAGTTAGGCATTTTATTATGTCACAAAACCAAGTTCAACACTTGCATTTTGTTGCATAAACCACTCAAGCCTCTTCTAATCACTTGCTTAATTCATTATTTGATGCTTAGGGACTTAATTGATGATATTACAATGCATTTCCACAAGCAAAAACCAAAATTGGATTATATTGAATTGTTTATTCTTGCAAGTGGATGCAAGTGGTAAGAAGAGAGAAACTTTTTGCAATTTCTGCCACACCTCAGCTACTACATCAGCTGCTTTCTTTTCTTCACTTCATATCAATTACATGCAGGCTATTGATGATGATGCAACCCATAGGGAGGTGGCTCATGCTTAGAAAAGAGATCCCAAGTTGGATTTGCTCATTTTGCCTCCAAAAAGGGCAAACATGGAAAGTTGGCACAATCTGCCCATACCTCTCATTCTCCAGGCTTGCCTATAAATGGAACACGCTTCTAACATCCAAAAAACACCAGAATAAACTAGAAACCAAGTTGAATCTCTCTCATTTCTCTAATCGTAACCTTCTTGCAAGTGGTATAAATTACTTCTTTGTGAAGAAAATATGTCTTTGCATAAACTCATCCAAAACCATTTCCAACCACCAAACACTTGAACCAAAACTTCAAACACATCACATATGGTGTATTGAAGCTTTCCAAACCCTTACAACCAACCAAAACATGCTAGAACAGAAAGTCAACTCTCATACTATTGAATTTTGACTTTTCTACACTTTCAAAGCTAAGTCACTGCCTAGACCATTTCCAATCTTTCCAATACTTCAAACACTCTCGATATAAGTTGTTTGAACTGTCCAAGGCATTACAAAATTTCTGTAACACCATTTCCTAGAGTTTCACTTTGAAGCTCTTAGTGTTTTCTTGCAAAAGAAGCCATTATATTAAGGCAATATGGTTGGGGGAGTTTTCATCATTTGAACACCTCATTTGGAGCACATTGGAGCTATTTAAATCATCATCCATCAACTAGCTTTCATATTTGGTGATTTGACTTGGAAAAACTACAAGAGGTAAGTGTTCCAACTTGCTGCGTTTGAGGTCATGATGAATATTGATGTGCACTGATTTTGAGCATGCTAGATATGTCTTATAGGTCATGTTTGAACCATTTCTTGATCACAAACTTATGTATTCATGATTGTCCGTTTGGCTTGGCTTGTTAGTTTACTTTTCATGTCATTTCAATATGCAACTTTTTGATTCTGGTTAGGCATAGGTGATTAGTGTTTGTAAACATCATTTATAGGTCATATGTGATATGTTTGATCACCTAGTTGATGTTGAATTGGTCCAATTTATCTGTCACATTGCTCTTGCACAAACTTGCCATTTTTCCACTTCACATGCTATTTGTTGAATGAGCTTGTCTATTGATGCATGATGCTTGTAATCAATCTCTTTATGTCTCATATGTTGTGTTTGAACCATCACTTCCGCTTAAAACATGTGCATTTGACTGTCACCTTATTCTTGCACATAACACGTCATTTTTAATGGTGCTATCAAATTTTTCATATGATACATGATCTGAGAAAACCACCACCACCATTGGATTCCTTAGGAAAAAAATACACAATTTTCTTTTTTGTTTCACCCAATTTGGTTGAGTTTTGAGTAAGTTATGATCCTTCTTGCAAATCTGCCTAGCCTTGGTCAAGTTGCCTTGCTTTTTTGCCTTAGTTTGCCTAGTTTTGAACCTAGTTTTCAAATGTGCATAACTTCTTTGATTTTTATCATTTTGATGCCACTATTTTTGCATTATGCTCCTTAATATATATAGTTTCAATGTGTGAAGAAAGAATTCAAAAATTGTTATTTTTGAAACACTTTGGTCCACTTGAATGACATGGCCTTTTTAGGATTTTTCTTTGGTTTTCATTAACTTTCTTGACATGGTACTTGATTTTTCTTGTAATATTGATCTTGTATGAATCCTTGTTTAATGTCTAACATATTTATATGTTTGAAAACACTTGGCTTTTTGCTTTACCATGATTATACTTACCTTTGTGAATGCACGAATGTGAAAGTATGTCTTGAAACTTCTTTGTGAACCATGATGTGTTTTCATGATGTTGTAACCTTATGAACATGATGCTACACCCCATCTTACTTGTTTATGTGTCTTGTTATAACCATAACATGTTTAAGGTTGTTTCTTGCCTTGAAACATATCTTGAAAGTTGTTTATCTTTCCCTTTGTGAAGTTTGAATCCATGCTTGAACTGTTGTTACTTTTCTTTGCCTATCCATGATCCTTCACACCTATCTTGCTTGTTTATGTGTTTTGTTAGAACCATAACATGTTTAGGTTTGTCTCTTGCCTTAGTTGTTACCATGAATGTTGTTTATCTTTCCTTTGTGAAGTTTGAATCCATGCTTGAATTGTTGTTATTATTCTTGCCTATCCATGATTGATTGTCATCAATATGTCTTGAACATGATTAAATGTGTTTCATTTGTATTTAATTGATTCATATACCATGATTGATTCAATTTTTAACTTGTTTGCATGAGTTTTGTTTGAATACCATTGATGAAAATGTTGTTACACATGTTTCATGCTTGCCCGTGTTTGGTTGTTACCTACATGTCTAGCATGATTCACCATAATTCACATGTTGTTGTCACACATGTCACTCCCTTGTTCAAATATGTTTTGGTTGTTACCTCTACTTTATTTGTATCCATGCTTAATTGTTGTCATGGTTTATGCATGTTGATCTTGAATTTTGAAACTTGCCATGATAAGTAATGTTTTGACTTATGCATGATTCACTTATGCTTGTGATGTTTAGTATTGTAAGAACCTTATCATCATCCCCTTTTAGATGTTGTCATATCTATGTTTACCTTTGATTGTAACCATTTAGTTTGATTTTAAACTTCTATGGATGAATACTTGGTTGTGCCTTGTTATCTGTTTTGCTTGATGGTGTTACATGTTTGCCCTTATCTTTCTTGGTTGTTACCATGACTCTTTATATTTTCGTCATGTTTGAATGAATGTATATGTATGTTTAGACTTTGTTAAGTTTGTGTCCCCAAGTGATGTAGCTTGTTAGCTCTCATCCAGTTGCCTTGTTATCCCTTGTACCAAAGGAAAGTCTCTTTAGTGACTCCATTGCCATAGATAGCTCATTACCCCTCCCCTTAACTTGTTTAAGTCATTAGGTCCTTTAAATTAGTTAAGTTAGAACCTATATCCATTAGACTTTGCTTTAAGTTTAAAGACCTACCCCTTGTTAGTGTGAAGGCAAAGTATCTACCAACACAAGCGTGCCTCTGGTTTTTGATGATGACAACTTGCTAAGAGATATCCTTCTTTCGTTTAAATCATTCACGCTACTTATGATTCAATTTTTACAATGACGTAATGCACAAAAAGCTGTAGAAATTTATGTTTTTGCAGATTTTTGAACCATGAGCCGACCATACCGTCAGCACACAGTTTCATTCAGTTCACACGGCTCAGCGCATGAAGGTCATGCGTCGACCGTTAACTTGGCGCATGCAGGTTTAAGAATCAGACGGCTCAGCGCATGAAGATCATGCGTCGACCGCTGACTCGGCGCATGACAGTTTGAGTGTCACACGGCTCAGCGCACGCCGACCCTATGGTCGACCGTTCGCGCGCAGAAACAGAAATTCTGCTATGTTTCATTGATCTGTCAACTGTCTGTTTTGTATATTACTATAAATAGCTGTCTTTTCAATTTTAACAACTAACATTTTTGAAAGCATTGTGAGAAAGTGTTCAGGTCAAGAAACGTGAAAGAGGTGCATCAGTGTTCTTCATCTTCATCGTTCAATCAACTCACAAATCCTCAAATTACAGATAATCAATTTTTTGCTGCGGTTTGTGGTTTGCTCGACGGTGATAAGGTTCGAACGCGTGATTGAAGATCCGGTTCGAGTGGAAGCTGGTGCAGGTGTTTCTTGGGAGAAAACCTTTGAGGTTTTACCTATCAAGACTACAGGTTTTGAAGGCTTTTGTTACGGAATCGTCGGTTCAACAATCAAGCGAGTGCGAAGGTGATTGATTAGCGGAAGGTTGATCAATCTAGTAGCTAGGGCGTTGAAAGGTTGAAGACGTTCCGGGTTCAATTTGGGTGTGTCTAAGATCAGCCGTGCCGAAGGTTTGATCAACGGAAGAGTTGTCAATAAGGTGGCTGCAATCGGAGGTCATTCACATCAAATTGGAGGACTTGATTCATCTTGAATCAAGGGGCAAGAAGTGGTAGAAATTATCAGCAACATTAAGATTGTTTGTATCAATTGTCTATCGATTCTTGTGTATAACTGTTCTACCAAACAGGTGATATCTATTCAATACATATCTCAATTCTCATTGTAGAATTGAGGGCAGACGTACCCCAACGCGAGGACGACTGGGGGAACTGCCTCATCAAATCTTGTGTTCCTTTATTTTCTGCATTTTCAATTACAGCTTAAAAATTAAGTGATTCTAGAATAAGTGATTTTGTCAAATTGTAGTATTGATTGAGTGAGTTGGTGAAACACTGTTTTTTAACTACTAAGTACAATAGAAATACTGTACTAAGGCTTTTTCAATCACTCATTCAACACAAATATCATTTAAGGTATTTGTGCACACCAACTGTTCGACAAAAGTGCTGAACTAAAATTGCCTTAATTTTGCTGCTAGTTTTGGTGTAATTTTTGATCATTGGAATAAGGAAATAGTACGAGTGAATCACATCTGAGTTTTGCATAAAAGTGTGTAGTGATTTACTATCCGTTATCGTCTTAAATTCATCTGCTTGACGCATATCCGGCTCTCCAATAGTTGTTCGTTTTAGACTATATTTTCCAAGGCCGCTTCCGCATTTGAAAAAAAAATTTTGAAAACCAATTTTATTGGTAGCGCCACTCAAATTTTTAAAAGGGATCTATTCAACCCCCCCTTCTAGATCCGTGCCTTAGTCTAACAAGTGGTATCAAGAGCTCCGGTTCTCCGGTGCTTCAAATACAACATTGATAGAATAATGGCTAACGAACCAAAAGGGGCGTACAATAGAGCTCCCGTTTTTAACGGTGAAAATTATAGCTATTGGAAAGACTGTATGCGGGTGCACATTAATTCCATAGATAGAAAGATATGGAACGTTATTCTCAATGGTCCGATTGAAATAACCATGACAAATGAGAATAACGAAGTTGTGCCAAAGCCCGAAGCACAATGGACCGACGACGATGAGCGAAAGTATAATTACGATTGGAAAGCTAAGAACATTCTAATCTCCTCATTAGGTGTAGATGAATACTACCGTGTATCCCATTGCCCTACGGCTAAGACTATGTGGGATGCACTACAAATTGCCCATGAGGGGACAAACGATGTTAAGTTGGCTCGAATCAACACTCTTATACAAGAGTTTGATCTCTTTTTCATGGAGCAAGGGGAAACCATTGCTGACATGCAAAAGAGATTTACTCATCTCATAAACAGATTACATTCACTAGGAAGACCTATTTCCAATGATCTTGCTACTAATAAAGTTTTGAGATGTCTTAGCAGGGAATGGCAGCCGAAAGTGACCGCCATCAAAGAGGCAAATGATCTTACGGTATTAGACCTGACTACATTGTTTGGCAAACTACAAGAGCATGAACAGGTACTCTTGAGTCTTGACCAACATGAAAGGAAAGAAAAGAAGGACAAAGTAAAGATGAGTGAAAAGAAGTCCATAGCTCTTAAGGCTTCTTCCTCGAAGTCTAAAGCAAAAGAGCAAAGTGATTATTCTTCAAGCGACGACGAAGAAGAAGACATAAATGAGGACATGGGGCTGTTCGTTAAACGGTATAACCGGTACGTGAGAAAGAACGGCATCCAACATTCGGAGAAGAACCTGGTAAATTTCCGAAGGCAATCAAGGTTCTCCAAAGATGACAATCAAAAAGGCAAAAAGACTAGAGGAACGTGCTATAAATGTGGAAAGCCCGGTCACTACAAACCGGACTGTCCAATGAACAACAAGGGAAAAGAAAAGGAACAATCGAAGTCACATAAGAGAGCATCAAAGCCTAGGAGGGCGTACATCGCGTGGGAAAGCGACAGTGATTCTTCCTCCTCTAATGAAAGCTCTAGTGATGAAGAAGAGTCCGTGAATCTATGTCTCTCCGCAAATCAGAAAAAGAAAAAGAAACAGGTACGTCACTCTAGATATAATATGTCATCTAATATGTCTCATTCCGAATTACAAACCGCATTCGATGTTTTACACAAGGAAGCAACTGAAGCCTTTAAGAAACTTGCTTCTAATAGAAGAATTTTTACATATTTAGAGCACAAAGTCTTAGAGTCCGAAAAGAAATTAGAGGACCTTAAGGCTTCCATTGTGAAAGATAATGAATCGGATTGTAAGGACAATAGTAATCCTTTCAACTTTGGTTGTGATACTTGTCATATTTGGCAAGGTGAGGTTAGAAACCTTAAGGCCAAATTAGACAAGGCACTTGAACCTAAAATTACATTTGCAATCGATAAAAAGGATTTTAGAAAAAGTATGATAAACCCATATCAAAAATATGCATATGTAATTAGGGATCAAGCAAGTGAAAGTGATTCTAATGTCGACTTTGTATGCTTTTACTGTTGCAAGAAAGGCCACTCCATTGGTAAATGTCGATTTAGGAGATTTCTTGTTCCTAAAGGCATCTACCAATGGTTGCCCAAACGCAACCGTCTTGTCGCTAACCTATTAGGACCCAATATGCCATTGGGTACCTCCCTTTTCTAAGTTATATTTTGACAGGTGAAATGTGTCGAGTCCACCGAGAGAAGATGGGTTCTTGATAGTGGGTGCTCAAGGCACATGTCTGGAGACATATCCTTATTCATAGACTTCGTGGCTAAGAAGAAAGGGTATGTAACATACGGTGATAACAACCGCGGAGCGATACTAGGTAAAGGTAGTATAGGTAATCCCTCCTCTACTACAATTTCCGATGTGTTGCTTGTCGAAAACCTTAAACATAATCTCCTTAGCATTAGCCAATTATGCGACAAAGGTTACAATGTTTCCTTTTCAAAAGATTGCTGCAAAATTGTGCATGAAAGTGATAAGAAGAATGTGTTTATTGGTTTTAGAGTAAACAATGTGTATATGCTTGACTTGAATGTGGTATCCCCAACAAGCGATCAATGTCTCATATCTATGAGTGAAGACTCATGGCTATGGCATAGGCGCTTAGCGCATGTCAACTTTGACTTACTCAATAAGATTGTCTCAAAAGATCTAGTACTAGGACTTCCCAAAATTAAGTTCACCAAGGATCACCTTTGTGATGCTTGTCAAAAAGGAAAACAAACGAGGATCTCCTTTAAATCCAAAAAGATTATTTCAACAACGAGACCTCTTGAACTACTTCATATGGACTTGTTTGGGCCGTCTAGGATCAAAAGTCTAGGAGGAAACTATTACGGATTCGTAATAGTGGACGACTTTTCTAGGTTCTGTTGGACCATCTTCTTAGTGAGTAAAAGTGACACGTTTGCCGCTTTTGAGAGATTTGCCAAGCTCTCCCAAAATAAGTTAAATACAAACATTGTGTCAATAAGAAGTGACCACGGAGGTGAATTTGAAAATCATTTATTTGAAGAATATTGCGGTAACCATGGCATCGATCATAACTTCTCGGCTCCACGAACTCCTCAACAAAATGGGGTTGTGGAGCGTAAAAACAGAATTTTAGAAGAATTGGGAAGAACAATGATTAATGATAGTGGTTTACCAAAATACTTTTGGGCCGACGCCATTAGTACGGCATGTTATGTTTTGAATAGGGTACTCATCCGCCCCATTCTAAACAAAACTCCGTATGAACTTTTAAAAGGGCGAAAGCCTAATGTTTCTCACCTTCATGTTTTTGGATGCAAGTGCTTTGTATTAAACAATGGAAAGGAAAACTTGGGCAAGTTTGATTCAAAAGCCGATGAAGGCATTTTTCTAGGGTACTCGCAATCTAGTAAAGCATATACGATTTATAATAAAAGATTACTAGCTGTTGAAGAGTCTGTGCACGTTACGTTTGATGAGTCCTATCCGAGAAATGTCGGAAAGGATAGTGTTGTTCATGGTGCAGGTACATCCACAGAAGACATACTCAAAGGTGGCAAAACGGGGATTGATCAACCCGATAGAGTCAAAATTGAGGAGGATAAGGATGCACACCATGAGGTAACTGAGGAAGCTCATCCGCCTACAAACGATGATCTCCCTCAAGCTTGGAAGTCGTGTAAAGATCATCCAATTGACAATATTCTCGGAGACATCACAAAGGGAGTCACCACTCGAACTAAGCTAAGTAACTTTTGTTATCACTTCGCTTTCGTTTCACAAATAGAGCCTAAAAACCCCAAAGAGGCCCTACTCGATGAGCACTGGTTTTTATCGATGCAAGAGGAACTAAATCAGTTTAAAAGAAACGAGGTATGGGACCTTGTCCCTCCTCCGCGAGGCCATCGAGTAATCGGCACCCGATGGGTGTTTAGGAACAAGTTGGACGAAAACGGGGTAATAACCCGTAATAAAGCGAGATTGGTCGCTCAAGGGTATAACCAAGAGGAAGGCATCGACTATGAGGAAACTTATGCGCCGGTTGCCCGACTCGAGGCTATACGCCTTTTACTCGCCTTTGCATGTGCAAAGGATTTTAAGTTATTTCAAATGGATGTTAAAAGTGCGTTCCTTAACGGTCACATAAATGAAGAAGTATATGTGTCTCAACCTCCCGGTTTTGAATCTCATGAATACCCTGAACATGTTTACAAGTTAAAAAGAGCTTTATATGGTCTCAAACAAGCTCCTAGAGCTTGGTATGAGCGACTAAGTAAGTTTTTACTTAATCAGGGGTACTCACGAGGAAAGGTTGACACTACACTCTTCATTAAACGTCAAGGAAAGCACTTGATTTTGGTGCAAATCTATGTTGACGATATTATATTTGGATCCACTAACATGAATCTCGTGAGAGAGTTTTCTGACCTCATGCAGGGCGAATTCGAGATGAGTATGATGGGGGAGCTCACATACTTCCTCGGCCTGCAAATTAAACAACTCCAAGAAGGGACATTCGTGAGCCAAACAAAATATTGTTTGGACTTGATCAAGAGATTTGACATGGCAAAATCCAAGGCCATAGACACCCCAATGCCTACATGCGTAAATTTGGATAAAGATGAAAATGGCAAGGACGTAGAGGTAAAACGATATAGAGGTATGATTGGTTCACTTCTCTATCTTACTGCGTCACGTCCTGATATTATGTTTAGTGTGTGCATGTGTGCACGATACCAATCATGTCCCAAAGAATCCCACCTAAAAGCTGTTAAACGAATTCTTCGATACCTGTCAGGTACCCCGAAGTATGGATTGTGGTATTCTAAGGGTAGTGATTGCTCGTTGGTAGGTTACTCCGATTCCGACTTTGCCGGGTGCAAATCGGATAGGAAAAGCACTAGTGGTACATGTCATTTGTTTTCAAACTCCTTGGTTAGTTGGCATAGCAAGAAACAAGTTTCAGTTGCTTTATCAACGGCCGAGGCGGAATACGTTGCCGCTGGTAGTTGTTGTGCTCAAATTCTGTGGATTAAGCAACAACTACTAGATTTCAATCTTAAACTTGAACGTATTCCTATCCTATGTGACAACACTAGCGCTATTAACCTTACCAAAAATCCCGTATTACACTCTCGCACAAAACATATAGAAATTCGACACCATTTTCTTAGGGACCATGTTGAGAAAGGTGATGTTGTATTTGAACACGTTGACACTAAAAACCAACTAGCGGACATTTTCACAAAGCCGCTAGCAACGGAACCTTTCTTTCATATCCGCCGAGAACTTGGCATCCTCGACATTTCGGAACGGGAATAATATTTGCTGATGTTATCTTATTTCATTCAAATAATCATGCTGTTGTACTTCTAACAATTTGATATTCGTGTAAGTATAAGTATGTTGTGTATCAAGCAAATCAGGCATCAAGGTGATATTGTTCTTTCTCTCTCTCTCTTTGTTTGATAATCCTGTTGATCTCAAATCATATCGCTTATACTACGCTAAATTTGTATGACATCTACTGCATATGTATATAGATATTTTTTTTTCTTATATGTCATGACATCATTTTTGCATAGCATGTACCTCTGAATATGGTAAAATACAAAAATCTGCTGTTTGTTGCATATTGAGTCGACCATAACAGGGCAGCGGTCACATAACATGACATCAGTTCAAAGGTCTTTGCTATGATGGGATATGTGTGGGATCAGTCGCTCAAAAAGTACAGATTTTATCGGCGCTCAACCATGGCTGCAGCTGCCTCCTCGAGTGAAGAAAGTGCTGATGAGTCAGAGGGTGGAGAAGATGAAGAAGCAGAAGGAAGCTCAAGTGAAGATGAAGACAATCAAGGTGACAATGCAGGAGAGGCACAAGAAACCGCTGATGAGACTCAGCTGGACCACGATATTAATGAAGGTCATCAACCATACGTGCCTTCTGAAAACTATCAACAAACATATCAAGATGACAATCAACACAATAACTGGTCTGCCTACTCAAACCAACAGGAAAATGAGGATGAGGAGAATAACCAAGGCTGGGGTGAATGGCAATACACCGGGTGGACCACCCTTGGCAAATTCTATCAGCCGTATCAACCAAGCACTGCAGACCCACCTTCTCCTCAACAACCGTCAAACAATTCGGAGATTTTAGAAATGATGCAGTCGATGCAGTTGGAACAGCGAAATTTTATGACCAATATGCAGGAACAACAGCAAAAATTCATGAGGGATCAAAATGAAAGAATGGCACAAATTCGTTCTGAACTGCATAACCAAAATGAACGGATCAGTGGAATGTCGACTCAGCTGGACGCTCGATTCGAGACTCTAACTCACTGTCATCAAGCTGAAGAGCGCGCCATTGTCGACAGTCTTGACTTTTTGAATAACATCACAGAAGAATTTACTGATCTAGCTCATCCCCAACGCCATCCTCATTACTATGACAGGCGTGGTCGTGGTCGCGGACGTGGACGGGGCTATTAGCATGCGCTCATATGTCATTTGTTGTTTCCTGTTTTGGCTTGCATTCATTTTGTTTGTTGTGTTTTGCTTTTCTGCCCAAACTCACTATGATTGTTGCTTACTTCTATGTTGCTATCATGACATTTTTGTGGTTCTGTAATCTATTAACTGTTATCTCCATCGTATGTATAACTGTTGTTTACTTCTCATCTGTTGGTATCTCATTTATGCATGATTCAATGTGTTGTTATTGTGTCACGAGTTTACCTCTTTTTGATGTTGTCAAAGGGGGAGAACCGAGCAGTAGATAGACGATGATTATGACCGCTATAATTGTAAAAGAAAGGGGGAGCATACCTATACCTATCACGTGTTGCGTAACAGTAGGTTGCCATCATCAAAAAGGGGGAGAATGTGAAGGCAAAGTATCTACCAACACAAGCGTGCCTCTGGTTTTTGATGATGACAACTTGCTAAGAGATATCCTTCTTTCGTTTAAATCATTCACGCTACTTATGATTCAATTTTTACAATGACGTAATGCACAAAAAGCTGTAGAAATTTATGTTTTTGCAGATTTTTGAACCATGAGCCGACCATACCGTCAGCACACAGTTTCATTCAGTTCACACGGCTCAGCGCATGAAGGTCATGCGTCGACCGTTAACTTGGCGCATGCAGGTTTAAGAATCAGACGGCTCAGCGCATGAAGATCATGCGTCGACCGCTGACTCGGCGCATGACAGTTTGAGTGTCACACGGCTCAGCGCACGCCGACCCTATGGTCGACCGTTCGCGCGCAGAAACAGAAATTCTGCTATGTTTCATTGATCTGTCAACTGTCTGTTTTGTATATTACTATAAATAGCTGTCTTTTCAATTTTAACAACTAACATTTTTGAAAGCATTGTGAGAAAGTGTTCAGGTCAAGAAACGTGAAAGAGGTGCATCAGTGTTCTTCATCTTCATCGTTCAATCAACTCACAAATCCTCAAATTACAGATAATCAATTTTTTGCTGCGGTTTGTGGTTTGCTCGACGGTGATAAGGTTCGAACGCGTGATTGAAGATCCGGTTCGAGTGGAAGCTGGTGCAGGTGTTTCTTGGGAGAAAACCTTTGAGGTTTTACCTATCAAGACTACAGGTTTTGAAGGCTTTTGTTACGGAATCGTCGGTTCAACAATCAAGCGAGTGCGAAGGTGATTGATTAGCGGAAGGTTGATCAATCTAGTAGCTAGGGCGTTGAAAGGTTGAAGACGTTCCGGGTTCAATTTGGGTGTGTCTAAGATCAGCCGTGCCGAAGGTTTGATCAACGGAAGAGTTGTCAATAAGGTGGCTGCAATCGGAGGTCATTCACATCAAATTGGAGGACTTGATTCATCTTGAATCAAGGGGCAAGAAGTGGTAGAAATTATCAGCAACATTAAGATTGTTTGTATCAATTGTCTATCGATTCTTGTGTATAACTGTTCTACCAAACAGGTGATATCTATTCAATACATATCTCAATTCTCATTGTAGAATTGAGGGCAGACGTACCCCAACGCGAGGACGACTGGGGGAACTGCCTCATCAAATCTTGTGTTCCTTTATTTTCTGCATTTTCAATTACAGCTTAAAAATTAAGTGATTCTAGAATAAGTGATTTTGTCAAATTGTAGTATTGATTGAGTGAGTTGGTGAAACACTGTTTTTTAACTACTAAGTACAATAGAAATACTGTACTAAGGCTTTTTCAATCACTCATTCAACACAAATATCATTTAAGGTATTTGTGCACACCAACTGTTCGACAAAAGTGCTGAACTAAAATTGCCTTAATTTTGCTGCTAGTTTTGGTGTAATTTTTGATCATTGGAATAAGGAAATAGTACGAGTGAATCACATCTGAGTTTTGCATAAAAGTGTGTAGTGATTTACTATCCGTTATCGTCTTAAATTCATCTGCTTGACGCATATCCGGCTCTCCAATAGTTGTTCGTTTTAGACTATATTTTCCAAGGCCGCTTCCGCATTTGAAAAAAAAATTTTGAAAACCAATTTTATTGGTAGCGCCACTCAAATTTTTAAAAGGGATCTATTCAACCCCCCCTTCTAGATCCGTGCCTTAGTCTAACAGTTAGGAGTATCCTTCAATTAGAACTTTAAGATAGATTTTGTTAACTCTATGTAAGGATCATTGTCATGATTACTTACTCCCCTCTTGGATTTTGTCAAAGTCAAACCCCTTGAGTGTTAAACTTACATCTAAAAAGTTTTTCTAAACTCTATACAAACATTGTTCTGTTTGTTCCCCTTGGAGTCTTGACCATAGTCAAGTATTCCTCAACCTTAGTGACGTGAACAACGGTTTCTCTAATTCCGTCCTAGTAAGGATACGTAGGCATAAGATGTGATATCTTTGCGAGTAAACTTAGAACTATCCTTAGGTCTTTACCTCAAACGTTACCTTAACATTGATCCCATGCCGACTAGCAAACAATCACTTGGATAACTTAGCATACACACACACACAAAAGGTTTTTCTTTCTTTAACCTTTTCTTTGGATAAATCAAAGCTTAGTGGTGAATTTCAACGAATTAAGAATCAAGTTAATTAATAGCTTGATATTCAATTATCACCTCAACAGAAATGGCGACTTCACTGGGGAGCTCTATGAGGGTTTAGCCCATTTTGTGTGCTTGTATGTTATATCTCTGTATATTTGCCTCTACATGTATATTTGTGAATATATAACTGTTTGTTTGCATTGAATCATTTGGGTGATATCTTGAGTGGTGAGATAAGTCCTAACCCGGACTTGAGCATACACATATGATAGGATGTGGTATGATCAATAGTTGACTGTTGGAAGTAGTCCTAACATGTTTGACATATGATGTAACCATGCTCAGTTGAGGCCTCCTTGAGATAATTAATGGTGTATGAGTAGTCATGCATTTCATTAGTTGTTTCAACCTGAGAGTCCATGAAACTGAGGACCTTTAGTTACCCACTTGGCCTTTTTAGGATGTAGTGCGGTGACTATGAGGGAGTAGCCCCGAAATAGTTGTTACGCGATACTACACTCAGACGAGTTTATCTTGAGAATATTTTTGACCCACGTGAGTAGTCATATTGGTTGATAATATCCGAAGGATTTATCTATGACTCTGGGAACTCTTGATAGAACACATTCTACAGGTACAATAAATACCTTAGTACATGTCCTTTGGGAGGGTATACCCTAGCTTCATGTTCATAACCCCGAACCTAGGACCCTTGCTTGTAAGCATATGCATTTGTGAATTGTATATACTTGTATATGTGTTGTGTGTGCATCATATCATCATATCATCATAGCATCTCATCTGGTTGCACTGGTTTTGTGAAACTCAGTTGTCTTCTTTCTACGAAACCTTGGATATCATGGATTTTAGGAAAAGAAACACTAAGAAATACAACTTCAAGAAATATGACACAACAAAGTTGAGAGAGCTAGGAATGTTGGTATCCGAAGGTTTTGAGATAACGTATGGGAAACTCATTAGTATTGTAAGGGCTAGAATGGAAGAAGGGGTTCTCAGCACTTTGGTTCAGTTCTACGATCCGCTATACCACTGCTTCACCTTCCCGGATTACCAATTGATGCCGACACTGGAGGAATACTATTACTTCATTGGAATCCCTGTGATAGATAAGAAAACATTCAGTGGTTTGGAAAAGTTACCCTCACCAAAAGAGATTGCTACTGCACTTTACCTAGAAGTATCCGAGATCAAAGCCAACTATGTTTCGAAGAATAGAGTTAAAGGTTTTCATTCTGGTTACTTATTGGGGAAGGTTACTTACCTTGCCAAGGAGGGTAGTATGGTCATATTTGAAGCGGTGTTGGCTCTATTGATATATGGGTTGGTGTTGTTCCCTAGGATAGAAGAATTTATCAATTCAACTACTATCACCGTGTTCTTGAATGGTGATCTGATACCTACTTTGCTAGGTGATGCTTATCATTACATTCCTCATAGGACTCTTTATGGAGGAGGAACCATTCTCTTTTGTGCACCCTTGTTGTAAAAATGGTTTGTCAATCATTTACCAAGGATAGACGCTTTCAGGAAAATCCTAATGGTTGGAAATGGTCTCAAAGGATTATGTCTCTAACTTAAGCAGATATTCACTAGTACGATCCTGCCTATGATCAAGGAGTCTACATTGACAATCATGGTTCTTTCCCAAATGCACCACTCCTAGGAGTATAAGGGGTAATCAACTACAATCCCGCTTTGGCCAGATCTCAATTTGGATTCCCAATGAAGGATAAACCTAATGACATCTTATTGTCTGGTTTCTTCTACCTTAACGCCAAAGCAGAGGGGAGTTTAAGGAACAATATGATTGATGCTTGGGAGAACATCCGAAAGAAAACTAAAGCTGACCTTGGGAAAAAGAATTGTGTAGTCTTTGAGCCATTCAGTCAGTGGGTTCAATCTAGAGCCTGTGATCTCAAGATGCCTTACCTTTCTGAAAAGAATACACAGATTGTCATCGCATCATCTTCTACCATCCCTATTGAAAAGATGGAAGAATACCAAGAGATCCTTGAGAGAACCAAGCTTGGAAGGGAGACTTGGGAGGACAAATACCATAATCTTCATTCTGAGACGACAAAATTAAAGAGAGAGCTAGAAAAGAAGGACGAGTTGATTGGGTGGCTCGAAAGACGCTTGATTAGTGATGATGTGATGAAAGAGAATTTATTTTTCTCTAGCGTCAAGCCTACGCAAAGTACTCATGAGTATTCAAATATCCCACCAACTTTTGGCGCCTGGAATAGAATAGTAGATAAATTGGTGATGGAAAATACTATGCTGAAATGACTGAAGAGGACACACGGATAGGATTCTTGTCAGATTTCTTAACCATAGGATCTAGTCTTCTCGTTTGATGTAACCGCACGTTTCTTGTGTTGTATTTCAAAATTTGTAACTTTTCCCAATATAAATGAAATGAGGGTTTTGCTTCAATTTATCTTCTGAGTTTTGTAAAACCAGTTGCATCTAAAATCTTTGCATTTCATTTTGCATCTTGCTAACCATTCAAGGAATTCAAAATCTTTTTTTTGTAGAACATAGTAATGGCTCAAAGAAACAGGTTCACATTCCCAAGCCTGAGGTTGGACAACTTGAGGATCTTAAGAGGCCTAGTAAGAAACAGGTTCACATTCCCAAGCCTGAGGTTGGCTAACCATTCAGAAATCTCGCTCCTACTTTTATTGATACCTATTACACCACTCATCGATAGAGGGTGTATAATCTCAGACAATTTTCTTGTTGCACGACGCTCTTAAGCAAATGGTTTATTTCGCATTTGCCTAGGACGTTCACCCTTTGGAACCTAGAAGACAGTGATGCATGGGTGACCGGTTAATTAGCAAGTGTACTAATTTTTACCGATGTAGTAATAAGTGGGGTTATCCCCAGAATCGATCTCTCGAGGACTGTGGGAAATTGTAAGTACAGGTGTTGTTTCAATTAAACAAAATATCCTTGGGGGCTTTGTTTGGTGATATTTTAAAAAATTTAGTGACAAATGAAATAGGCAGAATAATAAAATTACTTTAACAATTATGAGAAAATATGCTAGGAGAAGTGTATGAATTGTTTAGTAAGAACCCTGAATTACTATCAGCGAGACATGCCTCAAAACCTTTAACTTTTATTGTACCTCCATAGTGTTTTTCTTAAATTCCTTATGTAACACCCCCTTTCTATACCCCCAATGAATCAAATAAATCATTTAGGCACATATTAAAAATCCATCAGAGTATAATTAAAACACGGTATAAAAGAGGTGCACCACATCATACTTGAATTTAAAACATACAACACCTGCTCAATAAAGATAAGCAACATTGGGGTAACTCTCAACAGAGGAACTTAGTCCTCATACCCACAACTCAATATTTAGAATAAAAGCGGAAACATCTAAACATTGATAATCATCAAACATATACACATATATATATATCACCCAAGTTAAATCAGAGCATAATTCATGTTTTCATAAACATTCCACAGCAAGATACATATACAACGTATCACAAAAGAATCATATATCCTAGCTACTCGGTGCTACATATCAGAGCTGGCCGACAAAAGAATGAAGACACGCTTCACAAAAAGACCTCCAGCATACCTACTCTGCAATGCCTCATAGAGCATCATAAAACAGCAGAAGGGTGAGACATATTATCATAATAATCAATGCATATGATTATATATATCTACAATCTTATACTACACATAATCAACATTCTCACCACAAGTCATCCATATACATCACAATGTATATACAAATATATGGATAATCACCAAGCACATTCATCATGCATACATCCACAATTCATTCATTTCCACATAAACATTTACAATTATGTTTATTCACCAATTCAAAACTCTCAGTCCGACAATTCATACACATACACATACCTTCATACAACAATTATACTATGTCATGTGACTCAATGCAACTCAATGCAACTCATGCCATGTGATACCAACACTTGTTATTATTTTTCGGTTTATACATTTAAACCGGGTCCGTCCTCTAAACCAATAACAAACAAAAGGCCGTCCTCTATGCTTTCAAACCCCACTCTAGGTTTGGGACAAGTCACTAGTCTCCACGAAACTAGCAGGCATTGCCTCTTGACAACAATGATGCGTATGCAATCAACAACCATATGCACTTAAGACCGTTCTCACATCTTAATCTCATGCATTCTCAAATAATTCATCACACAAGAATTATAACATGATTGCACACACAACACATTTCATAAAAATCAAAGTATTCATACTTTCAACACCATCACTACATTTATCAAGCAAGGCACAAGAATACACATCTTGGTGCCTCACATATAATCGCATACAATCAATATGGATTCATAATATCGCGCCATACGACAACGAACTCCATCACATTCATCATGCACTTTTAATCAATTTAAACAATGCAATATTTGCCAAAAGGCCATATTTCACAATCGATTCCACAATCTAGGATTCACGCTATACGGCTACCCACAACATATCATAATACAACACACAAGCTATGCGTTGAAGAATCAAAGTATCAACATTGGATAGAAACATCATAAATAAAAAATTGTTGTCATGATCGCTGGCTCACTCGCCTAGCGAAGGCATAACGATCATTCGCTACTGGCTCGCCTAGCGAACGTGCTAGCGAAGCCTGCCTTTTTGCTACTGGAAGTGTTCGCTACTCAGGTCGCTTAGCGAAGGCTTAGCGAACACTCGCTACCTCACTCGCTCCAGCAAACAAGGGTCATTTTGGTTCTGTCCAAGTCTGGGACCATTCGCTACAGGCTCGCTAGAGGCTTGCCTAGCGAACCACTCGCTAGCAGCTCGCTTAGCGAACCTCTACGATCTCTCAAAAACCTCTACTGTCCGAAAATATCACAAGGTCCAAAAATCACCCGATTCAATTCCAAAAAGTTTCCATAGTCTTAGCCTAACATTCCTCGACTAAACTACACCATTATTCCAGATTCTAACCGTTAAAACATCGGTTTCTATCGATTAAACCATTTCGACCTAAAAATGGAAAATGAGTAAAAACTCTCCAACAATCCAAATCAATCCAACAAAAGCATACATAATCATACACATTGAGAAGATAATAAGATTTCACACCCTTACCCGATTAAATCGAATCCTAGATGTTGATCTTAAGCTATCCAAGCTTTTCCTCTATTTTCTCCTCTTCTCTCTTCTTCCTTGTTTCTTTTCTCTTCTTTCTAGTTCTATTCTTTTCTTTTCTTTCCTCTATTCCACTTATATCTCTTTCTATTTTATCTCTTTCCAAACATCTACTAATCCATTTTCTCACAAAATATCTCATGTTATCATTAAATAAGAAATGTCTAAAATACCCTCCAATCTATTTTCCCCGAAAACTCTCAAGATCGTTAAAATAGCATAATATGAAAACATAACATATTAACACATCAATTTCACAATTAAAATATTAATCACCCAAATAAATCAAAAGACTCAACAAAATTGGAAATCAGAATCAAGGCGTTACAACTCTCCTCCACTTTAGAAATTTTTGTCCTCGAAAATGTTACCTGATTCAAACAACTCTGGATACGACTCTAGCATCCCACTCTCTAATTCCCAAGTCATATCGCCTTCCGCAACGCCTCCCCATGCTACTTTCATAAGCGAAATATTCTTGCCTCTTAGCTTCTTAACTTCACGGTCCATAATTCTAATTGGTAAAGCTTCATCCGTAAGGTTATCTCTTACCTCAACCTCATCCATAGGAATAACATGTGACGGATCCGGAACATACTTCCGAAGTTGCGAAACATGGAACACATCATGGAGATTAGCAAGTGACGGCGGTAAAGCAACCCGATAGGCTACCTCTCCCATCCCCTGTAAAATCTGATAAGGACCAATAAAACGTGGCGTCAACTTACGCGATTTCAACGCTCTACCAACACCAGTTATTGGAGTAACTCGAAGAAACACGTGATCTCCCCCCTGAAATTCAAGTGCTTTCCTCCTCTTGTCATGATAACTCTTTTGACGACTCTGAGAAATCTTCATCTTCTCTTGAATCATCTTAATCTAATCGGTAGTTTGCTGGACTATCTCGGGTCCAACTACAAAACTCTCTCCAGACTCATACCAACACAATGGCGTCCTACACCGTCTACCATACAGTGCCTCAAACGGTGCCATACCAATACTCGAATGAAAACTGTTGTTGTAAGTAAATTCAATCAAAGGTAAGTAGCTATCCCAAGCTCCTCCCTTTTCCAATACACAAGCTCTCAAAGGATCCTCAAGTGATTGAATCGTCCTCTCAGTATGACCATCGGTCTGCGGATGATAAGCAGAACTCAAATGTAACTTCGTACCCAAAGCACTTTGCAAACTCTCCCAAAACCTCGAAGTAAACCTCATATCTCTATCTGACACAATGCTAGATAGAATACCATGCAAACTGACAATCCTTTCAATGTACAGCTTTGCCAATCTCTCCAACGGGTAATCCATTCGCATAGGAATAAAGTGAGCAGATTTGGTCAATCTATCCATAATGACCCAAATAGCTTCAAAGTTACTAGGTGTTCTAGGTAAACTAGACACAAAATCCATAGATATGTTATCCCATTTCCACTCAGGAATAAACAACGGTTGCATAAAGCCCGACGGTTTCTGATGCTCAATCTTTGACTTTTGACAAGTCAAACAAGAATACACAAACTCGGCAATATCCTTCTTCATAAGAGGCCACCAAAATACTTTCCTCAAATCTTGATACATCTTAGTAGCACCCGTATGAATACTCAATCCACTACGATGCCCTTCTTCAAAAATACTCTTCTCAACTCAACAATATCAGGAATACAAACTCTATCCCGACATCTCATGATACCCTTTTTATCAATCCGAAATTCACCACCTTGACCTTGATTGATCAATGTCAATCGATTAACTAAACCCAAATCAGATTTATGTCCTTCTCGAATCTCGTCAAGAATACCATTAGTAAGCTTTAACATACCAAGCTTAACTCCGTAAGAAGTCTTCTCACACACTAAGCTCAAATCGCGAAATTGCTCAATCATTTCCAACTCTTTTACCATCATCATCGACATATGCAACGATTTCCTACTCAATGCATCAGCTACTACATTTGATTTACCCGGATGGTAATTCAAACCAAAATCATAATCCTTCAGAAGTTCCAACCATCTCCTTTGCCTTGCATTCACCTCTTTCTGATTAAAGAGATACTTCAAACTCTTATGATCACTAAATACCTCAATCTCGAACCAAACAAATAATGCCTCCAAAGTTTCAGCACAAATACAACGGCGGCCAACTCTAAGTCATGCGTCGGATAATTTCTCTCATGCACTTTGAGTTGCCTTGAAGCATAAGCTACAACTTGTTTATTTTGCATTAACACACCTCCTAACCCCATCAAAGAAGCATCACAATACACAACAAACAGTTCTGTCAGATTCGGCAAAATTAAAACAGGAGCTGTCGTCAATCTTCTCTTAAGCTCTTAAAAACTTTCTTCACACTTTGCGTCCCAAAAAAAAGCTTGACCTTTCCTAGTCAACTGTGTCAATGGCAATGATAACTTGGCAAATCCTTCAATGAATTTCCGGTAATAACCTGCCAAACCAAGAAAACTTCTAATCTCAAAAACTGATTTTGGAGCCTCCCAATGCGATACCGCTTCAACCTTTGATGAATCAACTACAATACCTCTACTCAAAATCACATGACCAAGGAAACTCACTTCCTTCAACTAAAATTCACACTTAGAAAGTTTAGCATATAACTGTTTTTCTTTCAACACAGATAACACAATCCTCAAATGCCCGACATGTTCTCCTTCACTCTTTGAATAAATCAAAATATCATCAATGAACACAACCACAAACTTGTCCAAATAAGGATGGAAAATCCTATTAACGTACTCCATAAATACCCCCGACGCATTAGTCACACCAAATGGCATCACAGAATACTCATAATGTCCATACCTCGTTCTAAAGGCAGTCTTCTGAATATCTTCGGCCTTCACACGAATCTGATGAAACCCAAATCTCAGATCTATCTTACTAAAGACACTCGCACCAATCAACTGATGCATCAAACCATCAATCCTCGGAAGTGGATACTTATTCTTGATGGTCATCTTGTTCAATTGTCTGTAGTCCACACAAAGTCTCATAGAACCTTCTTTCTTCTTAACCAACAAAACTGGTGCACCCCACGGTGATACACTCGGACGAATAAACCTCATCTTCTTCAAATCTCTGACAAGTGTTATTCCACCAGTCCTCAGCTTCCTCTTCAAGCATATGAGTGCCAAACTGCACTTTCTACGCATCTGAACAGTTCATGACTCGAAAGATCTTCTCAATTGCTTTCAGTCATACTTGTGCTTTGTCAGTTTCATGGGTTCCCTTGAAAATTGGTGGATTGTTCCTTTGAAACTTTCCCAAAGAATGAAACGCGTCATCGACGTTGTTTCTAGCATTCACGTTGGCTTGTGGATTTTTTCCAATCGCTCCAGCCAACATCGCCAAAGCTTCGGCAATCACTTCATCATTCCTACCGGCGACCATTGTTCTGGATCCCAACAATAAGACTTCATAAGAACTAACAATATTGATAGTGTCATACACACATATCAAATATATAGGGGAATAAACACATTAACAACTTGGTCAACTGACCGACCTGCTCTTATACCACTAATGTAACACCCCCTTTCTGTACCCCCAATGAATTAAATAAATCATTTAGGCACATATTAAAAATCCATCAGAGTATAATTAAAACACGGTATAAAAGAGGTGCGCCACATCATACTTGAATTTAAAACATACAACACCTGCTCAATAAAGATATGCAACATTGGGGTAACTCTCAACAGAGGAACTTAGTCCTCATACCCACAACTCAATATTTAGAATAAAAGCAGAAACATCTAAACATTGATAATCATCAAACACACACACACACACACACACACACACACACACACACACACATATATATATATATATATATATATATATATATATATATATATATATATATATATATATATATATATATATATATATATATATATATATATATATATATATATATATATATATATATATATATATATATATATATATATATATATATATATATCATCCAGTTTAATTATCAGCATAATTCATGTTTTCATAAACATTCCACAGCAAGATTCATATACAACATATCACAAAAGAATCATATATCCTAGCTACCCGGTGTTACATATCAGAGCTGACCGACAAAAGAATGAAGACACGTTTCACAAAAAGACCTCCAACATACCTACTATGCAATGCCTCATAGAGCATCATAAAACAGCAGAAGGGTGAGAAATATTATCATAATAATCAATGCATATAATTATATATATCTACAATATTAGAATACACATAATCAACATTCTCACCACAAGTCATCCATATTGTTGCACCCCAAAATTTGACCAACATTTCTTTACCTAGCTTGTGTTTCATTTCATTCACATTAGCATTATCATTTGCATTTCATTGACATGTATGCAGGAGATCAAGAGGTATAATTACCAATCAAGAGCTATACTAGACTTTGAAGCTATCTAAGAAGGTTATCCAAGTATTCAAGGGTTGACATCCTTGTCAGAGAAGTCAGAAGATCCTCAGAGAGAGTGGTTGAAACCAAGGTTGTGTGTCTCCTAACTTGACAGTTGTGGGAGCTCCTCAGATGATTTTGAAGCCATGAATATAGACTTGAAGCCTTGAGAGAGCTTATGAGATGTCTTGAAAGCCATCATGAAGCCTAGATAAGTCATGGTGCAAGATTAAGAAGACCTAGCCATGAGTGGTGTAATTAGGGTTTGACTGGGTCAACCCTAGGTCAACTGATGATTTGGACCTAATCCAAGAGCCATGTGATCATGGATTGATTCATTGAGATGCTATAAGGGTGATTCCAAGGTCAACTCATCATGATTGAAGAGTTTGAGAAGTTTCAAGCTAGGGTTTCTAAGGCTTGACAGTGTAAAATCCCCTAGTTTGATCCTTATCTTCAAGGCAGTTTAGCTCAAGATGTGATTGTCATCTCATCTTGCCCCCAACATGAATGTTGTAGAGCTTGAGCTTATCTTTGATTTGAGTTCTAGAAGTCCTTGATAGGATTTATAGAACTCAAGTTATGACTTTGACAAGTTACAGGTCATCTGAGGTATGTGAATCTGGGGGCTTGAAAGTTACCCAACTTGCCTCAAACGTTTGCCCAAGAAGGATGATTCCTATGAACTTTTGGTCAACATGAATGTTGTTCCTTATCTTCTTAGATTTCTATAGAGTACTATAAGTCCTTGATAGGATTTGTAGAACTCAAGTTATGGCTTTGACAAGTCAAGGGCATTTTGGTCATTTGGAGATTACAGGTCATTTCAAGCATAAAGCCATAACTCCTATTTCCAAGCTTCAAATGGAAAAATCTTCAACATAAATCTTGCTCAAACTGATGTTTTAAGGCTATTAAGGAGGTCATGATATGTTGGAAAGGTTTGTAGCTCAAAGTTGCAAAAATGACCTAAAATAAGGGCATAAGTTAAATAAACCAAAGTTGGAAATTGATATTTTCAACCTACACATCCAAACCATGGCATGTAATATATCATTTTGACTCTAGAAAACATTATAAGAACATTGGTTTAGCCACATTTTTGAGTTGAGATTCAATTTATGGACTTGCTTTGGAAAGTACTTGCTTGCATATTAAGTAACATGTGCAAAACATAGAATCAAGGCATGAGCAAGGCCCTTGGCAAGCTAAACTCTTCCAAAATGTCACTAGAGGAGAAATTAGGAGAGATTGGGATTGATTCCAAGCTGCAAACAGAATGGTGCATATCATGAGATGTGTTTGAAAATCTCATGACATGACAAGTGGAAGTTATCATTAGAAGGATCTAGAGGGTTCTAGATCATCCAAACATCATCTATATATTGAGTAGAGATGATCCATTGAAGAGGTTGGTGATGATTGAAGAAGAGAGCATAGATTGAGATTGAAATTTCATAGCTTGCAAGTGCAATCGGTTTCACCAAATTCCTCACTTTCCATCCATTTTCTTGATTGAAACTTCTTCCATGGATGTCAAGGAGTGATTCCAGATCATTATCAAGAAGAATTCGTGGCTAATTGGTGCTCTTGAAGTCAGAATTTCCCACCCGCAACTCACCATCGGGTTTCAAGATTCAAGCACTTTCAACTGGTTCTTTTGCATACAGAAGCAAGGAAAAGGTTTATTGATCGTGTCTGCAAGATTGTAGAGCTTGAATTGGAGGTTTAGTGCATCTGTTCATCCAAGATTTTCAGGTTGGTAACTTTCTTCCTCTAGCATGATTTAGGTAGAATCAAGGTGAATTAAGGTGTTAGATTCATTGTAGAATGGTGTAGGATTGATTTCAGATAGTTAATTTGAGAATTAGCGATAAAATAGGTGAATTACCATTTTCGGTTGAGAACTAGATATGATGAATCTTGAGGTTTCAGAGGAAGTTAAGGGTATGGTTGAACTCGTGACAAGATTTGGGATAAGTTTCATGTTTTGACCATTTGCAATGGAGGCTCCTAGAGTGAATTAGGGTTGAGGAAGGTGACCGGAGCTCCACCGGTGGTGGCCGGAGCTGGGCGCGAAGCTCAGATGTTCAAAAGGTAGGAGATGATGTTAGCACCCTTGGATCTTGGTTGGACTTTGACTAGAAGCTTGATCCAATGGCCACGTTTTAAAGTTCAGTTTGTGAAGGATCTGATTATGAAACGCAGCGTTTCATTAATCAGTTGGTTTTGGGCTTAATGAATTAAGTGATATCCACACCCCCCTGATGGCCCAACCCATGATTTGAACTGTGTTTTGTTGCTATCCACACCGCGCGTGTTATTATTTTAATTTGATTTTCTTTTAATTTTCATTTTATACATGGTTCTTGTTAAATTCATAATAAATTGAAAATTAATCCAATTAAACCCATTATTTTTGCATTTTACTCATGATTGAGTCTAGTATTATTTAGATAAAAAATATTTTCATTTCATGCATTTTCTAATTTAATGGGAATTTTACATTTTAATTGATATTAAAATGGTTATGTTTGATGCATATTTTTGTGGAATTTAGTGTGATCACTTGGTGATGATTTTGAGCCTAATTTTTTGTGTGTGATTAGGTTAGACATGTATGCTCCCATAGTATTTTTCTCACATTTTTGTGATGAAAATAGGTGTGCTTTCTAGATTGATATTTAGATGCTTCCTTTTAGGGTTTAGGTTTGATACCTTGTAATGTAGAATTTAGTTCTAGGTCTAATTTGATGGTTTGATCTCTGGAATTAATGTGGTAGAGTCATGATTGACCTAGGTTCACATAGTAATATTTGTAGGATTTTACAATTGATTTTAGTATTTTAGTTAGGACTAACTTTAGTACTAGGTTTTAGGTGATCCTAACTTACTAATTCAACTAGTTTAACTTCCTTAGTTCCCTTAGATTAGGGTTTTTGCTTTGTTTGCCTTTGGTTGAGATTGAAGACATGTTGAAGACAAGGTGAGGATGCTTGAAGTTGCTTGAGGTGGCGTGGAGCTTTGGATTTGTTTGTGCCTGAAGGTGTCTGATGAAGATTTAGGAGATAGGAGACCTAGGGAGAGCCTTATAGTTAGAATGATTTCTTTCACAAATATGGAAAGCATCTTGTGCTTCCGTTCCTCCCAATGATTAAAAGTTCTTCTAAGATAATCACATCTCTCCTTTGGAGGGATGAGTGGCTTTATCTGGGAAGTAGAACTTTGAGGGAACCAGTCTCTCATAATGATAAACCCTTGCAGGCTTCCTTTGGTTGTCAGTAAGCTGTTTATCATTTCCACTCATTCTGTTAAATCAATTACCCTCTGGTTTGAGTATCTTGAAAGATGTTGGACTTGAGTTTGAAGATGAGGACTTCATTGAAGAGTGTGGGAGGGGATGATTCCTTGAGCATTGCCATGGCAGCTGAAGCTTGAAAAGCAAGAAGAACAAGTTGATACTTGAAGATCCAATGGAGAGCTGAGGTTTAGAGAATTGAAAGATGAAGTTGACATTTCCATGTGATTAAAGATTGCCTTGAGAAGATGAAGCTTGTAGGAGAAGAAGACCAAGTTGATACTGGTAAAGCAAAGAGAGCTGAAGCTTGAAGACTGAGTTGATACTTATGAAGAGTATTCAATTGAGATTGAGTGAAGAGCTGAGGCTTGAGAAATAAAGGGTAAGTTGACACTTACATTGATGCATTGAGAGCCTGAATGAATCAAGTTGACACTTGTAATTAGGAGTGAAGCCTGAAGGTGGAATTGACTGAAGAGCTGAAGCTTGAAGAAGGAGGATAAGTTAAAACTTATGTTGATGGGTTGAAACCTGGAAAAGAAAGTTGATACTTGCCAGTGAAGCAGATATCCTTGAAGGGTGATTGGAGTCTGAAGACTGGGTTGCTGTCAGAAGAGCTGAAGCTTGGAATTAGGAGAGAGCTGCTTTCTTTCCTGTCTGTTTTCTTTTCTGTATTGCTGATGTGCCTTGTTTGACTTGCTTGATGAATTAGAATAAGTTCATATCTAGACTGAATTTAATCTAGGAGCATGATTGCCCTAGAGGTTGAGCTACTCCCTCTGCTTGTGTTGTTACTGTATGGCTTTGCTTGCTGGTATTCGGTAGAGCCCGGCTCCCTTGCCCATGTGGTTTATTTTGCTTGATAGCATTTTATTTTCTTCTGTATGATTACAGTCTCTTATATTTTGCTTGATAGCATGTTGTTTTTATTGCTGTATGATTACTGTTATTCATATCTGGCTTGAGGTTGAGATGAGCTTGTGGAGGCTGCTGTCCCACACACATTTCCTCCCTCACTTGCATTGCATGCATTTTACAGTCGTTTATCTGTTTACTGTTTAAACTGATGCTTTATCTGTTTCTGTTTATCATTGACATGATCCCTTAGGACTCTCATTTCCTTTGATAAGGAAGTGATGATTAGAACTTTAGGTTGAAACCTATGCATGATAACTTCTAGGAGTTCCCTGTTTCAAACCTCAACTATAGGATGAATCCTTGGCATGACAACAGTAGGACTTGATAGTCTCCCCTTAGTTGTCCCTCTCTCTTCTCATCTCAAAACAGCTTAAGATACAGTAATCATGAATGATTTCTCTCGTACGTTACGAGCCTTAAGCTATCTGAGAAAGGATTGTTGGAGAGTTTCTTTTCAACAGTCTGGATGTTTAGTATGGTACCCTTTGAGTGACATGCGACGCATTCACTCTCAGGTCATAGTCTTTAGTGCGATTGAAATTACAAACACAATAAAAAACACTTCTTTCGTAAAAGACAGAAAACAAACTTCAAACCCTTTTTGCCCCGTGGGCCCATAATTCAAAGGAAAGCTTTTCTGAAGAAAAGAGTGTCGTTAAATTTCAGCGCCACCGCAAACAGGCTTTGTCCCTAACTGCTGGAACTGTTGTTTAACCCTACTCGATAAAACAGATGAATCTGAATTCCCGTAATCCGAATTATCCCGAACTACGTAAGCTCTGATCTCTCATGCCTGTTGAGAGTACATAGGCACAATACTGATGTATTGGCGAGCCACCTTCCCCGTAACCCGTAGTTAGCCGAACTACATTGACTCTGATTTCTCATTCTCTGATGAGAATACGTAGGCATAAAGCGCGACGCTTTGCCGAGTCATTTTTCTTTTCTTTTTAAGCCAGCCTTTATAGGTAGATAGATAAAACCAACCCGTCCAGTAAACATAACAAGCGTGGATCCCATCGAGTACGATGGACGTGAGGGGTGCTAATACCTTCCCCTTGCGTAACCGACTCCCGAACCCAGACAACGGTTGCGACGACCTTGTCTTATACCTTTTCGTCAGGTTTTTCCGATCGTTTCCTTTCCCGTTCTGAGGGATAAATAACGAAAGGTGGCGACTCTTTTGTTTTGCCGGCACCTTATTTTCACGGAAGCACCAGCTGGCGACTCTGTTGGGGATTTGATAGTTTCCTGGGATCCAATGTCCCGTATGCGAGTCAGTTTGGGGATCCAACGTCCCCTGCGAGAGTCAATCCTAGAGCTTGTATGATTACTTGTTAGGTTGTGTTTATTTATCGCATTTTTTATTTCCCGCAGTTTACTTTCAGTATGATATGATTATCTATGCTGTTGTGGGAGGGGCATTCTGATGAGTGAGAAGCCAAACCCAGGCTTGAGTGAACATAGCATTAGTTGTGGAAATTAGTGGGCGCGTGCTTGCTTGGTAGGCACTAGTGTCTCATGAAATCCACGCTCAGACGAGGTTCTCCCGGTTGGCTTCTTTTTCACCCGTTTGGGTTTAGGGGGTTGTTGGTTTGGAGGATTGTCGACTCTGGGGACCGATCATTTGGGATTCAGCCGAGTGAGGCCGCTTCATGAGCTGGTGATGCCACACCTCCTAGGTATCGTATCACCCCTCTTGAATGTCTGTGACGCTGATGACCGCATAGGATGCCGAACTTGAGTCAGTTTAGGTCCATACCTGTGAGCAGGGTTGAGTTTGTTGCAGGAAACTTTGACCTTCAGACTACCTGGTTTTCTTGATAGTGAATCAGTTTTGTTGGTACCGGAGTTTCTCATCATCAGATATATGATTGTTCTTGACAGAGCAGAGCTTTGGTCCTGTATCAGAGGACCTTATATTCAGAGATGTGTATTTGTTCTTGACAGAGCAGGTTTATGATTGGGATCAGAAGATCTCATCAGCAGATGTATGATTGTTCTTGACAGAGCAGGTTTATGATTGGGATCAGAAGATCTCATCAGCAGATGTATGATTGTTCTTGATAGAGCAGGTTTTGATTGGGCTCATAGGCCCTTATTATCAGATGTTTGTTCTTGACAGAGCAGAGTTAGGGTCCTGTATCAGAGGTCCTTATTATCAGATGGTTGTTCTTGACAGGGCAGAGTTTTGGTCCTGTATCAGAGGTCCTTATTATCAGATGTCTGTTCTTGACAGAGCAGACTTATGGTCCTATGTGTGGGTGTTCTTGACAAAGCAGTTTGTGGTCCGATACCAGGGTTTTCTTATTATCAGATATAGTGGTGGTTCTTGATAGAGCAGCATCATGGTTTTGTTGATACAAAATCTCCTCAGCCCAGTTGCCTTGATCTCCTGCTGCATGATTGCATTTTACATTGCTTTGCATACCCATTTGCATTTCATTAACGTGTGTCTGTGTTGCAGGTACCGTGTCCCCCGATTCAGGATTTCTGGCCTTCTGTTGCATTGTTATGGGTTCTTTGAGGAAGACCGTGGCTTACAAGCTCCTTGCCCCTGATGTGGTTCAGCTGACTGGTTTGATTGCTTTAGCAGATGATTCTGTGAGAGATGAGTTCAGAAAGTCTTACGGCAAATTGCTTAGTTTGGTTCGTAAACCTTCTGCGTTCGAGTTGAATGGGTTGTACGCTCTGTTGCAGTTCTACGATCCTCCGTTGAGATGCTTTACTTTCCAGGATTTTGTTCTCGCGCCCACACTATAGGAGTACACTGATTTGTTAGGTGTGCCTATCAAGAGGCAGATGCCTTTTGTTCATATGGATGCTGAGCCTGATCTGGCTAGTCTAGCTCCGTCACTTCATCTGGATGCCTCCGAGTTAGTATTCTCTAGTTGGAACAAGGTTCCCGGTTTCTCCTTGCAGTTCTTAGTGGGAAAGGCCCAGCAGTGCGCCAAAGACGGATGTTGGGTCGTGTTCAATGCCATTCTCGCCCTGTGCATATATGGCATCATTCTATTCCCCAATATGCCTGACTTTGTGGACTTCGACGCCTTCCACATCTTTGCTTCAGAGAATCCAGTCCCTACCTTGATAGGAGATGTCTACCATTCCATACACTACAAAAACGAGAACAGAAGGGGCAAGAACGTCTCGTGCTGCGTACCCTTGCTTTATAAATGGCTTGATAGTCATCTTCCCAAAA
Organism: Lathyrus sativus; assembly: GCA_963859935.3. Classification (NCBI taxonomy): domain Eukaryota; kingdom Viridiplantae; phylum Streptophyta; class Magnoliopsida; order Fabales; family Fabaceae; genus Lathyrus; species Lathyrus sativus. The sequence goes on from OZ012741.1 coordinate 429,033,820, forward strand.
AAGGGTCCCTTTGTTTCATCTGCAGCCACAACTGAGTGGTTCGAGCGTTTGATGAGTCTATCAGCGGAGGATATTGACTGGTTTGACAGAGATAGGTTGGGTACCGAGATTATCTTCAGCTGCAGCGGGTTTCCGAACGTGCCTTTGATAGGCAGGAATGGCTGTATAAACTATAATCTGTCTTTGCTGGTCCGACAGTTCGCTTATGCTTTGAGAGCTCCGCCGAAGGATGAAGAGGTGCAGGAATCTCTGTACCTCACTGGTCTTCTAGAGGGGGATATGTTATCTAAGCTTCAGCGCACTTGGAATGGTATCAGTAAGCGGGGAAAACCATTACTGGGGAGAAGCAATAGCCAAGCCTACCCTCCGTATGTGACGTGGATCAAAGCCAGAGCAGATGCTATAGGGATGCCGTTTCCTCCTGCCAAGCCAGAAAGCCCTCTAGTGATTGAGGAGCTTACTACCGTGCCCATTCAGCAGCATAATCAGGTGTTAGCTGAGCGAGATGAATTGAAAAGGGCAAATGAAGAATTGGAGAAAGAATTGGCTCAACTTAGAAGCGAGAGAAACGAAGCCGTTCATTCCTTCAAGAGGCAGACAGAGCTGGTGAACCAGCTGGGAATAGACCTGACTAAGGAGATAGCTGAGCGTGAGTGCATGGGTCAAGACTTCAAAGCTGTCAACGATGTACTGGCCACGAAGAAGCAGCACTTGGACGAAGCGTATCGGAGGATATCCAAGTTTAACCAGCACTGGAAGGCCTCCCTAGCCAACAGGAAAGAGCGGGAGGATAAGCTGATGCAACAGATCTCCAAGCTGAAAGCCCAGGTGAAGGCCAGTGAGAAAAGGTTTGATGAAGAAACCGCTCGCAGATATGCCGCTGAAGGCCAGCTCAACAAGGCTCTTGCTAACCTGAAGGAGCGCAAACTGATGTTTGAATCCAAGAAGCGGAAGCTAGAAGATTGTTTCGGCGAAGAAGCATGGGAAGATTCGGTCGAAGGTCTTCAGTACACCATTATGTAGAGGGAGTTACTCGTCGAGGGGTTGCTCACTCAGCCTGATCATCCAGAAACGAGGAAGTTGTTAGAAGAGTTTCGCGCCCGTGGCCGTGCTTGACTATTTATATTCCTTTTGTTGTATGCTGACCGTCACCAGGCTTGTTGGCTGGGGTCATGCTGTTGATTCTGCTTGTACTCACTGACGTTGTGTACTGCCTTGATGGGCTTTCTTCATATATATGAGATGTTATTTCCATGATTGGACTCGGACTTCTTATTATCAGCACTGGCACTCAGGCACTAGGATCGGGGGAAATCTCCCTAACGCACAGACACACGTTTGCATTTGCATGAAGCATTCGCATAACGAGCATTTTGTCGTTTTTCCTAACCCTTTTGTGTTCACAGGTTGTTTCAGGTTGTTCCAGGATTGATCAGAGACCAATCCACCGCTATCCGACCAGAGCAAATCGAACCAGAATCATGGAGCAAGTGCAAACTGATGTTCAGGAACTCCACGAAAGAATGGATCGCTTCATGGAGCTCATGCAAGTGGTCGCCAATGGACAGGATCAGCTCAGAACCTTGGTTCATCCTCTGATTTCAAGGGTCGATAGCAATGGCGTACTCCATGGGGGGACTGTGCCTACTCCTCCACCAGTTGAAACTCCTCAGAATGGCGTCCCCGTGACCGGGGGGAATGGCAGTGCCAACGGCAATGTGATAGCTAACATGGGACTCAATGGTAATACGACGGGCGTCGGTAATGGGAATTTGGAAGCTAATGTCAATGTTGGGCTGGGCAACGGCAATGCAGGTGTCGGGAATATGTTTGGGCCTCAGCCGTGGTTAGAAGATCGTCAAGATGATGTGTTCTCGCAGAGAGGTGCTGAAGGGGAGCTGACTGCTGAAGCACGTCTAAGGTTCAAGGCACTCGAGGATAAGATGAGAAATATCGAGAACCAGAACACCCTGGGCGTTGATATGTCCAAGTTGGGTCTGATTGCTGATTTCAAGGTGCCTCCAAGTTCAAGGTACCTGACTTTGAAAAGTACAAGGGCACCACTTGCCCTCGCGTCCACCTGAGATCATACTACCGGAAAATGTCAGCTCATTCCGAGGACGAGAAGTTGTTGATGCACTTCTTTCAGGACAGTCTGTCCGGACCCTCCCTCGAATGGTACATGAGTCTGGAACCTACCAGTGTGCGCACGTGGAAGGACCTTGCTGAAGCATTTGTGCACCACTACCAATACAACAGTGACTTGGCCCCGAACCGAGTCCAACTGCAGAATCTGTCGCAGAGGAACAATGAAGGGTTTAAGGAATATGCCCAGCGGTGGCGTGAGTTGGCAGCCCGGGTTCAGCCGCCAATGGTTGAACGTGAGCTTGTGCAGATGTTCGTAGCCACCCTCCCAGGGGTTTATTATGAGAAATTGGTCAGCGGTATGTCCGGAACTTTCTCAGATCTCATTATCACGGGTGACCACATTGAAAATGGGATCAAACTAGGGAAAATTCAAGGTGATTCATCCTCAGCTGGAGGAGGCGGAAAGAAACCTTATAGTGGCAAAAGACGGGAAGGAGAAACGAGCGTTGTGACCAACGCTCGAAGGAAGGGTAAAGGTCCTCACCAGCAGGTGGCCAACATAACTATCCCGGCAGTTCAACAACCACAACAGCAGCAGCAGCAGCAACCGAATCAACAAGGGTACAGAAAGTATCAGAATCGGGCACCTCTGTCGAGTCGTCACCTCGAGACACCGCCCATGTCGTACGCGCAGCTGTTACATAATTTGCTTCAGTTACAGTTGATCCAGAAGAGAACTTTGGCTCCCTTGACAGGGGCACCTCCGCCAGGTTATGACGCTAATGCAACATGTGAGTTTCACTCAGGGGCACCAGGCCACACAATAGAGAATTGCAAAGCCTTCAAGCACAAGGTGCAGGATATGGTGGACGCCAAGATCATCAACTTCTCCGATAATGTGCCAAACGTCACGAAGAACCCTATGTCGAATCATAGGGGAGGTGGAGTAAACACCATTATTGAAGACGAGAGTTTGGACTTGTTGACTGACGTCAGAGATCTGAAGACGCCGCTTAGCTTCGTTAAAGCTAAGCTGATGAAAAGAGGTTTCTTTCCAGGTTGTGGAGAGCTGTGTGTGGGCTGTGCGACAAGTCCTGTTGGATGTGAACACTTGATAGAGGGGATTCAAAGTCTGATGACTGAAGGGATCTTACAGTTTAGCCGAAGGGCCGAAAGCGGATCGGGAGAGGTAATGCTGAAGCAAGATGATGAGGTCGCCACCATCACCATCCCTCGCCAGACAATAACTATTTATGCACCTAGACCGCCTACAATTACCATCACCAAAGCTGGGCCAATACCGTTCGAAAGCACTAATGCTGTCCCATGGCATTACGGGGCTGAAGTCTACTGCAACGGACAGAAGTTGGAGCTAGAACCGTTTGGGTCATCTGTAGATAACCTTACGGGAATTAGCGGAATTACTCGCAGCGGAAGAGTGTTTGCACCACCTGAGGTCGTGGCGGACAAAGCGGACAGAGCTGACGCAACTGATAAAGGTAAGAGTAAAGTCGTTGAAGAGATCCCGCATGGGGCAGAAAAAGACTTACTTGTTAAAGATGCCGAAGAATTTATGAGGTTGATTAAAAAGAGTGACTACAAGATCGTGGATCATCTCCATCAGACACCCTCGAAGATTTCCATCCTGAATTTGTTGCTGTGTTCTGAAGCACACCGCAACGCACTGCTGAAGGTGTTGAATGCCGCATATGTACCTCAGGAAATATCGGTAAACCAGCTAGAAGAGGTCGTAGCCCACGTGAATGCTGGAAATGGGTTAGGGTTCATTGACCTAGAGCTGACGCCGAAGGGGAGGAACCATAATAGCGCCATGCACGTCTCGATAGAGTGCAGAGGAACGATTACGTCTCACGTGTTGGTAGACACTGGGTCATCACTCAATGTTCTTCCGAAGAAGGCATTGATGAAGTTGGATACGCGTGGAGTGATTTGCACACCCAGTGATCTGGTTGTGAAAGCGTTCGATGGAACCAAACGCCATGTTTTCGGGGAGGTGACCCTGCCAATCCAAGTCGGGCCGGAAACATTCGACGCGATCTTTTACATTATGGACATCATGCCTGCCTACAGTTGTCTCTTGGGCCGGCCGTGGATCCATGCTGCTGGAGTCGTGACCTCCACGTTGCACCAGAAACTCAAGTATGCTGTCGGAGGTAGCATCGTGACTGTTTGTGGCGAGGAAGACATAATGGTGAGCCATTTGTCGTCCTTCAAGTATGTTGAGATGGATGGGGAAATCCACGAAACCCTATGCCAGGCGTTCGAAGCTGTTAAAGTCAAAGACGTAGCTCCTGTAGTCATTGAAAAGCCAGAGATGACTCTCTCTTCGTTCAAGGAAGCCCGGGCTGTTGTCCAGGCCGGATCTACTCCAGGCTGGGGGCGAATTTTGGAGATACCTAACAAGCAAGACAAGTTTGGGTTGGGATGTTCTCCTGGAGCTGAAGCCTCCTCTTCTAGCAGTGCGTCGCGAGGTAAAGGGCCGATCCAGTTTACTAGTGGTGGGGTGATATTTGAAAGCGTCAACACGGTGTCCGAAGATGGCGGAGATAGCGACTGTGACTTAGACTCTGGGATCCAGCCAAGCAAGCCAGGCGGGAGCCTCAACAATTGGTTCGTCAAGGACATCATCCAGATGACAAGTGAAGAGTAATGATTTACTTTTTCCAATCATTGTACAACCCTATGTCCTACCCGGGGCATAGTGGTTTTATTGTTAGGGCCTTGTTTGATTATGTACATGCATTTTACCAATAAATCAAAGGGCGTTTTTCTTCGTATTCAAATATTGTGATCTCTGTTATTCCTGTTTTATATTTGTTTTGAAAAACAACAAAATGGCAATGGGGTTTGTGCTAACCTGCATATCCTTGTTTTAAGCTTAACCCTTGTTATTGCAGGATCCACATAGCAGATGACATCGACTCTGGACCTTCTACGGCTCACTTCGACTTCGATTGCCCGATCTATCAAGCTGAAGAAGAGATTGATGAAGACGAAGACCTTCCTGAAGAGTTGGCCCGCTTGTTGAAACAAGAAGAGAAAGTTATTCTGCCTCATGAAGAGGAGATTGAGATCGTGAATCTGGGTTCTGAAGAACTCGTCAGAAACGTCAGGATAGGGGCTGCACTGCAGAGTGATGTCAAGCAGAGATTGGTCGAGATGCTGAGAGAGTATAGTGACGTCTTTGCTTGGTCATACGAAGATATGCCCGGACTTGATACTGACATCGTGGTCCACCACTTGCCGCTGCGAGAAGATTGTCCTCCCGTTAAGCAGAAGCTTAGGAGGACGCGACTAGATATGGCCGTTAAGATCAAAGAAGAAGTGCAGAAACAGCTTGATGCTGGCTTCTTAGCGGTCACTACTTACCCTCCGTGGGTCGCCAACATAGTGCCTGTACCGAAGAAGGACGGTAAGGTACGCATGTGCGTCGATTATCGGGATTTGAATATGGCGAGCCCTAAAGATGATTTCCCGCTGCCTCATATTGATGTGTTGGTCGACAACACAACCCAGTTCTCCGTGTTTTCGTTCATGGATGGCTTCTCCGGCTACAATCAGATCAAGATGGCGCCGGAGGACATGGAGAAAACTACGTTTATCACTCCTTGGGGAACATTTTGCTACAAGGTAATGCCTTTCGGTCTGAAGAACGCAGGGGCCACTTACCAACGAGCAATGGTTACTTTGTTTCATGACATGATTCATCATGAGATTGAAGTCTATGTTGATGACATGATTGCGAAGTCCCAAACGGAGGAGGGACATCTGGTCAATTTGCTGAAGCTTTTTGAGAGGCTTAGGAAGTTCAGGTTGAGGCTGAATCCTAACAAGTGTACTTTTGGAGTACGGTCCGGAAAGTTACTGGGGTTTATCGTGAGCGAAAGAGGCATCGAGGTTGATCCTGCGAAGATTAAAGCGATACAAGAAATGCCAGTGCCAAAAACAGAAAAAGAAGTTCGTGGTTTCTTGGGCAGAATAAACTACATTGCAAGGTTTATTTCTCAGCTCACGGCCACGTGTTAACCGATGTTCAAACTACTAAAGAAAAACCAGGCGATTATCTGGAACGAGGATTTCCAGAAGGCATTCGATAAGATAAAGCAGTATCTTCAGGAACCTCCGATCTTGATACCCCCAGTGGCCGGACGACCTTTAATCATGTACTTGACAGTTCTTGAGAATAGTATGGGGTGTGTTCTCGGTCAGCATGACGAGACGGGCAGAAAGGAGCATGCCATTTACTACTTGAGTAAAAAGTTCACAGACTGTGAATCTCGTTACTCGATGCTGGAGAAAACGTGTTGTGCACTAGCCTGGGCTGCCAAACGTTTACGACAGTACATGCTCAACCACACCACCATGCTAATTTCGAAGATGGATCCGATCAAGTACGTCTTCGAGAAGCAAGCGCTTTCGGGCAGGATTGCCAGATGGCAAATGGTGCTGACGGAATATGACATTCAGTACGTTTCCCAGAAGGCCATCAAGGGAAGCGTATTGTCTGAATACCTGGCCGAACAGCCGATCGAGGATTACCAGCCAATGAAACTTGAATTCCTTGATGAGGATATCATGTTTCTCAAAGCGAAAGATTGCGAAGAACCGTTGCCCGACGAGGGGCCAGATAGGAAATCCCAGTGGAAATTGATATTTGATGGGGCAGTTAATTCCTATGGAAGTGGCATTGGGGTGATCATCACGACTCCCCACGGATCCCACATCCTGTTTACCGCGAGACTGACGTTTCCGGTCACCAATAATGAAGCGGAGTACGAAGCATGCATCATGGGTCTAGAAGAAGCAATTGATTTGAGAATCAAGAACCTCGATGTATATGGTGACTCGGCACTTGTGATTAACCAGATTAAAGGGGAGTGGGAGACTCGTCAATCGAATTTGGTGCCGTACATGAATTATGCCAGAAGGTTGCTTCCGTTCTTTAATCGAGTGGAACTCCATCATGTGCCCAGGGCCGAGAACCAGATAGCTGATGCCTTAGCCACGTTGGCTTCGATGTATAAAGTCAATTTTTGGAATGAAGCTCCAAGAATTGTCCTTTCTCGTCTTGATAGACCTGCATTCGTCTTTGTGATCGAGGAAGCCGCCGATGGCAAGCCATGGTTCCATGACATCCAGACTTTCCTTATGACTAAGGAGTATCCTGCGGGTGCGTCAACCCAGGATAAGAAGACTCTGAGGAGGCTGTCTGGAAATTTTTATCTCAATCCTGATGGAGTGTTGTATAAGAGAAACCACGATCTCGTGCTACTCAGATGTGTAGATGAGAAAGAAGCGAGTATGCTCATGGAAGAAGTCCATGAGGGCACATTTGGTACGCATGCCGGCGGGCACGCTATGACAAGAAAGATCCTGAGAGCAGGATACTACTGGCTGACGATGGAATCGGACTGCTTTAAATTCGCGAAGAGATGTCATAAATGCCAGATTTATGCTGATAAGATTCACGTGCCGCCGTGCCCGTTGAATGTCATGTCCTCCCCGTGGCCGTTCTCCATGTGGGACATCGACATGATAGGCAAGATCGATCCCACTGCATCTAACGATCATCGCTTCATTCTAGTAGCTATCGACTACTTCACCAAGTGGGTGGAGGCAGCCTCATATGCTAATGTGACCAAGCAGGTGGTGGCTAAATTCATAAAGAGGGATATCATCTGTCGTTACGGAATTCCTGAGCGGATCATTACTGATAATGGTTCGAATCTGAATAACAAGATGATGAAGGAGATGTGCCAGAGTTTCAAGATTGAACACCACAACTCATCTCCTTACCGGCCGAAGATGAATGGCGCCGTTGAAACGGCCAATAAGAACATCAAGAAGATTGTTCAGAAGATGGCTGTGACCTACAAAGACTGGCACGAGATGCTGCCATTTGCACTGCACGGTTATCGTACAACGGTACGTACATCAACCGGGGCAACTCCTTTCTCCTTAGTGTACGGTATGGAATTTGTCCTACCGTTAGAAGTGGAGATCCCTTCTTTACGAGTTTTGGTTGACGTGAAACTCGACGAGGCAGAATGGATTAAAAACCGACTGAACCAACTCAGCCTGATGGACGAGAAGAGGTTAGCATCGATTGCACATGGTCGTCTGTACCAAAGCCGAATGAAGAAAGCTTATGATAATAAGGTGCGTCCTAGAAGCTTTCAGACGGGCGATCTCGTCCTGAAGAAGATTCTTCCTCCACACTCCGATCACCGGGGCAAGTGGACTCCCAATTACGAAGGTCCGTACGTCGTCAGCAAGGTCTTCTCGGGAGGAGCTTTGTTGTTATCCACGATGGATGGTGAAGATTTTACATCCCTGGTGAACGCGGACGCAGTTAAAAAATACTTTTCTTAAAGAATGGCCCGCTGGAAAGAAAAAGAGTATCCAGGCAAAAATGGGGCATCCTGGCGAACCACAAAAAAGAAAAAAGGTTCGGGCAAAAATTAGGGATATAAATTGAAAAGAGTGTACACCCGCAAAGTCGAAAACCCGGATGGGCGACTTTGGCAAAAAAGGGTATCTCGGTGAATCGAAAACCCGGAAGGGCGATTCAGGCAAAAGTTAGGGATTTGAAAAAGCAAATGACTGCGTTCCGCGTGTGGACTTTCATTGTTTAGTGGTTTGGAAGACCTGAGGGCCGTTTATCTGAATCAATCTCTTCTGAAGCTGAAGCGTCGGAGAAGTATCGAAGTCGAGTGGGTCATAGAGGGATCAACTTATGGTGTTCGTCTCCGCCTCGTTGCCGACATTTGTATATACTGATGTATATTTATGTTTTTACTTTTTGCGCGGCTTCCTCATTCCAGGAGCTTGCATTTGTTGTAAAACATTTTTACCCATTCAGGGGTTCGTTATCAATAAAATGTATACTATTCAGCAATTCTGTTTGTTTGATTAGCATTTACCTGTTTTGTTTGCGGAAAAGAACGCCGATGTTTTTGATAAAATGCGCATACATAAACTTACTGGCCTAGGCCACTGATTGTTTAAACAATGAATTACTTGAACATTGTCACAAGATGATAACCTTAATAGGTCCCTTTGAGAAGGGTATCTTGTCTGTTTGTTTGTGTTGGTGCAGGTGTAACATGTACCAGGCAGCACGCCGTATGCGTCCCCAGGCAGGATGACTCCTTCCTCTCCAGCAAGTGCAGTAGCACCTCCCCGCAGAGTCTGAGCATGAGATCGTAAGCATTAATATGTCTTCCCCAAACAGAGAGGATTCTCTCCCCAATCATATGCATCCTGAAGGAACGGCATCTCCCCAGCTGAGTTAGGCGCCGAAGCGTGTGTTCATCCCCCAGCATCGGGTCACAAGTGCAGGTCTCGTAGGAGACTATTCACTGAAGTGTGCAGCAATTAACAGTTCCAGACTGAAGTCTCCAGCGGAATTGAGATTCCCCGCAGAGTCGTACTCTCCCCTGTAAGCAGGATGATTCCTTCTTCCCCAGCCGAGTTTGCAGATCACCAAGAGAGCCGAGTCCTTGGAAGCCGTTCGGGCCATGATTGGTTTCCCCCAGTAGAGTGTTGAATATGCTGATGTCGTATTTCCCCACCGGAGTCGTTATCCACAGGAAGGTTTGGTCGCGAAGGCCGTGCAGTTTGTTTCTGCGATTGACATCGCTTTCCTCAGCAGGTCCAGGTTCTCGTAGAGCTTCATTCCCCTACAGCAGTTGACTGAAGTTGCTTCCCCATGCGGAGTCCGATTGAGATTGGCGTGGTTCTTTCTCCTTGACAGGAGGATCCTCCCTTCAGCATTTATTTTGCTGACGGGATCGCATCATTTTGCATGATTGCATAGCATTTATCGCAAACTCGTAGCATTTCCACCGTGTGGAGCATTGTGCCGTTGTCAAAGCATATGCATACTAAACATGAGCTAGGTCGTTACCGTTCTTGTTTTGCAGGTGTTCCTCCGCAGAGTCGCTTGCTCAAGATGATTCTTGAATTCCCCAGCAAAGTCGTTTGCCCAAGATGATTCTTGAATTCTCCAGTGAAGGCGTTCGTTTAAGATGATTCTTAAAATCCCCTGTAAGGTCGCCAGAGAAAGCCGTTCAGGATGATTCCTGAAATCCCCGGCAGAGTGTTTGCTCGGGATGATTCCTGAAATCTCCAGCAGAGTTATTGGTTCAGGATGATTCTTGAAGTCCCCACAGAGTTATTTGTCCAAGATGATTCTTGCAGTCCTCAGCAGAGATGATTCACCCAGAATGATTTCTGGACCCCGAAGCAGAGTTACTTGATAGTTCTCTAGAATCCCCAGCGGAGATGTGTCATCCCAGCAGGTTTATGAACAGCAAAGTTGAAACTTCCCTTGAAGACTTGATGATTGAAGTCCAACCGTATTGACGAAGCAGTTCTCTCAGCCGATGCAGAGTGTCCGATGGCAGAAGTTTGGATATCCCCAATTGGTTCATGATTGACCGAGAATTCTATTCCCGACTTGCTGATGAAGTCCGGCTGATGCCCGAAAGTCCTCTTTGAATGCCCGATGGCGTGGTTAACTTGATTGTTGACCTGATGAGTCCCGATGAATCTTGATGCCTGACGGCATGATCAACCATGTATTACTGGTTGTTGTGTGACCAATTCCCTAGCTAGTTGTCGTGCAGCTATCATTTCAGTTTCTGAAGATTTGTTCCCATCAGAGTACCATGTACTTATGCAGTTGGTAAAATTTCAGGGTTTGTCGGTATTCAACCGTCTCGCACCTTGATTGGTTGAGAGTCGTTCGCTTCTCACCCAGTCAGGTTCAAGCTGTTTGAATAGGGGCAGCTGTTGCACCCCAAAATTTGACCAACATTTCTTTACCTAGCTTGTGTTTCATTTCATTCACATTAGCATTATCATTTGCATTTCATTGACATGTATGCAGGAGATCAAGAGGTATGATTACCAATCAAGAGCTATACAAGACTTTGAAGCTAGCTAAGAAGGTTATCCAAGTATTCAAGGGTTGACATCCTTGTCAGAGAAGTCAGAAGATCCTCAGAGAGAGTGGTTGAAACCAAGGTTGTGTGCCTCCTAACTTGACAGTTGTGGGAGCTCCTCAGATGATTCTGAAGCCATGAATGTAGACTTGAAGCCTTGAGAGAGCTATGAGATATCTTGAAAGCTATCATGAAGCCTAGATAAGTCATGGTGCAAGATTAAGAAGACCTAGCCATGAGTGGTGTAATTAGGGTTTGACTGGGTCAACCCTAGGTCAACTGATGATTTGGACCTAATCCAAGAGCCATGTGATCATGGATTGATGAATTGAGATGCTATAAGGGTGATTCCAAGGTCAACTTATCATGATTGAAGAGTTTGAGAAGTTTCAAGCTAGGGTTTCTAAGGTTTGACAATGTAAAATCCCCTAGTTTCATCCCTATCTTCAAGGCAGTTTAGCTCAAGATGTGATTGTCATCTCATCTTTCCCCCAACATGAATGTTGTAGAGCTTGAGCTTAGCTTTGATTTGAGTGCTAGAAGTCCTTGATAGGATTTATAAAACTCAAGTTATGACTTTGACAAGTTACAGGTCATCTGAGGTATGTGAATCTGGGGGCTTGAAAGTTACCCAACTTGCCTCAAACTTTTTCCTAAGAAGGATGATTCCTATGAGCTTTTGGTAAACATGAATGTTGTTCCTTATATTGTTATCTTTCTATATAGTACTAGAAGTCCTTGATAGGATTTGTAGAACTCAAGTTATGGCTTTGACAAGTCAAGGGCATTTTGGTCATTTGGAGATTACAGGTCATTTCAAGCATAAAGCCATAACTCCTATTTCCAAGCTTCAAATGGAAAAATCTTCAACATAAATCTTGCTCAAAATGATGTTTTAAGGCTAGTAAGGAGGTCATGAGATGTTGGAAAGGTTTGTAGCTCAAAGTTGCAAAAATGACCTAAAATAAGGGCATAAGTTAAATAAACCAAAGTTGGAAATTGATATTTTCAACCTACACATCCAAACCATGGCATGTAATATATCATTTTGACTCTAGGAAACATTCTAAGAACATTGGTTTAGCCACATTTTTGAGTTGAGATTCAATTTATGGACTTGCTTTGGAAAGTACTTGCTTGCATTTTAAGTAACATGTGCAAAACATAGAATCAAGGCATGAGCAAGGCCCTTGGCAAGCTAAACTCTTCCGAAATGTCACTAGAGGAGAAATTAGGAGAGATTGGGATTGATTCCAAGCTGCAAACAGAATGGTGCATATCATGAGATGTGTTTGAAAATCTCATGACATGACAAGTGGAAATTCTCATTAGAAGGATCTAGAGGGTTCTAGATCATCCAAACATCATCTATATATTGAGTAGAGATGATCCATTGAAGTGGTTGGTGATGATTGAAGAAGAGAGCATAGATTGAGATTGAAATTTCATAGCTTGCAAGTGCAATCGGTTTCACCAAATTCCTCACTTTCCATCCATTTTCTTGATTGAAACTTCTTCCATGGATGTCAAGGAGTGATTCCAGATCATTATCAAGAAGAATTCGTGGCTAATTGGTGCTCTTGAAGTCAGAATTTCCCACCCGCAACTCACCATCGGGTTTCAAGATTCAAGCACTTTCAACTGGTTCTTTTGCATACAGAAGCAAGGAAAAAGTTTATTGATCGTGTCTGCAACATTGTAGAGCTTGAATTGGAGGTTTAGTGCATCTGTTCATCCAAGATTTTCAGGTTGGTAACTTTCTTCCTCTAGCATGATTTAGGTAGAATCAAGGTGAATTAAGGTGTTATATTCATTGTAGAATGGTGTAGGATTGATTTCAGATAGTTAATTTGAGAATTAGCGACAAAATAGGTGAATTACCATTTTCGGTTGAGAACTAGATATGATGAATCTTGAGGTTTCAGAGGAAGTTTAGGGTATGGTTGAACTCGTGACAAGATTTGGGATGAGTTTCATGTTTTGACCATTTGCAATGGAGGCTCCTAGAGTGAATTAGGGTTGAGGAAGGTGACCGGAGCTCCACCGGTGGTGGCCGGAGCTGGGCGCGAAGCTCAGATGTTCAAAAGGTAGGAGATGATGTTAGCACCCTTGGATCTTGGTTGGACTTTGACTAGAAGCTTGATCCAATGGCCACGTTTTAAAGTTCAGTTTGTGAAGGATCTGATTATGAAACGCAGCGTTTCATTAATCAGTTGGTTTTGGGCTTAATGAATTAAGTGATATCCACACCCCCTGATGGCCCAACCCATGATTTGAACTGTGTTTTGTTGCTATCCACACCGCGCGTGTTATTATTTTAATTTGATTTTCTTTTAATTTTCATTTTATACATGGTTCTTGTTAAATTCATAATAAATTGAAAATTAATCCAATTAAACCCATTCTTTTTGAATTTTACTCATGATTGAGTCTAGTATTTTTTAGATAAAAAATATTTTCATTTCATGCATTTTCTGATTTAATGCGAATTTTACATTTTAATTGATATTAAAATGGTTATGTTTGATGCATATTTTTGTGGAATTTAGTGTGATCACTTGGTGATGATTTTGAGCCTAATTTTTTGTGTGTGATTAGGTTAGACATGTATGCTCCCATAGTATTTTTCTGACATTTTTGTGATGAAAATAGGTGTGCTTTCTAGATTGATATTTAGATGCTTCCTTTTAGGGTTTAGGTTTGATACCTTGTAATGTAGAATTTAGTTCTAGGTCTAATTTGATGGTTTGATCTCTGGAATTAATGTGGTAGAGTCATGATTGACCTAGGTTCCCATAGTAATTTTTGTAGTATTTTACAATTGATTTTAGTATTTTAGTTAGGACTAACTTTAGTACTAGGTTTTAGGTGATCCTAACTTACTAATTCAACTAGTTTAACTTCCTTAGTTCCCTTAGATTAGGGTTTTTGCTTTGTTTGCCTTTGGTTGAGATTGAAGACATGTTGAAGACAAGGTGAGGATGCTTGAAGTTTATTGAGGTGGCGTGGAGCTTTGGATTTGTTTGTGCCTGAAGGTGTCTGATGAAGATTTAGGAGATAGGAGACCTAGGGAGAGCCTTATAGTTAGAATGATTTCTTTCACAAATATGGAAAGCATCTTGTGCTTCCGTTCCTCCCAATGATTAAAAGTTCTTCTAAGATAATCACATCTCTCCTTTGGAGGGATGAGTGGCTTTATCTGGGAAGTAGAACTTTGAGGGAACCAGTCTCTCATAATGATAAACCCTTGCAGGCTTCCTTTGGTTGTCAGTAAGCTGTTTATCATTTCCACTCATCCTGTTAAATCAATTGCCCTCTGGTTTGAGTATCTTGAAAGATGTTGGACTTGAGTTTGAAGATGAGGACTTCATTGAAGAGTGTGGGAGGGGATGATTCCTTGAGCATTGCCATGGCAGCTGAAGCTTGAAAAGCAAGAAGAACAAGTTGATACTCGAAGATCCAATGGAGAGCTGAGGCTTAGAGAATTAAAAGATGAAGTTGACATTTCCATGTGATTAAAGATTGCCTTGAGAAGCTGAAGCTTGTAGGAGAAGAAGACCAAGTTGATACTGGTAAAGCAAAGAGAGCTGAAGCTTGAAGACTGAGTTAATACTTATGAAGAGGATTCAATTGAGATTGAGTGAAGAGCTGAGGCTTGAGAAATAAAGGGTAAGTTGACACTTACATTGATGCATTGAGAGCCTGAAGGAATCAAGTTGACACTTGTAATTAGGAGTGAAGCCTGAAGGTGGAATTGACTGAAGAGCTGAAGCTTGAAGAAGGAGGATAAGTGGAAACTTATGTTGATGGGTTGAAACCTAGAAAAGCAAGTTGATACTTGCCAGTGAAGCTGATATCCTTGAAGGGTGATTAGAGTCTGAAGACTGGGTTGCTGTCAGAAGAGCTGAAGCTTGGAATTAGGAGAGAGCTGCTTTCTTTCTTGTCTGTTTTCTTTTCTGTATTGCTGATGTGCCTTGTTTGACTTGCTTGATGCATTAGAATAAGTTCATATATAGACTGACTTTAATCTAGTAGCATGATTGCCCTAGAGGTTGAGCTACTCCCTCTGCTTGTGTTGTTACTGTATGGCTTTGCTTGCGGGTATTCGGTAGAGCCCGGCTCCCTTGCCCATGTGGTTTATTTTGCTTGATAGCATTTTATTTTCTTCTGTATGATTACAGTCTCTTATATTCTGCTTGATAGCATGTTGTTTTTATTGTTGTATGATTACTGTTATTCATATCTGGCTTGAGGTTGAGATGAGCTTGTGGAGGCTGCTGCCCCACACACATTTCCTCCCTCACTTGCATTGCATTCATTTTACAGTCGTTTATCTGTTTACTATTTAAGCTGATGCTTTATCTGTTTCTGTTTATCATTGACATGATCCCTTAGGACTCTCATTTCCTTTGATAAGGAAGTGATGATTAGAACTTTAGGTTGAAACCTATGCATGATAACTTCTAGGAGTTCCCTGTTTCAAACCTCAACTATAGGATGAATCCTTGGCATGACAACAGTAGGACTTGATAGTCTCCCCTTAGTTGTCCCTCTCTCTTCTCATCTCAAAACAGCTTAAGATACATTAATCATGAATGATTTCTCTCGTACGTTACGAGCCTTAAGCTATCTGAGAAAGGATTGTTGGAGAGTTTCTTTTCAACAGTCTGGATGTTTAGTATGGTACCCTTTGGGTGACATACGACGCATTCACTCTCAGGTCATAGTCTTTAGTGCGATTGAAATTGCAAACACAATAAAAAACACTTCTTTCGTAGAAGACAGAAAACAAACTTCAAACCTTTTTTGCCCCGTGGGCCCATAATTCAAAGGAAAGCTTTTCTGAAGAAAAGAGTGTCGTTAAATTTCAGCGCCACCGCAAACAGGCTTTATCCCTAACTGCTGGAACTGTTGTTTAACCCTACTCGATAAAACAGATGAATCTGAATTCCCGTAATCCGAATTATCCCGAACTACGTAAGCTCTGATCTCTCATGCCTGTTGAGAGTACGTAGGCACAATACTAATGTATTGGCGAGCCACCTTCCCCGTAACCCGTAGTTAGCCGAACTACGTTGACTCTGATTTCTCATTCTCTGATGAGAATACGTATGCATAAAGCGCGACGCTTTGCCGAGTCATTTTTCTTTTCTTTTTAAGCCAGCCTTGATAGGTAGATAGATAAAACCAACCCGTCCAGTAAACACAAAAAGCGTGGATCCCATCGAGTACGATGGACGTGAGGGGTGCTAATACCTTCCCCTTGCGTAACCGACTCCCGAACCCAGACAACGGTTGCGACGACCTTGTCTTATACCTTTTCGTCAGGTTTTTCTGATCGTTTCCTTTCCCGCTCTGAGGGATAAATAACGAAAGGTGGCGACTCTTCTGTTTTGCCGGTACCATATTTTCGCGGAAGCGACACATATACATCACAATGTATATACAAATATATGGATAATCACTAAGCACATTCATCATGCATACATCCACAATGCATTCATTTCCACATAAACATTTACAATTATGTTTATCCACCAATTCACAACTCTCACTCTGACAATTCATACACATATGCATACCTTCATAGAACAATCATACTATGCGATGTGACTCAATGCAACTCAATGCAACTCATGCCATATGGTACCAACACTTGTTATTATTTTTCGGTTTTTACATTTAAACCGGGTCCATCCTCTAGACCAATAACAAACAAAAGCCTATCCTCTAAGCTTTCAAACCCCACTCTAGGTTTAGGACAAGTCACTAGTCTCCACGAAACTAGCAAGCATTGCCTCTTGACAACAATGACGCGTATGCAATCAACAACCATATGCACTTAAGACTGTTCTCGCATCTTAATCTCATGCATTCTCAAATAATTCATCACACAAGAATTATAACATGATTGCACACACAACACATTTCATAAAAATCAAAGTATTCATACTTTCAACATCATCACTACATTTATCAAGCAATGCACAAGAATACACATCTTGGTGCCTCACATATAATCTCATACAATCAATATGCATTCACAATATCGCCCCAAACGGCAACGAACTCCATCACATTCATCATGCACTTTTAACCAATTTAAACTATGCAATATTTGCCAAAAGGCCACATTTCACAATCGATTCCACAATCTAGGATTCACGCCATACGGCTACCCACAGCATATTATAATACAACACACAAGCTATGCATTGAAGAATCAAAGTATCAACATTGGATAGAAACAACAGAAATAAAACAATATTGTCATGCTCGATGGCTCACTCGCCTAACGAAGGCATAGCGATCATTCGCTACTGGCTCGCCTAGTGAACGTGCTAGCGAAGCCTTCCTTTTTGCTACTGGAAGTGTTCGCTACCCAGCTCGCTTAGCGAACACTCGCTACCTCACTCGCTCCAGCGAACAAGGATCATTTTAGTTATGTCTAAGTCTAGGACCATTCAATACAGGCTTGCTAGCGGCTCGCCAGGCGAACCAATCGCTAGCTCGCTCGCTAGCAGCTCGCTTAGCGAACCTCTACGATCTCTCAAAAACCTCTACTATCCGAAAATGTCACAAGGTCCAAAAATCACTCGATTCAATTCCAACAAGTTTCCATAGTCTTAGCCTAACATTCCTCGACTAAACTACACCATTATTCCAGATTATAACCGTTAAAACATCGATTTCTATCGATTAAACCATTTCGACCTAAAAATGGAAAATGAGTAAAAACTCTCCAACAATCCAAATCAATCCAACAAAAGCATACATAATCATATATATTGAGAAGATAATAAGATTTCACACCCTCACCCGATTAAATAGAATCTTAGATGTTGATCTTGAGTTATCCAAGCTTTTTCTCTATTTTCTCCTCTTCTCTCTTCTTCCTTCTTTCTTTTCTCTTCTTTCTAGTTCTGTCCTTTTCTTTTATTTCCTCTATCCCACTTATATCTCTTTCCATTCTATCTCTCTCTAAACATCTACTAATCCATTTTCTCACAAAATATCTCATCTTATCATTAAATAAGAAATGTCTAAAATACCCTCTAATCTATTTTCCCCGAAAACTCTCAAGATCGGTAAAATAGCATAATATGCAAACATAACATATTAACACATCAATTTCAAAATTAAAATATTAATCACCCAAATAAATCAAAAGACTCAACAAAATTGGAAATTAGAATCGGGGCGTTACACCTTAACCAAAAAACCTTTGAGATTCTTCCTTGACCCTAATTCCTTAGCAGTCAAGGAAAGACATCAAGGAATAGTTCTGACAAGAGTTTCTTTCAATCATTACAGGCTATCCCTATTCCTAGGCAATATTTACCGTTATGTATTATGCAAAACAATCGATTGGTTTTTCAGGCCAAATCCCTAATCGTAAATCGTTCCCAATTTGTACGATCCTAAAAGTTTTAAATAATTTGGATAACAAAAGGTTAAGGTTAAAAATAAAAATCTCACTGAACAATTCAAAAGATATTCATTAGAGAACAATTCAAGGACACCCCCTAGCATTGGGGGGTTTAGCTATGCATAATATTCAACGAAAACAAAATATAAAATAGAGACATTACAAGACTTGGTGATAAAAGTTGATCTTCAATTTCTTTCGATCATGAAAATCTCCTCCTGTTCCCAATTCTTCAGAGCTCTTCTCTTTCTTCTGTCTATCTCTCGTACGATCAAAATGTCCTTTTTTTCTTCCAAAAATCAGGTCTTAATAGTATCAGATCAATCATTTCCATGCACAATGTCCAAACTACCCTTAATGAACTAACACAGGAAAACCTTAAAAAAAAATCAGAAATATTCTCGCTCTTCCCAACATGGGCCGTGTCAGGTGGCACAACCACCCGTGTTGGCCCACTAGTCTTGATTAACAAAGTTGGCAACTATAGGCATGCTAACATGGGCCGTGTCAGGTGAAATGGGCACCCGTGTCAGCCCACTGGTTGCACCCTTCAGCTTCTCTCCTCTTCCCATCCTGAGATGGGCTATGTGAGGTGACACGGGCACTCGTGTCAGGCCTCTGACCTTGAGAAAAATCTTTCCAAACTTAGCCGACTTCGCACCCATTCCTCTGATCATTCACATGAACCTGAAATCACCAAAACTATCTGACCAAGACTTCAAAAGTATTTTATTTATCATAAATTTAAACTAAAATAGTGTAACCAAACAGAATGCAAAAACTTAATTATATAAAGGAAAACAAAAAAGAAACAAACTAAAGTGTTACCGATTAAACAGAATTCTTATCGAATAACTGACGGAAACTAAGTAGAATAGGTGACTGATCAATGGGTTGGAAAGTTGGCTTCACTCTCTCACTATTACATCAATTGGTATGATCTTGCTCACTGAGGAATTATCAATACATACCTGTGGAGATTTCCCAAACGTACCTCTGATCGGCACCAAAGAGTGTATCAGCTACAGCCCTATCCTGGCCCGCAGCCAGTTAGGATATCCAAATGAGGAAGAACCGGATCCAGCCTTGTTAGAAGCTTGCTTCAATGAAAAAGGTAGTAACCCAGATTTTAAAGCACGAGTCATATTTGCCTGGTGTCGTCCCAACTTACAAGGAATGACTGTCGTGGAAAACCCGAGTTGTCTTGCCTCAGAGCCATATCTGCTTTGGTCAAATGAGATAGCACTAAAGATGTTATACGCCTGCTCTTATGACATTCCTCCAGTCCCGAAAGAACTTCTGTTTAGAATAGAAATAAGGTTCAAAGAAGAATGGCTTATCAAGATCAAAGAATCAATCAAATTGACAACGACCTCGAGGGATTATGCGGTGACGTTAGCCAGATTATGGAAGTCCTTCAAGTTATAAGAGCAAAAATGGACTCGTAGACTACATTGGTGTTTAAAATTAATACAACGATGGAAAATCCTCCTCCGGTAGTCACCTCAGGAAATGAACATCCGTTTGGTATCGCCAGGGATTTCATGCCACCATTGAATAATGCCCAGCAATTCAACCTTCATCAGCAGATTGTTCTATTAATGACGAAATTCCAAAATCCTATCTAGACTCAGGCAGGTGCTCAGGCACAGGTCCGATCAATCTTCAACAATCATTAGCAAATATTTGCTATACCCGACGGGTCTGAGGTCGAATATGAGAAATGCGGGAAATTAAGGGTTGAGATGGATATAATGGCCAGACAGATGAGGGCCATAGAAGGAAAAAACATCTTTGGTTCTAATGTTAACGACATGTGCTTGGTTTCGGGTTTGGTATTTCCTCCTAAGTTTGTGATGCCCACATTTGAAAAATATGAAGAAGCGACCTGCCCAAAGATCCACTTGATCATGTATTGTCGGTGTATGGCCGCGCATATTGAGAATGACAAATTATTGATACATTGCTTCCAGGACAGTCTTAAGGGTGTCTCTGCCAAATGGTACCTAAGTTTGGATCAGTCAAAAATCCATTGTTTCTAAGACTTGTCTGACACATTCATTCAACAATATAAATACAACACAGACTTGGTGCCAGACTGTCGTCAACTCTTCAGCATGACACAGAAGAACTCTAAATCCTTCAAATAATATGCATAGAGATGGCGCGAAACTGCCGCTCAGGTGGAACCTCCCCTGACAGAAAAAGAATTGGTTGATTGGTTCGTAGATACAGTCAGACCCGAATTCTACGAGAGGATGATTAGTAGCGCCACAATGAACTTTTCTAATATTATAGTTATATGCGTGAAGGTGGAGGAAGGTTTGAAGAACAACAAGCTCACCTAGTAGTACCAGCACTAGAACAATGAAGAAGCCACCGAGCAATTTTCGTAAGAAGAAAGAAGGGGAAACTAATGTTGTAATGTGCGATAGGAGGGTTCATAGCAGAAGGAATCACCCACAAAATCAACAACCAACTAGTCTACAACCATAATGAAATTATCAGCAGTACCAACAACAGTGGTATGTGGCCGCAGTCACGCCAGTTTTTCAACCTCGGCCAAATCAGCAAAACTTTCAACAACAGGCACCCAATGCCTACCAGCAAAATCATAACCAACAAGCACAGCAGCAACAAAGGGCTCCGACTTCGAGGCCTACTTTCCAGAATATAAGGCCAATGATTCAACCCATTCCTATGAGTTACACTGAGTTGTGCCTGTTGCACCCCAACATTTTCCTAACCTTTTCTTAACTTGGTTTATGTTTCATTTCATTTTCTTCTAGCATTTGCATTGCATAACAATTTTCTTTTAGCAGGGGATCAAGAGGTTGTGCATAGCAAGAGAAGGTCACCCAGAGTGATGAGCCTAAGCAAGGGGTTTCACTCAAGCATGAGTGGTCATGAGTGGTCAAAGTTTGGTAAAAGAGTTGATGGATGTATGTGGAATAACTCCTAACTTGGAGGCCAGTTGAATATCATCAGAGGATTGTGAATTCATGATTATGGATATGGGATGGTGAGAAAGCTCATTGGAGGCTTTGAGAGCCATATTGGAGTTTATTCAAGTTGTTGTGTCATGTGGAAGAAGCCACAGTCAAGAGTGGTGCACCTAGGGTTTTCATCTGGTCAACCCTCATTCAACTGTGAAATTGAAGGAGATTAAGACTCAATTCCAAGTCTTTGTGATCATGGAATGTTGTGTTGAGATTGTATAATATATTAATTCAAGATCAATTCATCAAGAATCAAGAGTGTAGGAAGTTGCTAAATTAGGGTTCTCAGTGTAAAATCCCTTGTTTAATGCCTAACTTCAAGACCACTTATCTCAAGATACAAGTCTCATCTCATCTTGACCCTAAAATGAAACTTGTAGAGCATGTTTCTAGATTTCTTTTGAGTACTAGAAGTCTTTCATCTGATTTCTAGAACTCCAGTTATGATGCTGACAAGTTACAGGTCCTCAGATGAATGTGATTTTGGTCAACAAAAGTCAACCAACTTCTAAGCCATGTTTGACCTAGAAGGATGTTTCTCCTCACTTTGACCCAAACATGAAAGTTGTTCCTCATGATCTTAGCTTTCCAAAGAGTATTAGAAGTCCTTCATCTGATTTCGAGAACTCAAGTTATGAAGCTTACAAGACAAGGGTATTTTGGGAAAGTAAGATTACAGGTCATTTTCAATATAGGTTCATTTAACTATCTTGCACACTTCTAATGAAACATTTCTCAACATGAAACTTGCTCCAAATGGGATCATTTGCTCAACCAAACATCAAGGAACCATTGATTTGGCTTAGATGGAAGATTGGATGAAAGAATTTGCATGAAAAAGTCATTAAAAACCCTAAAATCAAATTAAATCATATTGGACCAATTTTGTGCAAGTTTGTGCATATTTTGAGTGCAAATCACATTTTAAACACAATGGCATTTTCAAAACTGCAAGTTTAGGTTCAAAATCATGACATTCCACATGTTACTTCAAGCTTAAGTTACATGACCAATTTCAACCATGTGATCAAACCAAGGGCTAAATCTCATCCACATGATCAAATTAAGTTCCCAGTAATGATTTTGAATGAAAACCAAGGCATTTTGCAGCAGTTTGGCTCGTGAAAATGAAGCTTACAACATAAGGAAAATTTAATTTCAATTGAACTTGAGCAAGTTGTGATTGGGCCTCATTTCCTCCCATATCCATCATATATAACTTCAGGATCATGAACAAATCATCAGAAAGAATTTTGGATGAAAACTGAGAGAGAAAACAGTTGGAGAAAGTGAAAGAAAAGTGAAATTCGAATTTGGAGATTCACTCAATTTCAAACCAAATCAAGCACATCTAAAGCTATAGGGAGGATTGTGGAGTGATTCTGGTTTATTTCCATCAAGTTTCATCAAAGTTTGAAGGCTCAGTGGAAGCTCTCCATTAGGTAACCTTCAATTAAACTTTTCTCTCTGTTTGCGATCCAATTGAATATCATTTTTGCATGATAATGACCTAGGAGCTGTGTAGATTAATTCTAACTAAAATTGACTGGCATTGGTGATGATTTGTGATTTGAGCTCCAAACCATTTGTCTTTGATTTGACTTGTACATGGACTGAAAATTAAAATGAACCTTGGATTTGAGTTGTATGAAGCATGAGGAATCGATTGGTGTAAGAAATTATGCGTTTCATGATCTTTTTTGAGTTGTCACTGTTCATCGTGGCCAGAGAAGATGATCGGAGGGAATCCAGCCACCGTCTGGTTTTCCCTCTTATTTTTCATGTTTAAATGAGGGAGATGATATGTGGCTTGTTTGTGTTCATTGGATCCATGCTGATTAGTTGACTAAGACCAGATCTGGTGGTCGTGATTTGATCTCATTTTGTGTTGAGTTTCTGTTGCTTGCGTGGTAGCCTGATGGCCTTTGGATGGCAGATTAGTAATCACAATGTAAGGCTAGGATTGTGTTGACTGAGGTTTAAGTGAAACGGTGCGTTTCAACAGCTTGTCCCTCAACCGTTTGATTGCTTGACCTAGGCCTATTTGTGTAGCTGTGATTTATTTTGGTTTTTGTTTTATTTCTGAAGAGCACACGCGTTTTGTGTTTTGGCCCCTTGGATTGATTGAATGGTAGTGGAATCTTGTGACTGAGAGCTAGTCCTTGTTGGTTGACTGATTTAGTGGACTGGGCCATCTTTGCTTTTGACACCCCCTGTACACGAGCCTAGTCAGTTTATACGCATCTGGGTTGCTATTCACACCTTGGTTTTTCTTATTTCGTTTTATTTTGTTTTTTATTTTGTTTTTTATTTTGTTTTGTGACTGTTTGGAATTAATTCAATATAAAATACTTCTCCAATTAATAAATTCATCAAAAATATTTTCTGGACAATTTGGAATGTCTTTTATTTTTTAGGATTATTTTTCATTTAAAAGAAAGAATTATTAATTGGAGGGGTATTGTTTGAGTTAATTTTTGACATAGTTTGGTTTTTGATTTGTTTCTCCCTTTTCCTTTTGATCCAATGACTAAAAATTAATCCTTATATCCATGATGAGTTGATAAATTTTTTAGGACCATTTTTCCCCTATTGGTTGACTTTTGGTTTGACTTTGTTTGCATTTCATTTTACCCTCGACAATCCTCATTCACAATGGGACATCCTTGTGAATCAATTTCTTTGGTGGTGTTGTGAATTGATTTTGATTGTGATTTCTTGGCCTCTGTTTGCCAACATGTTTATGGACTTTGTGCATTTTATTTGGTTATTTTTGAATCATTTTCCTAATTTTGAGGTAACTTGCAAGTCAAGTTACCCCAAAGGGAGGTTCATACATACACATTGACCTAGTTTGCCTTGGATATGACTTTGATGGATCCTTTGAGCCTTTTATTCCTTTTGATTCATGTTGCTAACATGTTAAGGTTGCTGATTGCTCAAGTTTAGGTCATGATATTGTGTTTTTCTTGTTCATTTGTGTGTTTCTTTTTATGCTTCCATTTAGGGTTTCCATATGTGACATGCTTGCATTCTTTTGTGTATAAGCTTGTTTTCTCTTATGATGTGATAGCTTTTGCTTTTGAGTTCTCTTCTCTCATCTCCCATTCTGTCCCATGACCTTGGAGTATCATTTAAGGTGGCTTAGTCCCTCCTTAGGAGGTACTTGAAGCATACCTAAAATGATGAATCCTTGAGGACTCCTTTGTGCTTCTTTTGCACTTTGTTTGTGATGCTTATGGTTGAGTGCATATTATGAGTTCCATGCTGTCCTAATATAGCTTCCCATCCTCACTTTTGTTTTGAGATTATTTTCCTTTCATTTGATTTGGCTTTTGGCACTTGTGGTTGATGTTGTTTGACTTAGGTCATTTCATCCCACTTTTGATGCATTTTTGTGTGGTTTTTCCTTGTTGTTTGATCTCATCTTCTGCATTTCTTTCTCTCTTCTTCTTTTGCATTCTCATATGCATGATTGAGGTTGAGATGAGCTTGTGGAGGCTACTTCCCCACACATATTTCCTCCCTCACTTTCATCCTACTTGTGCATTCTATGTTTGCATTCTTGCATTTTTATGTTCTTTCTTCTTCTTCTTCTTTTGTCTTCTTTCCCTTAGGATCTCTAATCTCTCTTCTTCAAGAGAGGTTATGATAGACATTAGGTGCTTAACCATGCATGAGAACATTAGGTAGTTCCCTTTTGTATCCCAACTTTAAGTCTACTTTGCATGATAACTTTTAGGATTGAATTAGTGTCTCATTAGTGGTTCTTTCTTCTCTTCTCATCTTCATACAATCTTAACATACTTAATAAAGATAATGGATGTTGTGCCATGAGCCTTATAATTTGAAAATGGTGATTGAGCTGCTACCTCTCAATTGCCTAGAGTGTTTAGTATACGTCCTTAGGACGATATGTGACGCATTCGAACCTAGGTTTTAGACTTTAGTACAACATACATTATAAACACTCAAATTCAAAACACTTCTTCTCTAAAAAACACAAAAACACTTCAAATATTTTTCATCCCTCGGGGTCTTAATCAAGGAAAATATTTTTAGATGAAAGAGTGTTGTTAACTTTTAGTTCTACCGCAAACAGTAACGCCTAAGTCTCCAATGGTCGAGCTGCATACACCAACTGCTAGAACTACTTGTTAACCCTACTCGGGCCTAAAAAAATTTGAACCAACCTGTGGTCTTTTTAGCCCGAACTACATTTGCTCTGATCTTTCATACCAGATGAAAGTACGTAGGCACAAGACGCGATGTCTTGGCGAGCAACCTTCCCCCCTTTCAGCCGTAGTTAGCCGAACTACGTTGACTCTAACTTTCCCATTGCACGAGGGAATACGTAGGCACAGAACGGCGATGCTCTGCCGAGTCTCTTTTCTTTTCTTTTTTCCCTTGACCTCTAGCTAGATAGATGATCACCCTTTTAGATAGACAACATAAGCGTGGATCCCGTCGAGTACGACAGATGTGAGGGGCGCTCATACCTTCCCCTTGCGTAAACGACTCTCGAATCCAGGACTTGGTTGTGATGATCTTGTCTTTCCCTTTTCGTTAGGTTTTTCCGATCATTTCCTTTCCCTCTCTTTGGGATAAATAACGAAAGGTGGCGACTCTTCTGTTTTCCGCCAGGTGTTTTTCGCAGTTGCGACAATACCCCTTAATGGTGCAACAAGGCCTAATTCAGACAAGGAAATTGAGTCCTCCTCCAAATCTGTTGCCGCATTTCTACAATCCAAATGCATGTTGTGCCTCTCATGAAAATGTTGAAGGACACGACCTTGATGGATGTATAGCACTTCAGCACATTGTACGCGAGCTGATTGAAAAGAAGATTCTCTCTTTCGAACATCATCAGCCTAATGTAGAAAATTGTCCTTTACCAAACCATGGTGGTGTCCATGCTGTAGAGGAGGATTGTGATATGAGAGTAATTTCCAGGGTTTTTGAATTTTAAACTCCATTGACCGAGTTACACAAGAAAATGGTAAAGGCATGTCTAATCAAAGACTCATGAAGACTACAATGATTGTTATCTTAAGTTGCCAGGTTGTGACCTAGTGTAGAGGAATATTCAGTCGATGATTGATGAGGGATTGTTACCGATATGTGGGAAAAAGAGAAAATAAGATATCTCAGGGATTGAACCCATATTCAATTTACCAAAGAAGTTTGAAAAAAGGCCAGTATTCAACACTACAAATAGCAAGTCCGCTTCTTCTACTGCTGTTAGGCCTGTATTCCACTATAATCTAGTACCGATGATTGGCCAGCCTAGGCCAAGTTCTGATCTAAGAAGAGGACCGGGTCCCAATCCAAAGGCTGTATCCTAGAAATATGACTATTCCTGGTACGATTTGAAAGCTGGGAGAAAGCATGAGGACGTAACAAATATTGTTGGGGCAAGCAAAATGACTTGCAGCGGTCGTATATATCAACCCAAAGCAACTGTTACCATTCCCAAGGAAGCCATTTCTAAGGAAACCATCTCCGAAGAGCCTGTTAGTATTGAGAAATCAAAAGGAAAAGAAGTCGCGAAGGAAGATGAAGAAGAGTTTCTGAGAATAATCTGTCGGAGTGACTACAAGGTAGTAGACCAGCTCAATCAGACGCCGTCAAAAATCTTAGTCATGTCTCTACTGCTAAGTTCTCCTGCTCACTGACAAGCATTGCTGAAAATACTAACATAGGCCCATGTAACAAAAGTTATCACTATGGGGCAGTTCGATTTTGTTGTGGCTAACATCATGACCTACAATACACTGAGCTTCAACAATGATGACTTAACCACTGAAGGCCGCAAGCACAATTGCGCCTTGCACGTATTTGTTAAATGCGAAGATAATACTCTCGCTAGAGTACTTGTTAACATTGGGCCGTCTCTCAATGTGATTCCTAAGAGAACATTAGCCAAGTTGGCATATAAAGGAGTCGTGATGAGAGACACATCTCTGATCGTGAAAGTCTTCGAAGGATCAAGAAGAACAATAATTGGAGAAGATGATTTGCCAATTATGGTGGGACCACAGGTCTTTGAGGTGACTTTTCAAGTAATGAACATAAATCCGGCATACAGTTTTTTCCTGGGAAGGTCGTGGATACATGCAACAGGCGCTGTCACATCCATATTACATCAAAAAATGAAGTTCATTACTGAAGATCAGTTGGTCATAGTTCACGGTGAGGAAGATTTAATGGTAAGCAATTTATCATCCTTCTGGTACATCGAAGTCGATGATGATGCATTGGAAACAGCTTTCCAGGCATTGGAAATTGCACACGCCGTATTGATTGAGGACGATGCTGTCACACGCGAGCCACCTTTCGTCTCTGTCCAGAGTATCAAAAATGCCATGAAGGAAGGACTTCCTCAAGGTTGGGGAGAAGTAATTTAGGTTAATGTTTAGGCAAAGAACAATTGATAAGGGTTGGGTTACAAACCAACTCTAGATGAAGGATCAGAGATCGACGACAAGCACCTAAAGATTCTGAAAGAAACCTTTGTGAGCGGCGACATTCAAATAAATGCCATCAAAGAAGATGCCGAAGTAAGCTTTGTTGATGACCTGGTGTTCTGAGATGAAGTTGTTTTGTGCAATTGGGAGGTCGTTGATGTTCCCATCATGTTACCACTCATAGAGTAATATGTTTGTCTTGCTTGATAGCATTTTCTCTGTATAAAACCCATGGTCACGCCCGAGGCTAGTGGATCATTTTTGTATGGGCCACACTTTTGCAATTAAAGATCAATGAATGAATGAGTAATTTGTTAAACTTCTATTTGTTATTTCATTTCTTTTTTGCTTTCACTCTTTTAAAAAAGGGAAAATGGAAATCTTTTGAAAACCTCAAAAGAATTCATCATATGCATCTCTTTGTGTGTGTTTGATCATTTAAACCCATTAAGACATGCAGAGAACCTCCATCACCCACTAACTCCGATGATCATCCAGTTCTTTCTGACTTTGGTTCACATGTATTCCAAGCTGAAGATGAAAGTGATGAGGATTTTGAAATTCCTAAATAACTGATAAAGATGATTGAGTACGAGGATGCATATCTTCAACCTTACAAAGAACATATCGACATCATCAACTTGGGATCTGAAGAAGTAAAAAGAGAGGTCAAGATTGGGGCATCACTTGGGGCAGAGGTTAGAGACAATTTGGTAATGCTTCTCAAAGATTATACGGATGTGTTTACTTGGTCCTACCAAGATATGTCTGAGTTGGACACCGACATTGTAGTTCACAAGCTCCCTCTTAATCCTGAGTGTCCTCTAGTTAAGCAAAAACTTCGAAGATCCAAACCGACATGGCTCTTAAAATCAAAGATGAGGTTAAGATGAAGATCGACGCATGCTTTCTGGCAGTTTCTAAATACCACGAGTTGGTGGCTAATATTGTACCAGTACTTAAGAAGGATGGCAAAGTTAGAATGTGTGTAGATTATAGGGATCTTAAAAAATCTAGTCCGAAAGACGATTTCCCTCTGCCACATATCGAAACTTTGGTGGACAATACAGTTAACTTTGTAGTATTTTCATTCATGGATGGATTTTCTGGCTATAATTAGATAATAATGGACCCAACTGGTATGGAAAAGACAACCTTCATCACACCCTAGGGCACTTATTGTTATAAAGTTATGCCTTTTGGTTTGAAAAATGCTGGAGCCACATATCAACGAGCCATGGTAGCATTATTTCATGACATGATGCACCAAGAAATTGAGGTTTACGTCAATGATATGATTGCCAAGTCTCAGAGCGAAGAAGATCACATTGATCATTTATTGAAGCTATTTGAAAGACTCAGGAAGTATCAATTGAGACTAAATCCTGCCAAATGTACCTTCGGAGTCAGAACTGGAAATATTCTCGGCTTCATTGTTAGTCAACATGGAATCGAGGTAGATCTTGACAAAGTACGAGCCATCGAAGAAATGCCTGCTCTACAAACTGAGAAGCAGATCAGAGGTTTCCTCAGCAGATTGAATTACATCTCTAGGTTTATCTCCAACTTGACTCCTACTCGCACGTCGATCTTTAAGTTGTTACGGAAAGATCAAGCAGTTGTATGGAACGAGGACTGTCAGTCGGCATTTGAAAAGATCAAAGGATACCTCCAAAAGCCTCCAATATTGATCCCTCTTGTACCTGAAAGGCCTCTATTCATGTATATGACTTTGATCGAGGAATCAATGGGTTGTGTCTTGGGCCGAATGGATGATTCGGGGAAGAAGGAGCATGCAATTTACTACTTGAGCAAGAAATTCACCGATTGTGAAAGTCGTTACTCTCCATTAGAAAAAGCTTGTTGCGCTCTGGCTTGGGCAGCCAAATGTCTAAGGTAGTACATGATTTTTCACACTACTATGTTGATATCCAAAATGGATCCAATAAAGTACATATTTAAAAAACCTGCTCAGACGGGAGGACTTGCAAGATGGCACATGCTCTTATCAGAGTATGACATTCAATATGTTTCTCCAAAGTCAATAAAAGGAAGCATCTTGTTAGACTACCTTGCTGATCAACCTGTTGAAGATTATCAGCCGCTCAAATTCAACTTCCCCGATGAAGATATCATGCTTCTTTGCAAAGCCAAAGAAGAGCCTAGCCCCGATGAGGGTCCTGAACCTGGTTCCCATTAGAAAATGATGTTCGATGTTGCATCCAACAAAAAAGGCCATGGTGTTGGTGCTATTCTGGAAAATCCGACTGGTGGCTACACTGTTGTTACTGCGAGATTGTGCTTCAAATGTACGAACAACATAGCTGAGTATGAAGCCTGCATCCTGGGTCTTGAAGCTGCCATTAACCTTCGTATTAAGATTTTGGAAGTAATTGGCAGCTCTGCCTTGGTAATTTATCAGCTCAAGGGTGAATGGGAGACCCGAGATGAAAAACGGATTTCTTACAAAGACTACAATTTGGAGATGGTCGAGTATTTTGACGAAATCACTTTCAAACACATCCCAAGATCCGAAAACCACATAGCATATGCTCTGGCTACGATGGCTGCTATGTGGAAGGTTCAGTTTGTCAACGAAGCACCCCTAATTAGCATTAAAAGAAATATTGCGCCAGCGTACGTCATGATGGCTGAAGAAGAGTCTGACGGAAAACCTTGGTTTTATGACATCAAAAGTTACCTTCAGAGTCAAGAATATCCTCTGACGCTTCTAAACTTGATAAGAGTGCTTTGTGAAGATTTTCATCCAAGTTCTTCATTAGAAATAATGTTCTGTATAAGAGAAATCATGACATGGTCTTACTCAGATGTGTTGATAGTAGAGAAGCAGACATGTTGATGACAAACATTCATGAAGGTGCCTTCGGTACTCATGCAAGCGGCCATGCCATGGAAAAGAAGATCTTGAGGGCTAGTTATTACTGGTTGTCATTGGAGACCGACTGTATCCTATTTTCCCAAAGATGTCATAAATGTTAGATCTATGTGGACAAGGTGCACGTGCCACCACATCCTCTCAACGTATTATCATCACCTTGGCCATTCTCAATGCAAGGCATTGATATGATTGGGGAAATTGAGCCTAAAGCGTCTAACGGTCATCGGTTTATCCTAGTAGCCATCATTTATTTCACTAAATGGGTGGAAGCTGCCTCCTATGTGAATGTAACGAAGTAGGTGGTTGTCCGGTTCATTAAAAAAGAGAGTATATGTCGCTACGAAATCCCTAACCAGATCATTACAGATAATGGGACGAATCTGAACGATAAAATGATGAAGAAGCTCTGTAACAGTTTCAAGATTAGACATCACAACTCTTCTCCTTACCAGCCCTAGATGAATGGAGTTGTTGAAGCTGTAAATAAAAACATTAAAAATATTATGGAGAAAATGGTGTAACTTACAAAGATTGGCATGAAATGCTACCATTTGCTTTACACGGATACAAAACATATGTTCAAACTTCAATAGGGGTAACCCCTTTCTCCCTGGTTTACGGGATGGATGCAATACTACCTATTGAGGTTGAAATACCTTTGTTAAGGGTCTTAATGGAAGTCGAGCTCGAAGAAGCCGAGTGGGTGAAAGGAAGGTTTGATACACTGAATCTCATTGACGAGAAAAGGATGACAGCAATGTGCCACAGTCATCTATATCATAAGAGAATTAAAAGAGCCTTCAACAAAAGAGTCTGGGTCAAAGAATATAAAGAGGGTGAGTTGGTACTCAAGAAAATCCTATTTGTGCAGCGAGACATGCGACAAAAGTGGATGCCAAACTACGATGGCCCATTTGTTGTGAAGACGGTTTTTTCGGTAGGATCTCTTATCCTTACAATGATGGACGGTGAACAACTTCCACATCCCGTGAACTCAGATGCAATAAGAACATATTATGCCTAAAAAACCCGCTAAGTTGAAAACCTGTAAAGGAAACATAGGAAGAAAAAAAGGGCATCTTGGTGGATCATAATCTATGAAGGAGATCCAGGCAATAATTAGGGATAAAAGAAATAAAATCTCACTAAGTCGAAAACCTGAAAAGGCGGCATAGACAAAAAATGAGCGTCCCGGTGAATTGAAACCCGAAAGGGAGATTCAGGCAAAAGTTAGGGACAAAGGCATTTAACTGCATCAGGAGTTGTCACTATTGCAGAAGATCATCAAAGAGGATCATTTTCCCCTACTCTCATTAGAGGCAACAATTCAGACGGACTTTTAGCTAGTTAGAACTGGATTATTGTTGGATTTTGTAACCTTTTCGCATATTGCCATTTTCCCAAATTGTAAATGCTCCATGGGACTTTTCCTTTTGTGAGTCTCCATCTTTGAATGAAATCAGATTTGGACCAACCTTTGTTTATGCTCTATTGGTTGCCCTACCTTTTTATTATGCAAAACATCACTTATTCGTTAATAATGATTTTTAAAGGCAAAAGTTTTTTGAAACAAAAAATGTTTTGGAGAAAGTTAATTAACAAGCAATTCATAACTTTGATTGTGATATGACGATATGAAGTTAGACTCCTCTCATAAAGACAATATGATTAAAACCTTGATACCATCATTTCAGCAATATTGAGGTCTATACAGATTTCTTTCCCCACGACGCTGCGCTATGAAGTTTCAATATCTCTGATTAGTTTATTTTGTCTGCTGTATTGAAGTTGTGACCTCTCTCCAACAAGTTTGCAAGAACAGGGATTGTTTCCTCTTCATAGGATTAAGACCATTCTCCGACATTGGGATTCAGTGTGATTCTTTGGGCTTCTCCCGCGGAGTTGTTCGGCATTGCATTTGCATCATACCTTTAGCATATGCATTTTCAGCATACATCTTGTTTTGGTTTGTTCTGGTTATGGACTTTGTGACCCAGTTGTTCGATTTTCTTTGTCAAGAATCTGTCGGGTGTTCCTTCCCAGTAGTTACTGGATACCATTTTGAGACCTTTTGGTCATTACCAAACTCCTTTGCTTCAGACCTGTTATCACGGGCTTACCCTTTGGTTGTTACCTTAACTTTGTCAAGTTATCCGGTTTAGGTATTATTGTGATAAATACTTATATCCCTGGAAAGTCTAGTAGTTACTGGCATCATTCAAAATCCAATTCTTATTGGTATTGCTGATTTTGATTGTTACCATTTGAAGTCTAGTAATGTTTTGATTGGCGTTTTGTGTGAAATGCAATTGTTATTGGTATTGCCGACTCTTCTGAAGTCCAGTAGTTACTGGCATTGCTTTAAATCCAATTGTTATTGGTATCGTTGATTTGGTTGTCACCATTTCCTCTTGAAAGTCTAGTCGTTACTAGCACTCCCTAGAAAGTCTAGTAGTTACTGGCATTGCTTTAAATCCAATCGTTATTGATATCGTTGATTTGGTCATCACCATATCTCTTGGAAGTCCAATAGTTACTGGCATTGCTTAAAGTCCAATTTTTATTGGCATCTCTGATTTGGTTGTCAATATATCCTCTTGAAAGTCTAGTCGTTACTAGCATTCCCCAGGAAGTCCAGTAGTTACTGGCATTGCTTAAAATCTAATTGTCATTGGTATCACCATTTTAGTTGTCACCAATCCTCAAGAAAGTCCAGTAGTTACTGGCATTAATTGAAAACCCATTGTTATGGATATTGGAGTGTTTGTCGTTACTTGTCTCCTCTCGAAATACCAGTGGTTACTGACATTGTTAAGACCAATGGTTATTAGCATTTTCATCAAATTCTGTTGTGTTGGTTGTTACCAACATATCCCAGTAAAGTCCAGTAGTTACTAGCTTTGAAACCCAATTGTTATTGGAATGTGGTTGTAACCTACGTCTTTTTCCCCCGTAAGTCCAGTAGTTACTGGCATCGTTTGAAACCTAATGATTATTGGCATGGTTTTTTCTGTACTTTTAGGATAGTTGGTTGTGACCAACGTCCCTAGATGTCCCAAGCAGATCTTGGAGGTCTAGTAGTCACTAGCGTCCCCAGCGGGTTTGTTCTTGTTTCTAGTATTTTTCTGAAGATCCCGTTTGAAATCTTCGTTGAAAGGAAGGTCCCCATTTGGTTTTTTCCTCAATAAGGATCGTGTCTCTTATCTCTTGCATCCCTAGTTGGAGTCCGAGTCTGTTGACTTTTGTTCCCCTGTGTGGCTTCTTATCCTGGTCTCCCTTGATGCATCTTCCGACTGTATTTGCATTTCCCCGGTGGAGTTTTTGTC
This sequence comes from Lathyrus sativus, assembly GCA_963859935.3. Lineage (NCBI taxonomy): Eukaryota > Viridiplantae > Streptophyta > Magnoliopsida > Fabales > Fabaceae > Lathyrus > Lathyrus sativus. The sequence goes on from OZ012741.1 coordinate 429,067,997, forward strand.
CCATGTCCCCTGTATGGAGGATCCCCTTGAAGTACCATCATTAGTCATGTCTGAACTATTGGTTGGTATGCTTTAGATCTCTCCCCAATGTGTCTGTGTTCCCAGTGAATGATTACTTGTTGTTTTGTTCTTCTCTTTTCTTTTGCTCGCGTGTCAGCATGTTCTGGCACTCAAAGCATCATTCTTAGAACACATTTCATAATCAACATTTGTCCTTTTGCATACCATCGTATCTAAGGGCAAAATTTTCAATTTGTTATATTTAAATACCTTTCACCATGATCCTTTGGAGATCGTTATCTCTCATTGCCATCAGGTAAAGATATTTAAATAGGGGCAACTATCATACCCTTAATTTTGACCCCTTAGATTCCATTATCATTCTAGGTGCATCAAGCATATGTTATCTAACCCTAACCTCTTTCAAGTTGGTCTTTGTCAAGATGCAGATGAATTAGGGTTTCACACTGTCAAGAATTTTGTGGGCTGATCAGTCAAGGTTTTGGATTGATCTTCTATGAAAATTCTGGCAAGCACACGATGGATGTTATTCCCAAAATAATAACATCCACTGTGACATCTGCTAATTAACAGCCAATAATCAGGAATAATAAAAGCAGTACATACACAGCAATTGTTTACCCAGTTCAATGTCAACAACACTTACATCTGGGGCTACCAAGCCAGGGAGGAACTTCACTATTAGCAGAGTATACCCATTCACTCCTCACTTAAAACCTACCCAATGACAATTCAGCCTAGAGACACTCTAGACCTGAGTATACCCATTCACTCCCCCTCAATCACACAATAGTGATATCAGACAATTACAAAAGACAATATTAAGAGACACTTCATACACACCATGATCTTGCTTCACAGCTTTGATCAAGGAACTCACACACTCTTGCTTCACAGCTTTGAGTGAGACACAACCTAGAATCTACCTATCCTATGCAAATCATCCACCAGACAATTGCTTGGAGTACAAGTATTCCTAGACAGAATTCACACGTGAAGACTAGCCTTCTTCACTTACAAGGACTCTCTAATTTGCAATCTATATTCTTCTGTTGTCAAGTGCTGCTATTCAGGATTGCAACTTCTGATCTTGATAGTAGTTGTCAGTCCTTATGGGCCTTGGTGCATAAAATAGGTTTTATTCATAACAAACCTATTTCAATGATCTGCACACTTGCCACTTAATTCAGGGATCTTTTAGTTCTCTTAGGGCTTCTAGAAAATCTCCTGATATCCAGCTTGAGCTCATATTCTGTTTCCTGGTTTATAGCTACCAGAAAAACAAACTTGCGCAAACCTGCGCTTGATGTCATACGACCCAAGTCATAACATTGGGTATGACATCCAGTTTAACTTGATTTTAGCTAATTCAACTTACCCTGCACTGTCCACATTATGTATGCACTGACATCAGTTATGACATACATACATGCTCTAGTGTTATGCCACAAAATGCAGCCAATCAAGAGCACTTACAAACTCCCCCTTTGGCAAAGTTTTGGCTAAAACACTTTGTCATCAGATCAGAGATTTACACAGCAGAAGACTTATGATCTGTCCTGTCATGTAGAATAGTTACTAGCTCAAGCCTCTCTGAGTCCTCACAGTTAGCTCTTACTATTAGCTCACTCTGTTAACCATCTGGTAGTTACCACTACAGATGTCACATCTATTTGAGTAACACTCTGGTGTTTTCCCCCTCAACTGACCAAACTTTATCAGTTGAACACTTCACCTGCACACCCTGCAGTCACAGATATAAGCATTCATCCTGTGGATGTCCAGACATTCAGAATGACCTTTTGAAGTCACACACACCTATGCTACTCCCTCTGAAGAGTTGCATAAGACTCTCAGCTATTAGCATGCAGACACACATATTCATCCAGTCTGCTCTGGATGTTATGACCTTCAGGATAACATTCTGAAGTGCACACACAAGGTTAGCTCCTAGTTCTAACACACACGCATTCCTATCCAAGCTAGAAATCCATATCACATCATTGTTGATATCACAAATTTCATCAACTGCACCTGTGGTTACACCTGCAATCATGATAATCTTATATGACCAATGGCACATATGTTCATTTGCTGTAACACCTGTTGTCCTCTCTCAGTCTTCCACCTGCTGTACCTGTTGTCCTCTATTATTTTCTCCCCTTTTTTAGCCACAAATTACGATCCTACTAAAACTTAGTAAAGATTATATATTGTAACATAACTGCAGTTAGGGATACTGTAAACAGACTGCTCATAAGGAGCATCACACATATAAAGTCATACAATTCTTTACACAAGATCTTAAGGTAATATCAGACCAGCAACACACAGTCTCATCAGCTCAGCAGCCTGAGTCAGGCTTCACCAATATTTACTTTTCCTCCTCTTCAACAGAGCTGGTGTAACAACCCAATTTTCAATAATTAATTAATTGTGTTAATTAATTGATTTATTTGGATTATTCTAATTATTTGAATAATTAGATGTTTGTTTAATGGATTGATAGATGTTTTGATAGAGTAAATATATTGGAAAGAAATAAAGAGAAAAGTATATATGAGGAAGTGGAAGGAAAAGAAAATAAAATAAAAACATAAGGAAAGAGAAGAGAAAGAAAGAGGAAGAGGAGAAAAGAGAAGGAGAAGAGGAAAAGCTTGGAATCGCCAAGAATGACTTCTAGCTTCCGATTAATATAAGGTAAGGGTGAGAAACATTATTATTTGATCAATGTGTATGATTATGTATGGGTTGTTTGAGTTATTGGATGTTTTTCTCCATTTTCAATTCTAGGGCAAAAACAGATTTAATCGGTAGAAATCGAGTTCTAACGGTTCAAACTCGAAATAAGTTGCGTAGTTTAGTCGGGTAATGCTTAGCCGAGAGTATTGAGTTTCGTTGGAGTGAATTTGATCGAGTTTATGAGTTTTGACATTTTTGGAGAAATTGGAGGTTAAGATTTTGGGTGAAATTCGGAAGTCGTAGAATTAGTGTTTTATGGTCCTAAAATTTCACTATATGATTGGTAATGATGAGTAGGTATTTAATCGGGAGAAAATAATTGAATCAGGTGACTTTTTGAGGGTTTTAGTGTCGAACCCGTAGCTGTTTTTCTGAGTTTTTCAGGTGTTAATCGGTTAACCATATACGTTAACCGATTAACACAGTGTTGGGGGCCTAAAAGCTGAGTTTTTGGCCTAAAAACTGAGTTTTTGGAGTGGCTAATTGGTTAACCATATTCGTTAACTGATTAACACTGTAAGTGTGAGAAAATATTATTTTCAAAACTTCGAAAATTCATAACTTCTTCACCGTTTATCGGATTTTGATGTTCATGAGAAAATTCGGATTTATGGAAATGATATCATGAGATGTCAGGATGAAGTATGTGTTCTGAATAGTGTGAGTTGGATGAGAGTACACTGGAAGAAGGACATTGAGATAAATGGAGTATCCATGCAGGTACTGGGAAGGTGTGACCGAATTTGAGGAATTATTTTGATGACCACAGATGAAGAGAGGAGTGATTGAGTTTGTATATGATGGATTAGACTTATTAGAATGTCGGAGAATAAACGTCAGAGACCGTTGGGTCGGATGCAACTGTTGAATATTCCCGAGTGGGATGGAATAGTATTTCCATGGATTTTGTGCCGGGTTTTCCGAAGAATTTGAAGGCGTATGATTCGATTTGAGTGGTTGTGGATAGATTGAAAAGATTAACTTATTTTTTACCAATGAGGATTAATCACCCTGTGCTGAAGCTATCTAGGAGGTATATTGAGGATGCTGCGAAGTGCTATGAGATACCGTCGAATGTTGTGTCAGATGGGAATCAGAGTTTTTCATTGGGATTTTGAGAGAGTTGCAGACGCTTTGAGCGACATGTTGATGATAAAATTTGTCTAGCATATGTGGACGGATGAGTAGACAAAGAGAACTATCCAGTATGTAGAGGATTTGTGAAGAGCTTGTGTGTTGGATCAAGGTGGATCGTGGGATAGTTAACAATCGTTGCTTGAATTACCTACAATGATAATGATCATTCTAGTATCGGAATGACATTGTATGAGGCTTTGTACAGTAAGAGGTGTAGGAATCCTTTGTGTTGATGTGTGCCAGGCAAGAGTGTTGTACTCGGACCTGAGATTGTGCAAGAGACGACTAGAAAGATCAAAAGGATCCAAGAAAAGACGTGTTTTGAGAGTTACAATAGTAACTGGTGTTGGTCGAGCTTGAGGTCTCGGAAGGACCCACCGTGTTTTGCTTATTTGTATCAGAGTGGCGCAGCGGAAGCATGGGAGAAGTAGTATGTTAGACTGTTTTACCGTTGTCACTTGTGGGAATTGCATGATATGTTCATGTACCTAAGTTGAGGAAGTGCAAGTGCATTCATTCAGATAGATGGTGTACAAGTGAGAAAGGAATTGACCGTTAAGGCATTGCTAGTTCAGGTTGATGAACGAGAGGTAACTTCGAGGTAAAGGGATTCCTTTGATGGAGGTAGTTCGAGAGAGTTAGATTTGGGAGGTTGGGATGCGAGGATCGTATCCAGAGTTATTTGAATCGGGTGACATTTTCGAGGACGAAAATTCCTAAAGTGGGGGAGAGTTGTCACATCCCAATTTTCAATAATTAATTAATTGTGTTAATTAATTGATTTATTTGGATTATTCTAATTATTTGAATAATTAGATGTTTGTTTAATGGATTGATAGATGTTTTGAGAGAGTAAATATATTGGAAAGAAATAAAGAGAAAGGTATATATGAGGAAGTGGAAGGAAAAGAAAAGAAAATAAAAACATAAGGAAAGAGTAGAGAAAGAAAGAGGAAGAGGAGAAAAGAGAAGGAGAAGAGGAAAAGCTTGGAATCGCCGAGAATGACTTCTAGCTTCCGATTAATCTAAGGTAAGGGTGAGAAACATTATTATTTGATCAATGTGTATGATTATGTATGGGTTGTTTGAGTTATTGGATGTTTTTCTCCATTTTCAATTCTAGGGCAAAAACAGATTTAATCGGTAGAAATCGAGTTCTAACGGTTCAAACTCGAAATAAGTTGCGTAGTTTAGTCGGGTAATGCTTAGCCAAGAGTATTGAGTTTCGTTGGAGTGAATTTGATCGAGTTTATGAGTTTTGACATTTTTGGAGAAATTGGAGGTTAAGATTTTGGGTGAAATGCGGAAGTCGTAGAATTAGTGTTTTATGGTCCTAAAATGTCACTATATGATTGGTAATGATGAGTAGGTATTTAATCGGGAGAAAAGAATTGAATCAGGTGACTTTTTGAGGGTTTTAGTGTCGAACCCGTAGCTGTTTTTCTGAGTTTTTCAGGTGTTAATCAGTTAACCATATACGTTAACCGATTAACACAGTGTTGGGGGCCTAAAAGCTGAGTTTTTGGCCTAAAATCTGAGTTTTTGGAGTGGTTAATCGGTTAACCATATGCGTTAACCGATTAACATTGTAAGTGTGAGAAAATATTATTTTCAAAACATCGAAAATTCATAACTTCTTCACCGTTTATCAGATTTTGATGTTCTTTATATCAAACTGAAGCTAATAATATGTTCTATAACTTGGTGAAAAGAAATATTATTTTTAGCCGACTTTTAGCCGATTTTACCGATTAATCGAGATTAATTATTTTAAGTAAGTGAGGTTTAAATAATGAGAGTGTTCGGTTGTCGTTTGGCATAATTGAATTGATGAATGTATTGATAATGTTGATAATGCATATTGTTTGTATGCTATTGTATGTGAAGAATGCATGAGAACATATTGTGAATATGTGTGCATTGCTTGAGGAATGTATTGATGATGTTGATAATGCATATTGTTTGTATGCTATTGTATGTGAAGAATGCATGAGAACATATTGTGAATACGTGTGCATTGCTTGATGAATGTATTGATGATGTTGATAATGCATATTGTTTGTATGCTATTGTATGTGAAGAATGCATGAGAACATATTGTGAATATGTGTGCATTGCTTTATGAATGTATTGATGATGTTGATAATGCATATTATTTGTATGCTATTGTATGTGAAGAATGCATGAGAACATATTGTGGATATGTGTGCATTTCTTGATAATATATTGATGTATTATGTGAATATGTTGTATGTGCAATCATTGCTATAATTCTTGAAGAGATGAATTATTTGAATGCATGAGATTTGATGTCGGTCTTAAGTGCATCTGATTGTTGATTGCATATGCGTCATTTAGTCAAGAGGCAATGTTTGCTAGTTTCGTGGAGACTAGTGACTTGTCCCAAGCCTAGAAGAGTGGGTTTGAAAGCTTAGAGGACGGGCTTTTGTTGGTTATCGGTCTAGAAGAGTGGACCCGGTTTAATGTAAAAACCGAAAAATGATAACGAGTGTTGGTACCACATAGCATTGAGTTATGTTGAGTCACATTGCATAACGTCATTGATATATGAAAAATGCTTGTGGGTGATATGTTGTTGAATATTTATGAAATATGCATGAAGAGATGTGCTTGATGATTGTCCATATTTGTTTATATAAGTATGCTTTGTAAAGTATATGACGAGTTATGATGAAGTATGGTGAGAATTGTGGAATATGCGTATGTGCATTACTTGTGTAATTGAGAAATGTGAATGTGTAATAGTGAATTGGTAGAATTGATGGGCTTTATGTGAGCCATATGGCATGGATAGAATTGTTGATTAAAGTTATGCTTATGTATGTGTACATGACTTGTGTAATTGAAAATGATGAATATGTGATTGTTGGGAGAAGTGTGCATATATACATGATATGTTGATTTAAGAGTGGTGAGTATGTGAGTGTTGTATGAAAGTATGCTATGTGCATGATAATATGCTTGATGATTAACCATGTTAGTTTATATGATGAGGTAATTGAGAGGTATGTGTGAATTGAATATGAAATGTGGTGAGAAATGTGGCATATATGTATTTTATGATTGCTTATATACATAATTATATGCATTGATTATTATGGTAATATTTCTCACCCTTCTGCTGGAATGATGTCCTACATGACATCGTGCAGGTATTTCAGAGTAGAGCTGCTTGTAGTCCCGAGGCCGCTATTGGTGTAGCTATTTAGCGATTTATTTATGTTGGGTCGAGTCATGCTCTGGTCGTGTAACACTGGGATCACTTGGTTTATGTTTTAGAAATATACTATGGTTTCTTGTTTATTGAAATAATATGAAGTTGGCCTTAGTGCCCGAGCCTTGTTGATTTATGTGATGAAAACAAATATTTCTTTTATGAAAAATCATTGGATAAATGAATTCGCTGCTACATGCTAATTGAAATTGTAAAACATGATCACTCATTAAAGTGTTGATGAGCATGATAGGTGTTTGAAAGTTTGAAGTGTGACACCCTTGGTTGAATGCATGTTAATTTTACTCTGATTATTTTAATTAATTGCGGGGATTAGAGGGGTGTTATATTAGTGGTATCAGAGCCTGGTTGGTCCGTCCGGCCCTGTTGTCTAATGTTATTTGTTCCCTTGTATGCGACATGTGTGTGAAAACACTGCTGATACATGTTTGTTGTTTAAACTTTGTCTGCAGAAGTGGGAATGATCAAAGTGGGGGAGAAGCTTGTGATTCCTCAAAATGCTGCAAGTGTGGAGTTGTAGCTCAGTGTGTAGTTAAATGCTATTATAGTTTGGTAAAGATGGTCTATGCCCCATTATGATTTTGGCTGTCTATTGACAAATTGAGGAACTGATCACCCTTAATCTCTTGTTGATAGTAGTTGGGATTGTGTTGGATGGGATGGACGTGTCTTGCAAGCTTAGATGGCGTGAGCAGAGAATTGTTTGGAGTTAAGCCAAGTGCTTAACAATTGTTTTTATGAGTCGGCACATGACAATGATGAGGTGGTTAATTTTGACGGGAATATGGAGTGCTAATGAAAGTGGGAAGTTGGCGGTTCGCCGATTAATTATGTCTGTTTGGACAGTCAAAGAATTAAACTGATTGAGTGGTTTGAGACTTGCGTCTGGTATGTGTTACGGCAATAGATGGTGAGGTCGAGTATGTTAAGGGTGGACAGTGACTTCTGGTGATTACTAAAGGAAATTAGATGTGGAATACAAGGTTGGTATAATTAGACCTTTGAACATTTAAAGAGTTGGAGATGTGTTGAATGGCCTTCTAAGAGTGGAAATGTTGTTTTCATATTGTCGCTGCAACGGGAGAACCGTAACTCGGAATGACGCAAAATTAGAAGCGTTGGAAGCTATTACAGTGCCCTGTGTGATGGTGAAGTAGTTACATGGAATTAAGTATTTATTGATGAAATATGTTTGGATATTGTGGTAAGTGCGGTTCGTGTTTCGCCATAAGTTCACAACTGAGTGTCCGTTTGACATGGGGTTCTCCATACTTAATTGAGTGAGTAATGGTTGTGTAATTGATGGTGTTTGGATGCGTCTAAGAGTATAGAGGATCATGTTGCACATCGAGAATTAGAGTTATCAGTATTGGAGAAGAATTAGTGATATGCCATTGTGAAGAAGTTCAGAGAGTTTTTGGAAAGTTGTCAATAGCTCGTGTGTTGGTTTTGCCTAATCCGACGGAACTATTCGTTGTGTTGTAATGCTTTGTTAATATGACTGGGAGATATGTTAAGTGCAACATCAAAGAGTTTTGGCTATGCTTTGAAGCAACTTAAAGTACATAAGGGAATTATCAGACAAGTGATTTAGAGTTGGTTGTTGTTGTGTGTTTGTACCGGAGGTTGGAAGCCTCAATTGTTTAGTTGAGATTTGAGATGGTTAATGATCTTAAGATCTTAAGGTATTTGTTTGATTTGAGAAGTTGAATATGATGTAGAGGAAATAATTGGGACTTCTGAAAGAGTATGGTTTTGGTTGAGTTACCATTCGATTGAGACCAAGTGGTAACTGAGTTATTGCATTGGAAATCTCTGTATGTACCGATGATGATGGTAATAAAGTTAGGACTGATTGAGTAAATTCAGAATATGAGTGTAGTCTGCGAAGAGACTTCTCATGAAGTTGAACTTTATATGATGAGACTGACTATTGGTATTCTCGATGAGATTCGAGGAGGTTGGAATTCTAATTCGAGTTAATAGATTGATTGAATTTAAGGGATAAAAGTCGAGGAGGTGATTTTCGGATTTATGGAAATGATATCATGAGATGTCAGGATGGAGTATGTGTTCTGAATAGTGTGAGTTGGATGAGAGTACACTGGAAGAAGGACATTGAGATAAATGGAGTATCCATGCAGGTACTGGGAAGGTGTGACCGAATTTGAGGAATTATTTGGATGACCACAGATGAAGAGAGGAGTGATTGAGTTTGTATATGCTGGATTAGACTTATTAGAATGTCGTAGAATAAACGTCAGAGACCGTTGGGTCGGATGCAACTGTTGAATATTCCCGAGTGGGATGGAATAGTATTTCCATGGATTTTGTGTCGGGTTTTCCGAAGAATTTGAAGGCGTATGGTTTGATTTGAGTGGTTGTGGATAGATTGACAAGATTAACTTATTTCTTACTGTAACCCGGTGAACTGACTTTAAACAATGTTGCGGATAGCAAGAGTCGCCACCGACTTTTATTTTATCCATAAGGAAAGGTTATAAAAGAACAGGAAAGACCTTAGAGAATATTTTGGGTCCGGGGGGTAGGTTATGAAAAGGGAAGGTATTAGCATCCTTTTCATCCATGGTTATCCATGGGCTCTTAGGTACTTAAGCTCACTTTTGAATTGTTTTGAAATTGTAGTGTGTGAATAGAAAATTTTCAGAATAGTTAATAAATAATCCATGTAAGGATGTGTTAAGAACTTGTTTGAAAATTTTGTTGGAAATTTGTTTAAGTGTGAAAAAGTTTTGAAGTGAGCAAGTATCTAGGAGTAGCCTACCCTAATGTTTTAAGGTCTTTTTTATTCTTTATCCTTTCCTTAGTAAGACTATCCCTACTATAATGGAGTAGGTAGTCCTTACTTTGGATGTTAAGGGACATGTGAGGGACAATTGGATTTTTGAAGGTCATTGCGGGATGTAATAAGCACATATAAGGGACCATCATCATTTTTCGAAAGGGACTTGATTCGTAAAGGCAACCATAAGGGACTTTGATGATTTTTTTATTTGAGGGACTTGCTTTATACACCCCACTTAACCATTATTCGTAGGCAACTTGAGGGATATCCTTAGGAAGTGAGACGGCGATTAAAATCGACTTACGTGTGTGACGTGTTTATTTTAATTATCTTTATTTAAAAGTGATCTAAATTTATTTTAATATTACATACATGTTGTTACACTCCCTAATTACTAACCATAATAATAATTAAATAATTAAACAACTTTACATCCAAGAAACAATTACAAAATAATAAGCAAAATAATTAAATAGCAAAGATAAATAAAATATAAATAAGCAATAATAAATAATAAAGGGGGTTAATTCTAAGTTTACTCGGCAAGACATCGCATCTTGTGCCTACGTATCCTTACGGGAGTGGAATCAGAGTAATCGTAGTTCCCCTCAATAGGGAGGTTAGAAACTTCTTGACTGTGGTCAAGGTCTCAAGGGGAATAAACGCATCTTAAGGACACGCTTACGTGGAGTGTAGAAACTCCAAATCTCTACGTTGAAATGTTAAGTTGTAATTAGGGTTAAATTAGGGATTCCACGGCGGGAAACCCTAAAATGAGCGCGGCGGCTCTTTGACCTAATGCTAAGGGTAAAATTGTAATTTTGCCTGCGGCGAGGCATTTGTGAAAATTAGGGTTTGTAGTTTGTAGTTTTGAGGATTTGAAATTGAATGTGTGAAGTTTTACGGACTATTGGCGCGGCGGCCAAACAGTTAGACCTAACCTTCGGATGTGTGCAATGTGACAGAAATAATAGTAAACGCGTGAGATAATTGAATCATGCAAACAGAGAGATAATGTCATAATTTAAACCATGCGAGCAGAAATTTAAAGGCAGAATTTAAAGAGCGATTGTTAAGTTCGCGAGGTTACATGAGAGGAGCAGATACAATATGATAATGAAATTTGAATTGAACAATAATAAAATAAAATAAATAACGGTTCTAGTTATTATTTTAAAAAAAAGATTTTAGTTATTATTTTAAATTTATCTAAAAAAAAGTTTTTCTTAAAAATAATAGGTTTTCATATTAATTTGGAAAAAGATGTTAATGTTATTTATTTTAAAAAACAGATTTTTATATTATAACAAATTTTAATAAATTAATGATAACAATAATAATAATAATGATAATAATGATAATAATAATAAATAATGATAATAATAATAATAATAATAATAATAATAATAATAATAATAATAATAATAATAATAAAGCAATAATGAATTTTAAATGTGCCAAATAACCCAACAATGTTGCTAACGCAGAAATGCGCTCATCGCAACCAGATCTAAATCGGACGAAACAAAATTTATCGCAAAGAAAAAGAAATTAAGCAAAAAATAGTATTATTGCTCACACAAAAATGCGATCATCGCAACCAGATCGAACTAACACAAATGTCACGCGTCATGCACACAAATGTGCAAACATCGTATCGACATAATTCGATCAAAAATCTTATATATATAAACTCTAACAATTTAAAAATTATATATATATAAACGTAACAGTAATAGATAAAGAAAAAGAAATAACGGTAATAGATGAAGAAAAAGAAATAACGGTAAAAGATGAAGAAAAAGAAACAACAGTAATAGATGAAGGAAAAGAAATAACGGTAAACGATGAAGAAAAAGAAACAATAGTAATGGATGAAGAAGAAAACTAAATAACGGCAAACGGCACTCACTCCTCTTAGGTTTTTTTCATTCTCTCCTTTTTTTCCAACAAGGCAACACATGTATATATAGGGAACAAATTAGGGTTAACACCAAATTGTCAATAATGTCCCTAAAGCCCATTTTAAAGCCCAAACTAAATAATTAGTTAAGAAAAAATAAAATTTAAATAATTTAAAATAATTAAAATAAACTTAAAATAAAAACTAATAATCCTATTGATTCCTAAAATAAAAAAATATTATAAAAAGAACAAAATTTTTTTCAATATTTTTTATTTTATGATTTTTTGGATATTTTTATGAATAATTTAGAAAAAAGTGAAAAAAATAATATTTTAAAAAATGATTTAATTAAAATACGAAAATAATAATTAAATAATAATAAAAAACTATTTTTGTTATTTTTTTAATGAAAGATAGAAAAATTTAGAGTAAAAATAATAAAAAACAAAAAAAATGACAAAGGTGAGATTCGAACTCTCAACCTCTCACACTCATAACTCCTTACACATGTCCTCCTGCCAATTGTGCCATTTTTACTTTTTAGAAAAAAAAATGCATGCCATATGATATTTACCTGCAAAAAGTCAAACGACTACACAAATTTGTTAGTAATTGATTAAATGCAATGAAATGCGACGACAAATCTTAGGGCAAAATTTGGGGTATTACAGTTATTATGATAATATTTCTCACCCAACCTCTCTTTGATGTTGGCAAAACAAAATCATGAAGTTTGACTTTGGTTTGACCACAGTTGACCTTTTAACTGCATTGACTGCTTTTGACTTATCTGATCATCTGACTGAGCAAACTTTTGAGAAAAGTCTTGAAACTTGACATGGGGGTTCTTATACACATATAAGATGTTATGAAGCTCACTTGAAGTCTTGGAAGTCCATTTAGCCTGATTAAAGTCAAAACCCTAGTTTTGGATGCACTACTTAGGAGGTGCATTGTCTGAGGGAATTGTCAACTCTTCTGACCAATTGTGAACTTTGTGAACCTTGTGAACCTTCTTGGAACACAAAGTCTTGTATTGTGAGGGCAAATTTTGGGGTGCAACAGCTGCCCCTGTTCAATTTTCTGAAACCTGAGGGGTTAGATTGGTACATTTGCCAGTCGTAACCTGGAAGGTTGAAGGGGATTGAACACAAAAGCCCAAAAATTTGCACTCACCAGTGCATGGAGTGATATTGATGGTTGGTTGAACATGATTGAGTGGGCTTAAAGATGCCACTAGGGGAAAGTTCTTCAATAGTATAATGAGAACTGTCAGGAGTCTGGAGTAATACTGATGTAACAGCATGTCTTCATGAGGATAGAGCAATCAATAATGATAACCCTAAAGCAGTCTTGAAGTGATAAATCTGACCTCAGGAGGATAGAGCAATCAATAGCTCTAAAGCAGTCTTGAAGTAATAATGGCTTCAGGAGGATAGAGCAATCAATAGCTCTAAAGCAGTCTTGAAGTAATAGAATGGCTTCAGTAGGATAGAGCAATCAACAGCTCTAAAGCAGTCTTGTGATATGTCTTCAGGAGGATAGAGCAATCAATAGCTCTAAAGCAGTCTTGAAGTAATGATTTCAGGAGGATAGAGCAATGGATAGCTCTAAAGCAGTCTTGAAATAATAATGTAATTTCAGGAGGATAGAGCAATGGATAACTCTAAAGCAGTCTTGAAATAATTAGATGGTTTCAGGAGGATAGAGCAATGAATAGCTCTAAAGCAGTCTTGAAGTAGTAATATGACCTCATGAGGATAGAGCAATGAATAGCTCTAAAGCAGTCTTGAAGTAATAGGATGATTTCAGGAGGATAGAGCAATCAGTAGCTCTAAAGCAGTCTTGAAATAATTAGATGGCTTCAGGAGGATAGAGCAATGAGTAGCTCTAAAGCAGTCTTGAAGTCATGAGATGTTCTCAGGAGGATAAAGTAATCCTGAAGTTACAATAAAGCAGTCCCAAAGTAATAAGAAGCTCATCAGGAGGATAAAGTAACCCTGAGGTTACAATAAAGCAGTCCCAAAGATCATAAGCTTGTTTGTTGGATAATTAACCTGAAAACAAGGTAGTATTCTGTATAACAACATTAGTTTATGCTTTATGTATGCATGTATGACATGATGCACTTAGGTAATGTACTATAGACATATATGTTATGGTATGATGTAAATGATGTATGTATGATATGACACTGTTGGAAGTGTCTGGATATCCTTGTATAACAACTGCTGGCCAAGGAAAATAAATCCCGATTCGTTGTTGAAGAATATATAACCCTCCGTCTGCTGGGGATAACAAGGTATAGATAACCTCCCGTTGTTGGGGATAACAAGGTATAGATAACCTCCCGTTGTTGGGGATAGTAGGGTATAGATAACCTTCGTTTTCGTTTGATAGTAGGATAAGTATAACATCCCGTCTTCGTTCATCGTGCCCTTATTGGAAAGTAATTTCCCGTATATCCGTATGAGGATAAAAGAGATGGATATAAATTCCAGGAGAGATTAGACTTTGTGAAAATGGATTAGTCCTACTGATGGTTTGTAACTGTCTTGTAAAGATGAACCGGCGAAGCTTCGTTGAAATCCTTCCCTCGTTCGTCCTTAGTAAATACTATTACTGCATTTTCATGCATTTCTGGTAAACATCAATCATATTAAAAGCATACATGCGTTTCTGGTAAACATCAATCATATTCAAAGGCATACATACATTCAAACACAACCAATGGACGTTTCGCTTATGTAAATAGGGTAAAAGTGAATCTGGATTCAAAAGATGGAATTTATATCAAAAGTGACCCATACACGGGTAAGTTTGTACAAGGAGACATAAACCCTAGTAAGAGAATTTTGTCATGAAGTTTTACAAAAAGAATCAGCTATGTGGGAAATAATCCTATTGAGTTTCAATTCTACTATTGCCACTCAAGTATCTCATCTTCTTGCTGTTGAGACGGAAACGATTGGATTGAGCTTTATCTGTTTGAGCTTGAGTAAGTAGTACAACTGGTTGCAGTTTCATGAGTGATCCAAACGAGACATAGTCATACGCTTTAATCCCTAACTTTTGCCTGGATTGCCCTTTCAGGTTTTCAATCCACCGGGATACCCTTTTTTGCCCAAGCCGCCTTTTCAGGTTTTCGACTTGCCGGGTGTACATCTTTTTATATATATATCCCTAATTTTTGCCCAAACCCTTTTGGTTTGCCGGGATGCCCTTATTTTTGCCTAGGCCTGTCAACCTAGCGGGTCTCTTTTTATGCGTAGTATTTTTTAACTATGTCTGCGTTTACAGGTTGTGGGAAGTCTTCACCATCCATTGTAGTCAGTATCATGGCACCTCCTGAGAACACTGTCTTGACTACAAATGGTCCCTCATATGTTGGAGTCCACTTGCCCCTAGGATCACCCTGTGGTAATATGATACGCTTGATTACCAAGTCACCAGCCTGATATACCTTTGGCTTAACCTTCTTGTTAAAAGCTTTGATCATCCGTTTCTGGTACATCTGGCCATGACAAACTGCTGCTAACCTTTTCTCATCAATCAAATTTATCTGGTCAAGTCGAGTCTGAATCCACTCATCTTCATCCAAGCCTGCATCCTTCATAATTCTCAAGGAGGGGATCTGAACTTCAATAGGCAGAACTGCTTCCATACCATAGACTAAGGAGAATGGGGTTGCCCCTGTTGAAGTACGTATTGTAGTACGATAACCATGCAGAGCAAATGGTAACATCTCGTGCCAATCCTTGTAAGTAACAGTCATCTTCTGTACAATCTTCTTAATGTTCTTATTAGCAGCTTCAACTGCCCCATTCATCTTTGGACGATACGGAGAAGAGTTGTGATGCTTAATCTTGAACTGCGTACAGAGATCAGTAATCATAGTGTTGTTCAGATTAGAGCCATTGTCAGTGATAATCCTTTCAGGGATACCATACCTACATATGAGATTATTCTTAATGAACCGAGCCACAACATTCTTAGTCACAGATGCAAATGAAGCTGCCTCTACCCACTTCGTGAAGTAATCAATAGCAACCAGGATGAAACGATGCCCATTAGAAGCAGTAGGCTTGATCTCACCAATCATATCAATGCCCCACATGGCAAAGGGCCAAGGAGCAGTCAACACATTCAATGGAGATGGAGGTACATGTACTTTATCAGCATAGATTTGACATTTGTGACATGTTCTGGAGTGTTGATAGCAATCAGCTTCCATGGTAGACCAATAGTAACCTGCTCTCAAAATCTTTTTTGCCATGGTATGACCACTAGAATGAGTGCCAAAGGTCCCATCATGCATCTCTTCCATAATTTCTGTAGCTTCCTTCTTATCCACACAACGAAGCATAGTTGAATCATGATTACGCTTATACAGAATGCCATTACTCAGAAAGAACTTAGCAGAAAACCTTCTCAGGAACTTCCTATCTTTGACAGATGCCCCTTCAGGGAACTCCTGAGCTTCAAGATAGTTTTTCACTTCATAGAACCAAGGCTTCTCCTCTGCCCCTTCAGTGTCAATCTCATTGCAGTATGCAGGCTTCTCAAATCTATCAATGGTAATCTTGGGAGCTTCATCATCCCAGCTGATCTCAAACATAGATGCCATGGTGGCCAATGCGTCTGCCAACTGATTCTCTCTTCGTGGAATATGTCCAAAAGTAATCTCTTTGAAATGTGGGATCAAAGACAACACATGTTCTCTGTAAGGAATGAGATTATCATGCTTTGTATCCCAATCTCCTTTAATCTGACTTACTACCAGAGCTGAATCTCCATACACCTCAAGGAACTGAATCTTCATATCAATAGCAACTTGCATACCCATGATACATGCCTCATACTCAGCCATGTTATTGGTACAATAGAAACAAAGTCTGGAAGTAATCGGGGTATGACAACCTTCAGGGGAACTAATCACAACACCAACACCATTACCATGTGCATTGGAGGCACCATCAAAAACCATAGTCCATCGGGATCCTTGTTCAGGTCCGTCATATTGTCCAGGTTCTTTGGTAACAGACATAATGTCTTCATCAGGGAACTTAAAATTCATTGACTGGTAATCACCTACTGCTTGATGAGCCAAATGATCAGCAACAACACTCCCCTTAATGGCCTTCTGAGTAGTATACTGTATATCATATTCCGTCAAGATCATTTGCCATCTTGCAATTCTTCCAGAGAGAGCAGGTTTCTCAAATATGTACTTGATTGGATCCATCTTCGAAATCAACAAGGTAGTATGGGTCAACATATACTGTCTTAGTCGGCGAGCAGCCCATGCCAAAGCGCAACAAGTTTTCTCGAGCAGTGAGTATCTTGTTTCACAGTCGGTAAACTTTTTGCTAAGGTAGTATATTGCCTGCTCTTTTCGACCAGACTCGTCATGTTGCCCCAATACACACCCCATTGAGTTGTCTAATACTGTTAAATACATAATCAAGGGTCTTCCATCAACTGGTGGCATTAAAATTGGAGGTTCTAGCAAATATCTCTTGATTTCATCAAAGGCAGTCTGGCACTCATCATTCCATTCCATCACCTGATCTTTCTTCAACAACTTGAAGATTGGCTCACAGATGGTAGTTAATTGGGAAATAAATCTTGCAATGTAGTTCAATCGTCCCAAGAAACCTCTAACCTCCTTCTCAGTACGGGGAGCTGGCATCTCTCGTATAGCTTTCACTTTTGCAGGATCCACTTCAATACCTTTTCCACTGACAATGAAACCCAGGAGCTTTCCAGATCTAACTCCAAAAGTACACTTGTTTGGATTTAATCTCAACCTGTATTTCTTCAACCTCTCAAACAACTTGTGCAGATGATCAAGATGTTGTTCTTCATTCTGAGACCTGGCTATCATATCATCCACATATACCTCTATCTCATGATGAATCATATCATGAAACAAAGCCACCATAGCACGCTGATATGTTGCCCCTGCATTCTTCAAACCAAATGGCATTACCTTATAGCAAAAGGTGCCCCACTGTGTCACAAATGTAGTCTTCTCCATATCTTCAGGTGCCATCTTGATTTGATTGTAACCAGAGAAACCATCCATAAAAGAGAATACCTTATGCTGAGCAGTGTTGTCTACCAGAATATCAATATGAGGAAGTGGAAAGTCATCTTTAGGGCTAGCCTTGTTCAGATCTCTGTAGTCTACACACATACGTACCTTACCATCTTTCTTAGGAACTGGTACCACATTTGCAACCCACTGAGGATAAGAAGTTACAGCCAAGAACCCTGCATTGAACTGTTTCATTACCTCTGCTTTGATCTTTTCTGACATTTCAGGACGCATACGACGAACCTTCTGCTTCTTTGGACGACAATCTTCTTTCACTGGCAAACGGTGAACCACAATGTCTGTATCCAACCCTGGCATATCTTCATAAGACCAAGCAAAGATCTCCACATAGTCACGTAGCATCTGAATCAACCTGCTCTTGACACTGTCCTCTGAATCAGCCCCTATCTTGACCTCTTTTCTGTTTTCTTCAGTTCCCAGATTCACAACTTCGACTGGCTCTTCATGTGGCTGTATAGCTTTCTCTTCTTGTTGTAACAACCTAGCAAGCTCTACAGGTATTTCACAATCGTCCTCGTTTCCGTCTTCAGTTTGATAGATCGGATTCTCGAAATTGTAATTGGCAATAGTAGAACTGTTATCAACTGGATCCAGAGTGGATGAGGATCTGCATTTTAGTGATGTGGGTGTGTGTAAGAACACATAGCTGATAAAGCAAAAATAAAAGAAAAAGAAAGACAAGGAACACAATATTTACGAAAACGAAACGTCCACTGATTTTATTGAATGAAGTATGCAAATGAAATGACAACCCGTAACAAGCACACCATTGTGCCCCGGGTAAGGCACATGGCTTGAAAGTTTTAATTGTTCCAGAAATTATAAATTTAAAAACATAACACAGTAATAGTATTTACTCCTGACTAAAGGAGATAGGGATAACATCTTCAGCTGTCCAATTATTGAGTCCAGCACCCACAGTAGGAAAAATCCATGCCTCCAAGTTGTAGTCTTCATCTTGATCTCCCACAGCATTGATAACCCCTTGATTGGTGATACGAACAGCACGAGCACGACGAACAGCCTTCTGGGACTCTGCAGTGAAACCCAAACCAAACTTGTCAGACTTGTATGGAATATCAGGAAGCTGACCCCAAATAGTACAACCACCTTCTTCCACCACAGCTTTTGCATCATTGAGGGAGGCCATTGCCATTGTTGGAGGGTTTCTGATGACCACAGGAACCTTCTTCACAGCAGGAGGAGTCACACAATCCTTAACAGCCCAGGGAACCACTTCAAATGACTGACATGGAGTTTCAATGTATTCACCTTCTACTTCCAGATACTTGAAAGTGTTTACATGGCTGACAAAGTATTCTTCCTCTCCAAAGACAGTAACAACTTTTCCATTCACCGGATATCTCAACTTTTGATGTAATGTGGAGGTCACAGCACCTGCCCCATGGATCCAGGGACGACCAAGCAGACATGAGTACGAAGGACGAATATCCATCACATAGAATGTAGCAGTAAACATCTGAGAGCCAACCTTGATTGGAAGATCAATTTCCCCATGCACTACTCTTCTAGAACCATCAAAAGCCTTTACCACAATATTACTGGGCTTCAATACCGTATCTTCAGGACTCAGTTTGTTCAGGACTTCCTTAGGCAACACATTCAGAGAGGAACCATTGTCTATCAGCACATGAGACAGGGTAGTGCCCCTGCATTCAATTGAAATATGCAACGCCCTGTTATGATCCCTCTTGGCAGGGGTCAAGTCAGCATCAGAAAATCCTAACCCGTTGTCATAGGTCAGGTGAGCAACACAATTCTCAAACTGGTCCACAGAAATTGCACTGGGTACATGAGCCATCTTTAGAAACTTGATCAATGACTTGGCATGAGCCTCAGAACATAATAACAGGGAGAGCATAGAAATCTTTGAGGGAGTATGCCCCAGCTGATCAACAATATCATAATCACTCTTGCGAATGATTTTCAATACTTCTTCCATCTGCTTAGAGAGGTCATCAGCAGCTGGCACATCAGTAGATACAGGCTCAATAACAGGACCCTTGCCCCGAGCATCAGTGGCGGAAGTAACAGCAGGAGTAACTGCACTCTTAGAAGCAACTGGAGGAGAGAAGACTCTTCCACTACGAGTGATCTTGCTAGATCCAGCAATATTATCAATGTCAACAGGCATATCAGGTAAAGGCTCCTGCTTGACACCATGGATGTAAACATCAGACCCGTAGTGCCAAGGCACAGCTTTGTCAGATGTATAAGGAATAGGACCAGGAGTGGTAATGATCAGAGGAGCTACTTTGGCTTCAGCAACAACTTTCACAGGACCTTCAGCAGTAATCTTGATTGGGCCCTGATGAGTGATTTTAATGGGACCCTTTGAAGTGATTCTTAGTGGTACTTTGTCAACCATGTCAACCTCTTCAATCTTCTTACCCTGAGTCAGATGATCCACCATACTTTCTACAGATGCTGGTCTTCTTTCAAACACTATAGTATATTTATCCATGAGATGTTGAATCCCATCTCTCAAAATGAAGCAACTATCCGGCTTATAGGTACAATATAGACAATCTTCATGACAACCTGGAAAGATCCCAGCTTGTATTAACCTCTTTTTGATGACAGACAATGGTGTGCTCAACTCCATAACTGAATAGACATGCAGATCTTCATCAATATCTTTATCAATGGCGTTGACAGTCTTCTCGTGATTTGGCATTGGAGCTGTAATCACATTTGGAGTACCTGGTGGATCAAACTCAATTTCTCCAGCATCAATCATATCCTGAATTTTGTTCTTCAAGACCCAGCAGTTATTAGTATCATGTCCTGGACAGTTTGAATGATATGCACATCGTGCATTGGGATTGTACTTGGGAGAGGTAACATTGGGATTCTGAGGGGCCTCCCTCAGGGTAATAAGTTCAGCTTTCAACAAGTGTTGCAATGCCTGAGCCATTGACATGTTGATCTTCGTGAACTGTCTTCTAGCCCTCTGTTGGTTGCCTTGAGGCTGCTCTGTTGTTGCAGGAGTTGGATTTGAAATATGAACTGCACTAACAGACTGATGCCTTCTGTTACGATCAGGCTGACCATACACAGCATTAGATTCTCTCTTCCCAGTGGGAGGCTTCTTTGCAACACCTGATGAAGAAGTGCCCACTTGGATCTTACCACTCTTGATACCATTCTCTACTCGCTCTCCTGTCATGATCAACTCAGTGAAGCCAAATGATGAGCTTCCAATGAGATGACTGTAAAACGGACCATTCAGCGTACACATGAACATATCAACCAACTCCCTATCAGTCAAAGGGGGTTGAACTCTTCCAGCTAAGTCTCTCCACTTCTGAGCATACTCCTTAAAGCTTTCTTTGGCACCCATAGACATGCTTTGAAGCTGCATGCGAGTGGGGGCTAAGTCAGCATTGTATTGATACTGCTTGTAGAAAGCTTCAGCAAGGTCATTCCAATCTCTGATGTTGACACTCTCCAACTGATAATACCACTCTAGCTGAGCTCCAGATAAACTCTCTTGAAAGAAATGGATCCACAACTTTTTATCGGCAGTGTGGGGTTGAATTCTTCTGACATAAGACCTCAGATGCAATTTGGGACAAGAGACCCCATCATAGACAACAAATGTAGGAACTTTGAACCCAATGGGTATGACCACCCCAGATATCAAGCTCAAATCCTCAAAATCCAGCCCAGATGATTTCTGTAATTCCATAGCATCCATTCTATCCACCAGCATCTTGAATTTGTCTTCGTTAGGCTCATGGTAGTAGTTAGCCTCAGAATCAGAGTCCCCCATAGTGTTGTGGAGACTGCCTCTCTCTTTCTCAGATTCCTCAGATTCATAGTCTTCAACCTGTTCCTTGGTCTTGTCAGGACCTTTGAACCTTCTTCCCATGTTGAGCAACCCCGCAGACCTTCTAGCCTTCTTAGTCTTCTTGGCCAGCAGTGTCTTCAATTCATCCTGCCCCTTGGATAGGTTCAGGATCAGCTCTTGGAACTGTGCATTCTGTGCCTGGAGATCCTTAACTGATTGTTCAAGAGCCATTGCTGAAATAAACAGCGAGAAGATGAGAAACCTGTGCACAATTATAAACCTGTGATGCAATGATATGGGAATGCATATGCAATGTTTTCAAGGACCGCAGGATTTAAATTTGCTTAAACAAACAAGAAAGTAACTTTTTATTAGTAATAACTTGTTTTGCCTTTTAGGCTTACAAAAAATGAAAACGAAATAAGTACAAAAGATGGGGTTTTAAGTCTCCCATGGACGCTTCCTCTTGGTGTTGAGGTATGAGTTGAGGTTTCGTTCCTCATGAAGTAGCTTTGTTAGCTCTAGGATCCTTGCTTGGCTTGCTTTGTAATGAGCCTCGAAAGTATCCCTTTGCTCTTTCAGTTGGATCCATGATCTCTGCAAGTCTTCCATATCAGTAGGCATGTCTGGGTGAAGGATGGTATAAGCTGTGTCTCCTTCAGCAACAGGTTCCATGGTAACTGGTAGGATGGCAGGATATGGCATCATGAGTGTCTGAGCACGAAATCGTACCCATCTGAGATAAGCCTCCATAGGAATGGTGTACTTAGGCTCCAGTGTCTTGCTGTCAATCCTGTTTACCTTTCCCCAAGCTCGTATGAATCTCTGGCGGTAACCCTGAAGATCGTTGTCGTAGTCAAACACAATGCCCTGAATCAACATGTCATGTGGACCATCGCTCCGGGCGTAACCAAACTGTCGTAAATCTAGAGATGGGTTGTAGGTGATGCCTCCTCTTATGCCTAGAAGTGGCACATTAGGAAACTCCCCACAACGGTCAATGATGGTGACATTCTCCATAGATCTGGAGCACCAATGGATGTCTGAGTGAGAAAGTGACATGATCCTCTTGGACCATCTGAACCCTTGCTCATTCTTCATTACTGAGCGAGGAAGGTGAGAAATAAACCACCTAGAAAGTAAAGGTATGCAGCACATCAAAGTTCCTCTTGCCCTTGTAGTACGGGTGTGAAGAGAATGTAGGATGTCTCCAAGTAAGGTAGGCACTGGATTGTGACTCAGGAATATGTTGATGGCATGAACGTCTATGAACTGATCAGGATTGGGGAACAACACTAAGCCATAAATCAATAAGGCTAAGATCTCCTCAAAAGCATCGTAGCTCATAGCCTTCAAGAACATTCGAGCTTTATCCACTAATACCTTGGCAAGAATACCTTTAACTCCACTTCTCGTCTCTAGAACAATGTCAGACTTCTTCAGATGTAGAGCTGCAGCAATAACTTCTGGTTTAAGCTCCTTCTCTAAGCCTGTGAATGGCTTCTGATCCAGAACAGGTATACCCAGAAGTTTAGAGAACTCCTCCATGGTTGGAACCAGCTGATAATCAGGAAATGTAAAGCAATGGTGCTTAGGGTCAAAGAACTGAAACAGCACACTCATCATGTCTTCACTGAACCCTGAAGTAACTAGATCCAATAAGTGACCATGTCTCTTGTTGAACTGGGAATGATCAGGCACTAGGGAAACCAACTCCTTGAGCTTAGCAGGTATCCCTACAAAGTTGATCCTGATGGTGTTTCTACGAGCAGAAGCCATGACCTGCAACAAAGAACAAAGATAAATCCTTTGGTCCTTGAAATGGTTAGGGAAAATGATATGCTTATGATGCATGATGATGTCATGATGTCATGCTCAATCACAAACATGTGGCACACACAAACAAGTCACACCATAGCCCTAGGTTTAAAGGCTTGCATGAGGTTCAAAGGCAAGTACCCTCCCTTGAAGTTAGATGGTTCATCCTGTCCTACAAAAGTAACCAGGTTCTAAGGGATCTCAATATCATTGATCCTTCACAAGGGTGGTTGTTCAGAAGGCAACTTACTTGCCAACCAAAACCCTCCAAGTTTAAGATCTCAATGAGCGTAGTATCGAGTGTCAACCAACTTCAGTCTGCACCAAAGCCGGTTACCTCACTACTTTCTAAAGGCCAAGATGAGTTAACTAGGGTTCTAAAAGTCAGTTAGTGCATTGACAACATATGGCAGCCTCAATATTATCCTCAACTTGACTTAAGGAATATAAGCACCAACCAAGAAGTCGCACTAACTATGGCCACCAGATCAACCGTATCGATATACGTCATACAGTTTCCTTGGTCTATTGCCATTTACCTAAGGTACACTAGATCCGGGTTAGGACCTTTCACACATAAGAGCACCCCAACAATATAATAATAAAGCAAACAAGGCAAACAATTTAAAGTGATCTTAATTCCTAAGGGTACCCCTCTTAAATAGATCCCCAGCAGAGTCGCCAGTTCTGTAACCCGGTGAGCTGACTTTAAACAATGTTGCGGATAGCAAGAGTCGCCACCGACTTTTATTTTATCCATAAGGAAAGGTTATAAAAGAACAGGAAAGACCTTAGAGAATATTTTGGGTCCGGGGGGTAGGTTATGAAAAGGGAAGGTATTAGCATCCTTTTCATCCATGGTTATCCATGGGCTCTTAGGTACTTAAGCTCACTTTTGAATTGTTTTGAAATTGTAGTGTGTGAATAGAAAATTTTCAGAATAGTTAATAAATAATCCATGTAAGGATGTGTTAAGAACTTGTTTGAAAATTTTGTTGGAAATTTGTTTAAGTGTGAAAAAGTTTTGAAGTGAGCAAGTATCTAGGAGTAGCCTACCCTAATGTTTTAAGGTCTTTTTTATTCTTTATCCTTTCCTTAGTAAGACTATCCCTACTATAATGGAGTAGGTAGTCCTTACTTTGGATGTTAAGGGACATGTGAGGGACAATTGGATTTTTGAAGGTCATTGCGGGATGTAATAAGCACATATAAGGGACCATCATCATTTTTCGAAAGGGACTTGATTCGTAAAGGCAACCATAAGGGACTTTGATGATTTTTTTATTTGAGGGACTTGCTTTATACACCCCACTTAACCATTATTCGTAGGCAACTTGAGGGATATCCTTAGGAAGTGAGACGGCGATTAAAATCGACTTACGTGTGTGACGTGTTTATTTTAATTATCTTTATTTAAAAGTGATCTAAATTTATTTTAATATTACATACATGTTGTTACACTCCCTAATTACTAACCATAATAATAATTAAATAATTAAACAACTTTACATCCAAGAAACAATTACAAAATAATAAGCAAAATAATTAAATAGCAAAGATAAATAAAATATAAATAAGCAATAATAAATAATAAAGGGGGTTAATTCTAAGTTTACTCGGCAAGACATCGCATCTTGTGCCTACGTATCCTTACGGGAGTGGAATCAGAGTAATCGTAGTTCCCCTCAATAGGGAGGTTAGAAACTTCTTGACTGTGGTCAAGGTCTCAAGGGGAATAAACGCATCTTAAGGACACGCTTACGTGGAGTGTAGAAACTCCAAATCTCTACGTTGAAATGTTAAGTTGTAATTAGGGTTAAATTAGGGATTCCACGGCGGGAAACCCTAAAATGAGCGCGGCGGCTCTTTGACCTAATGCTAAGGGTAAAATTGTAATTTTGCCTGCGGCGAGGCATTTGTGAAAATTAGGGTTTGTAGTTTGTAGTTTTGAGGATTTGAAATTGAATGTGTGAAGTTTTACGGACTATTGGCGCGGCGGCCAAACAGTTAGACCTAACCTTCGGATGTGTGCAATGTGACAGAAATAATAGTAAACGCGTGAGATAATTGAATCATGCAAACAGAGAGATAATGTCATAATTTAAACCATGCGAGCAGAAATTTAAAGGCAGAATTTAAAGAGCGATTGTTAAGTTCGCGAGGTTACATGAGAGGAGCAGATACAATATGATAATGAAATTTGAATTGAACAATAATAAAATAAAATAAATAACGGTTCTAGTTATTATTTTAAAAAAAAGATTTTAGTTATTATTTTAAATTTATCTAAAAAAAAGTTTTTCTTAAAAATAATAGGTTTTCATATTAATTTGGAAAAAGATGTTAATGTTATTTATTTTAAAAAACAGATTTTTATATTATAACAAATTTTAATAAATTAATGATAACAATAATAATAATAATGATAATAATGATAATAATAATAAATAATGATAATAATAATAATAATAATAATAATAATAATAATAATAATAATAATAATAATAATAATAATAATAATAAAGCAATAATGAATTTTAAATGTGCCAAATAACCCAACAATGTTGCTAACGCAGAAATGCGCTCATCGCAACCAGATCTAAATCGGACGAAACAAAATTTATCGCAAAGAAAAAGAAATTAAGCAAAAAATAGTATTATTGCTCACACAAAAATGCGATCATCGCAACCAGATCGAACTAACACAAATGTCACGCGTCATGCACACAAATGTGCAAACATCGTATCGACATAATTCGATCAAAAATCTTATATATATAAACTCTAACAATTTAAAAATTATATATATATAAACGTAACAGTAATAGATAAAGAAAAAGAAATAACGGTAATAGATGAAGAAAAAGAAATAACGGTAAAAGATGAAGAAAAAGAAACAACAGTAATAGATGAAGGAAAAGAAATAACGGTAAACGATGAAGAAAAAGAAACAATAGTAATGGATGAAGAAGAAAACTAAATAACGGCAAACGGCACTCACTCCTCTTAGGTTTTTTTCATTCTCTCCTTTTTTTCCAACAAGGCAACACATGTATATATAGGGAACAAATTAGGGTTAACACCAAATTGTCAATAATGTCCCTAAAGCCCATTTTAAAGCCCAAACTAAATAATTAGTTAAGAAAAAATAAAATTTAAATAATTTAAAATAATTAAAATAAACTTAAAATAAAAACTAATAATCCTATTGATTCCTAAAATAAAAAAATATTATAAAAAGAACAAAATTTTTTTCAATATTTTTTATTTTATGATTTTTTGGATATTTTTATGAATAATTTAGAAAAAAGTGAAAAAAATAATATTTTAAAAAATGATTTAATTAAAATACGAAAATAATAATTAAATAATAATAAAAAACTATTTTTGTTATTTTTTTAATGAAAGATAGAAAAATTTAGAGTAAAAATAATAAAAAACAAAAAAAATGACAAAGGTGAGATTCGAACTCTCAACCTCTCACACTCATAACTCCTTACACATGTCCTCCTGCCAATTGTGCCATTTTTACTTTTTAGAAAAAAAATGCATGCCATATGATATTTACCTGCAAAAAGTCAAACGACTACACAAATTTGTTAGTAATTGATTAAATGCAATGAAATGCGACGACAAATCTTAGGGCAAAATTTGGGGTATTACAGTTATTATGATAATATTTCTCACCCAACCTCTCTTTGATGTTGGCAAAACAAAATCATGAAGTTTGACTTTGGTTTGACCACAGTTGACCTTTTAACTGCATTGACTGCTTTTGACTTATCTGATCATCTGACTGAGCAAACTTTTGAGAAAAGTCTTGAAACTTGACATGGGGGTTCTTATACACATATAAGATGTTATGAAGCTCACTTGAAGTCTTGGAAGTCCATTTAGCCTGATTAAAGTCAAAACCCTAGTTTTGGATGCACTGCTTAGGAGGTGCATTGTCTGAGGGAATTGTCAACTCTTCTGACCAATTGTGAACTTTGTGAACCTTGTGAACCTTCTTGGAACACAAAGTCTTGTATTGTGAGGGAAAATTTTGGGGTGCAACACTTACCAATGAGGATTAATCATCCTGTGCTGAAGCTATCTAGGAGGTATATTGAGGAAGCTGCGAAGTGCTATGAGATACCGTCGAATGTTGTGTCAGATGGGAATAAGAGTTTTTCATTGGGATTTTTTTTGAGAGAGTTGTAGACGCTTTGAGCGACATGTTGATGATAAAATTTGTCTAGCATCCGTAGACGGATGGGTAGACAAAGAGAACTATCCAGTATGTAGAGGATTTGTGGAGAACTTGTGTGTTGGATCAAGGTGGATCGTGGGATAGTTAACAATCGTTGCTTGAATTACCTACAATGATAATGATCATTCTAGTATCGGAATGACATCATATGAGGCTTTGTACAGTAAGAGGTGTATGAATCCTTTGTGCTGATGTGTGCCAGGCAAGAGTGTTGTACTCGGACCTGAGATTATGCAAGAGACGACTAGAAAGATCAAAAGGATCCAAGAAAAGACGTGTTTCGAGAGTTACAATAGTAACTGGTGTTGGTCGAGCTTGAGGTCTCGGAAGCACCCACCGTGTTTTGCTTATTTGTATCAGAGTGGCGCAGCGGAAGCGTGGGAGAAGTAGTATGTTAGACTGTTTTACCGCTGTCACTTGTGGGAATTGCATGATATGTTCATGTACCTAAGTTGAGGAAGTGCATGTGCATTCATTCAGATAGATGGTGTACAAGTGAGAAAGGAATTGACCGTTAAGGCATTGCTAGTTCAGGTTGATGAACGAGAGGTAACTTCGAGGTAAAGGGATTCCTTTGATGGAGGTAGTTCGAGAGAGAGTTAGATTTGGGAGGTTGGGATGCGAGGATCGTATCCAGAGTTATTTGAATCAGTTAACATTTTTGAGGACGAAAATTCCTAAAGTGGGGGAGAGTTGTCACAGCCCAATTTTCAATAATTAATTAATTGTGTTAATTAATTGATTTATTTGGATTATTCTAATTATTTGAATAATTAGATGTTTGTTTAATGGATTGATAGATGTTTTGAGAGAGTAAATATATTGGAAAGAAATAAAGAGAAAGGTATATATGAGGAAGTGGAAGGAAAAGAAAAGAAAATAAAAACATAAGGAAAGAGAAGAGAAAGAAAGAGGAAGAGGAGAAAAGAGAAGGAGAAGAGGAAAAGCTTGGAATCGCCAAGAATGACTTATAGCTTCCGATTAATATAAGGTAAGGGTGAGAAACATTATTATTTGATCAATGTGTATGATTATGTATGAGTTGTTTGAGTTATTGGATGTTTTTCTCCATTTTCAATTCTAGGGCAAAAACAGATTTAATCGGTAGAAATCGAGTTCTAACGGTTCAAACTCGAAATAAGTTGTGTAGTTTAGTCGGGTAATGCTTAGCCGAGAGTATTGAGTTTCATTGGAGTGAATTTGATCGAGTTTATGAGTTTTGACATTTTTGGAGAAATTGGAGGTTAAGATTTTGGGTGAAATTCGGAAGTTGTAGAATTAGTGTTTTATGGTCCTAAAATGTCACTATATGATTGGTAATGATGAGTAGGTATTTAATCGGGAGAAAAGAATTGAATCAGGTGACTTTTTGAGGGTTTTAGTGTCGAACCCGTAGCTGTTTTTCTGAGTTTTTCAGGTGTTAATCGGTTAACCATATACGTTAACCGATTAACACAGTGTTGGGGGCCTAAAAGCTGAGTTTTTGGCCTAAAAACTGAGTTTTTGGAGTGGTTAATCGGTTAACCATATGCGTTAACCGATTAACACTGTAAGTGTGAGAAAATATTATTTTCAAAACTTCGAAAATTCATAACTTCTTCACCGTTTATCGGATTTTGATGTTCTTTATATCAAACTGAAGCTAATAATATGTTCTATAACTTGGTGAAAAGAAATATTATTTTTAGCCGACTTTTATCCGATTTTACCGATTAATCGAGATTAATTATTTTAAGTAAGTGAGGCTTAAATAATGAGAGTGTTCGGTTGCCGTTTGGCATAATTGAATTGATGAATGTATTGATGATGTTGATAATGCATATTGTTTGTATGCTATTGTATGTGAAGAATGCATGAGAACATATTATGAATATGTGTGCATTGCTTGATGAATGTATTGATGATGTTGATAATGCATATTGTTTGTATGCTATTGTATGTGAAGAATGCATGAGAACATATTGTGAATATGTGTGCATTGCTTGATGAATGTATTGATGATGTTGATAATGCATATTGTTTGTATGCTATTGTATGTGAAGAATGCATGAGAACATATTGCGAATATGTGTGCATTGCTTTATGAATGTATTGATGATGTTGATAATGCATATTATTTGTATGCTATTGTATGTGAAGAATGCATGAGAACATATTGTGGATATGTGTGCATTTCTTGATAATATATTGATAATATATGTGAATATGTTGTGTGTGCAATCATTGCTATAATTCTTGAAGAGATGAATTATTTGAATGCATGAGATTAAGATGTCGGTCTTAAGTGCATCTGATTGTTAATTGCATATGCATCATTTAGTCAAGAGGCAGTGTTTGCTAGTTTCGTGGAGACTAGTGACTTGTCCCAAGCCTAGAAGAGTGGGTTTGAAAGCTTAGAGGACGGGCTTTTGTTGGTTATCGGCCTAGAAGAGTGGACCGGGTTTAATGTAAAAACCAAAAAATGATAACGAGTGTTGGTACCACATAGCATTGAGTTGCATTGAGTTATGTTGAGTCACATTGCATAACGTCATTGATATATGAAAAATGCTTGTGGGTGATATGTTGTTGAATATTTATGAAATATGCATGAAGAGATGTGCTTGATGATTGTCCATATTTGTTTATATAAGTATGCTTTGTAAAGTATATGACGAGTTATGATGAAGTATGGTGTGAATTGTGGAATATGCGTATGTGCATTACTTGTGTAATTGAGAAATGTGAATGTGTAATAGTGAATTGGTAGAATTGATGGGCTTTATGTGAGCCATATGGCATGGATAGAATTGTTGATTAAAGTTATGCTTACGTATGTGTACATGACTTGTGTAATTGAAAATGATGAATATGTGATTGTTAGGAGAAGTGTGCATATATACATGATATGTTGATTTAAGAGTGGTGAGTATGTAAGTGTTGTATGAAAGTATGTTATGTGCATGATAATATGCTTGATGATCAACCATGTTAGTTTATATGATGAGGTAATTGAGAGGTATGTGTGAATTGAATATGAAATGTGGTGAGAAATGTGGCATATATGTATTTTATGATTGCTTATATACATAATTATATGCATTGATTATTATGGTAATATTTCTCACCCTTCTGCTGGAATGATGTCCTACATGACATCGTGTAGGTATTTCAGAGTAGAGCTGCTTGTAGTCCCGAGGCCGCTATTGGTGTAGCTATTTAGCGATTTATTTATGTTGGGTCGAGTCATGCTCTGGTCGTGTAACACTGGGATCGCTTGGTTTATGTTTTAGAAATATACTATGTTTTCTTATTTATTGAAATAATAAGAAGTTGGCCTTAGTGCCCGAGCCTTGTTGATTTATGTGATGAAAACAAATATTTCTTTTATGAAAAATCATTGGGTAAATGAATCCGCTGCTACATGCTAATTGAAATTGTAAAACATGATCATTCATTGAAGTGTTGATGAGCATGACAGGTGTCTGAAAGTTTGAAGTGTGACACCCTTGGTTGAATGCATGTTAGTTTTACTCTGATTATTTTAATTAATTGCGGGGATTAGAGGGGTGTTACAGCTGGACCTCTCCTCTGAAGTGTCTTCTGCACTGCTTTCCTCAAATCTGTCCTTACCTGTTTCCTCATCTTCACCACTGGCTTTCTCAGAACTATCATCAGCTGATTCCTGGTCATTATCCTCTGAACCTTTACCATCTCTCTCTTCATCAGTGAATTCAGACCCCTCATCTTGCTCAAGGTTTCTAATTAATTCTTCAAGATTTTTCTTTCTAGTATCCAATTCCTTGCAAGTTTCCTTCAACATTGAAATAACTTCAGCTTTTCTTGTTTTTGATGATCCCTTTGATGTCTCAGCTATTGTCATAACAATATCAGGAACACGAGTCCTCTGAAACATCTTATGATGAAATTTCAATGCGGTTTCTCTCTTTCTTGCAACATCATTCTTCTTTAGGATGTTGGGTTGTTGATCATAGATGATTCCACATATGAGAGAGGGAAAAGCAATAGGGCCCTTAATACTATAGCTACCAGCATGCTTCATGGTTTGTTCATGAATGTATGTTCCATAATTGAGCTTAGCCTTAGTTCCTACAACATATATGAACCTTCCAAGAATGGTTTCCACTGTTGTCTTATGATTGGTGGGCACCCAATTTGCAGCACCAATTTTGTGAAGCATAACATATTTAACGCTTAGTTTGCTTGCTACAAGCTTCCTTTTGGAAGGCCACTTCTTGACCTATTTAGCAGTTATTTCTTGACATACTTGATGGTTTGAGACTCTTAGGTCTTCCCAAGTACTTGTTGATGATAGTTGCTGTAAAGTTTATACATTCACCTCTTACAAATACTTTGCCAAACTCACTGGATTTACTATCAGCACATGCACTTGATAGATTGACTATGAATTCTTTCACCAATGTTTCATAGCATTGGGATAACTGAGTCACAGTTTTCACCAAGCCAGCATCTCTGATGAGGGCCATGATTTCTTTGTTTTCAAGAGCATTCTGAGCAAGCTCTCTCTCTAGGGCCAACCTCTTGTGATACACGTATTTCCATCTGATAACACTTGATGGATAGTGAAATAAAATGTTATCAATTGGTACTTCAGAAGTGCTTTTAACCAGTTTGCTTGTGGAAGGCTTTTTCTTGGTTTGGATGTCAGTGACAGCAACATCTGAATCTGCTTTTGATTCAGAACTAGATTCAGCCCTCTTCTTCTTTGTGACAACTTTGCTCCAGCCTTTAGGGGGTCCAACCTGAGCCCTCTTGGTTCCAGCCTTCTTTGTGGAAGTTTCTTGCTCTGTACTCTTCTCACCATCTTTCTTCTTGGGGGATATTTGATCAACTACCTTTTTCCCTTTTCATGTCATCAGCCGTTTGGCTATGCCTGGATTGAGTTTGACTAAGAGATCATTGTCAGAATAGTTGTCTAGGTCTACCACTTCAGTATCTATGGTGCCTTGCATACTTTCACCCATTCTTTAGCCTCTTCACCCTTGTTCCTCCCTTTTGGTGCAGGGTCCTTCGATGCTGCAACATTGGGTGAGACATTTGTTTGATCCTGCAGTTTAGGATCAGAACCCTTCAAGCTAGAAGACGTGGGTATGTTGAGAGTGTTGGCTACTATTTTCGCAATGGCAAGATGGGTTCGTCTAACTTCTGCGTTGTTGAGATCATCATATGCAGTAGAAGAAAGAGCTTGACCTGTGACACGGTCATTTGGCCTTCTTGCAGGGGGGTTGCTAGATTTATTCATCAATTGTTCGTCCGGTGTCACCATGCGCAATGAAGCTACTTCTAGAACCTCATTAGGGTTTGACTCCTCGGCTTTGCTAGAAATGCATTTAGATGGGGATGATTTTGATTGTTGTGACATCGCTGTTGATGTTGACTAAGAACGAAGGAGTATTCTTTCGTTGGAGACTGTAGGAAAGATGAACAGTTTGATCGTGAACCAAGTGGTGTAGGAGTTTGATGTGTAGAGGCTCACTGGGTGATATGGCAAATGAGGAGGGAACTTAATGTTTTGACCAATCAGTAAATGATTGAATTTTAAATTATAATTCCCTATTCCCATTAATTGCTATAACTCACCATTACTTAAGGGCATCAATTTTTGTAAATCACTTTTATGGTCCTTGACACTCCTTGCACCAATTTCGGTCCTATTTTTGCATACTCATCAGGTATTGCACCAATCCCTTGCATTTTACACGAGTGACCCCTGAGCATGCCTCCTTTGAACTCAATAGGACTTGTTTGAATGGTGCGCTGGATGCCACAGAACAAGGTCATGACATCCGGAGTGACATTGCTTCTTTTAGGCAGGGTAGCATCCATGGACTCCATCAGGTTCTAGTATAGCCTATCTAGCTTTCCCTGATGACCAATGTATGGGTATCCCTTCTTGGCTTGCTTCCATCCATGAGGTTTCTTGCATCCTGTCCTTCTTTTTTAGGCATACTTTGAAGATCTTCTTGTTGATGTGTTGGATCTTCTCTATTGTCTATCTTTCACCAGCCATACTTTGTCCCTAGTTTCCTTTTTCTCCAGGTTATTTAGGATACTTCTGGGCTCCCATAGGTAGCAATTATTCATTGCTCTGGATCCCCTCATTTCTTCCTCACCTTCTTCATTGACAACCA
This sequence comes from Lathyrus sativus, assembly GCA_963859935.3. Taxonomy (NCBI): domain Eukaryota; kingdom Viridiplantae; phylum Streptophyta; class Magnoliopsida; order Fabales; family Fabaceae; genus Lathyrus; species Lathyrus sativus. Next base: position 429,102,022 of record OZ012741.1, read on the forward strand.
CACACTTATCCTTTGAAAAGTGGACTTTTAAACCTTGATCACATAGCTGACTTATGCTTGTTAGGTTAACTATCAATCCTTTAACTAGCAAGACATCCTTCAATTTTGGGGCTTTAAGGCTGTCAAGGTGTCCAACACCTGTAATTTTTCCTCTAGCTCCATCACCAAAGGTCACATGACTGGACGTATGAGGGTTGAGTTTTGTCAAGTAATCCTCAATCCCAATCATATGTCTAGAACAGCCACTCTCAAAGTACTAATCCTCTTGGGTTGGCATCCTTAGATCCGTGTGAGCTGCTAAGGCCATATTCTCGGTAACCCAATGTCTTTGCCTGTTAGGAGCACCTTTCTTTGTTCTTGCTTGATGTTGCCTTTTGACATGAGCTCTCTGTTCTTGATGAGGATGACTAGGAAATCCATGAAGCCAGAAACACACAGATTTGATATGACCAAGTTTTCCACAGTGGTAACATCTATACCCTTGGAATCTACTTTTGACTTGATTCCAGTTTCTGTTGGTTGGATGTTGTGACATTGGTCGTGACATCCTCTTTGGCTTATGGACCTCAGGTTGTAATCTCTTGAGTTTTAGCACAGGATTTTGTTTATCAACGTATCCTAGTCCAAACCTATCTCCTGAGGTTTGTCCACTCTGAAGGATTTCCTCTAGGGTGTTAGTCCCAGAATTGAGCATCCTTATGGATTTTTCCATTTGATCCTTTTTACTTTTCAACTCCTTTACTTCACTTCTGAGTGTGTTTATTGTGGCTAGATGCTCTATCTTTTCATCTTCTAACTCCTTGATGATTTTCTTCTGTTGCTCTCTTTGCTGAACCAGTTATGTAATTTTGATGTGATGCTTTTTGTATGAGGCTGCAAGCTCCTCAAAGGACAACTCTTCATCACTTGAATCATCATTAGAGATGTACACATTGTTAAGAGCAGTGACATGCTTGGCAGACTCTCCTTCTGATTCACTTCCTGAGTCTTCATCAGACCAAGTGACAGTTAGGCCTTTTCCCTTTTTTTGAGGTATGTGGGACATTCCCTCCTAACATGTCCATATCCCTCACACTCATGACATTGGACTCCTCTGCTTTGGATGACTTTATCTTCAGAGATCTCTTTATCAGAAGGCATGCTTTTGGTATAAGGTTTAGACCTAGCATCTATCCTTTTGACCAGTTTGTTGAACTGTCTTTCAAGCAAGGCAATTGCTTTAGACAAATTCTCCTCCTTTTTACCACCTGAATCAGCAGTGTTTGAGACAAGAGCTATGCTTTTGTGCTTTTTCTCCACAGCCTAATAACTCATTCCCATTTCAAAGGTTTGAAGGGAACCAATGAGTTCATCCACTTTCATGTGGCATATGTCTTGGGCTTCTTCATCGACTGTGACTTTCATAGCAAACCTCTTAGGTAGTGACCTTAGAATATTTCTTACAAGCTTCTCTTCAGTCATCTTTTCTCCCAGAGCTCCTGAGGTGTTTGCAAGTTCAAGAACATTCATGTAAAACTCATGAATGGTCTCATCTTCCTTCATTCTTAGACCTTCAAATTTGGTGGTCAGCATTTGAAGTCTTGACATTTTGACCTTGGAAGTTCCTTCATGAGTAGTTCTGAGAGTGTCCCAAACATCCTTTGCTAGTTCACAGTGGTGTACCAGCCTGAAGATGTTTTTATCTATGCCATTGAAAAACGCATTCAATGCTTTAGAGTTTCCAAGAGCTAAGGCCTATTGCTCTTTGTTCCATTCCTCTTCAGGAATCAACACATCTACTCCATCGTTGTCAGTCTTCACAGGATGTTTCCAGCCTGAATTCACAGGTCTCCAAGCCTTGTAGTCTATAGATTTCAAGAATGCAATACACCTTGGTTTCCAAAAAATCATTAGTAGATCCATCCAGTATTGGAGGTCTATTAGTGAAACCTATATCTTTATCCATAGTACCAGAATTTGTTTTCCCTAGATCTCACCTAGATTTAAACAGGCAGGGTGCCTACTCTGATACCAATTGAAAATTGTTGCAATCACACGATGGATGTTATTCCCAAAGTTATAATATCCACTGTGACACCTACTAATTAACAGCCAATAATCAGGAATAATAAAAGCAGTAAATACACAACAATTATTTACCCAGTTCAGTGTCAACAAGACTTACATCTGAGGGCTACCAAGCCAGGGAGGAACTTCACTATTAGAAGAATTAATTCAGAGTCAAACAACACAATTTTCACCCCTCACTTAAAACCTACCTGTCGCTTCCGCGAAAATAAGGTGCCGGCAAAACAGAAGAGTCGCCACCTTTCGTTATTTATCCCTCAGAACGGGAAAGGAAACGATCGGAAAAACCTGACGAAAAGGTATAAGACAAGGACATCGCAACCGTTGTCTGGGTTCGGCAGTCGGTTACGCAAGGGGAAGGTATTAGCACCCCTCACGTCCATCGTACTCGATGGGATCCACACTTGTTGTGTTTATCTGACGGGTTGGTTTAACTATCTGCCTATCAAGGCCGGTCTGAAAAGAAAAGAAAATGACTCGGCAAAGCGTCGCGCTTTATGCCTACATATTCTCATCAGAGAATGAGAAATCAGAGTCAACGTAGTTCGGCTGACTACGGGTTACGGGGAAGGTGGCTCGCCAATACATCAGTATTGTGCCTACGTACTCTCAACAGGTATGAGAGATCAGAGCTTACGTAGTTCGGGATAATACGGATTACGGGGATTCAGATTCATCTATTTTATCGAGTAGGGTTAACAAACAGTTCCAGCAGTTTGGCGTACGCAGCTCGACCCTCAGAGACTTAGGCGTTACCGTTTGCGGTAGAGTTGGGAGTTAACGACACTCTTTTCTTCAGAAAAGCTTCCTTTGAATTATGGGCCCACGGGGCAAAAAGGTTTGAAGTTTTTTTTCTGTCTTTTATGAAAGAACTATTTTTTATGGATGTTTGCAACCAATATCGCACTAGAGACTATGACCTGAGAGTGAATGTGTCACATGTCACCCAAAGGGTGCCATACTAAACATCCAAGCTATCAAAAAGAAACTCTCTGACAACCCTTTCTCAGATAGCTTAAGGCTCGTAACGTATGACATCAGTTAACCTTTATTACTGTAGTTTAATTTGTTTTGAGATGAGAAGAGAGAACGAACAGGTTCAACTAAGGGGAGACTATCAAGTCCTAATGTTGTCATGCCAAGGATTCATCCTATGGTTGAGGTTTGAAACAGGGAACTCCTAGAAGTTATCATGCATAGGTTTCAACCTAAAATTCTAATCATCACTTCCTTATCAAAGGAAGTGAGATTCCTAAGGGATCATGTCAATGATAAACAGAAACAGATAAAGCATCAGCTGAAACAGTAAACAGATATAGAGTAAAATGCATGCAATGCAAGTGAGGGAGGAAATGTGTGTGGGGCATCAGCCTCCACAAGCTCATCTCAACCTCAAGCCAGATATGAATAACTGCAATTATACAAAAATAAAATGCCATCAAGTAAATCACAAACCACATAGGCAAGGGAGCTGGGCTTTACCGGATACCCACAAGCAAAGCCATACAGTAAAAATACAAGCAGAGGTAGCAACTCAACATCTAGTGCAATCATGCCCCTAGCTTAAACCAGTCTAAACATGAACTTATTCTAATGCATCAATCAAATCAACCAAGTCATAGCAATACAGTTGCACAACAAGCAAACGGACAGGAAAGAAAGCAGATCAGCAGCTTCCACAGCTTCACAACAAGGCAATCCTCTAACAGCAGTTCAGTCCTCAGTTTTCAACTGCTCTTCAACTCTTTCATATTTAATAGAAAGTGTCACCTTGCTTCTTCAAGCTTTCAAAATATCAACCATAAGTATCAACTTATCCTTCCTCTTCTTCAAGCTTCAGCTCCAAAGTAGACTCCACCTTCAGGCTTCAATCCCAATAGCAAGTATCAACTTGTCCCTTCAGGCTCTCAATGTATCAAACACACAAGTATCAACTTGTTCTCTCAAGCTTCAGCTCTTTCTTCATTCTCAATTTGATCTTCTTCACAAGTGTCAACTTGTTCTTCTGGATCTTCAAGCTTCAGCTCCAAAGGCAGTCTTCAAACAAAGGAAGTGGCAACCCCTAGCATCTTCAATCTTCTAGCAAGTAACTCCATCCTCTAGCAAGGGAGAAAGATTCATCTAACAAGAGCAAAGTTTGGATGATTGACCTCAGAGTGAAGACCAAAGGTCACCACTAAGCATCCTATCATCAGAGAAAGGGACCCTCAAAGGTTCTACCAACTGGTAAAGAGCCACACATCCTACCAAAGGAGGGATGAGGCCTTTACAAGGGGACATTACATCATAGGGAAGAAGGGAAGTGATCAACACCTTCCATGTTTATGAAAGAAGAGAATCTATCTAGAAGCTCTGCCTACAAACCCTAATCTTAACACCTAATCAACACTACACCAAAAGAAGGGAAATATTCACATCCAAGCTTCCTCAATCAATCCATGTTAGCCCAAGCTTGTCTTCAACACCATCCAAGAGCAAGGGAAGCAAAACCCTAATCTAAGGGAACTAAAGAAGTCAATCTAGTCAAATTAGTGCATTAGAATCATCTAAAGTTAGCACCTAAACTAAAATCAAACTAAAATAGTAAACTACATTATAAATTCCTACAAAAATTCCTAAGGGACCCTAATTCAATCATGAATCTACCATATTAATTCCAGGGGTTGAATCATCCACCAAGTCCTAGAAATAAAACCTAAATCATAAGGTACTAACCATAAACCCTAAAAATGGAACACCTAAAGTTTCAACTTAAAACTACCACCTACATTCATCACAAAAATGTGAGAAAAATCTAAGGGGAACATGCATCTCTATGCTAGTTATACACAAAAAATAAAGGCAAGAATCATCACCAAATGCTCAAACAAAATTCATCAAAACAAGGTATCAACCATGGTTATTTCAATTATCAATTAAAATTCAACAAATGCAAATAAAATCAAAAATGCATGAATTATTAATATTGTTTATCTAAAAAAATCTAGATTCAATCATTAATCAGGGGAAAAAAGAATGGAATTAATTGAGTTAGTCTTCTATTTTTTATGAATTATTTACTAAGTCACATGAAATGATGAAAATTAAAAGAAAATGAAAGAAATTGATATGAACGCGTGGTAAATAGCAAATAAAACCAGTTCAATTCTTGGGTTGGGCCAGGAAGGGGGTGTGAAGAGCAAGGACTTCATAGGCCCAGGCGCTTGGATCCATTTGCATTTTCTTCAGCAATTAGAATGAGAGAAAAACATACACAAGCCATGGTTCGAACTCGTGCCCTTTGGTCCACGCAGCGAAGCTCATCAGACTACTAAACAAAACGGCGCGTTTAAGGGGAGGGGGTATGTGGCGCAATGAGGTACCTTGGATGGAGGTCTGAGTCAAAGTCTTCTTCATGAATGAACGCCTTAGATTATATCTTCTCCAATTCAAATGTGCAGATGGTGGGAAAATACAGAATCCGGCGAGGGCGGCCGGAGCTTCACCGGAAAAGTTCGTGGATCCCTAACAATCTCTATACTCCACCATTGGCCACGATTTCTGAATGAAAGTTGCTCTAAATTTCACCAGGATCCCAACCATACCACTAGTTCATGCTAAAAATGCAGGGTTCGTAAAAACACAATCTCAACCGAAAATGGCATAAACCCTAAATTGTCTCTAATCTTCAAATCAATTATCCAGAATCCATCTATACCCTAAGGGGAACTTAACCACATGCTTATAATTGATTAAAAGTGCATAATCAGTGAGATATTTCAAGAAGTTAGAACCAACCTTGGAGCTTGAATTGCAGTGGTTACACGCCTCAATTCTCTTCCAAACCTTGCAGAATTCTTCAAGGATTAATGGTGAACGATTCTTGGTGATCAATTCCTGCTGAAACCCCTTGATTCTCCAAAACGAGTTTTCACTTTCAAGCTTTTTTCTTCACTTTACTCCAATGGCTTCTCAACAGAATTCTGCACTAGAAGCTTCTTAGCATGATCCAAAACCTATTTATGATATGTTCTGATTGATTAGAAGCCCAAACTAGGCCCAATTATGGATTTTGGATCTTCACTTTTTCCTCCAAATTTCAATATGGGTATGTGCCTTCAAGCCTTGGTCATGCTCCACAATCCTTCCAAACCATTCACTTAAGCATTATGGAGTGTAATGAAGTGGTTTTCTCCCTTTGGTTTCAACATATGGAGTGTATAGGATATGTTTCTTACTTGTGAAGTAATCATCCAAATGGCTATGTTATGGACCTCAAATCAAAAATGTGGAAATGCCAATCTTTCTAAAACATCAATTCCATTCAAAATGACCACAAATTTGACTTGAAAACATGTTAATCTCATTTATTTTGAATTTTCTCATTTTAATTCATTAAAATGGCTTTTATGTGAAGTTTCTTCAACCAATGCTTGATATAATCTATATCAATGAACACTTGATGTTTAGACAAGCTAAAAACATCATTTTGATCAACTTTCATGTTGAACAAAAATGCATTTGAGACCTCTAAGTTGGTGAAAATGGCCTATGATTACAAATGACCTATAATCACCAAATGTCCAAAATACCCTTGACTTGTCAAAGCCATAACTTGAGTTCTACAAATCCTATCAAGGACTTCTAGTACTCTCTAGAAATATAAGAGGATAAGGAACAACATTCATGTTGACCAAAAGTTCATAGGAATCATCCTTCTAGGGCAAAAGTTTCATGCAAGTTGGGCAACTTTCAAGCTCCAAATTCACATTCCTCAGATGACTTGTAACTTGTTAAAACCATAACTTTAGTTCTACAAATCCTATCAAGGACTTCTAGCACTCAAATTAAAGCTAAGATCCTGCTCTAAAACAATCATGTTGGGGGTAAGATGAGATTACAATCACATCTTGAGCTAAATTGCCTTGAAGATAGGGGTCAAACTAGGGGATTTTACACTGTCAAGCCTTAGAAACCCTAGCTTGAAACTTCTCAAACTCTTCAATCATGATGATTTGACCTTGGAATCACCCTTATAACATATAAATGTATCAATCCATTATCACATGGCTCTTGGATTAAGTCTCAACCTTCTTCAAATCATCATTTGACTTAGGGTTGACCCAGTCACCCTAGCTGCACCACTCATGGCTGAGGCTTCTTAATCTTGCACCATGACCTGTCTAGGCCTCAAAGTAATATTCAAACCTTCTCATGAGCTCTCTCAAGACCTCAAGTCCATCTCCATGGCTTCAGAATCATCTAATGACCTTCCTCCACTCTCAAGTTAGGAGACACACCCTCTTGGCATCAATCACTCTCTCTGAGGATCTTTTAATTTCTCTGACAAGGATATCAACCTATGAACACTTGAATAACCTTCTTAGCTAGCTTCATAGTCTTGTGTGGCTTTTGATTGGTAATCATACCTCTTGATCTCCTGCATACATGTCAATGAAATGCAAATGATAATGCTAATGTGCATGGAATGAAACATAAGCTAGGTAAAGAAATGTTGGGCAAATTTTGGGCTGCAACAGCTGCCCCTATTCGAACGGCTTGGACCTGACTGGGTGAGAAGCGAACGGTTCTCAAACAATCAAGGTACGAGACGGTTGAATACCAATAAACCCGGAAATTTGCGAACTGCACAAGTACACGGTACTCTGATGGGGACAAATCTTCGGAAACTGAAATGATAGTTGCACGACCACTAGCTGGAGAAATACTGATCTGAATCTCCGTCAGGATGATTCTCTGATTTTATCTGATATCATTGCATCTTCAAATCATCGAGGGATCACTGATTATACGGTAATTAGTGATTTTCCAACCATGCACAGGTAAATGATACTCTGATTGGTAGGAACATCTTCCAAACTGAGCATGACAATTGCACGGCAACTCTGCTGGGGAATTGGTCACATGGTAATTGGTGAAAAGTTCGAAGCTCAAATCTCCGTCAGGATGATCATCTGATTTTGCTGTAGATCTTCGTCGTCAAGTCATCAAGGGGTCACTGGTTAATCGGTAACCGGTAATGGATGGTTGGTCATGCCGTCAGGCATTCTATGTCATAGCAGCAGGACTCCTCGGGACTCATCAGGTTATTAGGGACTCTTTAACAATCAAGTTAATTGCGCCATCGGGCATTCAAAGGAATTTTCGGGCATCAGCCGGACTTCGTCAGTAAGTCGGGAATGGAATTCTTGGTCAATCATGAACCAAATAAGGATATACAATCTTTTGCTACCAGGAACTCCGCATCAGCTGAGAGGACTGCTCCGACATCGCAGCCGGACTTCATCGGTAAACCCGAGGTTTTGGCACCGCTGCCGGACTTCAATCATCAAGTCTTCAAGGAAATTTCAACTTCTCTTTTTAAAACCCACTGGGGATGACACATCTCCGCTGGGGATTCTGGAGAACTATCAAGTAACTCTGCTTCGGGGATCCAGAAATCATTCTGGGTGAATCATCTCTGCTGAGGAAATCAAGAATCATCTTGAACAAACAACTTCGCCGGAGACTTCAAGAATCATCCTGAACCAATAACTCTGCGGGAGATTTCAGGAATCATCTTGAGCAAACACTCTGCTGGAGATTCTAAGCATCAACTTGAGCAAACCTCTCTGGCGACTTCACTGGGGATTTTAAGAATCATCTTAAGCAATCACTTTCGCTGGAGGATTCAAGAATCATCTTGGGTAAACGACTTTGCTGGGGAATTCAAGAATCATCTTGAACCAAATAACTCTTCTGAGACTTCAGGAATCATCCTGGGCAAACAAGAACGGTAACAACCTAGCTCATGTTTCACATGCATATGATCGACAATGGCGTAATGCTCCACACGGTGGAAATGCTACGCGTTTTAGGGTAAATGCTATGCAATCATGCCAAATATTATGACCCCATCAGCAAAATAAATGCTGAAGGGAAAAGCCTCCTATCAAGGAGAAGGAACCACTCTGGTGGAGGGAGGAATCATCCTGCCGAGGAGAAGGAGTCACGCCAACCTCAATTGGACTCCGCCTGGGGAAACGAACTTCAGTCGACTGCTGCGGGGACGAGGTTCTACGGGAACCTGGATCTACTCATCTGGGTATACGAACCACAACTGCTAAGGAAAAACGATGTCAATCGCAGAAATAAACTACACAGCCTTTGCGGCAAAACTTTCCTGGAGATAACGACTCCGGTGGGGAAATACAGCATCAGCTATTCAACACTCTACTGGGGAAAACCAATCATGGCCTGAACGGCTTCCAAGGACTCGGATCTCTTGGGGAACCGTAAACTCGGCTGGGGAAGAAGGAGTCATCCTGCTTACTGGGGAGAGTACGACTCTGTGGGGATTTCAATTCCGCTGGAGACTTCAGTCTGCGCTATCGAGGGCTGCACCCTTGCGAATAGTTTGCTACGAAAACTGCACCCTGACCCAGTGCTGGGGAATGAACGTGCACTTCAGTGTATGACTCAGCTGGGGAGACGACGATCCTTCAGGATACATCTGACTGTAGATAGAATCCTCTCTGTCTGGGGAGACATATCAATGCTTACGATCTCATTTTCAGACTCCGCGGGGAGGTGCCGCTGAACTGGCTGGAGGAGGAGGAATCATCCTGCTTGGGAACGCACGGCGTACTGCCTGGAATATGCTATACCTACAACAACACAAACAAACAGACAAGATACCCTTCTCAAAGGGATCTATCAAGGTTATCATCTTGTGACAATGTTCCAGTAATTCATTGTTTCAACAATCAGTGACCTAGGCCAGTAAGCTTATGTATGCGCATTTTATCAAAAACATCGGCGTTCTTTCACAAACAAAACAGATAAATGCTAAACAAACAAACAGAATTGTTGAATAATATACATTTTATTGATAACGAACCCCTGAATAGGCAAAAATGTTTTACAACAGATGCAAGCTCCTGGAATGAGGAAGCCGCGCAAAAATAAAAACATAAATATATATCAGTATATACACAAATGTCGGCAACGAGGCATAGACGAACACCATGAGTTGATCCCTCTATGACCCACTCGACTCCGATACTTCTCCGACGCTTCAGCTTCAGAAGAGATTGATTCTGATGAACGACCTTCAGGTCTTCCGAACCACTAAACAAATAGAGTCCACACGCGGAACGCAATCATTTGCTTTTTCAAATCCCTAACTTTTGCCTGAATCTCCCTTTCGGGTTTTCGATTCACCGGGATACCCTTTTTTGCCAAAGTCGCCCTTTCAGGTTTTCGACTTTGCGGGTGTACATTCTTTTCTTTATATCCCTAATTTTTGCCAGAACCTTTTTCCTTTTTTATGGTTCGCCGGTGTCGCTACTGTGAAAATTGGCGCCGGCTGAACAGAAGAGTCGCCACCGTGCGTTATTTATCCCAACGGAGGGAGAGGAAACGCTCGAAGTAAACCTCGCAAAAAACGGGAAAGGAATGGTCATCGCAACCAAATCCTGGGTTCGGGAGTCGGTTACGCAAGGGGAAGGTATTAGCACCCCTCACGTCCGTCGTACTCGACGAGATCCACGCTTGCTTGGGTTGTCTAAAGGATGCAAAACAATCTATCTACGGCTGCTAAATCTAAACGGAAGGGAATTGACTCGATAGAGCGTCACACTCTATGCCTACGTATTCTCAAGAGAGAAAGTCAGAGTCAACGTAGTTCGGGACTACGGGGAAATTGGCTCGCCAAGACCTCGCGTCTTGTGCCTACGTACTTCCATACTGCATGGAAGATCAGAGCTTACGTAGTTCAGGCTAACTACGGCTAAACTGGATGGTCTCACACAGCAGTGAGAAATCAAACTGGTTTTAAAGGTACGGGAACCTATGGGAAAAACTACGGTCTGGTCTCAAATGCACTCGGGCAAGAGAAAAGGGATAACAATCAGTCGTCAGCGGGAAAGTCTCGATCGCACAGCAGCGAGAGAACAAAAGAGTTAATTGTTAGTGTGCTCGCTAGGATATCGCATCCTATGCCTACATATCCTCGCTCAGTACGAGGAATCAGAGCAGCTGTAGTTCGGCTACTTTCGGGACCACAGCTCAAATCTCGTTTTATTGACATTCTGAAAAATGGTTACAATGATTGAATGCTGGAAAATAAATCCCTAGGGAATACTATCCTATCCTATCCTGAAAAATCAAATGGAAAATAGTCCCCTGACAAGTGGACTTCTAAAACTATCTCTAAAAGTGTAAAATAATCTCTATGAAAAATTATATCCTAAGAGAAAATTACAAGAATTTGCAATGAGAAAAATATAGCCTAAAGTCCTATACAAAATGTAGACTAAAGTATTCTAGAAGAAAATAAACTATAAATTTCCTAAATGAAAAATATGAGCTAATATTTTTATCCTTCTTTTTTCTCAAATATTCTTTTCTTCTTTTTTTTCATATTCTTTTCTCTTTCTTTTTCTATTTCTTTTTCTCTTTTCAATATATTTTTCATATATTTTTCTCTATTCTTTTTCTCATTCTTTTTTTCTCAAATATATTCTTTTTCTATTCTCTTTTCTCATTCTTTTTTCTCAAATATATTCTTTTTCTATTCTCCTTTTTTATATTTTCTTTTATTTTAAAAAAACTATTACAAAGAATTGAAAAAAAAAGGAAAAATAAGGGGCAGAGGGTGCATCTAAGTACAGGGGGGTTAAGTAAAAAAAAGCAAAACTGAACAGAATCAGCATGGGCCCAGCCCAAAAGTAACTCAGAAACGGGGAGGGGGGTGTTGCAAGCAAAAATAGGGGTGTGCCAGCAATTGCATTGGGCTCAGCCCAATAATCCATGGCAAAGAAGAAAAAAAACACAGAACGCAGGGAGGGTGGCACGAGCGAAACGAAGGGTGCGTGTGTCCAACAACATTGCTGGGCTCAGGAAGGCCCAAACCACGTAATCCCTTGTCCATGTTTCACAAACGAAACCCTAATACCATCAGAAACTCCATTCACTGTTCACTCTCCCACGCGGCGCCCCCAATCTTCCCCGAACCCTCTCGTAATCTCTCTCAGACCTTCCTCCGTCTCACTCTCTTTGTTCTTTCTCTCAAAATCTCTCTCCCTTCGCTCAACCACAAATCATCCACCTCTCATGAATTTTCATTCGCTTAACCACCTACAACACGAACACGCTTGCGACAACGGGATTATTGCAAATCTGGAGAAGCTTGATCCGGAGCTTGCATGTGGTTCGCTGAAGAATTACGAAGTTGAGGAATGCTTCTGGAGATGATGATGACTATCCTTGCATGTTCTTGTTCGCGTTTGATGAATATTTTGGATGCTTGATGAAATTTCTTGAGGGAGGTCTCTGAAGATTTGATTGAAGGTGCGAGATCGTGCGAAGACGGTTGAAGATCTGCACGTCTGATGATTCCTTGATGGGAGCAAACGCATGATGAAGGATGGAGATCTGGACGAAGAAGACGAGAATCTGGAATGCTCATGAAGATCTGATGAAGATCGTTTGAGGAAGATGAACATTCTGGAGAGGCGTTCATCGAAGGTTGATTCACAGGTAGATGAATGATGTTGATGGTTCGCATGAGTGTTTGAATCTGAGGATGATTATGGATCTTGAATGGAGCTATGAATCTTGAAGGTTATCGATGAAGTTGTGATGATTAATTGATGACGGAAACTGGATATGATGATGAACATATGAAGGTCTTCTGATGAACATGATGACGATTCTGGGAAACGATGAACAAGGTGAAGATTCTGGGAAATGATGAACAAAGTGAAGAATCTGGGAAATGGTGAACAAGATGAAGATTCTGGGAAATGATGAACATGATGAATCTTGAAGCAGATCTGGAAAACGTATGATGGAGAAGATGAAAATTCGATGGAGTGAATGCAGTTTCCGGCGAGCATTTTGGTGGATTTGATTTCTCCGGCGGTAGTTGCGGCGGAGAGATTCGGTTACGGTGGTGGCCGGAGGAGGTTACGGCTGCCGGAGCTGGGTGGTTGCGGTGGTTGCATGGCCGGCGGCCATGCAACCGGTGAGGCTCAGGGAAGGACAGGTGGAGGAGCTGGGTGGCAGAGAGGGACTTGCATGATGGCCACGTGGAGCTGGGAGAGGTAGTGGAGAACGCGTGTCCTGCATGCAGAGTGCATGCAATGAATATGTGGGGGCCTCCCTGATTTACACGTGGGACTCTGACTTATATATGACATGGATAATTTGGACTTCTGAGTGGGCTTTGGATGATTAACTGGATAATGAGGCCCAATGATTAATACCAACTAAACTGGATTAATGAAATGGAAACGTGATTAAGGAGATGATAATGAACATTAGTGCATGGACTAAAACCAAAATTAAGGCTGATTAAAGAAAACGAAAATGAGTTAAAGACTAATTAAAACAACTAACCCTAATTAATACTATTGATTAAACTAGTCTAATGAATCCTATTAAAAGAAAACCATTAAACTAAACACTTAATATCTAACTAACATCTATTTAAATCTAAAAAATCCTATATTAAAACATAAAATCTATTAAATTCTAGAAATAAAATCTATACCAATTTCTATAAAAGAAAAATCTATTAATCTATTTTATACTATCTATTAAACTCTAAAAACCCATTAATTCCATTAAACTTCTATTAAAAACTATTAAATTTCTCTAATAAAATCTATATTATTTATATAAAAGAAAAATCTATATATTTCTATTAAAGCTATTTTAAAAGAAATCTATTCTATTTCCATATTAAAAACTAAACTATTTATTAAAAGGAATTCTATTTAACTATTAAAAGAAAAACTATTATATTCTACAAAATCTATTAAAAACAATTTAGAAAATTCTAAAAAAGATTTAAAACTATTAAAAATATTAAAAATTTATTTAAATTATAAAAAAATCTATAAAGCCTATGTAAAATCTACAAGAAGCTATAAAATTCTAAAAAAATGCAAACAAAGGCAAATAATCAATATAAAAGAAGCGCGAGACCAGAAGGAAGCAAAACGATAACCAGATACCCAAAATCTCAAAAATCACTGCATAAACTTAAAACACCCAGGAAGCGCGCGACTTCCCAAAATAACCTCCGATTATCCGAACTGGTCTGAGATACCCGAAAAGCAACGGTAGGGCTGTGATCCCGATAAAATCACCATGATTGAGAAAATGCACTATATGCAGTATGTAAATGCGAATGCGAGATGCGCCGAAACATCGAGCCAGATGCGGGACCCGGTTGGTCAAATTTTAGGGTGCAACAGCTGCCCCTATTCAAGCAGCTTGGACCTGAATGGTTGAAGAGCGCCCAGCCTTTGATCATTCAAAGGTAGAAGATGGTTGAATACAAATGGAACCCTGAAATTTGCCAACCGCAGAAATAAACTGCACTACTGCTTGGGGGATGACATTCATCAACTGAATCTAACTGTTACAGCAACCAACTGATTCATTAACGACCGTGCTGGGGATCATTTTCATCGGCCTGGAAAAAAAAAATTCTATCATTGAAGAAATCTCAACTAAACTTGTCCACGTTAGGACTCCACCTGCCGTCAACACGGAAAAAAACTCGGCGACTTCGCTGGGGATGACTCGTCTGCATTTCATCAGGAATAAATCGTCCACGTTAGGAATAAACTCTTCCACGTTAGGAATAAACTGTCCACGTTAGGACTAAACTTTTTCATGCCAGGAATACATCTTCCACGTCAGGAATAATCTTTGTCGGGATCTGTCCATGTCAGGACTAAACTCTTCCACGTAAGGAATCATTTTTTCCACGTAAGGAATCACATCTTTCCACGTAAGGAATAACTCTCTTCTGGATCTGTCCACGTCAGGACTAAACTTTCCACGTAAGGAATCCATCTTTCCACGTAAGGAAACCATCTTTCCACGTAAGGAAACCATCTTTCCACGTAAGGAAACCACTTCTTTCCACGTAAGGAAACCATCTTTCCACGTAAGGAAACCATCTTTCCACGTAAGGAAACCATCTTTCCGCGTAAGGAAACCATCTCTTTCCACGTAAGGAAACCATCTTTCCACGTAAGGAATCATCTTTCCACGTAAGGAATCATCTTCCCACGTAAGGAAACCATCTTTCCACGTAAGGAAACCATCTTTCCACGTAAGGAATCATCTTTCCACGTAAGGAAACCATCTTTCCACGTAAGGAAACCATCTTTCCACGTAAGGAATCATCTTTCCACGTAAGGAATCATCTTTCCACGTAAGAAAACCATCTTTCCACGTAAGGAATATAACTCATCTTGATTTGTCCATGTAAGGACTCACATCTCGTCTTGATTTGCCCACGTCAGGACTCCCATCTCGTCTTGCTGAGGAAATAAAACTTGTCCACGTCAGGACTCCCGTTTCACCAACACGAAGAAAGATAAATTTGTCCACGTCATGACTCGCGCATCTTGTCATCACGAAGAACTATGAACTTGTCCACGTCAGGACACACATTTCGCCATTACGAAGGAAGATATCTGCTGGGAATAAATGGTCCACGTCAGGACACCAACACGAAGAGTAATCAATTTTGTCAACGTCATGACTTCACATTCCACCAATACCGAGAAATTGAATCTGTCCACGTTAGGACTAGCACCTCTTATCAATCTGGGGGAATAAATCTGTCCACGTCAGGACACCCATTTCTCTAGCACGAAGAAATTCCCGTCAATATAGGAATATATTGTCCACGTCAGGACCCATTTCTCCATTGATCCCCACCCACAAACTTTTAGCACTGACGTGACAGCGACTTTGAGGCGGACTCTACTGGGGATATCTGGAAACCAAACTACCGGACGTCTGCTCTGATAACCGGCGGCAGCCTCTGAAATTCTGATTCATGAAACCCTCTGATGCTGACGTAACAACAAATTTGAAGCAAATAATCCGCTGGTCGGACTAGAGACACTTCAACAAACAACTCTGGCGGGGAAAACAAGAGATAACTCTGCTCGGGGACAAAGAGAAATTTATCATGATAACTCTGTGGGGAATAAGACTGACATTTTCGTTGAATGTCTCACGTCGAGATCTTGAATGTCTGGCAATTAATTTGAGCAAGAGCCCTCTCCACCTGCAAGAGAAACAACATTTGAAAATAAACGGGTTAACCAATCTGGCTTATGTTTCAAAAATGCATATGATTGACAATGACGCAATGCTCCATCCGACATGGAAATGCTACGCTTTTATTTGGTGGATGCAAGTATGACACTATATGCCGATGCAAATGCAGACTCGAGCTGTTGGGATACAGAAACCGCTTCAGCAAAATAAATGCTGAAGACAACGCCAACTCCGCTGGGGGTAGCCAGGTGCTACAAAATTATTCCAGCAAAATAAATGCTGGAAGAGTGAAGCCAACTTTGCTGGGAAATTGGGAACTTAACCAAGCACCTCGTTGAAGTAACACCCTGCTGGGGAATATAACTCTGCTGGGGAATAGCAGATGTGCCTAATGTGATTGGACTTCTGCTGGAGAGTGAACAGGTATCCCACGGTGTTCTGACAAAATAAATGTCAGGATACGTCACCAACTCTACCGGGGAGAGTCTTAATCTTCGAATTCCACCGGGAGGAAAGAAAACACTTGCTAAAAAGAGAACTCCGCTGGGAACGAAACGATACTCTTGGGGAAAATCAACTGACTCCGCTGGGGGAGAGTAAATAGCCCTACGGGGAAGGGTAAACTGTCTAAGTACAGCTCACGAATTGGAAATATTATCTTCTGAGGCTAAACCACTCTGCTTGAGATAGGGGAATCCTTCTGGGGGACACCACACTGCCTGAATACAGCCTTTGATCTTGGAATCGTCAAACTCTGCTGAGGATAAACGACTTTGCTGGAGAATATCCTTTGGATAAGCCACGACTAGCTAGGGAATTTGATCCTTCTTTGGTAAGTAACATTGTTATCTTGGAAGCACGACCTGCATGGAGATTCACTTTACATGACGATCAAGTCCTTTCGTTATGAGCTTCTGGTTAGGATTCTTCGATCTATGTGCCCTGACGGTTAGATCTGAACTGTTTCTGTATGTCAAACCCCGAAAGAATGTCCCAACAACATCTTTTGTTTTTAGGGTGTTCAGCCCCGGTCTTGCGATAATCTTTTGCCCCTGATCGACTGATTCGTGGAGCAGTGCCCATAGCCGCGAGAGATTTGCCAAATCTCGTCATGATTGCCCCAGATGAACTGCTTCTCGAAGGTACGACTTTACTGGGGATAACCGAGTGTGCCAAGTAGGCTGGACTTCTGTACATTCGTGGGGGGGGGGGGGGGGTCATACACGCCTGATGCTGGACAATATCCGGTCTAAATTCCTGGCTTCTAGTAGAAGGGTCACGATTTCCCGCCATTTGTCTCAAACTTGAATATTGGTTGAATCGGCTCAAGTAGCTCTGAGTAACGCTGATGACACTGAGAAGAACAATTCTTTCACCTCTGTTATGCCCCGGCCTGCAGGAATCCCTGTGGGATAGTCTGAAAATCTGTACCCTGATGGTTTAATATGAACTGCCCCAGTATTCTGAACTTCCGCGAGATACTTCGAATCGAACGCCTCTCGAATAAAGAATAATCCCTGCCCTCTTGGGATGGCATGCCCCTGTCTGTAATGACTTTGCCTCAATCTGGTTCTCGGAAAGACTCACTCTGAACCGAAAGCACCTTGCTACAATACGACCTTGCGGTGGCTTGCCCCGGTGTTTCCCTTAACTCAACAACTATCCACACCGTGCCATGCCCCTGAACGAGCGGTGAGCGACTTAACCTGCCCTGATCAAACATAACATTCTGGATAACTGCCCCTGATTGGCTCTCGAGAAGATTCGCTTCTGATCAAACTTCTTCCCTATAATCAACTGATGCTTCGGGACTTTTCCTCAGACTAATTGATTCCGAACTCTCTGGAAGTCAATGCCCCAGATTTACAGGGTTTCACAACATACACCATTCTGATCCAGACTGTTGAATTATTCAGTCCTGTTTGATTGTTCCCCGGTGGAATTTCCTTCCTGTCAACTACTAACCTGCAAGTAAAATTGTTCAGTCCCGAATGGTAATTTTAATGCAGTGTTCATGCAGATTTTAAAAAAAATTTGTGCTGTCACTCATTTACGTGTCATGACTGTGAGTGACGAATGAACCAAAGTTCAAACGTAGTGCTTATGTGATCAGTGAAAAATACAACAAGGATATGACTAGCAAATCAAGAGGGAGTCAGGTTACTCAACCTTATCGTAATGCGCTTTCAGAATAAGCCTTGCCTCAATTAGGTTTTTTAAGGGTTGTATCGTGGTCGGGTTCATGGTTCGTGAAACAAAGGATATTTGGCTCAAATTTTGATTTATACCCACCCCTTCTACGTGATGATCTCTGATCCTAAAGTTCAGTTAACATGGCTCGAGCGCTCGCCTCTTCGAGAGGTATGTTGAATGGTAAGAACCATAGTTAAGGAACTCATAAGGTTTCGGAGTGACAGTTACTCCTTCTCGTTTTCGGTGTCTGTGTACACGACTTTGTGACTCGCTGGGGAAAAAATTTCTTTCTATCCCTTCTTTTTCGTTCTTTTAATTCCCTAATTTTTTCCTGGAATGACTCCTTTTGAGTTCTTTTCAATTTTTCTTTTTGTTTTGAAGTCCAGCGGGATGCCCTGATTTTTTGCCTAAGTATTAGCTTTCTAGCTTTTTCTTTCTTTTTACTTAGCGGGCTTTCTTTTTTCTTTCTTTTGGAACAAAGTCGTGTGACACTGGTTGTCTTGATTGCTCCGAAGGGATTGTAACTGTCTCACTCCTGATTGGTGAGGTTTAACCGGTGTGGTTGGCAAATTACGACCCCTTGAGAGGTATGAACTGATTGGTCCTCGAAAGGCAACACTCCTCTGTAAGACTTGAATGCTCGGTCAAGCTAACTGACAACTACCCTGCCCCGGGTTAAGATGTGAGGGTTTAAAAGTCCGAAAAAAACTTCTACTTCCTGGCTCGAAATGGTTAACAAGGGACTAACTCCTTATATCTCCAGTGTTTGGGGATTTGAAACAATGCCTTGTACGTCATCGGTACGGTCTTATCTGAAAGCATACGATCATCGGTTATGAGTATTCAGTTTCGTCATCCCCCCTCCAGTCTTTGCTAGTCACAGTGGTAAAGTGGAGTGAATAAAATGCAAGTGTCAATGCAATGCAATAAATGAGCGACAGCGACATGATTAATTCAGAAAATGCATAGTCACTTTATCAATATTACCATTCGAAAACAATCAATATTTAACAGCAAGTAGTAACTAACAGAAAAGAAACTACAAATGCAAATGATATAAAGTCTGAGGACTGCCAATACTGAGGGCGCCTGCCTGTCTGAATCACTGGCTTTTGCTGGGGAATACTTTCTGAGTCTACGAGCTTAGACAACTAAGAGGTTGGCATGAACAAACAAAACTCCTTCTGGAAAGGAAAAGCACCCTTGGTCGATCAACTGCTGCACCTTCGCCTGAAACGCTTTACAATCTTCAGTTGCATGCCCTGGAGAGCCACCATGGTAACCACATTGAACTTGGGGATTGTACCCAGGAGGGTAAGGTTCTGGAACGAGCTTGAGAGCGTTAGGTTCCACCAAAGAACTCTGGATCAACTGTGGCAAAAGCTGACTGTACGGCACAGGAACTGGATGAGAAGGAGCATTCTTTCGTTCCAAATTGTTACGAGGTCTGTTCTAATTCTGACGCTGAGTCTGATACCCTTGGCCATGAGTTCACTGATTTGCAATGGAAGCGACATAAGATTCCTGATAGGGTGCCCCAGGCACGGTTGTCTGTCCAGCATAACAAGCCACAGGAGGTACTGATCTCTGATAAGATGAAGAACCAACAAAATTCACTGATTCGCTTCGAGGATATTCAACCTTTGGCATGACTGCATTGATCACAACTCCTTCTTCACTCTGATAGTCACAAGAATATTCAGTTTCACCAGCTTGATCGTTTGACGTAACTCCAAGCATTCTTTCAAGGTACGGGCTCTCCAGGGAGTGTACAAACATGCTCATTAACTCTCGGTCTTGAAGCGGTGGTTGCACTCTAGCAGCGAATTCTCTCCATCTCTGAACATACTTCCTGAAAGGTTCATTGTTCTCTTGAGACAATTCTTGCAGTTGCATGCGACTAGGAGCCATATCCAGGTTGTAATCGTACTGCTTCAGGAAAGCTCTGGCTAAATCCATCCATGACTGAATCTGACTTCATACCACCTCAAAGATGCCCCAGTCAGACTATACTGAAAGCAATGGATCATCAATTTGTCATCTCGCACAAACAAAGTCATTCTTCGACAGAACATCATCAAATGTTGCTTCGGACAGCTATCCCCTTTGTACTTTTCAACTTCCGGCACTTTGAACTTGTAAGGCGACACCAGGTCAGGAACCAAACACATGTCTGCAGCAATCAGGTTAACAGCATCTTTCGCCTTCAAAGCTTTCATCCCTTCTTCCAACGCTCGGAGTTTTCTATCCGTCTCAAGAGCTCTTGGATCTACGGTCCTGGCTATTGGAATATATCTTCGGTAATTCATCACAGGGAAACCAACACCTTGATTGTTAACAGGAGGAGGACGCTCATATCGGGCAACAAACTGCTCATGTCGATCTTGGTTCTCACCAGAAGGTTGTACAACTTGGTCTGCAGTAACGTTGTTCGTTTGCGGGAAGTCCTCCATGGAACCATACAGAGGTTTGGACGTCATAGTGAAACCCGTCAAGGTATTAGGGGACTGGAGATTGCCTTCAGACATAGCCACCAATAATCTTCAGCTGACTTCAATGCTTGATTCTGCTCAAATCTACTCAACCCCCAGGTCATCTTCTGACAATCCACAATTGCCTCGAACAATCCCCGAGAATCACCCTCTGGGTCAAAACAAAGGCTAGATAAGTGCTCTGGCCAGCTATGCACCATGATGCAAAGATGCTTATGCAAATGCAATGCAATGCAAAAAAACACGGGATCACAGCCCCTACACAACAAGCTGAGTGCCACTGCACTGCTGACGAAGTACGTTCTCTCTAAAAGAGAACGCCAGGATAGCTGGTAGTCTGGAAGTCAAGGTTTCGCAAAAAAGAAAAACCCCCCCACTCACGGGTATGGACCTAAGATACGGCATCCTATGCGGTCGTCAGCGTCACAGACTTTCATGAGGAATGATACGATTCCCAGAAGGAGTGGCATCGTCATCTCATGAAGAGGCCTCACTTAGCTGACTTCCAATTGATCGGTCCCCAGAGTCGACAATCTTCACGTCTGGACTCCCCTATGATCCTCAGGACCTTAGAGAAGCACCTCGGAGAGAACCTCGTCTGAGCGCAGATTTTCGTAGGGAATTGTGCCTGCCCAGCAGACAGGTTCGTCTACTACTTCTCCGCAACTATGTCTAAATGCACACTCAAGCAGCCCAGGTCCGGCTATCACTCAGAATATCACCCTCCCCAGCACAACGGCAACAGAAAAAAGCGATACATAAATAAACACCCAAAAGACAAGCAAACAAGCGCTAGGATTGACTCTCTTAGGGGACGTTGGATCCCACATGCATAAGGACTATCGCAGTCCTTAGCAGCCAGGGGAAGTTGGATCCCCAACAGAGTCGCCAGCTGTCGCTACTGCGAAAATTGGCGCCGGCTGAACAGAAGAGTCGCCACCGTGCGTTATTTATCCCAACGGAGGGAGAGGAAACGCTCGAAGTAAACCTCGCAAAAAAACGGGAAAGGAATGGTCATCGCAACCAAATCCTGGGTTCGGGAGTCGGTTACGCAAGGGGAAGGTATTAGCACCCCTCACGTCCGTCGTACTCGACGGGATCTACGCTTGCTTGGGTTGTCTAAAGGATGCAAAACAATCTATCTACGGCTGCTAAATCTAAACGGAAGGGAATTGACTCGATAGAGCGTCGCACTCTATGCCTATGTATTCTCAAGAGAGAAAGTCAGAGTCAACGGAGTTCGGAACTACGGGGAAATTGGCTCGCCAAGACCTCGCGTCTTGTGCCTACGTACTTCCATACTGCATGGAATATCAGAGCTTACGTAGTTCAGGCTAACTACGGCTAAACTGGGTGGTCTCACACAGCAGTGAGAAATCAAACTGGTTTTAAAGGTACGGGAATCTATGGGAAAAACTACGGTCTGGTCTCAAATGCACTCGGGCAAGAGAAAAGGGATAACAATCAGTCGTCAGCGGGAAAGTCTCGATCGCACAGCAGCGAGAGAACAAAAGAGTTAATTGTTAGTGTGCTCGCTAGGATATCGCATCCTATGCCTACATATCCTCGCTCAGTACGAGGAATCAGAGCAGCTGTAGTTCGGCTACTTTCGGGACCACAGCTCAAATCTCGTTTTATTGACATTCTGAAAAATGGTTACAATGATTGAATGCTGGAAAATAAACCCCTAGGGAATACTATCCTATCCTATCCTGAAAAATCAAATGGAAAATAGTCCCCTAACAAGTGGACTTCTAAAACTATCTCTAAAAGTGTAAAATAATCTCTATGAAAAATTATATCCTAAGAGAAAATTACAAGAATTTGCAATGAGAAAAATATAGCCTAAAGTCCTATACAAAATGTAGACTAAAGTATTCTAGAAGAAAACAAACTATAAATTTCCTAAATGAAAAATATGAGCTAATATTTTTATCCTTCTTTTTTCTCAAATATTATTTTCTTCTTTTTTTTCATATTCTTTTCTCTTTCTTTTTCTATTTCTTTTTCTCTTTTCAATATATTTTTCATATATTTTTCTATATTCTTTTTCTCATTCTTTTTTTCTCAAATATATTATTTTTCTATTCTCTTTTCTCAATCTTTTTTCTCAAATATATTCTTTTTCTATTCTCCTTTTTTATATTTTCTTTTATTTTAAAAAAACTATTACAAAGAATTTGAAAAGAATTGAAAAAAAAGGAAAAATAAGGGGCAGGGGGTGCATCTAAGTACAGGGGGGTTAAGTAAACAAAAGCAAAACTGAACAGAATCAGCATGGGCCCAGCCCAAAAGTAACTCAGAAACGGGGAGGGGGTGTTGCAAGCAAAAACAGGGGTGTGCCAGTAATTGCATTGGGCTCAGCCCAATAATCCATGGCAAAGAAGAAAAAAAATCACAGAACGCAGGGAGGGTGGCACGAGCGAAACGGAGGGTGCGTGTGTCCAACAACATTGCTGGGCTCAGGAAGGCCCAAACCACGTAATCCCTTGTCCACGTTTCACAAACGAAACCCTAATACCATCAGAAACTCCATTCACTGTTCACTCTCCCACGCGGCGCCCCCAATCTTCCCCGAACCCTCTCGTAATCTCTCTCAGACCTTCCTCCGTCTCACTCTCTTTGTTCTTTGTCTCAAAATCTCTCTCCCTTCGCTCAACCACAAATCATCCACCTCTCATGAATTTTCATTCGCTTAACCACCTACAACATGAACACGCTTGCGACAACGGGATTATTGCAAATCTTGAGACGCTTGATCCGGAGCTTGCATGTGGTTCGCTGAAGAATTACGAAGTTGAGGAATGCTTCTGGAGATGATGATGACTATCCTTGCATGTTCTTGTTCGCGTTTGATGAATATTTTGGATGCTTGATGAAAGTTCTTGAGGGAGGTCTCTGAAGATTTGATTGAAGGTGCGAGATCGTGCGAAGACGGTTGAAGATCTGCACGTCTGATGATTCCTTGATGGGAGCGAACGCATGATGAAGGATGGAGATCTGGATGAAGAAGACGAGAATCTGGAATGCTCATGAAGATCTGATGAAGATCGTTTGAGGAAGATGAACATTCTGGAGAGGCGTTCATCGAAGGTTGATTCACAGGTAGATGAATGATGTTGATGGTTCGCATGAGTGTTTGAATCTGAGGATGATTATGGATCTTGAATGGAGCTATGAATCTTGAAGGTTGTCGATGAAGTTGTGATGATTAATTGATGACGGAAACTGGATATGATGATGAACATATGAAGGTCTTCTGATGAACATGATGACGATTCTGGGAAACGATGAACAAGGTAAAGATTCTGGGAAATGATGAACAAAGTGAAGAATCTGGTAAATGGTGAACAAGATGAAGATTCTGGGAAATGATGAACATGATGAATCTTGAAGCAGATCTGGAAAACGTATGATGGAGAAGATGAAAATTCGATGGAGTGAATGCAGTTTCCGGCGAGCATTTTGGTGGATTTGATTTCTCCGACGGTAGTTGCGGCGGAGAGATTCGGTTACGGTGGTGGCCGGAGGAGGTTACGGCTGCCGGAGCTGGGTGGTTGCGGTGGTTGCATGGCCGGCGGCCATGCAACCGGTGAGGCTCAGGGAAGGACAGGTGGAGGAGCTGGGTGGCAGAGAGGGACTTGCATGATGGCCACGTGGAGCTGGGAGAGGTAGTGGAGAACGCGTGTCCTGCATGCAGAGTGCATGCAATGAATATGTGGGGGCCTCCCTGATTTACACGTGGGACTCTGACTTATATATGACATGGATAATTTGGACTTCTGAGTGGGCTTTGGATGATTAACTGGATAATGAGGCCCAATGATTAATACCAACTAAACTGGATTAATGAAATGGAAACGTGATTAAGGAGATGATAATGAACATTAGTGCATGGACTAAAACCAAAATTAAGGCTGATTAAAGAAAACGAAAATGAGTTAAAGACTAATTAAAACAACTAACCCTAATTAATACTATTGATTAAACTAGTCTAATGAATCCTATTAAAAGAAAACCATTAAACTAAACACTTAATATCTAACTAACATCTATTTAAATCTAAAAAATTCTATATTAAAACATAAAATCTATTAAATTCTAGAAATAAAATTTATACCAATTTCTATAAAAGAAAAATCTATTAATCTATTTTATACTATCTATTAAATTCTAAAAACCCATTAATTCCATTAAACTTCTATTAAAAACTATTAAATTTCTCTAATAAAATCTATATTATTTATATAAAAGAAAAATCTATATATTTCTATTAAAGCTATTTTAAAAGAAATCTATTCTATTTCCATATTAAAAACTAAACTATTTATTAAAAGGAATTCTATTTAACTATTAAAAGAAAAACTATTATATTCTACAAAATCTATTAAAAACAATTTAGAAAATTCTAAAAAAGATTTAAAACTATTAAAAATATTAAAAATCTATTTAAATTATAAAAAAATCTATAAAGCCTATGTAAAATCTACAAGAAGCTATAAAATTCTAAAAAAATGCAAACAAAGGCAAATAATCAATATAAAAGAAGCGCGAGACCAGAAGGAAGCAAAACGATAACCAGATACCCAAAATCTCAAAAATCACTGCATAAACTTAAAACACCCAGGAAGCGCGCGACTTCCCAAAATAACCTCCGATTATCCGAACTGGTCTGAGATACCCGAAAAGCAACGGCAGGGCTGTGATCCCGATAAAATCACCATGATTGAGAAAATGCACTATATGCAGTATGTAAATGCGAATGCGAGATGCGCCGAAACATCGAGCCAGATGCGGGACCCGGTTGGTCAAATTTTAGGGTGCAACAGCCGGGATGCCCCATTTTTGCCTGGATATTCTTTTTCTTTCCAGCGGGTCATTTTTAAGCAAAGTATTTTTTAACTGCGTCCGCATTCACTGGGGATGCAAAATCTTCGCCATCCATCGTGGATAACGACAAGGCTCCTCCCGAGAAGACCTTGCTGACGACGTACGGACCTTCGTAATTGGGAGTCCACTTGCCCCGATGATCGGAGTGTGGAGGAAGAATCTTCTTCAGGACGAGATCACCCGTCTGAAAGCTTCTAGGACGCACCTTCTTGTCATAGGCTTTCTTCATTCGGCTTTGGTACAGACGACCATATGCAATCGATGCTAACCTCTTCTCGTCCATCAGGATGAGTTGGTTTAGTCGGTTCTTAATCCATTCTGCCTCATCGAGTTTCACATCAACCAAAACTCACAAAGAAGGAATCTCAACTTCTAACGGTAGGACAGCTTCCATACCGTACACTAGTGAGAAAGGAGTTGCCCCGGTTGATGTACGTACCGTTGTACGATAACCGTGCAATGCAAATGGCAACATCTCGTGCCAATCCTTATAGGTCACAACCATCTTCTGTACAATCTTCTTGATATTCTTATTGGCCGCTTCAACGGCGCCATTCATCTTCGACCGGTAAGGAGATGAGTTGTGGTGTTCAATCTTGAAACTCTGGCACAACTCCTTCATCATCTTGTTATTCAAATTCGAACCATTATCAGTAATGATCCGCTCGGGAATTCCATATCGACAGATGATGTCCCTCTTTATGAATTTAGCCACTACCTGCTTGGTCACATTAGCATATGTGGCTGCCTCCACCCACTTGGTGAAGTAGTCGATGGCTACTAGAATGAAGCGATGACCGTTAGATGCAGTAGGCTCGATCTTGCCTATCATGTCGATGCCCCACATGGAGAACGGCCACGGGGAGGACATGACATTTAACGGGCACGGCGGCACGTGAATCTTATCAGCATAAATCTGGCATTTATGACATCTCTTCGCGAATTTAAAGCAATCCGACTCCATCGTCAGCCAGTAGTATCCTGCTCTCAGGATCTTTCTAGTCATAGCATGCCCGCCGGCGTGCGTACCAAATGTGCCTTCATGGACTTCTTCCATGAGCATACTCGCTTCTTTCCCATCTACACATCTGAGTAGCACGAGATCATGGTTTCTTTTATACAAAACTCCATCAGGATTGAGATAAAAATTTCCAGACAACCTCCTCAGAGTCTTCTTATCCTGGGTTGACGCTCCCGCAGGATACTCCTTAGTCATAAGGAAGGTTTGGATGTCGTGGAACCATGGCTTGCCATTGGAGGCTTCCTCGATCGCAAAGACGAATGCGGGTCTATCAAGACGAGCAAGGACAATTCTTGGAGCTTCATTCCAAAAATTAACTTTATACATCGAAGCCAACATGGCTAAGGCATCGACCATCTGATTCTCGGCCCTGGGCACATGATGGAGTTCCACTCGATCGAAGAACGGAAGCATCCTTCTGGCGTAGTTCATGTACGACACCAAATTCGATTGACGAGTCTCCCACTCCCTTTAATCTAGTTAATCACAAGTGCTGAGTCACCATATACATCTAGGTTCTTGATTCTCAAATCAATTGCTTCTTCTAGACCCATGATGCATGCCTCGTACTCCACTTCGTTATTGATGACCGGAAACGTCAGTCTCGCAATGAACGGGATGTGGGATCCGTGTGGAGTCGTGATAATCGCCCCAATGCCACTTCCATAAGAATTAACCGCCCCGTCGAATATCAATTTCCACTGGGATTTCCTGTCTGGACCCTCGTCGGGCAACGGTTCATCACAATCTTTCGCTTTAAGAAACATGATATCCTCATCAGGGAATTCAAATTTCATCGGCTGATAATCCTCGATCGGCTGTTCGGCAAGGTATTCAGACAACACGCTTCCCTTGATGGCCTTTTGGGAAACGTACTGAATGTCATATTCCGTCAACACCATTTGCCATCTGGCAATCCTGCCCGAAAGCTCTTGCTTTTCGAAGATGTACTTGATCGGATCCATCTTCGAAATTAGCATGGTTGTGTGGTTGAGCATGTACTGTCGTAAACGTTTGGCAGCCCAGGCTAGTGCACAACACGTCTTCTCCAGCATTGAGTAACGAGATTCACAGTCTGTGAACTTTTTACTCAAATAGTAAATGGCATGCTCCTTTCTGCCCGTCTCGTCGTGCTGACCGAGAACACACCCCATACTATTCTCAAGAACTGTCAAGTACATGATTAAGGGTCGTCCGGCCACTGGGGGTATCAAGATCGGAGGTTCCTGTAGATATTGTTTTATCTTATCAAATGCCTTCTGGCAATCCTCGTTCCAGATAATCGCCTGATTTTTCTTTAGCAGTTTGAACATCGGCTCACACGTGGCCATGAGCTGAGAGATAAACCTTGCAATGTAGTTTATTCTGCCCAGGAAACCACAAACTTCTTTCTCGGTTTTTGGCGCTGGCATTTCTTGTATTGCTTTTATCTTCGCAGGATCAACCTCAGTGCCTCTTTCACTCACGATAAACCCCAGTAGTTTTCCTGACCGTACTCCGAAAGTACACTTGTTAGGATTTAGCCTCAACCTGAACTTCCTAAGCCTCTCAAAAAGCTTCAGCAAATTGACCAGATGTCCTTCCTCTGTTTGGGACTTCGCAATCATGTCATCAACATAGACTTCAATCTCATGATGAATCATGTCATGAAACAAAGTAACCATTGCTCGTTGGTAAGTGGCCCCTGCGTTCTTCAGACCGAAAGGCATTACCTTGTAGCAAAATGTTCCCCAAGGCGTAATAAACGTAGTTTTCT
This sequence comes from Lathyrus sativus, assembly GCA_963859935.3. Classification (NCBI taxonomy): domain Eukaryota; kingdom Viridiplantae; phylum Streptophyta; class Magnoliopsida; order Fabales; family Fabaceae; genus Lathyrus; species Lathyrus sativus. The sequence goes on from OZ012741.1 coordinate 429,130,517, forward strand.
CCATGTCCTCCGGCGCCATCTTGATCTGATTGTAACCGGAGAAGCCATCCATGAATGAAAACACGGAGAAATGAGCTGTATTGTCGACCAACACATCAATATGAGGTAGCGGAAAGTCATCTTTAGGGCTTGCCCTATTCAAATCCCGATAATCGACGCACATTCGCACCTTACCGTCCTTCTTCGGTACAGGCACTATGTTGGCGACCCACAGAGGGTAAGTAGTGACCGCTAAGAAGCCAACATCAAGCTGCTTTTGCACTTCTTCTTTGATCTTAACGGCCATATCTGGTCGCGTCCTTCTAAGCTTCTTCTTAATGGGAGGACAATCTTCTCGCAGCGGCAAGTGGTGGACCACAATGTCGGTATCCAGTCCGGGCATATCTTCGTATGACCAAACGAAGATGTCACTATACTCTCTCAGCATCTCGACCAATCTCTGCTTGACATCGCTCTGCAATGCGACCCCTATCCTGACGTTCCTGACCAGTTCTTCAGAACCCAGATTCACAATCTCATTCTCTTCTTCGTGAGGCAGAATAACTTTCTCTTCTTGTTTCAACAAGCGGGCCAACTCTTCGGGAAGGTCTTCGTCTTCATCAATCTCTTCTTCGGCTTGATAGATCGGGCAATCGAAGTCGAAGTGAGTCGTAGAAGGTCCAGAGTCGATGTCATCTGTTATGTGGATCTCTTTGTCTGTCACTTGGATGGTATCCCTGATGGACCAGTTGTTAAGGCTCTCGCCTGGTTTGCTTGGCTGGATCCAAGAGTCCAGATCGCAGTCGATGTCTTCGCTGTCTTCAGACACCGCGTTGACACTTTCGAATATTACTCCGCCGCTGGTAAACTGGATTGGCCCTTTACCTCGCGTCGTACTGTGAGAAGAGGAGGCTTCAGCCGTAGGAGAGTATCCTAACCCAAACTTGTCTTGTTTGTTAGGTATTTCTAGAACCTGTTCCCAGCCTGGGGTAGATCCGGCTTGAACAACGGCCCGAGCTTCCTTGAAGGAAGAGAGTGTCATCTCTGGTTTCTCGGTGATTACAGGAGCTACGTTCTTGACTTTAACAGCTTCGAACGCCTGACATAGGGTTTCGTGGATTTCCCCATCCATCTCAACATACTTGAAGGACGACAAATGGCTCACCATTATGTCTTCCTCGCCACAAACAGTCACGATGCTACCTCCGACAGCATACTTGAGTTTCTGGTGCAACGTGGAGGTCACGACGCCAGAAGAGTGGATCCATGGCCGACCTAAGAGACAGTTGTAGGCAGGCATGATGTCCATAATGTAGAAGACTGCGTCGAATGTTTCCGGCCCAACTTGGATTGGTAGCGTCACCTCCCCGAAAACATGATGTTTGGTTCCATCAAATGCTTTCACAACCAGATCACTGGGTGTGCAAATCAATCCTCGAGTATCTAACTTCATCAATGCTTTCTTCGGAAGAACATTGAGTGACGACCCCGTGTCCACCAACACATGAGACATAATCGTTCCCTTACACTCTATCGAGACGTGCAGGGCGCTGTTGTGGTTTCTTCCCTTCGGCGTCAGCTCCAGGTCAGTGAACCCTAACCCGTTCCCAGCATTCACGTGGGCTACGACCCCTTCCAACTGGTTGACCGATATTTCCTGCGGTACATACGTGGCATTCAAGACTTTTAACAGTGTGTTGCGACGTGCCTCCGAACACAACAACAATTTCAGGATGGAGATTTTCGAGGGTGTTTGCTGGAGGTGATCCACGATCTTGTAGTCACTCTTCTTAATCAACCTCATAAACTCTTCAGCGTCCTTAACAAGTAAGTCTTTCTCTACCCAACGAGGGATTTCCTCAACGACTTTACTCTTTCCCTTATCGGTTACATCAGCTTTGTCCGCCACAACCTCAGGTGGAGCAAACACTCTTCCACTGCGAGTGATTCCGCCTATTCCCACTAGGTTATCCACACACTGCCCTGAGGGTTCCAATTCTAACTTTTGTCCGTTACAATAAACGTCTGCCCCATAATGCCACGGGACAGCGTTGGTGCTTTCAAAAGGTATCGGCCCAGCCTTGGTGATGGTAATCGTGGGCGGTCTGGGTGCAGAAATGGTAATCGCCCGGCGAGGGATGGTGATGGTGGCGACCTCATCATCTTGCTTCAGCATTACCTCTCCAGATCCACATTCGGCCCTCCGGCTAAACTGCAAGATCCCTTCGGTCATCAGACTTTGAATCCCTTCTATCAACTGTTCACATCCATCAGGACGAATCGCACAGCCCATACACAGTTCTGCACAGCCTGGAAAGAAACCTCTCTTCATCAGCTTGGCTTTAACGAAGCTAAGCGGTGTCTTCAGATCCTTGACATCAGTCAATAAATCCAAGTTCTCGTCTTCAATAATGGCATTCACCCCACCTCCCCAATGATTCGGCATAGGGTTCTTCGTGACATTCGGCACATTATCTGAGAAATTGATGATCTTGGCGTCCACCATATCTTGCACCTTGTGCTTGAAGGCTTTGCAATTTTCTATCGTGTGGCCCGGTGCCCCTGAGTGAAACTCACAAGTTGCATTCGCGTCATAACCTGGCGGAGGTGCCCTTGTCAAGGGAGCCAGGGTTCTCTTCTGGACTAACTGCAACTGAAGCAGAGTTTGTAACAGCTGATCATAAGACATGGGCGGCGTCTCGAGGTGACGGCTTGACAGAGGTGCCCTGTTCTGATACTTTCTGTACCCTTGCTGATTTGGCTGCTGCTGCTGCTGTTGTTGTGGCTGGGGTTGTTGGACAGCGGGGATGGTTATACTGGCCACCTGTTGGTGCTGGCCCTTACCCTTCCTTCGAGCGTTGGACACGGCGCTCGTCTCTCCTTCGCGTCTTTTGCCACCATACGGTTTCTTTCCTCCTCCAGATGAGGATAGATCACCTTGAATTTTCCCCAATTTGATCCCATTTTCAACGTGCTCGCCCGTGATGATGAGATCTGAGAAGCTTCCAGACATACTGCTGACCAATTTCTCGTAATAAACCCCTGGGAGGGTGGCTACAAACATTTCAACAAGCTCCCGTTCAACCATCGGCGGTTGAACTCTAGCTGCCAGTTCACGCCATCGCTGGGCGTATTCTTTGAACCCTTCGTTGTTCCTCTGTGACAAATTCTGCAGTTGGACTCGGTTCGGCGCCAAGTCACTGTTATACTGGTAATGGTGCACGAATGCTTCAGCAAGTTCCTTCCACGTGCGTACACTGGTAGGCTCCAGACTCATGTACCATTCCAGGGACGGCCCGGACAAGCTATCCTGAAAGAAGTGCATTAGCAGCTTCTCGTCTTCAGAGTGAGCGGACATTTTCCGGTAGTATGATCTCAAGTGGACATGAGGGCAAGTGGTACCCTTGTACTTTTCAAAGTCGGGTACCTTGAATTTAGGAGGCACCTTGAAATCAGCAATCAATCCCAATTTGGACATGTCGACACCCATAGTGTTCAGGTTCTCAAAATTCCTCATCTTGTCCTCGAGTGCTTTAAACCTCAGACGTGCTTCAGCAGTCAACTCTCCTTCAGCACCCTTCTGTGAGAACAAATCTTCTTGACGGTCTTCTAACCACGGCTAAGGCCCATACAGATTTCCAACACCGGTGTTGCTGTTGCCCAGTCCAACATTGACATTAGCTTCAAAATTCCCATTACCGACGCCAGTCGTATTACCATTGAGCCCCATGTTAGCGATCACGTTGCCGTTGGCACTACCGTTCCCCCTAGTCACGGGAACGCCATTCTGAGGAGTTTCAACAAGTGGAGGGGTTGGAACAGTCCCACCATGGAGTACACCATTGTTGTCAACCCTTGAAATCAGAGGCTGGACCAATGTTCTGAGCTGGTCCTGGCCGTTGGCAACCACTTGCATGAGCTCCATGAAGCGGTCCATCCTCTCTCGGAGTTCCTGAACGTCAGTATGCACTTGCTCCATTACTCTAGCTCGATTTTCTCTGGTCAGATAGCGGTGGATTGGTCTTTGATCAATCCTGGAACAACCTGAAACAACCTGTATACACAAAAGGGTTAGAAAAAAAGACAAAGTGCTCGTTATGCAGATGCTTCATGTGATTGCAAACATGTGTCTATGCGTTAGGGGGGTATCTCCCGATCCTAGTGCCTGAGTGCCAGTGCTGATAATAAGAAGTTCGAGTCCAGTCATGGAAATAACATCTCATATATAAAGAAATCCCATCAAGGCAGTACACAACGTCACTGAGTACAAGCAGAATCGAAAGCATGACCTCAACCAACAAGCCTGGTGATGGCCAGCATACAACAATGATTAAAACAAAAGGATTACAAATATAGTCAAGCACGGCCACGGGCACGGAACTCTTCTAACAGATTCCTCGTTTCTGGATGATCAGACTGGGTGAGCAACCCTTCGACGAGTAACTCCCTCTGTGTAATAGTGTATTGAAGACCTTCAATTGAGTCTTCCCATGCTCCTTCGCCGAAACAATCTTCTAACTTCCGCTTCTTGGATTCAAACGTTAGTTTGCGCTCCTTCAGGTTAGCAAGAGCTCTGTTGAGCAGGCCTTCAGTGGCATATCTGCGAGCGGTTTCTTCATCAAACCTTTTCTCACTAGCCTTCACTTGGGCTTTCAACTTAGAGATCTGTTGTTTCAGTTTATCCTCTCGTTCTTTGCCGTTGGCTAGGGTGGCCTTCCAATGCTGATTAAACTTGGATATCCTCTGGTACGCTTCATCCAAGTGCTGCTTCTTAGTGGCCAGTACGTCATTGACAGCTTTGAAATCCCGACCCAAACGCTCACGCTCAGCTATCTGCTTAGTCAAATCCCTCACTAACTGGTTCACCAGCTCTGTTTTCCTCTTGAAGGAATGGACGGCCTCGCTTTCCTCGCTTCTGAGTTGAGCCAATTCTTTCTCCAGTTCTTCATTTGCCTTCTTCAGCTCATCTCTCTCAGCTAACACCTGATTATGCTGCTGAATGGGCACGGTGGTAGGCTCTTCAATCACTAGAGGGCTTTCTGGCTTGGCAGGAGGAAACGACATCCCTATAATATCTGCTCTAGCTCTGATCTAGGTCACATACGGAGCGTAGGCTTGGCTATTACTTCTCCCCAGCAACGACTTTCCCCGCTTACAGATACCATTCCAAGCGTGCTGAAGCTTAGATAACATATCCCCATCTAGAAGACCAGTGAGGTACAGAGATTCCTGCACCTCTTCATCCTTCGGCGGAGCTCTCAAAGCATAAGCAAATTGTCGGACCAACAGAGATGGACTATAGTTGATACAGCCTTTTCTGCCTATCAAAGGCACATTCGGAAACCCACTGCAGCTGAAGATAATCTCAGTACCCAATCTATCTCTATCAAACCAGGCAATATCCTCCACTGACAGACTCATCAAACGCTCAGACCACTCAGTTGTGGCTGCAGACGAAGCAAAAGGACCCTTCGTGGGTAGGTGACTATCAAGCCATCTATAGAGCAGGGGTACACAACACGAGACATTCTTACCCCTTCTGTTCTCGTTTTTGTAGTGGACGGAATGATAGACATCTCCTATCAAGGTAGGGACTGGATTCCCTGATGCAAAGATGTGAAAGGCGTCGAAGTCTACAAAGTCCGGCATATTGGGGAACATAATGATGCCATATATGCACAGAGTGAGAATGGCGTTGAACACGATCCAACAACCGTATTTGGCGCACTGCTGGGCCTTTCCCACTAAGAACTGCAAGGAGAAACCGGGAACCCTGTTCCAACTAGACAAGACCAACTCGGAGGCATCCAGATGAAGTGAAGGGGCTAGACTAGCCAGATTAGGCTCAGCATCCATATGAACAAAAGGCATCTGACTCTTGATAGGCACACCTAACAAATCAGCATACTCCTCTAGTGTGGGTGCGAGAACAAAGTTTTGGAAGGTAAAGCATCTCAAAGGAGGATCGTAGAACTGCAGCAAGGCGTGCAACCCGTTTAACTCAAACACAGAGGTTTTACGAACCAGACTGAGCAGTTTACCGTAAGACTTTCTGAATTCACCTCTCACAGAATCATCTGCCAAAGCAATCAAACCAGTCAGCTGAACAACATCTGGAATGGGGAGCTTGTAGGCCACAGTCTTCCTCAGAGAACCCATGACAGCATAATAGAAGGCAAGAAAACCTGAATCGGGGAAACGGTACCTGCAACACAGACGCACGTTAATGAAATGCAAATGGGTATGCAAAGCAATGCAAAATGCAATCATGCGGTAGGAGATCAAGACGACTGTGCTGTTGAGGAGATGAAGGTTCTGTATCAACAAAACCACAATATTGTTCTATCAAGAACAACCCTATCCCTGATGAGAAGAAAACCCTGATATCGGACCATAAATTCTGCTCTGTCAAGAACGAACACACATCTGATAATAAGGACCTCTGATACAGGACCATAAATCTGCTCTATCAAGAACAATCATACATCTGATAATGAGGACCTCTGATACAGGACCATAAATCTTCTCTATTAAGAACAATCATACATCTGATAAGGAGGACCTCTGATACCAACAAAACTGATTCACTATCAAGAAAACCAGGTAGTCTGAAGGTTAAGGTTTCCTGCAACAAACCCAACCCTGCTCACAGGTATGGACCTAAACTGACACAAGTTCAGCATCCTATGCGGTCATCAGCGTCACAAACATTCAAGAGGGGTGATACGATACCCAGAAGGTGTGGCATCACCATCTCCTGAAGCGGCCTCACTCAGCTGAATTCCAAATGATCGGTCCCCAAAGTCGACAATCCTCCAAACCAACAACCCCTCAGGCCCAAAGGGCCGGAAAAGAAGTCAACCGGGAGAACCTCGTCTGAGCGTGGGTTTCATGAGACACTAGTGCCTGCAAAGCAAGCACGTGCCCACTAATTTCCACAACTAATGCTAAGTACACTCAAGCCTGGGTCTGGCTTCTCACTCATCAGAATGCCCCTCCCACAATAGCACAGATAATCATATCATACTGAAAATAAAGTGTGGGAAATAAAATGCGATAAATAAACACAACCCAACAAGTAATCATACAAGCGCTAGGATTGACTCTCGCAGGGGACGTTGGATCCCCAAACTGACTCGCATAAGGGACGTTGGATCCCCAGGAAACTATAGAGTCCCCAGCAGCGTCGCCAGCTGTCGCTTCCGCGAAAATAAGGTACCGGCAAAACAGAAGAGTCGCCACCTTTCGTTATTTATCCCTCAGAACGGGAAAGGAAACGATTGGAAAAACCTGATGAAAAGGTAAAAGACAAGGTCATCGCAACCGTTGTTTGGGTTCGGGAGTCGGTTACGCAAGGGGAAGGTATTAGCACCCCTCACGTCCATCGTACTCGATGGGATCCACGCTTGTTGTGTTTATCTGACGGGTTGGTTTAACTATCTACCTATCAAGGCCGGTCTGAAAAGAAAAGAAAATGACTCGGCAAAGCGTCGCGCTTTATGCCTACGTATTCTCATCAGAGAATGAGAAATCAGAGTCAACGTAGTTCGGCTGAATACGGGTTACGGGGAAGGTGGCTCGCCAATACATCAGTATTGTGCCTACGTACTCTCAACAGGTATGAGAGATCAGAGCTTACGTAGTTCGAGATAATACGGATTATGGGGATTCAGATTCATCTATTTTATCGAGTAGGTTAACAAACAGTTCCAGCAGTTTAGCGTACGCAGCTCGAGCCTCAAAGACTTAGGTGTTACCGTTTGCGGTAGAGCTGGGAGTTAACGACACTCTTTTCTTCAGAAAAGCTTCCTTTGAATTATGGGCCCACGGGGCAAAAAGGTTTGAAGTTTTTTTTCTGTCTTTTACGAAAGAACTGTTTTTTATGGATGTTTGCAACCAATATCGCACTAGAGACTATGACCTGAGAGTGAATACGTCGCATGTCACCCAAAGGGTGCCATACTAAACATCCAAGCTGTCGAAAAGAAACTCTCCGACAACCCTTTCTCAGATAGCTTAAGGCTCGTAACGTACGACATCAGTTAACCTTTATTACTGTAGTTTAATTTGTTTTGAGATGAGAAGAGAGAACAAACCGGTTCAACTAAGGGGAGACTATCAAGTCCTAATGTTGTCATGCCAAGGATTCATCCTATGGTTGAGGTTTGAAACAGGGAACTCCTAGAAGTTATCATGCATAGGTTTCAACCTAAAATTCTAATCATCACTTCCTTATCAAAGGAGGTGAGATTCCTAAGGGATCATGTCAATGATAAACAGAAACAGATAAAGCATCAGCTGAAACAGTAAACAGATATACAGTAAAATGCATGCAATGCAAGTGAGGGAGGAAATGTGTGTGGGGCATCAGCCTCCACAAGCTCATCTCAACCTCAAGCCAGATATGAATAACTGCAATCATACAAAAATAAAATGCCATCAAGAAAATCATAAACCACATAGGCAGGGAGCTGGGCTCTACCGGATACCCGCAAGCAAAGCCATACAGTAAAAATACAAGCAGAGGTAGCAACTCAACATCTAGTGCAATCATGCTCCTAGCTTAAACTAGTCTAAACATGAACTTATTCTAATGCATCAAGCAAATCAACCAAGTCATAGAAATACAGTTGCACAACAAGCAAACGGACAGTAAAGAAAGCAGATCAACAGCTTTCACAGCTTCACAACAAGGCAATCCTCTAACAGCAGTTCAGTCCTCAGTCTTCAACTGATCTTCAAGTCTTTCATCTTTAATAGCAAGTGTTACCTTGCTTCTTCAAGCTTTCAACATATCAACCATAAGTATCAACTTATCCTTCCTCTTCTTCAAGCTTCAGCTCCAAAGTAAACTCCACCTTCAGGCTTCAATCCCAATAGCAAGTATCAACTTGTCCCTTCAGGCTCTCAATGTATCAAACACACAAGTATCAACTTGTTCTCTCAAGCTTCAGCTCTTTCTTCGTTCTCAATTTGATCTTCTTCACAAGTGTCAACTTGTTCTTCTGGATCTTCAAGCTTCAGCTCCAAAGGCAGTCTTCAAACAAAGGAAGTGGCAACCCCTAGCATCTTCAATCTTCTAGCAAGGAACTCCATCCTCTAGCAAGGGATAAAGATTCATCTAACAAGAGCAAAGTTTGGATGATTGACATCAGAGTGAAGACCAAAGGTCACCACTAAGCATCCTATCATCAGAGAAAGGGACCCTCAAAGGTTCTACCAAATGGTAAAGAGCCACACATCCTACCAAAGGAGGGATGAGGCCTTTACAAGAGGGCCTTACATCATAGGGAAGAATGGAAGTGATCAACACCTTCCATGTTTATGAAAGAAGAGAATCTATCTAGAAGCTCTGCCTACAAACCCTAATCTTAACACCTAATCAACACTACACCAAAAGAAGGGAAATCTTCACATCCAAGCTTCCTCAATCAATCCATGGTAGCCCAAGCTTGTCTTCAACACCATCCAAGATCAAGGGAAGCAAAACCCTAATCTAAGGGAACTAAAGAAGTCAATCTAGTCAAATTAGTGCATTAGAATCATCTAAAGTTAGCACCTAAACTAAAATCAAACTAAAATAGTAAACTACATTATAAATTCCTACAAAAATTCCTAAGGGACCCTAATTCAATCATGAATCTACCATATTAATTCCAGGGGTTGAATCATCCACCAAGTCCTAGAAATAAAACCTAAATCATAAGGTACTAACCATAAACCCTAAAAATGGAACACCTAAAGTTTCAACTTAAAACTACCACCTACATTCATCACAAAAATGTGATAAAAATCTAAGGGGAACATGCATCTATATTCTAGCTATACACAAAAAATAAAGGCAAGAATCATCACCAAATGCTCAAACCAAATTCATCAAAACAAGGTATCAACCATGGTTATTTTAATATCAATTAAAATTCAACAAATGCATATAAAATCAAAAATAAATGAATTATTAATATTTTTTATCTAAAAAAATCTAGATTCAATCATGAATCAGGGGAAAAAAGAATGGAATTAATTGAGTTAGTCTTCTATTTTTTATGAATTATTTACTAAGTCACATGAGATGATGAAAATTAAAAGAAAATGAAAGAAATTGATATGAACGCATGGTAAATAGCAAATAAAACCAGTTCAATTCTTGGGTTGGGCCAGGAAGGGGGTGTGAAGAGCAAGGACTTCATAGGCCCAGGCGCTTGGATCCATTTGCATTTTCTTCAGCAATTAGAATGAGAGAAAAACATACACAAGCCATGGTTCGAACTCGTGCCCTTTGGTCCACGCAGCGAAGCTCATCAGACTACTAAACAAAACGGCGCGTTTAAGGGGAGGGGGTATGTGGCGCAATGAGGGACCTTGGATGGAGGTCTGAGTCAAAGTCTTCTTCATGAATGAACGCCTTAGATTATATCTTCTCCAATTCAAATGTGCAGATGGTGGGAAAATACAGAATCCGGCGAGGGCGGCCGGAGCTTCACCGGAAAAGTTCGTGGATCCCTAACTATCTCTATACTCCACCATTGGTCACGATTTCTGAATGAAAGTTGCTCTAAATTTCACCAGGATCCCAACCATACCACTAGTTCACGCTAAAAACGCAGGGTTCGTAAAAATACAATCTCAACCGAAAATGGCATAAACCCTAAATTATCTCTAATCTTCAAATCAATTATCCAGAATCCATCTATACCCTAAGGGGAACTTAACCACATGCTTCTAATTGATTAAAAGTGCGTAATCAGTGAGATATTTCAAGAAGTTAGAACCAACCTTGGAGCTTGAATTGCAGTGGTTACACGCCTCAATTCTCTTCCAAACCTTGCAGAATTCTTCAAGGATTAATGGTGAACGATTCTTGGTGATCAATTCCTGCTGAAACCCCTTGATTCTCCAAAACGAGTTTTCACTTTCAAGCTTTTTTCTTCACTTTACTCCAATGGCTTCTCAACAGAATTCTGCACTAGAAGCTTCTTAGCATGATCCAAAACCTATTTATGATATGTTCTGATGGATTAGAAGCCCAAACTAGGCCCAATTATGGATTTTGGATCTTCACTTTTCCTCCAAATTTCAATATGGGTATGTGCCTTCAAGCGTTGGTCATGCTCCACAATCCTTCCAAACCATTCACTTAAGCATTATGGAGTGTAATGAAGTGGTTTTCTCCCTTTGGTTTCAACATATGGAGTGTATAGGATATGTTTCTTACTTGTGAAGTAATCATCCAAATGGCTATGTTATGGACCTCAAATAAAAAATGTGGCAATGCCAATCTTTCTAAAACATCAATTCCATTCAAAATGACCACAAATTTGACTTGAAAACATGTTAATCTCATTTATTTTGAATTTTCTCATTTTAATTCATTAAAATGGCTTTTATGTGAAGTTTCTTCAACCAATGCTTGATATAATCTATATCAATGAACACTTGATGTTTAGACAAGCTAAAAACATCATTTTGAGCAACTTTCATGTTGAACAAAAATGCATTTGAGACCTCTAAGTTGGTGAAAATTGCCTATGATCACAAATGACCTATAATCACCAAATGTCCAAAATACCCTTGACTTGTCAAAGCCATAACTTGAGTTCTACAAATCCTATAAAGGACTTCTAGTACTCTCTAGAAATCTAAGAGGATAAGGAACAACATTCATGTTAACCAAAAGTTAATAGGAATCATCCTTCTAGGGCAAACGTTTCATGCAAGTTGGGCAACTTTCAAGCTCCAAATTCACATTCCTCAGATGACTCGTAACTTGGTAAAGCCATAACTTGAGTTCTATAAATCCTATCAAGGACTTCTAGCACTCAAATTAAAGATAAGATCATGCTCTACAACAATCATGTTTTGGGTAAGATGAGATGACAATCACATCTTGAGCTAAATTGCCTTGAAGATAGGGGTCAAACTAGGGGATTTTACACTGTCAAGCCTTAGAAACCCTAGCTTGAAACTTCTCAAACTCTTCAATCATGATGAGTTGACCTTGGAATAACCCCTATAACATCTAAATGTATCAATCCATGATCACATGGCTCTTGGATTAATTCTCAACCTTCTTCAAATCATCATTTGACTTAGGGTTGACCCAGTCACCCTAGCTGCACCACTCATGGCTGAGGCTTCTTAATCTTGCACCATGACCTGTCTAGGCCTCAAAGTAATCTTCAAACCTTCTCATGAGCTCTCTCAAGACCTCAAGTCCATCTCCATGGCTTCAGAATCATCTAATGACCTTCCTCCACTCTCAAGTTAGGAGACACACCCTCTTGGCATCAATCACTCTCTCTGAGGATCTTTTAATTTCTCTGACAAGGATATCAACCTATGAACACTTTAATAACCTTCTTAGCTAGCTTCATAGTCTTTTGTAGCTTTTGATTGGTAATCATACCTCTTGATCTCCTGCATACATGTCAATGAAATGCAAATGATAATGCTAATGTGCATGGAATGAAACATAAGCTAGGTAAAGAAATGTTGGGCAAATTTTGGGGTGCAACACTACCCAATGACAATTCATCCTAGAGACACTCTAGACCTGAGTATACTCACTCACTCCCCCTCAATCACACAACAGTGATATCATACAATTACAGAAGACAATATTAAGAGACACTTCATACACACCTTGATCTTGCTACACAACTTTGATCAAGGAACTCACACACTCTTGCTTCACAGCTTTGAGTGAGACACAGCCTAGAATCTACCTATCCAATGCAGATCATCCACCAGACAATTGCTTGGAGCACAAGTATTCCTAGACAGAATTCACACGTGAAGACTAGCCTTTTTCACTTACAAGGACTCTCTAATTTGCACTCTATATTCTTTTGTTGTCAAGTGCTGCTATTCAGGATTGCATCTTCTGATCTTTATAGCAGCTGTCAGTCCTTTTGGGCCTTGGTGCATAAAATAGGTTTTATTCATAACAAACCTATTTTCAATGATCTGCACATTTGCCACTTAATTCAGGGATCTTTTAGTTTACCTAGGGCTTCTAGAAAATCTCCTGATATCCAGCTTGAGCTCATATTCTGTTTCCTGGTTTATAGCTACCAGAAAAACAAACTTGCGTAAACCTGCGCTTGATGTCATACAACCCAAGTCATAACATTGGGTATGACATCCAGTTTAACTTGCTTTTAGCTAAGTCAACTTACCATGCACTGTCCACATTATGTATGCACTGACATCAGTTATGACATACATACATGCTCTAGTGTTTTGCCACAAAATGCAGCCAATCAAGAGCACTTACAAACTCCCCCTTTGGCAAATTTTTGGCTAAAACACTTTGTCATCAAATCAGAGATTTACATAGCAGAAGACTTATGATCTGTCTTGTCATGTAGGATAGTTGCTAGCTCAAGCCTCTCCGAGTCCTCACAGTTAGCTCTTACTGTTAGCTCACTCTGTTAACCATCTGGTAGTTACCACTATAAATGTCACATCTATTTGAGTAACACTATGGTGTTCTCCCCATCAACTGACCAGACTTTATTAGTTGAACACTTCACCTGCACACCCTGCAGTCACAGATACAAGCATCCATCTTGTGGATGTCCAGACATTCAGAATGATCTTCTGAAGTCACACACACCTATGCTACTCCCCTTGAAGAGTTGCACAAGACTCTCTGCTATTATCATGCAGACACACATATTCATCCAGTCTGCTCTGGATGTTATGACCTTCAGGATAACATCCTGAAGTGCACACACAAGGTTAGCTCCTAGCACAAAGCTCCTAGTTCTAACATACACATATTCCTATCCAAGCTAGAAATCCATATCACATCATTGCTGATATCACACATTTCATCAGCTGCACCTGTGGTTACACTTGCAATCATGATAATCTCATATGTCCAATGGCACATATGTTCATGCGCTGTAACACCAGTTGTCCTCTCTCAGTCTTCCACCTACTGTCCTATATTATTCTCTCCCCCTTTTTAGCCACAAATTAGGATCCTACTAAAACTTAGTAAAGATTATATATTGTAACATAACTGCAGTTAAGGATACTGTAAACAGATTGCTCATAAGGAGCATCACACATATAAAAACATACAATTCTTTACACAAGATCTTAAGGTAATATCAGACCAGCAGCACACAGCCTCATCAGCTCAGCAGCCTGAGTTAGGCTTCACCAACATTTACTTTTCCTCCTCTTCAGCAGAGCTGGACCTCTCCTCTAAAGTTTCTTCTGCACTGCTTTCCTCAGATCTGTCCTTACCTGTTTCCTCATCTTCACCACTGGCTTTCTCAGAACTATCATCAGCTGATTCCTGGTCATTATCCTCTGAACCATTACCATCTCTCTCTTCATCAGTGAATTCATACCCCTCATCTTGCTCAAGGTTTCTTATTAATTCTTCAAGATTTTTCTTCCTAGTATCCAGTTCCTTGCAAGTTTCCTTCAACATTGAAATAACTTCGGCTTTTCTTGTTTTTGATGATCCCTTTGATGCCTCAGTTGTTGTCATAACAATATCAGGAACATGAGTCCCCTAAAACAGTTTATGATGAAATGTCAATGTGGTTTCTCTCTTGCTTGCAACATCATTCTTCTTTAGGATGTTGGGATGTTGATCACAAATGATTGCACAGATGAAGGAGGGAAAAGCAATAGGGTTTCTAGTTGAAAAAGTCAACTGAAGGTTTGAATTTTGGTCCAAATGGGTTTCCATAGCTTGAACCATGGTCCATGATGTTTCTATGACTTATTGAAGTCCCCTCAAGAAGTATGAAAGGTTCAAGAACCCCAGAACACTAAGGATCAATCCTGAAGATTTCAACTATTTGGTTCGTCTGTCTGGAAAGTCAACTCTTTGACTTTTAGGGTTTTGACCCCAAATCAAAGCAATAAAGGTTTCCAACATCATTTTATGCCTAACTAGTGAGTTTGGTGAAGATTTAATCAAGAATTGATGGATAACTTGTGAATCAAGAAATTAGGGTTTATGAAAACTCTAATTACAAGCTAATTTGGAATGGTCATAACTTTCAAATCACACATCCAAATTGAGTGATCCAAAGTTGGTTGGAAAGCTCTTGAGAAGTCCTACAAAAGTGTCCTAGAGGGTTGAGGTCCAAAGATGCATAGATTGATAGTTATAAGCTCATCAAGTTGTGAAGGATTTCCACACTTAGAAATTTTTCTTGTTTTTTGACTTGTAAGTCAAGTTTTGCAGGCAACTTCATGAAATTTTTTGACCTAGTTCCCTTTGGAATATGAACTTTGGACAAACATGAATATTGTAGATCATTTTTGGGGATTTTTAAAAAGTACAATAGAATTTTCTCAGCCTTTGTGGTTAGGGAGAATCGAAGAGGGCAAGTTAGGCATTTTTCATGTCACAAAACCAAGTTCAGCACTTGCATTTTGATGCATAAACCACTCAAGCCTCTTCTAAACACTTGCTTAACTTATTATTTGATGCTTAGGGACTTAATTGATGAGATTAAAATGCATTGCCATGAGAAAAAACCAGAATTGGATTATATTGAATAGTTTATTCTTACAAGTGGATGCAAGTCGCAAGGAGAGAGAAACTTTTTGCAATTTCTGTCACACCTCAGCTACTACATCAGTTGCTCTCTTTCCTTCACTTCATGTCAACTATTTTCAGACTATTGATGATGATGAAACACATAGGGAGGTGGCTCATGCTCAGAAAATAGATCCCAAGTTGGATTTGCTCATTTTTCCTCCAAAAAGGGAAAACTTGGCAAGTCGGCACAATCTGCCCATACCTCTCATTCTCCAAGCTTGCCTATAAATAGAACATGCTTCTAACATCCAAAAAACACCATAATCACCTAGAAACCAAGTTGAATCTCTCTCATTTCTCAAATCATAACCTTCTTGCAAGTGGTATAAATTACTTCTTTGTGAAGAAAATATGTATTTGCATAAACTCATCCAAAATCATTTCTAACCACCAAACACTTAAACCAACACTTCAAACACATCACATATGGTGTATTGAAGTTTTCCAAACCCTTACAACCATCTAAAACTTGCTAGAACATAATGTCAACTCTCATACCCTTAAATTTTGACTTTTTTGCACTTTCAAAGCTAAGTCACTACATATTAAAAAATATCCAAGGCATTAAAAATTTTCTATAACACCATTTTCTAGAGTTTAACTTTGAAGTAGTTGCTGCTTGAAAAATGCAACGACGGAGAGACGAGAAGAAAGACAGAAGAATCACCATCGAACTTTATTTATCCCATAAGGGGAAGGGAAAACATCGAGAAAACCCTAAGAAAAGAACGGATAAGATGGTCTCACAACCAAGAGAAAGGGTTCGGAAGCCGGTTATGCGAAGGGAAGGTATTAGCATCCCTCGCTTCCATCGTACTCGATGGGAACCATTTGTTTGTCGTATGTGTGAGGATATCTTCTAAAAGTTAATGCTTAATAAAGAGTGTTCCAAGGGATAAAGAGAAGGGTTAGAAACAGAGAAAGGAGGGATAACGGGTAAGAGGTGACTCGGTAGGACTTCGCGGTCCTAGGCCTATGTATTCTCAACAGATATGAGAAATTCAGAGTCAATGTAGTTTGGGGAACTACGGGTTAAAAGATGGAAGAGTGTGCTCGGCAAAGATTGGGGTCCTTGTGCCTACATATTGTTAGAACACAGATTGGTGTTTCTTATATCTCTATGTTTTGATGATAACTTCTATGGAATTTTGTAATGAGCAAATATACACTCTAAAATTTGTTCAAGTATTATTGTTTCAGGTATAAAATTAAATACTCTTAAAAGAAGCAAATAAGTACAAAGAAACTATGCAAAGATCTGAAGCATCGGATGCAAGACTATCAGAAGATTCTGAAGCGCTGCCAGAAGGATCTGAAGCAGAAGCTACAGAATGATCTGAAGTGTTAATGAAAGAAGTATACAAAAGCTAAAAGCTCTGATCTTATCAGACTCTGAAGTTCTTTTCACTACAAACTCAGAGGCATTGATAACCAGACTCTTATCATTAATATTCACGCGCAAAGCACATACTGCTGCATACTCTGATGAAGACTTTGATCAAGACTGAGACTCTGATACATTAAAGATCTGATCATCTATCAAGACTCTGAACTTATCCTTCATCTTAAGCTCTGATCATCTTAAAGCATTCCATACCTTTTAAGCTTACTACAAGTTCTGAAGTGCAGATTGTGAAGACTTCATCTTGAAGGAAGCTTTTTGAAGAAGCTGTAAACTTGATTAGACGTGGTGCTACTTCCAAAGTAACCAACGACTAATTTGTCCAAAGAAGTGACGTGGTGCAAATCCCAAGGCTTCTACAACCATACCTTTCTGCATAAAGCATATCTCTGCCCATACTTTTGATGATGAAAAGTCATACAAACAAATATTATATTCAGCTGCACATCACTCAAGGCATTTGAAAAAGCTATAAAAGGAGAACTACTTCAACATTTTGAGGTTGCTAATTCACTACTCATCTTTTGCTCATTGCTAGATCACTCAGAAAGAAATACACTATTGATTCACAAAAGAGAAAATCTCACAAGATCTTACTCATTTGATCTTTCATAAAACCATATAGTTTGTGTTGTACTTAATCTTAAGTGTAAACATCACAGTTGTGATACAGCTTATTAGAAGCATTCAAACACTTGTTAGTTTACATTAAATTGTAGGAAGTTCCTTAAGAAGACCAAGGTGTGGTCAGTAGTTCTTGAGAAGACTAAGACAGTTGTTCTTAGTGCTTTCTATTGTAATCAGTTGATCAATAGTGGATTAAGTCCTTGCAGAGAAAGGCTAATCATCTTTGATATGGTGGACTGGAGTAGTTGAGTTCAACGAACCAGGATAAAAATCTTGAGTTGTTTTTTATTGTCATAGTTCTTAAAACTCTTATTCAACCCCCCCCCCCCCCCCCCCTTCTAAGTGTTTTTCTCACCTTCAGTTGGAATCAGAGCTCCGGTTCTGTTTGTGCTATCACTTAACCGTGACCAGAAAAGATCCAGTGAGAAAAACTCTTAATACTCTTGGTTGATATACATTATGGCTGTTGAAACTCAAACACCCAACAACAACAAATATGAAGAAAGATTCAGCACAAAACCTCCCATGTTTGATGGAGAGAAATTTGATTATTGGAAAGATAGACTGGAAAGTTTCTTTCTAGGATTTGATGCTGATCTTTGGGACTTAGTTATTGATGGATATGTTCATCCCACTGATGGGAATGGCAAGAAAGTTGACAGAAAATCAATGACTGATGAGCAAAAGAAGGAATTCAGAAATCACCACAAGGCTAGAACTATATTGCTAAACGCTATATCTCATACTGAGTATGAGGAAATAACCAACAGAGAAACTGCCTTTGATATATTTGAATCCCTGAAGATGACTCATGAAGGGAACTCTCAAGTCAAAGAAACCAAGGCTCTAGCGCTGATACAAAAGTATGAAGCTTTCAAGATGGAAGAATCTGAGTCTATTGAAGCAATGTTTTCCAGATTCCAGATTCTCACTACTGGCCTAAAGGATCTGGACAAGGGTTACTCTACAGCAGATCATGTTAAGAAAATAATCAGAAGCTTGCCAACCAGATGGAGACCTATGGTCACTGCTTTGAAGCTGGCAAAGGATCTGAACAAGATTACGCTGGAGGAACTAATCAGTTCTCTAAGGAGTCATGAGATTGAACTAGAGGAAGATGAGCCTCTAAAGAAAGGTAAGTCAATTGCGTTAAAATCTAATAAAGTTGTTAAAGCATTGCAAGTATTAGAAGAAAGCTCTGAAGAGTCTGCTTCTGAAGATGAAGAAGAACTATCCTTGCTATCTAGAAGAATCAATAAACTCTGGAAGAATAAGCAAAGGAAGTTCAAGAACTTTAGAAAACCAGATCAACACAAAGAATCTTCTGGACATAGAAGATTCGGAGAACACTCTGGATACAGAAGATCTGGAGAATCCTATGGACACAGACGATCTGGAAAAAGAGAGGTTGTTTGCTATGAATGCAAAGAACTTGGGCACTACAAGAGTGATTGTCCAAAGCTTCAGAAGGAGAACCCAAAAAGAAAGTCAGATCACAAAAAGAAAGTTCTGATGGCTACCTGGGATGACTCAGATGCATCTGATTCGTCATCAGAGTCAGAAGAGGAATGTGCAAATGTAGCATTCATGGCTGACATAGAGGACAATGCTGAATCATCTGGATCAGAATCAGAATCTGATTCTGAGGAGGTATTTGCTAAACTTTCTAGACAGGAACTTGTTGAAAGTTTATCTGATATTCTTGAAAACTATAGTAAAGTTAAACTCAAATACAAAACGCTTCTAAAGCATATTGAATTTGAGAGTAACAAGTTTGAATCAG
The DNA here is from genome assembly GCA_963859935.3 of Lathyrus sativus. Lineage (NCBI taxonomy): Eukaryota > Viridiplantae > Streptophyta > Magnoliopsida > Fabales > Fabaceae > Lathyrus > Lathyrus sativus. The sequence continues at coordinate 429,149,885 of OZ012741.1, forward strand.
AAATAGCTGAACTAAAAGCTGAAAATCTTCAATTGAAAAATAATTTAGAAACTGCTCAACTAAACTCTGATTCAAAATCTGAATCATGCCCTAAAAATATTTTACAAGAGTATGACTATAGTTTCAGGAAGTTTCTAACTAAAAGCCTAGATAGAAGCAAAATGGCTTCAATGATCTATGGTATTAGCAGAAACTATAGAAAAGGTGTTGGATATAAATCTTTCTCTTATGAAGATTCAAATCCAAAATCTGTAGATAAACTGGATATCAAGTATCCTCCCTTATATTCTCAGTTTACATTTGGTCACTTAAATGATATTAAATACACAAGTTCTAATCAGAACAAATCCTTGTTTAATAAATCTAAAGCTAATCAGAACAAGTCTTATGTTGAAAGACAGAAGTTCAGAAAAAGCTTTAATGCAACTAACCAAAAAGGACCCAAGAAAATCTGGGTACCTAAGGATAAGATAATCTATGTTGCAGACATCCTTAGCAGCAAAGTCAAGACTCCAGTCATGGTACCTGGACTCTGGATGCTCACGACATATGACGGGAAAAAGGTCTATGATCCAAAGTCTAGAGCTTAGATCTAGAGGAGATGTCAAGTTTGGAGGGAATCAGAAGGGCAAAATGATTGGCTCTGGAACCATAGGCAATGGTAAACTTCCTTCCATAACTAATGTCTTACTTGTTGAAGGGTTAGCTCATAATCTATTGTCCATAAGTCAATTAAGTGACAATGGTTATGACATTATCTTTAATCAAAAGTGTTGCAAAGTTGTTAGTCAAAAGGATGGCTCAATCCTCTTTAATGGTAAAAGGAAAAACAACATTTATAAAATTAGTCTTTCAGAACTTAAGGTTCAGAATGTTAAATGCCTTATGTCTGTTAATGAGGAGCAATGGGCCTGGCACAGAAGATTGGGTCATATTAATATGAGACGTATATCTCAGATTAATAAGCTTAATCTGGTCAGAGGACTTCCTAATCTGAAGTTCAACTCAGATGCTCTTTGTGAAGCATGTCAGAAAGGAAAATTTTCAAAATCATCTTTTAAATCCAAAAGTGTTGTTTCAACTTCAAAACCATTAGAGTTACTTCACATTGATCTGTTTGGACCAGTGAAAACTGCATCCATCAGAGGCAAGAAGTATGGATTAGTCATTGTTGATGACTACAGCAGATGGACATGGGTAAAATTCCTAAGACACAAGGATGAGTCACACTCTGTGTTCTTTGATTTCTGCAAACAAATTCAGACTGAAAAAGATTTCAAAATTGTCAAAGTCAGAAGTGATCATGGTGGTGAATTTGAAAACAAACATTTTGAAAAATATTTTAATGAAAATGGCATTGTTCATGATTTCTCCTGTCCTAGAACTCCACAATAGAATGGAGTTGTAGAAAGGAAAAATAGAACTTTGCAAGAGACGGCCAGAACCATGATCAATGAGACTAACATGGCAAAACATTTTTGGGCAGAGGCAATTAACACAGCATGTTACATTCAGAACAGAGTGTCAATTAGACCTCTTCTGGAAAAGACTCCTTATGAATTGTGGAGGAATAGAAAGCCAAACATTTCTTATTTCCATCCTTTTGGATGTATTTGTTTTATACTAAACACTAAAGAGAATCTTAACAAGTTTGATTCTAAAGCACAAAAGTGTTTCATGCTTGGATATTCTGAACGCTCTAAAGGCTACAGAGTATACAATACTGAGACACAGATTGTGGAGGAATCTATACATGTTAGATTTGATGATAAGCTTGGCAATCAAAAGCCAAAGCAGATTGAAAACTCTGCAGATGGAGAAGTTATTCTCATAGAATTTGAGAAACCAGAGGTAGAGAAAGCTCAAGAAGAAGCTACGCCAGATGCTACTCCATTAGTTGCTCAGATGAATGACATGAATATTTCTGAAGAACCAACTGTTAAAGGATCATCCAGAATCAAGGCTTCTCATCCAGAAGAAATGATTATTGGAAAGAAAGATGACCCTATAAGAACAACGTAGTTTATCAGATCATCTGGAACATCACTTCTTGGGTTGGTATCTATTATTGAACCAACATCTGTGGATGAAGCTCTGAGTGACAATGATTGGATACTTGCAATGCAAGATGAGATAAATCAATTTACAAGAAATGATGTGTGGGATCTGGTTCCTAGACCAAAAGGTTTCAACATTATTGGAACAAAGTGGGTATTCAGAAATAAACTAAATGAGCTAGGAGAAGTTGTTAGGAACAAGGCAAGGCTGGTAGCTCAAGGGTACAGTCAACAAGAAGGTATTGATTACACTGAAACTTATGCTCCAGTGGCAAGGTTAGAATCTATACGCCTTCTTATTTCATTTGCTACACAACATAACATCACTCTATATCAGATGGATGTTAAGAGTGCCTTCTTAAATGGTATTATAGAAGAAGAAGTTTATGTCCATCAACCTCCTGGTTTTGAAAGTGATAAATTTCCAGATCATGTTTTCAAACTCAAAAAATCTCTTTATGGTTTGAAACAAGCTCCCAGAGCTTGGTATGAAAGATTAAGTAATTTTCTTCTGGAAAAGAACTTTATTAGAGGCAAAGTGGATACAACTCTTTTCTGTAAAACAATTAAGAAAGATTTACTAGTTTGTCAAATTTATGTGGTTGATATTATTTTTGGATCTACCAATATTATGCTGGGAAAGGAGTTTGCTTTGTCTATGCAGGCTGAATTTGAAATGAGCATGATGGGAGAACTTAGATTCTTTCTGGGAATCCAAGTAAATCAGACTTCAGAATGTACATATATTCACCAGACTAAATATGTCAAAGAGCTTCTGAAGAAATTCAATCTGAATGAAAGCAAATTGGCTAAGACTCCAATGCATCCTACAAGCACACTTGGTAAGGAAGAGGTAAGTAAGAAAGTTGATCAAAAACTTTACAGAGGTATGATTTGATCTCTCTTATATTTGACTGCTTCAAGACCTGATATTTTATTCAGTGTGTGTCTGTGTGCTAGATTCCAATCAGATCCTAGAGAATCTCACTTAACAGCTGTTAAGAGGATTCTAAGGTATCTGAAAGGTACTACTAATGTGGGTCTGTGTTACAGAAGATCTGATGAGTATAAATTAGTTGGATTCTGTGATGCTGACTATGCTGGAGACAGAGTAGAACGTAAAAGTACTTCTGGAAGTTGTCAATTTCTTGGAAGTCGTCTGATCTCTTGGTTCAGCAAGAAGCAACCCACAATTGCACTTTCAACAACAGAGGCAGAATATATTGCTGCTGCTGGATGTAGCACTCAGATGCTCTGGATGAAAAGTCAACTAGAATATTATCAGATCTTTGAGAGTAACATTTCTATTTTCTGTGATAATACTTCTGCTATATGCTTATCTAAAAACTCAATTTTACATTCTAAAGCTAAGCATATAGAGATTAAACATCATTTCATCAGATACTATGTTCAGAAGGGAATTATCAATTTAAACTTTGTAGATACAAATCATCAGTGGACTGATATCTTTACAAAACCCCTTGCTGAAGATAGATTTAAATTTATTCTGAAAAATATCAGTATGGACTTCTGTCCAGAATAGAATATTCATCAGATGATAAATGTCTAAACTCTGAAGTATTTCGTTTGTTGAATTTTGTGTTTATTTCTTTGTGTGTAAATCTGAACTAACAAGGCTCAGAGGATCTGAACGTTACCTAACGTGTCATTTCTCAAAGAGTTTCAGAGGCACATGCAAGCAAACACGTGTAGCTCAAAATCTGGAAAGATAGAGTGCACCATACTGAAGTGACATTTGAGGTATTGCTTTGAAAATCCAAAATCTTTTGATTTTCCCCCTTCTGTCAGAATCTTAAATGCTTGATATAATTTTATTCCTTGCATTAATTGCTTGATTTGATTATGTGTGCACGCTTGAGGGTATGTGTCTTTTTGCATGAACTAAAATTTTTTTCCTATAAATTCTCTCAAACTCTTCACAAATCACACTTTACATATGCATTTCTGCCTTCTCTATTGTTTCCATCTTATTTCAAAACCCAAAAATCCTCGTAAACCCAGACGCATCTCAAGAACTTCAATGGCTTCACCTTCATCAACACCCGCTCAGATGAAAACTTCAATTGTTTCTGCATCTTCTCCAAATGCTGCTGCTTCATCCCAAACTGCTATTGTGTACAAAGCACCAGTAAGAAATCTTCTCACTCCAATCAAAGAACTTAAGGTTCTGTGTGAGAACATTTTGAATTTTGAATCCATCAAAGAAAATGGTTTTGATCTCCTTTCAACTATCAAAGCTCAGAACTGGGAAAAATATTTTGACAGGATGATGGGTCCTGTTTATCCAGCTTTGGTAAAAGAATTCTGGATACACGCTCAAGTATGCCCTAAGTTTATTCATTCATCTGTTCTTGGAAAGGAAATTGTCATTACTGAAAAATTAATCAGACAACTACTTGAGTATAAGGAAACTGATGGAATCATAAGTATGGCTATTGATCGTGTGGATTTGGCTGACATTTTTCAAGAAGTTTGTGTTTCTGGGGAACCATCTAACAAGGTCAGAGATCTGAAACCTGTTTACAGAATCTGGGCTAAGATCTTCATGAATTCAATCTTTCATAGGAAATCTTCTAACTCACCAGATTATGTAAATTCAGAACAAATGTACTTCATGTACAGTATGTGGAAAGGAAAGAAGGTGGATTTACCTTATCTTCTGTTCAGTCATCTTCTGAACCATATCAAAGAAACAAGAGAAGAAGTTAGGGTTAAAGCTGGAAAAATCAGAACTTGGATCCCTATGGGAAGACTAATATCAGACATTCTAACAGAGAATGGTCTTGTAAAACATCTGTTTGATGCTGGGGTGACAGAGGATCTATCATATGTTATAGGATCTGTCATAAATGGGAACACTCTGAAGAGAATGAAGGTTATTTCAGAGCTTGCTGGAAAACCCAAGAAATTTCAATCTGAAGACGTCAGCAGAAGGAGAATTCCTCTAGCATATTTTCCTATGTTCAGTGCTAATGAACCTAGGCACATCATTCTGACATTCATTGCTGAATGTTTAAGAGATGGTATTCCTCTGCCTGCTAACATAGTATAGAAGGAAGGAGAAGTATTGCCAAACCTTATGAGAGAAAGGCGCAGGAAAAGAAAGGCTGAGGAAGGATCTTTTGCACAGCCCAAGAGGAAAACCTCTGATGCTGGTGACAAGCCTGAAAAGGACAAGAAGCAAAAGGAAAATCCTCCAGAAGCTACTGTGGAAGAAATCAGAGAAACAATACACCGGGTATTAACATCTGATCCCAGACCATATGTACCTTCATCCTCACCTTCATCTCCACCATCTCCTCTTAAGTCATCTGAACCCATTTCATCTCCTAACAAACATTCTCAACCATCTTTTGTTCAACTACCATCTGAAACCCCTCAACTGAAATCGTCTAAACATCAACCTCCTCAACCAAACAAATCTGAAACACAACAACAACCATCATCTCAATCACAAAAGCAACAATCCTCTAAACAACAAACACAATCAGAACAACAAAAACAATCTGAACCACTTTCATCTACTCAACCACCAGAAGAACCAACCATCAAAAATCCTCAACCATCTGTCCAACAACCATCTGAAAACATTCTTGATATATCACCACTTGCAACTTTGTATGTCCTCTCTTTAACTTCATGTCATTCAACTGAATCATCTGATTTTGATGAATCTGAAGTCCCCTCACCAACTAGCTTACAAATTCCTGATCCCTATAAACCACTATCATCTGATCTACCTGCATCTGAAAACCCTCTTCGCTTCAAATTCAACTTCACAGATTTTATGTCATCCTCATTTGATGTTGTTATATCAACACCATCTGATACTGACACCTCAATTCCTCAACTTACCATACCACAAACATCCATACCCCAATCATCTGAACGTCCATCATCTGATCACCCACCTCTTAAACTAACTCAAACACCTCCTGAACCATCACAACCTGTCACCATAGAAGACTTTCTCAACCCAAAACCCAGATCAGATGTTTCTACTCTGCTCAAAAATTTCAAGAAGGAACTACGTATGGGAATTGCTTCTGTAGAGAAAGAGTGCATGGCTAGTTTGGATCCTGCTAAATCTGAAGCCTCTTGGAACAGATTCATATCAAAATTCAACTCTGCTGCATCTGACCTCAGAACACTCTGTGCTGATGATGCAAAGGCTAAGTTTGCTGAAATGGTCAGACAAACTCTGCTGAACATTATCACAACTCCAGTGCTTCTTCTAGAAGACGCTCCTGCAGAAAATTCTGCAATGATAGAAGATACTTCTGCATCTGACATGGAGATTGATCATCCAATGGCAATTGCATCTGCTTCTGAACCTTCTGCATCTGAGATGAAGACTGAGATTCCAGATGTTGTCCAAGAAGTCAAGGAAATCAGAACATGGATGATAAAACAGGAACAGACTACTGAAGAAATCAAGACTTGGATGGCCAAGCAAGAAGAGTCCACTGCTAAGATTACGGATCTTCTAACACTGATTGCTTCTCGCCAGCCCTAGTTTTCTTTTTCATGTCTTTGCATTCTCGTGTTTGCACGTGTTTTCTGTTTGTTTTCATGTCATCTGCTCTACGAACTTCTTATGCTTTGTGATTTTCTGATCTGATTAAACCTGACTATTTTGTCTTCCATTCGTATGTCATATTTTTCTCTCTTCTTCTATTATCTTTTCTGTCTTTAAAGTTCTTTTTGATTATGACAAAAAGGGGGAGAAAGAGAAAGAGAATTTGATTGTTCAATATAAGCAAATGCTAAAAATGAAATTCAGACATTGTTTTAATCTAACATTGAATCTTAAGACTTTCAGATCTCATTATCTCATCTAACAAAATGATCTAAAGTTACCCTGAGAATTATCCAATCCGGCTCTGATCCTTGAAAACAAATTCTGGAGAGCAAGCTGATGCTGAGTTTTTCTCTCATCAAGGATTCCTACCAGGTTCTGAAATATACTCAAGCAAAAAGGGAAGTGTTCTCTTCTATTAGAGTATTCACTTCAGGGGGAGATTCTTAATCTCAGGGGGAGTTATTTATTTTATTTCTTTTCATTGAACAAAATTCCCTATGTTTTGTCATCATCAAAAAGGGGGAGATTGTTAGAACACAGATTGGTGTTTCTTATATATCTATATTTTGATGATAACTTCTATGGAATTTTGTAATGAGCAAATATACACTCTAAAATTTGTTAAAGTATTATTGTTTCAGGTATAAAATTAAATACTCTTAAAAGAAGCAAATAAGTACAAAGAAACTATGCAAAGATCTGAAGCATCAGATGCAAGACTATCAGAAGATTCTGAAGCACTGCCAGAAGGATCTGAAGCAGAAGCTACAGAATGATCTGAAGTGTTAATGAAAGAAGTATACAAAAGCTGAAAGCTCTGCTCTTATCAGACTCTGAAGTTTTTTTCACTACAAACTCAGAGGCATTAATAACCAGACTCTTATCATTAAAATTCACGCTCAAAACAGATACTGTTGCATACTCTGATGAAGAGTCTGATCAAGGCTGAGACTCTGATACATTAAAGATCTGATCATCTATCAAAACTCTGATACATTAAATATCTGATCATCTATCAAGACTCTGAAATTATCATTCATCTTAAGCTCTGATCATCTTAAAGCATTCCATACCTTTTAAGCTTACTACAAGTTCTGAAGTGCAGATTGTGAAGACTTCATCTTGAAGGAAGCTTGTTGAAGAAGCGGTAAACTTGATTAGACGTGGTGCTACTTCCAAAGTAACCAACGACTAATTTGTCCAAAGAAGTGACGTGGTGCAAATCCCAAGGCTTCTACGACCATACCTTTCTGCAGAAAGCATTTCTCTGCCCATACTTTTGGTGATGAAAAGTCATACAAACAAATATTATATTCAGCTGCACATCACTCAAGGCATTTGAAAAATCTATAAAAGGAGAACTACTTCAACATTTTGAGGTTGCTAATTCACTACTCATCTTTTGCTCATTGCTAGATCACTCAGAAAGAAATACACTCTTGATTCACAAAAGAGAAAATATCACAAGATCTTACTCATTTGATCTTTCATAAAACCATATAGTTTTTGTTGTACTTAATCTTAAGTGTAAACATCACAGTTGTGATACATCTTATTAGAAGCATTCAAACACTTGTTAGTTTACATTAAATTGTAAGAAGTTCCTTAAGAAGACCAAGGTGTGGTCAGTAGTTCTTGAGAAGACTAAGACAGTTGTTCTTAGTGCTTTCTATTGTAATCAGTTGATCAATAGTGGATTAAGTCCTTGCAGACAAAGGAAAATCATCTTTGATAAGGTGTGTTGCACCCCAAAATTTGACCAACATTTATTTATCTAGGTTGTGTTCACTAGCATTATCACCTGCATCTCATTGATATGTGTGCAGTAGATCAAGAGGTATGACTACCCAGCAAGAGTTATGCAAGACTATGAAGCTAGCCAAGAAGGCTATTCAGATGATTAATGGTTGATATCTTTGTCAGAGAACTCAAGAGATCCTCAGAAAGATTGGTTGAAACCAAGGGTGTATGCCTCATAACTTGAGAGTTGTGGGGGCTCCTCAGATGATTCTGAGACTATGAGGATGAACTTGAAGCTTTGAGAGAGCTTATGAGATGTCTTGAGAGCCATCATGAGGCCTAGAAAGGTCATTTCCAAGAATAAGAAGACTCAGCCATGAGTGGTGGAATTAGGGTTTGACTGGGTCAACCCTAGGTCAAATGATGATTTGGAGAGGGTTGAGACCTAATCCAAGAGCCATGGGATCATGGATTGATGCATTGAGACTCTATAAGAATGATTTCTAGACCAACTCATCATGATTGAGGAGTTTGAGAAGTTTTAAGCTAGGGTTTCTAAGGCTTGACAGTGTAAAATCCCCTAGTTTGATCCCTATCTTCAAGGCAATTTAGCTCAAGATGTGATTGTCATCTCATATTACCTTCAACATGAATGTTGTATAGCTTGTTCTTAGCTTTAATTTGAGTACTAGAAGTCCTTGATAGGATTTGTAGAGCTCAAGTTATGGATTTGACAAGTTACAAGTCATCTGAGGTATGTGAATCTGGGTCCTTGAAAGTCAGCCAACTTGCATCCAACTTTTGCCCAAGAAGGATGATTCCTATGAGCCTTTGGTCAACATGAATGTTTTTCCTCATCTTCTTAGCTTTCTAGAGAGTACTAGAAGTCCTTGATAAGATTTGTAGAACTCAAGTTATGGCTTTGACAAGTCAAGGGCATTTTGGTCATTTGGATATTATAGGTCATTTCAAGCATAAGACCATATCTCCTATTTCCAAGCTTCAAATGGAAATATCTTCAACATCAAACTTGCTTATAATGATGTTTTAAGGCTAGTAAAGAGGTCATGAGATGTTGAAAAGGCTTGTAGCAAAAAGTGATAAAAATGACCTAAAATGGAGACCTAAGTTAATTAAGTTGAAATTGGAAATTGGAAATCCCAAGTTACACATCCAAACCATGTCATATAATAGGTCATTTTGACTCTAAAAGACATTCTAAAAACAGTGGTTCAGCCACAATTTTGATTTGAGGCCTAGATCATGGGGCTGCTTTGGAAATTGCTTGCTTGCATAATAAGGCACAAATGCAAAACTTAAGAAAACTCAATGTACAAGTTAGTTAAGGGTTTCAACACATCATATATCTCATATAAGGATAATTTCAAGTCAAAATTGGTTGCTACAAGGGCTATGGCATGAGATGATACATGATATGAATGAATTCATAAACTCATGACATGAGAATCCCAATTTCTCATGGGATGGTTCCAGATGGTTCTAGATGATTCTAAACCACTCTATATAACCTATAGAACTTGTTCAAATGCAAGGTTGGTGTAAGATTTGAGAGAAGAGAGAGTTGGCCATTTCACTTGCTTCCATTGCAAGTTGAAAGCAAAATCCACATTATGATTCAATTACATTCATTCTTTCAATCTAAACACATTCCTCTGATCATAGTGAAGCTGTGCAGATCAATTTGAGGGCAAGTTATTGGAGAATTGGAGAGTTGGCATTTGGATTTTCAAGGTTGCAAGTCACCATCGAATTCTGAGATTCAAGCATTCTCCATCAAATCTTTTGCAAACAGTAGCAACATCATCATTCAGGGAGTGATTCTGAAGAGTTTGAAGGCTTGCAGTGAAGGTTTTCACCATCTGTTAATCAAGATTCAACAGGTTAGTAACTTTTCTTCTACACCATGATTTAGGCATGATTAGCAAGAATGGTTAGGTTAGAACTGTTAGAGACCAATAGGAGATGGATTCTGAACAATTTGAGAGCAATTGGTGAGGTTTCAGTTGGTGTCACCATTTTTGTTTGGACCAAGAACATGAGATATATTGAGGTATAGCATGAGTTAGACATCAAGAATCAATCAGTGTGAAGTAGTGATCATGTTGAGGTAATTAATTTCAAGAATTGTGAGAGTTGATGTCTGAACCTATTTTTGATCTTGGATCGGGTTTGGAGATTTAGGATGTTTCAATTGATTTCAAGGCCATGGTTAGATTCAACATGAAATTCTGGACGGATTAGGGTTTTGAATTTTGGTTTTCCATGGAGAAATGATGAGGTTCGAGTTTGGGGAAGGTGAGCTTGAAGCTCTGAGTTTCCCTGGCTTCTCCATAAGAACCCTAGCTGGAGGAAGAAGAAGAAGGCATAGCCATTGGATCGTGCGCAGACTTGTTGACTGGGTGGAGATCTCACGGCTGAGATTCAATTTCAGTTGAAGAGGGAATCTAAAGATGACCATGAAACGCATCGTTTCATTAAAAGGGTTTTGGGCTCAACTGATGTTTGCACCCCCTTTCATGGCCCACTTGGTTTTTGAACTGAATTTCCTTGCTTTTTACACCGTATCCTTTTCTTTTTTCTTTATGTTTTTTATTTAGTTTCTGATTAGATTTGGGCCTAGCACGCCTCAGTAACTGCACCCCCCTTTTGAGCCCATTCATGAAATGAACTATCTGGCATTGCTATCTGCACCTAGGTTTTTTCATTTTTAGTTCTTTTTCTCCATTTTATTTCAATCTTTGAAAAATCATAATAAATAGGAAATTAATGATTTTTGCATGGGGATTTTTTCTCCCATCTCATGATAATGTCTAGAAAATTATCAGATAAAAATATTTGCATTTCATGCATTTTTAATATTTTTTGTGTATTTTCTATTTTAATAGCTTTTTAATTCTTTTATGTTGATGCATGAATTTATAGAATTTTGTTTAGCTAGTTCCCTTCATATTTTTAGGCCATTATTTTTAGGATAGTTAGATTAGGACCTTAGCTCACCTCTGGATTTATTCCATAATTTTGTGATGAATTTTAGGATAGTTTTGATTAGATGACTTTAGGTTGTGTAGAATTAGGTTAATCCTTAACATAGGTCCACAATGACACTAGAATTTTGGGTTTCTAGGTCAAGATAGATATTGGGACATATAGGGTATTAAGGGTAGGTATATAGGATCCCCTAGAAATTATATTAGGTTTTAATATAGTAGTATACTATTTTTAAGTGATTTTTGTAGTTGATGATTGTTTGTGTTGCCCTTGTGGGCTTGTATTTTTGCTTGCTTTGCTTTGTGGGCTTGGAGAGCTTGGTATTGTTTTGAGAAGCATTGTGGAGCATAGTAGAAGACTTGGAGATTGATTGAGGAGCTTGAGAGCTTGAGAATCTTGTTTGTTTTGTTGTTGTTTTAGGGTTAGGGACTAGGAAGAGTTTAGACCTAGTTAACTTCTTTCTTAAACATGGATGGTATCTTTCACCTCCATTCCTCCCTATGATTCAAAGTCCTTCCATGGTATGCACCTCTCTCCTTTGGAGGGATAAGTGATGGTACCTAGGAAGTAGAACTTTTGAGGGAACCATTCCTTTGATGTTGAACCCTTATAGGTCACCTTTGATGGTCAGTAAGCAGTTTAATATCCCAGCTTATCCAGTTAAGTGATTTCCTCTGGTTTGAATATCTTGAGGGATGTTGAGAGTGAGTGTGGAGATGAAGACTTCATTGAAGAGTGTAGAAGAGGATGATTCCTTAAGCATGGCCATTCCAGCTGAAGCTTGAAGAGCAACAAGAGCAAGTTGACACTTGAAGACCCAATGAAGATCCAGTAAAGACTGAATGAAGAGCTGAGGCTTAAAGGTTGAAGGATGAAGTTGATACTTCTAAGTGATTGAATATTACTCTGAGAAGCTGAAGCTTGCAAGAGGAGGGGACCAAGTTGAGACTGGTAAAGCAAGTAGAGCTTGAGAGCCTGAAGACTAAGTTGATACTTAGGAAGAGGATTCAATTGAGATTGATTCTGAAAAGCTGAAGCTTGAAGATCAAAGGAAGTTGATACTTACTTTGGAGCTTGGAGATCCTGAAGGAAACCAAGTTGATACTTGTGGTTAATAGTGAAGCCTGAAGGTGGAACTGATTAAGGAGCTGAAGCTTGAAGAAGATAAGTTGAAACTTATGTTGAAGGGTTGAAACCTGGAAAAGCAAGTTGATATTTGTCAAGAGTGATGGAAGTCTGAAGACTGAGTTGCTGTTGGAAGAGCTGAAGCTTGAAGTTGAGAGAGGAGTTGATCTGCTTTCTTATCTTTTTCTTTGTTGTATTGATGTGTTTTGTTTGACTTGCTTGATGCATTAGAATAAGTTCATATCTAGACTAGGTAGAATCTAGGAGCATGATTGCACTAGAGGTTGAGTTGCTCCCTCTGCTTGTATTGTTACTGTGTGGCTTTGCTTGCGGGTATTCGGTAGAGCCCAGCTCCCTTTCCCATGTGGTCTGTTTGCCTGATGGCATCTTATTTCATTTCTTCTGTATGATTGCAGTTTACTGTATTGCTTGATAGCATGTTTTATTTCAGTATGATTATTGTTATTCATTCTGGCTTGAGGTTGAGATGAGCTTGTGGAGGCTGAAGCCCCACACACATTTCCTCCCTCACTTGCATTGCATGTATTTTACAGTTTGAGCTGATGCTTTATCTGTTTCTGTGTATCATTGACATGATCCCTTAAGGCTCTCATTTCCTTTGATAAGGAATTGAAGATAGAACTTTAGGTTGAAACCTATGCATGACAACTTCTAGGAGTTCCCTGTTCAAACCTCAACCATAGGATGAATCCTTGGCATGATAACAGTAGGACTTGATAGTCTCCCTCCTAGTTGGGCCTGTTCTCTTCTCATATCAAAACAGCATAAGATACAGTAATCATGAATGATTTCTTTCGTACGTTACGAGCCTTAAGCTATCTGAGAAAGGATTGTGGGAGAGTTTCTTTTCCATAGTCTGGATGTTTAGTATGGTACCCTTTGGGTGACATGCGACGCATTCACTCTCAGGTCATAGTCTTTAGTGCGATTGAAATTGCAAACACAATAAAAAACACTTCTTCCGTAAAAGACAGGAAATAATCCGTAGTGTCCCAAACTACGTAAGCTCTGATCTCTCATACCTGTTGAGAGTACGTAGGCACAATACTGATGTATTGGCGAGCTACCTTCCCCATAACCCATCATAGGTCGAACTACGTTGACTCTGATTTCTCGTTCTCTGATGAGAATACTAGGCATAAAGCGCGACGCTTTGCCGAGTCATTTTTCTTTTCTTTTTAAACCAGCCTTGATAGGTAGATAGATAAACCAACCCGTCCAGTAAACACAACAAGCGTGGATCCCGTCGAGTACGACGGACGTGAGGGGTGCTAATACCTTCCCCATGCGTAACCGACTCTCGAACCCAGACAATGGTTGCGACGACCTTGTCTTACCCTTTTTCGTTAGGTTTTTCTGATCGTTTCCTTTCCTATTCCGAGGGATAAATAACGAAAGGTGGCGACTCTTCTGTTGTGCCGACACCTTATTTTCGTGAAAGCGACAGCTGGAGACTCTGCTGGGGAACGAACCCAGAATCTCTGGTTCTCCGGTTCCCCATGAGAGTCAATCCTAGCGCTTGTATGATTACTTGTTGGGTTGCGTTTATTTATCGCATTTTACTTCTCGCACTTTATTTCCCGCATTTTATTTTCAGTATGATATGATTATCTGTGCTGTTGTGGGAAGGGGCATTCTGATGAGTGAGAAGCCAGACCCAGGCTTGAGTGCACCATAGCATTAGTTGTGGAAATTAGTGGGCGCGTGCTTGCTTTGTAGGCACTAGTGTCTCATGAAATCCACGCTCAGACGAGGTTCTCCCGGTTGGCTTCTCTTTCAACCCTTTGGGTTGAGACGGTTGCTGGTTTGGTGGATTGTCGACTCTGGGGACCGATCATTTGTGATTCAGCCGAGTGAGGCCACTTCATGAGCTGGTGATGCCACACCTTCTAGGTATCGTATCACCCCTCTTGAATGTCTGTGACGCTGATGAACGCATAGGATGCCGAACTTGAGTCAGTTTAGGTCCATACCAGTGAGCAGGGTTGGGTTCATTGCAGAAAACTTTGACCTTCAGACCACCTGGTTTTCTTGACAGCGAATCAGTTTTGTTGGGATATGAGGTTCTCATTTGAGGATATGTATGTGTTCTTAATAGAACAGGTTTTAATCAGAGGATCTTATCATCATATGTGTATCTGTTCTTGATAGAGCAGAGTTTTCGTCATCAGTTTTTTTGTTCTTGATAGAGCAGATTTTTGATTGGGGTCTGAAGATCTCATCAGCAGATGCATGTTTGTTCTTGATAGAGCAGATTTTTGATTGGGGTCTGAAGATCTCATCAGCAGATGCATGTTTGTTCTTGATAGAGCAGATTTTTGATTGGGGTCTGAAGATCTCATCAGCAGATGCATGTTTGTTCTTGATAGAGCAGATTTTTGATTGGGGTCTGAAGATCTCATCAGCAGATGTATGATTGTTCTTGACAGAGCAGATTTCTTGGTCCTACATCAGAGGTCCTTATTATCAGACATTTGTTCTTGACAGAGCAAAATTATGATCCTGTATATGGCCCTATCAGATGGTTGTTCTTGACATAGCAGATTTGTGGTCTTACGCCAGGGTTTTTCTTATCAGTGGTTGTTCTTGATAGAGCAAGATTTTGGTTTTGTTGATACAGAATCTCCACGACAGTTGCCTTGGTTTCCTATTGCATGTTTGCATTTTGCATTAGTTTGCATATTCATTTGCATTTCATTAACGTGTGTCTGTGTTACAGGTACCGTTTTCCCCGATCCAGGATTTCTTGCCTCTTATTGTATTGTTATGGGTTCTCTGAGGAAGACCATGGCTTACAAGTTCCCTACCCCTGATGTGGCTAAGTTGACTGGTTTGATAGCTCTAGCAGATGATTCTGTGAGGAATGAGTTCAGAAAGTCTCACGGCAGGTTGCTCAGTTTGGTTCATAAACCTTCTGTGCTCGAGTTGAACGGGTTACACGCCCTGCTGCAGTTCTACGACCCTCCGCTGAGTTGTTTCACTTTCCAGGATTTCGTTCTCGCACCCACGCTAGAGGAATATGTTGATTTGCTAGGTGTGCCTATCAAGAGGCAGACACCTTTTGTTCATATGGATGTTGAGCCTGATCTGGCTGGTTTAGCTCCTTCACTTCATCTGGATGCCTCCGAGTTGGTGTTGACTAGTTGGAACAAGGTTCCTGGGTTCTCCTTGCAGTTTCTAGTGGGTAAGGCCCAATAGTGCGCTAAGGACGGATGTTGGGTCGCGTTCAATGCCATCCTTGCTCTATGCATATATGACATCATCCTGTTCCCTAATATGCCCGATTTTGTAGACTTTGATGCGTTTCACATATTTGCTTCAGGGAATCCAGTCCCTACCTTGATCGGAGATGTCTACCATTCCATCCACTACAAAAACGAGAACAGGAGGGGAAATAATGTCTTGTGCTGTGTACCCTTGCTTTACAAATGGCTTGATAGCCATCTGCCCAAGAGGGGTCCTTTTGTCTCGTCTGCAGCCACAGCTGAGTGGTCCGAGCGCCTGATGAGTTTATCTGCAGAGGATATTGATTGGTTCGACAGGGATAGGTTGGGTACTGAGGTGATCTTCAGCTGCAGCGGGTTTCCAAACGTGCCTTTGATAGGCAGGAAGGGCTGTATAAACTACAATCCGGCATTGCTGGTCCGACAGTTCGCGTATGCTTTGAGAGCTCCGCCGAAGGATGAAGAGGTGCAGGAATCTCTGTACCTCACTGGTCTTCTAGAGGGGGATCTGTTGTCCAAGCTTCAGCGCGCCTGGAATGGTATCAGTAAGCGAGGAAAGCCATTGCTGGGAAAAAGCAACAATCAAGTCTACCCTCCGTATTTGACTTGGATCAGAGCCAGAGCAGATGCTATAGGGATGTCGTTTCCTCATGCCAAGCCAGAAAGCCCTCCAATGATTGAAGAGCCTACTACTGTGCCCATTCAGCAGCATAATCAAGTGTTAGCTGAGCGAGATGAATTGAAGCGGGCGAACGAAGAACGGGAGAAGGAATTGGCTCAACTCCGAAGCGAGAGGAACAAAGTCGTTCATTCTTTCAAGAGGCAAACAGAGTTGGTGAACCAGCTGGGTACAGACCTGACTAAGCAGATAGTCGAGCGTGAGCGCATGGGTCAAGACTTCAAAGCTGTCAACGACATACTGGCTACGAAGCAGCACTTGGACGAGGCATATCGGAGGATATCCAAGTTCAACCAGCACTGGAAGGCTTCCCTGGCCACCAGGAAAGAGCGGGAGGATAAGCTGATGCTACAGATCTCCAAGCTGGAAGCCCAGGTGAAGGATGTTGAGAAGAGGTTTGATGAAGAAACCACCCGCAGATACGCCGCTGAAGGCCAGCTCAACAAAGCTCTCGCTAACCTGAAGGAGCACAAGCTGACGTTTGAGTCCAAGAAGCGGAAATTAGAAGATTGCTTCGGCGAAGGAGCATGGGAAGATTCGGTCAAAGGACTTCAGTATACCATTGTGCAGAGGGAATTACTCATCGAGGGGTTGCTCACTCTGCCAGATCATCCAGAAACGAAGGAGTTATTAGAAAAGTATCGCGCCCGTGGCCGTACCTGACTATTTGTATTCCTTTTGTTTTGATCATTGTTGTATGCTGACCATCACTAGGCTTGTTGGCTAAGGTCACGCTGTTGATTCATCTTGTACTCGCTGATGCTATGTACTGCCTTGATAGGCTTTCTTTATATATGAGATTGTTATTTCCATGATTGGATTCAGACTTCTTCTTATTATTATCGGCACCGGCACTCAGGCACTAGGATCGGGGGAGATCTCCCTAACACACAGACACACGCATGCATTTGCATGAAGCATTTGCATGACGAGCACTTTGTTGTTTTTCCTAACCCTTTTGTGTTTCACAAGTTATCGCAGGTTGTCACAGGTCGTTTAAGGTTGTCTCCGGTGGTTCCAGGATTGATTAGAGACCGATTCACCGCTATCCAACTAGAGCTAATCAGACCAGAATCATGGAGCAAGTG
The DNA here is from genome assembly GCA_963859935.3 of Lathyrus sativus. Classification (NCBI taxonomy): domain Eukaryota; kingdom Viridiplantae; phylum Streptophyta; class Magnoliopsida; order Fabales; family Fabaceae; genus Lathyrus; species Lathyrus sativus. Next base: position 429,167,431 of record OZ012741.1, read on the forward strand.
CAAACTGATGTCCAGGAGCTCCGCGAAAGGATGGATCGCTTCATGGAGCTCATGCAAGCGGTCGCCAATGGCCAGGATCAGCTCAGAACTTTGGTTCAGCCTTTGATTTCCAGGGTTGATAGCAACGACATACTTCATGGTGGGACTGTGCCTACTCCTCCACCAGTTGAAACTCCACATAATGGTGTCCCCGTGGTCGGGGCAACGGCAGTGCTAATGGCAATGTGATGGCCAACATCGGACTCAATACGACGGGCGTCGGTAATGGGAGTCTGGGAGCTAATGTCAATATCGGGCCGAGCAACGGCAATGCAGGCTCCGAGAATCTGTTTGTGCCTTAGCCATGGCTTGAGGATCATCAGGATGATGTGTTCTCTCAGAGAGGTGCTGAAGGGGAGCTGAATGCTGAAGCGCGGCTTAGATTCAAGGCACTTGAAGACAAAATGAGAGATATCGAGAATCAGAATACTTTGGGCGTTGATATGTCCAAGCTGGGATTAATTGCTGATTTCAAGGTGCCTCCTAAGTTCAGGGTACCTGACTTTGAGAAATATAAGGGCACCACTTGCCCTCGTGTCCACCTGAGATCGTATTACAGGAAGATGTCTGCTTATTCCGAAGACGAGAAGTTGCTGATGCACTTATTCCAAGACAGTCTTTCCGGGCCATCCCTCGAGTGGTACATGGGTCTGGAGCCCACTAGTGTGCGCACATGGAAGAATCTTGCTGAAGCATTTGTGCACCACTACCAATACAATAGCGACTTGGCCCCGAACCGAGTTCATCTGTAGAATCTGTCGCAGAGGAACAATGAAGGGTTTAAGGAGTACGCCCAGCGGTGGCGTGAGTTGGCAGCCAGGGTTCAGCCGCCGATGGTTGAACGCGAGCTCGTGCAGATGTTTGTGGCCACCCTCCCAGGGGTTTACTATGAGAAGTTAGTCAGCGGTATGTCTGGGAAGTTCTCAGATCTCATTATCATGGGAGAACACGTCGAGAATGGGATCAAGATCGGGAAAATTCAAGGTGAGTCATCCTCAGCTGGAGGAGGTGGAAAGAAACCTTATGCTGGAAAAAGGCGAGAAGGAGAAGCGAGCGCTGTGACCAACACTCGAAGAAAGGGTAAAGCCCTCAGCAGTAAGTGGCCAGTATAAATATCCCGGCAGCTCCGCAGCAGCAGCAGCAACAACAGCAGCAACCGAATCAGCAGGGATACAGGAAGTATCAGAATCGGACATCATTGGCAAACCGTCACTTCGAGGCACCGCCTATGTCGTACGCGCAACTCTTGCAGACTTTGCTTCAGCTACAGTTGGTCCAGAAGAGGATGATGGCTCCCTTGACAGGGGCACCTCCCCCAGGGTACGACGCAAATACCACTTGCGATTTCCACTCAGGGGCACCAGGCCACACAATCGAGAACTGCAAAGCCTTCAAGCATAAGGTGCAAGACATGGTGGATGCCAAGATCATCAACTTCTCCGATAATGTGCCCAGTGTCACGAAGAATCCTATGCCGAATCATAGAGGAGGCGGAGTGAACGCCATTATCGAAGAAGAGAGTGCAGACCTATTGACTGACGTCAGAGATCTGAAGACGCCGCTTAGCTTCGTTAAAGCTAAGTTGCTGAAAAGAGGGTTCTTTCCAGGATGCGGAGAGTTATGTATGGACTGTGCCACACATTCTGATGGATGTGAGCAGTTGGTAGAAGGAATTCAAAGTCTGATGACTGAGGGGATTCTGCAATTTAGCCAGAGGGCTGAAGGTGGATCAGGAGAGGTAGTGCTGAAGCAGGCCGATGAAGTCGCCACCATCACCATCCCTCGCTGGCCGATAACCATTTTTGCGCCCAGACCGCCCACAATCACTATTACCAAAGCTGGGCCGATACCCTTCGAGAGCATGAACGCCGTTCCGTGGCATTATGGGGCTGAAGTCTATTGCAACGGACAGAGGTTGGAGCTAGAACCATATGGGTCGACCGTGGAGAACCTTGCGGGAATCAGTGGTATTACTCACAGCGGAAGAGTGTTTGCGCCGCCAGAGGTCGTGGCAGATAAAGCGGTCAGAGCTGATGCTGCTGATAAGGGTAAAAGTAAAGTCGTCGAAGAGACCCCGCGTGGGGTAGAAACATATTTGCTTGTTAAAGATGTCGAGGAGTTTATGCGGCTGATCAAAAAGAGTGACTACAAGATTGTAGACCATCTCCATCAGACGCCCTCGAAGATTTCCATTCTGAACTTATTGTTGTGCTCTAAAGCACACCGCAATGCGCTGCTAAAGGTGTTGAACGATGCCTACGTACCGCAGGAAATATTGGTAAATCAGCTAGAAGGGGTTGTAGCCCACGTTAATGCTGGCAATGGGTTAGGTTTCATGGACCTGGAGCTGACACCAAAGGGGAGAAATCATAATAGCGCCCTGCACATCTCGATAGAGTGTAGGGGCACAATCATGTCGCACGTGCTGGTGGACACGGGTTCGTCGCTTAATGTCCTTCCGAAGAAGGCATTAATGAAGTTGGATACTCGTGGATTGATTTGCACACCCAGTGATCTGGTTATGAAGGCGTTCGACGGAACTAAACGACACGTTTTCGGGGAGGTGACCCTGCCGATCCAAGTCGGTCCGGAAACGTTCGACGCGGTCTTTTATATTATGGACATCATGCCTGTCTACAGTTGTCTCTTGGGCCGGCCGTGGATCCATGCTGCTGGTGCCGTGACCTCCACGTTGCACCAAAAGCTCAAATATGCTGTCGAAGGTAGCATCGTAACCGTGTGTGGCGAGGAAGACATAATGGTGAGCCATTTGTCGTCCTTCAAGTATGTGGAAATGGATGGCGAAATCCATGAAACTCTTTGTCAAGCGTTTGAGGTTGTCAAAGTGAAAGAGGTAGCTCCTGTAGTCACAAAAAAGCCAGAGATGACTCTCTCCTCATTCAAGGAAGCTCAGGCTGTTGTCTAAGCCGGATCTACCCCAGGCTGGGGGCGAATTTTGGAGATACCCAACAAGCAAGATAAGTTTGGGTTGGGATATTCTCCTGGAGCTGAAGCTTCTTCTTCGTCTAGCAGTGCGTCTCGAGGTAAAGGGCCGATCCAGTTTACCAGCGGCGGAATGATTTTTGAAAGCATCAACGCGGTGTCTGAAGACAGCGGGGATAGCGATTGTGACCTCGACTCTTGGATCCAGCCAAGCAAGCCAGGCGAGGGCCTCAACAATTGGTCCATCAAGGATGTCATCCAAATGACAAGTGAAGAGTAATGATTTACTTTTTCCAATCATTGTACAACCCTATGTCCTACCCGGGGCATAGTGGTTTTATTGTCAGGGCCTTGTTGGATTATGTACATGCATTTTGTTAATAAATCAAAGGCGTTTTCTTCGTATTCAAATATGGTGATCTCTGTTATTCCTGTTTTATATTTGTTTTGAAAAGCAATAAAATGGCAATGGGGTTTGTGCTAACCTGTATATCCTCGTTTTAAGCTTAACCCTTGTTATTGCAGGATCCACATAGCAGATGACATCGACTCTGGACCTTCTACGGCTCACTTTGACTTCGATTGCCCGATCTATCAAGCCGAAGAAGAGATTGATGAAGACGAAGACCTTCCTGAAGAGTTGGCCCGCTTGTTGAAACAAGAGGAGAAGGTTATTCTGCCTCATGAGGAGGAGATTGAGATCGTGAATCTGGGTTCTGAAGAACTCGTCAGAAACGTCAGGATAGGGGCTGCGTTGCAGAGCGATGTCAAGCAGAGATTAGTCGAGATGCTAAGAGAGTATAGTGACGTCTTTGCTTAGTCATACAAAGATATGCCCGGACTTGACACGGACATCGTGGTCCACCACTTGCCGCTACGAGAAGATTGCCCTCCCGTTAAGCAGAAGCTTAGGAGGACGAGACCAGATATGGCCGTTAAGATCAAAGAAGAAGTGCAGAAACAGCTTGATGCTAGCTTCTTAGCGGTCACCATTTACCCTCCGTGGGTCGCCAACATAGTGCCTATACCAAAGAAAAACGGTAAGGTACGAATGTGCGTCGATTATCAGGATTTAAATAGCGCGAGCCCTAAAGATGATTTCCCGCTGCCTCATATCGATGTGTTGGTCGACAACACAGCCCAGTTCTCCGTGTTTTCGTTCATGGACGGCTTCTCCGGTTACAACCAGATCAAGATGGCGCCGGAGGACATGGAGAAAACGATGTTTATCACTCCTTGGGGAACATTCTGCTATAAGGTAATGCCTTTCAGTCGGAAGAACGCAGGGGCCACTTACCAACGAGCAATGGTAACTTTGTTTCATGACATGATTCATCATGAGATTGAAGTCTATGTTGATGACATGATTGCGAAGTCCCAAATGGAGGAGGGACATCTGGTCAATTTGCTGAAGCTTTTTGAGAGGCTTAGGAAGTTCAGGTTGAGGCTGAATCCTAACAAGTGTACTTTCGGAGTACGGTTCGGAAAGTTACTGGGGTTTATCGTGAGCGAACGAGGCGTCGAGGTTGATCCTGCAAAGATAAAAGCAATACAAGAGATGCCAGTGCCTAAAACAGAAAAAGAAGTTCGTGGTTTCTTGGGCAGAATAAACTACATTGCAAGGTTTATCTCTCAGCTCACAGCCACGTGTGAACCGATGTTCAAGCTTTTAAAGAAAGATCAGGCGATTACTTGGAATGCGGATTGCCAGAAGGCATTCGACAAGATAAAGCAGTATCTTCAAGAACCTCCAATCTTGATATCCCCAGTGGATGGACGGCCATTAATCATGTACTTGACAGTTCTTGAGAATAGTATGGGGTGTGTTCTCGGTCAGCACGACGAGACGGGCAGAAAGGAGCATGCCATTTACTACTTGAGTAAAAAGTTCACAGACTGTGAATCTCGCTACTCGATGCTGGAGAAGACGTGTTGCACACTAGCCTGGGCTGCCAAACGTTTACGACAGTACATGCTCAATCACACCACCATGCTAATTTCGAAGATGGACCCGATCAAGTACGTCTTCGAGAAGCAGGCTCTTTCGGGCAGGATTTCCAGATGGCAAATGGTGTTGACAGAATATGATATTCAGTATGTTTCCCAGAAGGCCGTCAAGGGAAGCGTATTGTCTGATTACCTTGCCGAAAAACCGATCGAGGATTACCAGCCGATGAAATTTGAATTCCCTGATGAGGATATCATGTTTCTCAAAGCGAAGGATTGCGATGAGCGGTTGCTCGACGAGGGGCCAGATAGGAAATCCCAGTGGAAATTGATATTCGATGGGGCGGTTAATTCCTATGGAAGTGGCATCGGGGCTATCATCACGACTCCCCACGGATCCCACATCCCATTCACTGCGAGACTGACGTTTCCAGTCACCAATAATGAAGCGGAGTACGAAGCATGCATCATGGGTCTAGAAGAGGCGATTGATTTGAGAATCAAGAACCTAGACGTATATGGTGACTCGGCGCTTGTGATCAACCAAATTAAAGGGGAGTGGGAGACTCGCCAATCGAATTTGGTGCCGTACATAAATTATGCCAGAAGGCTGCTTCCGTTCTTTGATCGAGTGGAACTCCATCATGTGCCCAGGGCTGAAAATCAGATGGCTGACGCCTTAGCCACGTTGGCTTCGATGTATAAAGTCAATTTTTGGAATGAGGCCCCAAGAATTGTCCTTTCTCGTCTTGATAGACCTGCATTTGTCTTTGCGATCGAGGAAGCCGTCGACGGCAAGCCATGGTTCCATGACATCCAGACTTTCCTTATGACTAAGGAGTATCCTGCGGGTGCGTCGACCCAGGATAAGAAGACTCTGAGGAGGCTGTCTGGAAATTTTTATCTCAATCCTGATGGAGTTTTGTATAAAAGAAACCACGATCTCGTGCTACTCAGATGTGTAGATGAGAAAGAGGCGAGTATGCTCATGGAAGAAGTCCATGAAGGCACATTTGGTACGCACGCCGGTGGGCATGCTATGACGAGAAAGATTCTGAGAGCAGGATATTACTGGCTGACGTTGGAGTCTGATTGCTTCAAATTCACGAAGAGATGTCATAAATGCCAGATTTATGCTGATAAAGTTCATGTGCCGCCGTGCCTGTAACACCCCACTTCCCAAAATCAATTAAATTAATAAACATTATAAATAAACAAAATCAGAGTTCCAATTTCCCAAGTGGGATATCACATGAAAACAACGTTTCCTTATAAAAAGGTTTTTCTCCAAATACAGCGGAATATTAAATATAAAACCCAATAAAAGTTTGATACGTTCACAGGAAAATAAAATATAAGTTCTTCATAAAACAAATAAAAACGCCCAAGTCCCGTGCTACGTATCAGAGCATCCTAGACTCGACTGTCACACCATAATCCAAGCTAGCTAAGTACCTGGATTGTCTGTACTTCTGATTTTGTTTATTTATAATGTTTATTAATTTAATTGATTTTGGGAAGTGGGGTGTTACAGTTCCCGTGGCCGTTCTCCATGTGGGGCATCGACATGATAGGCAAGATCGAGCCCACTGCATTTAACGGTCATCGCTTCATTCTAGTAGCTATCGACTACTTCACCAAGTGGGTGGAGGCAGCCTTGTATGCTAATGTGACCAAGCAGGTGGTGGCTAAATTCATAAAGAAGGATATCATCTATCGTTACGGAATTCCCGAGCGGATCATTACTGATAATGGTTCGAATCTGAATAACAAGATGATGAAGGAGATGTGCCAGAGTTTCAAGATTGAACACCACAACTCATCTCCTTACCGGCCAAAGATGAATGGCGCCGTTGAAGCAGCCAATAAGCACATAAAGAAGATTGTTTAGAAGATGGTGGTGACCTACAAAGATTGGCACGAGATGTTTCCGTTTGCATTGCACGGTTATCGTACGACGGTACGTACGTCGACCGGGGCAACTCTTTTCTCCTTAGTGTACGGTATGGAAGTTGTCCTACCGTTAGAAGTGGAGATCCCTTCTTTGCGAGTTTTGGTTGATGTGAAACTCGACGAGGCAGAATGGATTACAAACCGACTGAACCAACTCAGCCTGATGGACGAGAAGAGGTTGGCATCGATTGCACATGGTAGTCTGTATCAAATCCGAATGAAGAAAGCTTATGATAAGAAGGTGCGTCCTATAAGCTTTCAGACGGGTGATCTCGTCCTGAAAAAGATTCTTCCTCCACACTCCGATCACCGGGGCAAGTGGACTCCGAATTACGAAGGTCCGTATGTCGTCAGCAAGGTCTTCTCGGGAGGAGCTTTGTTGTTATCCACGATGGATGGTGAAGATTTCGCATCCCCGGTGAACGCGGACGCAGTTAAAAAATACTTTGCTTGAAAGCGACCCGCTGGACGGTAAAAAGAGAGTCCAGGCAAAAATGGGGCATCCCGGCGAACCATAAAAAAGGAAAAAGGTTCGGGCAAAAATTAGGGATATAAATTGAAAATATGTACACCCGCAAAGTCGAAAACCCGGATGGGCGACTTTGGCAAGAAAGGGTATCCCGGTGAACTAAAAACCCGCAAAGGGCGGTTCACGCAAAAGTTAGGGATTTGAAAAAGCAAATGACTGCATTCCGCGTGTGTACTTTCTTCGTTTTGTGGTTTGGAAGACCTGAGGGCCGTTTATCTGAATCAATCTCTTCCGAAGCTGAAGCGTCGGAGAAGTATCGAAGTCGAGTGGGTCATAGAGGGATCAACTCATGGTGTCCGTCTACGCCTCGTTGCCGACATTTGTATATACTGATGTATATTTATGTTTTATTTTTGTGTGGCTTCCTCATTTCAGGAGCTTGCATCTGTTGTAAAAACATTTTTACACATTCAGGGGTTCGTTATCAATAAAATGCATACTATTCAGCAATTTTGTCTGCCTGTGTAGCATTTACCTGTTTTGTTTGCGAAGAAGAACGTCGATGTTTTTGAATTACTTGAAACAATGAATTACTTGAACATTGTCACAAGATGATAACCTTGATAGGTCCCTTTGAGAAGGGTATCTTGTCTGTTTGTTTGTGTTGTTACAGGTGTAACATATTCCAGACAGTGCGCCATGCATATCCCCAAGCAGGATGATTCCTCCTTCTCCAGCAAAGTTCAGCAGCCTCTCCCTGCAGAGTCCGAACACGAGATAATGAGCATTGATATGTCTCCCCAGGCAGAGACGATTCTCTCCCTAATCAGATGCATCCTGAAGGAACGTCATCTCCTCAGCTGAGTCATACTGAAGTGTGCAGCAACTGATGGTGCCAGACTGAAGTCTCCAGCGGAATTGAAATTCCCCACCAGAGTCGTACTCTCCCCCGAAGCCGGATGATTCCTTCTTCCCCAGCGGAATTGAGATTCCCCCGCAGAGTCGTACTCTCCCCGGAAAGTAGAATGATTTCTCCTTCCTCAACCGAGTTTGCAGATACCCAAGAGAGCCGAATCCTTGGAAGCTGCTCAAGCCATGATTGGTTTTCCCTAGTAGCGTGTTGGAATAGCTAATGTTGTGTTTCCCCACCGGAGTCGTTATCTCCAGAGAAGTAGCCATGAAGGCCGTGCAGTTTATTCCCGCGATTGACATTGCTTTCCCTCAGCAGAACCAGGTTCTCGTAGAGCTTCGTTCCCTTGCAGCAGTCAACTGAAGTTGTTTCCCCCGCAGCAGTCAACTGAAGTTGAGTCCCCTGCAGAGTCCAATTGAGATTGGCGTGACCTTGTTCTCCTCAGCAGGATGATTCCTCTATCTGAGTAGTTCTTTCTCCTTGACAGGAGGGTTCACCCTTCAGCATTTATTTTGCTGACGGGATCGCATCATTTTGCATGAATGCACAACATTTATCATAGACGCATAGCATTTCCACCGTGTGGAGCATTGCGCCATTGCCGGAGCATATGTATAATAAACATGATCTAGGTTGTTACCGTTCTTGTTTTGCAGGTGTTCCGCCGCAGAATTGAGTGCTCAGGATGATTCCTGAAGTTCTCCCCAACAAAGTCGCTTGCTCAAGATGATTCTTGAAGTCCCCAGCGAAGTCTTCGGTTCAAGATGATTCTTGAATTCCCCAGCAGGGTCGTTTGCTTAAGATGATTCCTAAGACCCCAGTGCAGTCGCCAAAGTGGTTGCTCAAGTTGATACTTAGAGTCCCCGGCAGAGTGTTTGCTTAGGATGATTCCTGAAAGCTCCAGCATGGTTATCGGTTCAAGATGATTCTTGAAGTCCCCGGCGGAGTTATTTGTCCAAGATGATTCTTGAAGTCCTCAGCAGAGTTGATTCATCCAAAATAATTTCTGGATCCCCGGAGCGGAGTTACTTGATAGTTCTCCAGAATTCCCCAGCGGAGATGCGTCATCCCCAGCAGGTTTCTGAACGGCGAAGTTGAAACTTGAAGTCTGACCGCGTTAACGAAGCAGTTCTCTCAGCTGATGCGGAGTGCCTGATGGCAGAGGTTTAGATATTCCCAATTGGCTCATGATTGACCAAGAATTCTATTCCCGACTTGCTGATGAAGTCCGGCTGATGCCCGACAGTTTTTCTTTGAATGCCTGATGGCATGATCAACATGATTGTTGACCTGATGAAGTCCGGCTGATGCCCGACAGTTTTCTTTGAATGCCTGATGGCATGATCAACCTGATGGTTGACCTGAAAAGTCCCGAGGAATCATGATGCCTAATGGCATGATCGACCACGTATGACCGGTTACCGTATGACCAATTCTCCAGCCAGTTGCCGTGCAGCTATTATTCCAGTTTCCAAAGATTTGTTCCCGCCAGAGTATCGTGTACTTGTGCAGTTGGCAAATTTCCGGGTTTATCGGTATTCAACCGTCTCGCACCTTGATTGGCTGAGAGCCGTTCGCTCCTCACCCAGTCAGGTTCAAGCCGTTTGAATAGGGGCAGCTGTTGCACCCCAAAATTTGACCAACATTTATTTACCTAGCTTGTGTTCACTATCATTATCACCTGCATCTCATTGATATGTGTGCAGTAGATCAAGAGTTATGACTACCCAGCAAGAGTTATTCAAGACTATGAAGCTAGCCAATAAGGCTATTCAGATGATTAAGGGTTGATATCTTTGTCAGAGAACTCAAGAGATCCTTAGAAAGATTGGTTGAAACCAAGGGTGTATGCCTCATAACTTGAGAGTTGTGGGGGCTCCTCAGATGATTCTGAGACTATGAGGATGGACTTGAAGCATTGAGAGAGCTTATGATATGTCTTGAGAGCCATCATGAGGCCTAGAAAGGTCATTGCCAAGAATAAGAAGACTCAGCCATGAGTGGTGGAATTAGGGTTTGACTGGGTCAACCCTAGGTCAACTGATGATTTGGAGAGGGTTGAGACCTAATCCAAGAGCCATGGGATCATGGATTGATGCATTGAGATGCTATAAGGATGATTCCTAGACCAACTCATCATGATTGAGGAGTTTGAGAAGTTTTAAGCTAGGGTTTCTAAGGCTTGAAAGTGTAAAATCCCCTAGTTTAATCCCTATCTTCAAGGCAGTTTATCTCAAGATGTGATTGTCATCTCATCTTACCTTCAACAAGAATGTTGTAGAGCTTGTTCTTAGCTTTAATTTGAGTACTAGAAGTCCTTGATAGGATTTGTAGAGCTCAAGTTATGGCTTTGACAAGTTACAAGTCATCTGAGGTATGTGAATCTAGGTCCTTGAAACTCACCCAACTTGCATCCAACGTTTGCCCAAGAAGGATGATTCCTATGAGCCTTTGGTCAACATGAATGTTGTTCCTCATCTTCTTAGCTTTCTAGAGAGTACTAGAAGTCCTTGATAGGATTTGTAGAACTCAAGTTATGGCTTTGACGAGTCAAGGGCATTTTGGTCATTTGGATATTATAGGTCATTTCAAGCATAAGACCATATCTCCTATTTCCAAGCTTCAAATGGAAATATCTTCAACATCAAACTTGCTTAGAATGATGTTTTAAGGCTAGTAAGGAGGTCATGAGATGTTGAAAAGGCTTGTAGCAAAAAGTGATAAAAATGACCTAAAATGGAGACATAAGTTAATTAAGTTGAAATTGGAAATTGGAAATCCCAAGTTACACATCCAAACCATGTCATATAATAGGTCATTTTGACTCTAAAAGACATTCTAAAAACAATGGTTCAGCCACAATTTTGATTTGAGGCCTAGATCATGGGGCTGCTTTGGAAATTGCTTGCTTGCATAATAAGGCACAAATGCAAAACTTAAGAAAACTCAATGTACAAGTTAGTTAAGGGTTTCAACACATCATATATCTCATATAAGGATAATTTCAAGTCAGAATTGGTTGCTACAACGGCTATGGCATGAGATGATACATGATATGAATGAATTCATAAACTCATGACATGAGAATCCCAATTTCTCATGGGATGGTTCCAGATGGTTCTAGATGATTCTAAACCACTCTATATAACCTATAGAACTTGCTCAGATGCAAGGTTGGTGTAAGATTTGAGAGAAGAGAGAGTTGGCCATTTCACTTGCTTCCATTGCAAGTTGAAAGCAAAATCCACATTCTGATTCAATTCCATTCATTCTTTCAATCTAAACACATTCCTCTGATCATAGTGAAGCTGTGCAGATCAATTTGAGGGCAAGTTCTTGGAGAATTGGAGAGTTGGCATTTGGATTTTCAAGGTTGCAAGTCACCATCGAATTCTGAGATTCAAGCATTCTCCATCAAATCTTTTGCAAACAGTAGCAAGATCATCATTCAGGGAGTGATTCTGAAGAGTTTGAAGGCTTGTAGTGAAGGTTTTCACCATCTGTTAATCAAGATTCAACAGGTTAGTAACTTTTCTTCTACACCATGATTTAGGCATGATTAGCAAGAATGGTTAGGTTAGAACTGTTAGAGACCAATAGGAGATGGATTCTGAACAATTTGAGAGCAATTGGTGAGGTTTCAGTTGGTGTCACCATTTTTTTGGACCAAGAACATGAGATATATTGAGGTATAGCATGAGTTAGACATCAAGAATCAATCAGTGTGAAGTAGTGATCATGTTGAGGTAATTAATTTCAAGAATTGTGAGAGTTGATGTCTGAACCTATTTTTGATCTTGGATCGGGTTTGGAGATTTAGGATGTTTCAATTGATTTCAAGGCCATGGTTAGATTCAACATGAAATTCTGGACGGATTAGGGTTTGGAATTTTGGTTTTCCATGGAGAAATGATGAGGTTCGAGTTTGGGGAAGGTGAGCTTGAAGCTCTGAGTTTCCATAGCTTCTCCATAAGAACCCTAGTTAGAGGAAGAAGAAGAAGGCATAGCCATTGGATCGTGCGCAGACTTGTTGACTGGGTGGAGATCTCACGGCTGAGATTCAATTTCAGTTGAAGAGGGAATCTGAAGATGACCGTGAAACGCATCGTTTCATTAAAAGGGTTTTGGGCTCAACTGATGTTTGCACCCCCTTTCATGGCCCACTTGGTTTTTGAACTGAATTTCCTTGCTTTTTACACCGTATCCTTTTCTTTTTTCTTTATGTTTTTGATTTAATTTCTGATTAGATTTGGGCCTAGCGCGCCTCAGTAACTGCACCCCCATTTTGAGCCCATTCATGAAATGAACTATCTGGCATTGCTATCTGCACCTAGGTTTTTTCATTTTTAGTTCTTTTTCTCCATTTTATTTCAATCTTTGAAAAATCATAATAAATAGGAAATTAATGATTTTTGCATGGGGATTTTTTCTCCCATCTCATGATAATGTCTAAAAAATTATAAAATAAAAATATTTGCATTTCATGCATTTTTAATATTTTTTTGTGTATTTTCTATTTTAATAGCTTTTTAATTCTTTTATGTTGATGCATGAATTTATAGAATTTTGTTTAGCTAGTTCCCTTCATATTTTTAGGCCATTCTTTTTAGGATAGTTAGATTAGGATCTTAGCTCCCCTCTGGATTTATTCCATAATTTTGTGATGAATTTTAGGATAGTTTTGATTAGATGACTTTAGGTTGTGTAGAATTAGGTTAATCCTTAACATAGGTCCACAATGACACTAGAATTTTGGGTTTCTAGGTCAAGATAGATATTGGGACATATAGGGTATTAAGGGTAGGTATATAGGATCCCCTAGAAATTATATTAGGTTTTAATATAGTAGTATACTATTTTTAAGTGATTTTTGTAGTTGATGATTGTTTGTGTTGCGCTTGTGGGCTTGTATTTTTGCTTGCTTTGCTTTGTGGGCTTGGAGAGCTTGGTATTGTTTTGAGAAGCATTGTGGAGCATAGTAGAAGACTTGGAGATTGATTGAGGAGCTTGAGAGCTTGAGAATCTTGTTTGTTTTGTTGTTGTTTTAGGGTTAGGGACTAGGAAGAGTTTAGACCTAGTTAACTTCTTTCTTAAACATGGATGGTATCTTTCACCTCCATTCCTCCCTATGATTCAAAGTCCTTCCATGGTATGCACCTCTCTCCTTTGGAGGGATAAGTGATGGTACCTAGGAAGTAGAACTTTTGAGGGAACCATTCCTTTGATGTTGAACCCTTATAGGTCACCTTTGGTGGTCAGTAAGCAGTCTAATATCCCAGCTTATCCAGTTAAGTGATTTCCTCTGGTTTGAATATCTTGAGGGATGTTGAGAGTGAGTGTGGAGATGAAAACTTCATTGAAGAGTGTAGAATAGGATGATTCCTTAAGCATGGCCATTCCAGCTAAAGCTTGAAGAGCAACAAGAGCAAGTTGACACTTGAAGACCCAATGAAGATCCAGTAAAGACTGAATGAAGAGTTGAGGCTTAAAGGTTGAAGGATGAAGTTGATACTTCTAAGTGATTGAATATTACTCTGAGAAGCTGAAGCTTACAAGAGGAGGGGACCAAGTTGAGACTGGTAAAGCAAGTAGAGCTTGAGAGCCTGAAGACTAAGTTGATACTTAGGAAGAGGATTCAATTGAGATTGATTCTGAAAAGCTGAAGCTTGAAGATCAAAGGAAGTTGATACTTACTTTGGAGCTTGGAGATCCTGAAGGAAACCAAGTTGATACTTGTGGTTAATAGTGAAGCCTGAAGGTGGAACTGATTAAGGAGCTGAAGCTTGAAGAAGATAAGTTGAAACTTATGTTGAAGGGTTGAAACCTGGAAAAGCAAGTTGATATTTGTCAAGAGTGATGGAAGTCTGAAGACTGAGTTGCTGTTGGAAGAGCTGAAGCTTGGAGTTGAGAGAGGAGTTGATATGCTTTCTTATCTTTTTCTTTGTTGTATTGATGTGTTTTGTTTGACTTACTTGATGCATTAGAATAAGTTCATATCTAGACTAGGTAGAATCTAGGAGCATGATTGCACTAGAGGTTGAGTTGCTCCCTCTGCTTGTACTGTTACTGTGTGGCTTTGCTTGCGGGTATTCGGTAGAGCCCAACTCCCTTTCCCATGTGGTCTGTTTTCCTGATGGCATCTTATTTCATTTCTTCTGTATGATTGCAGTTTACTGTATTGCTTGATAGCATGTTTTATTTCAGTATGATTACTGTTATTCATTCTGGCTTGAGGTTGAGATGAGCTTGTGGAGGCTGAAGCCCCACACACATTTCCTCCCTCACTTGCATTGCATGCATTTTACAGTTTGAGCTGATGCTTTATCTGTTTCTGTGTATCATTGACATGATCCCTTAGGGCTCTCATTTCCTTTGATAAGGAATTGATGATAGAACTTTAGGTTGAAACCTATGCATGACAACTTCTAGGAGTTCCCTGTTCAAACCTCAACCATAGGATGAATCCTTAGCATGATAACAGTAGGACTTAATAGTCTCCCTCCTAGTTGGGCCTGTTCTCTTCTCATCTCAAAACAGCATAAGATACAGTAATCATGAATGATTTCTTTCGTACGTTACGAGCCTTAAGCTATCTGAGAAAGGATTGTGGGAGAGTTTCTTTTCCACAGTCTGGATGTTTAGTATGGTACCCTTTGGGTGACATGCGACGCATTCACTATCAGGTCATAGTCTTTAGTGCGATTGAAATTGCAAACACAATAAAAAACACTTCTTCCGTAAAAGACAGGAAATAATCCGTAGTGTCCCGAACTACGTAAGCTCTGATCTCTTATACCTGTTGAGAGTACGTAGGCACAATACTGATGTATTGGCGAGCTACCTTCCCCATAACCCGTCGTAGGTCGAACTACGTTGACTCTGATTTCTTGTTCTCTGATGAGAATACGTAGGCATAAAGCGCGACGCTTTGCCGAGTCATTTTTCTTTTCTTTTTAAACCAGCCTTGATAGGTAGATAGATAAACCAACCCGTCCAGTAAACACAACAAGCGTGGATCCCGTCGAGTACGACGGACGTGAGGGGTGCTAATACCTTCCCCTTGCGTAACCGACTCCCGAACCCAGACAATGGTTGCGACGACCTTGTCTTACCCTTTTTCGTTAGGTTTTTCCGATCGTTTCCTTTCCCGTTCCGAGGGATAAATAACGAAAGGTGGTGACTCTTCTGTTGTGCCGGCACCTTATTTTCGCGAAAGCGACAAGGTGGACTGGAGTAGTTGAGTTCAACGAACCGGGATAAAAATATTGAGTTGTTTTTTATTGTCATAGTTCTTAAAACTCTTATTCTCCCCCCCCTTCTAAGTGTTTTTCTCACCTTCACATATCTTTACTTAAAGGGAGTAAAGAATTAGAGCAGTCGTAGTTCGGCCAACTACGGTTGAAAGGTGGGAAAGTACACTCGCCAAGACATCATCGTCTTGTGCCTACGTATTCTCATCTGGTATGAGAAATCAAAGCAAACGTAGTTTGGGATACTGTTAACCGGTGTTTTGTGATGATGCTATCATGCGCATTCTAGCAGGTAGGTGTATTGCAGCTCGCTCATGGAGACTTAGGCGTTACCTGTTTGTGGTAGAACGGACGTAACATATCCTTTTGAAAAAGATTAATTTTTGCCTCCGAGGCAAGATGTCACATTTGATTTGTGGAAGTTGTTTTTAGAGGTGAAATATGTCATCCGATAGTAACCCCTTGCGGGTAGTACCAAATTCTTTATCTCAAAGTTTTGTTATGAAAATGGTGTGGTGAATATAGTCGCGTCTTCGTATTGAAAGACGGGTATCGAGACCACACACTCTACAGTGAGTATCCTGACACTCGGAGAGGAAGAAGTCTACACTCAATCCTCTCTCTTTAGTTCAATACAAAGAGAACTTCATTCTCTTATTTAAAGGTGTTTTGATCTTGAATGGTAAGTGCTTTGTGACAGTGAACCCTAAAGGTAATGGCAAGCCCTCGGGATAGGAGAAGGCCTACGCCTAACCATTCCACAACCATTCAATTTTTTTTTGAGAAAAGAGTTTGAAAATGCACTTGGTACGAGACCAAGGTTTTAGGAGAAAAAGTTGTAAAAGAAGAAGTGGTAAATTGGTTTGAAAGTTGGTTGAGAAAATCTGATTGACGTTGGATCAAGGGTTTGACTTATACTTACATGCAAAAGCGTGGTTGTTGCGGTGAAATTTGGATGTCAAGCTATTGATTAACTTGAATCTTAATTCATTTACAACCGGTCTTTGATTTATCCGAAGGAAAGGTTAAAGAAAGGGGAAAACCTATTTTGCATCGTAAACACAATGCAGGAAAGATCTAAGGTTCGGGGGTTGGTTAAGCTTATGGAAGGTATTAGCATCCTAAACTTCTGTAGTACTCTACAGGAACCTCTTGTTTTAAAATGTGCTATTGCTATAGTTATCTGTTTAAGGGTATGATAAGGGTTAAGGGTGAAGAGAAAGACCTAAAGGGGTTAGTCCTAAGTTTACTCGCCAAGACTCGCATCTTGTGCCTACGTATCCTGGGTAGGGGATGGAATCAGAGTAATCGTAGTTTCCCTCACAGAGGGAGATGAGGAACTTCTTGACTGTGGTCAAGGTTCCTGGGGGAAAATAAACGTTCGTAGGGAAACGCTTACTTTGGAGTGCGATGACTCCTATTTCTACGTTGAAGCTCGAATTAAAAGGGTGTAGGATAAGTGTTCCACGATGAGAAACTTATATGGAGTGCGGCAACTCCTAATCCTAAGGCTAGGATAAGGGTTTGAACGTCCACGGCGGGACGCTTAATTATGAGTACGGCGACTCGGGTCCTAAGTCGGCGATCAAATACATGAACCTTTCCTTCGGAGGGATACGGTAAAATGAAGCGGAGAAAAATAGAATGTAAATTGACATACAAATGATGATAATGGACATGAATATAGAGATGTAAGGAAGTATTGTAAGCATGACTAGAGGTTGAAATTAGTTTTGACTAGTAATTTAGATATGATTAGATGCAGATGGTGAATTGATGATTAATTAGAAGATAGTGGTGAATTGTTTTTAAAGATTAATTTGAATAAAAAACTAAAGACATAATTCTAATTTATTTTTATTTCGAAAGGTTATTTAATTAAATCTAAGCTAATAAATTGTTAAAATTAATTAAATTGGAAAAAATTAGTTAAACCTTAAGTTAGCTAAAAAAAGTTTTGTTTATTTTTTTGAGAAAAACTTGATTAAGTGTAATTTAACAAAAAGGTTAATTAAACAGGTTTTTAAATAAAAACTAGAAAAAAGACTAAGTATTATTAAGTTAAGACTAGATTAATATTTTTTTGTATTTTGTTTAGAATTAGTTAAGTTAAATGGAGATTAATCAATAAAATATAGATTTTTGGTTTTTATTTATTAAGTACAAAAAAAAGCTGAAATTAAATTAAAACTTATTCTAGGCATATTTTTATTATTTTATTATTGAATTAAGTTTGAAAAACAGAACTAAACACTTTTTATTTATTTTTATTTTTAAAGTAAAAGAGCTAACTTAAAATTAAATCTAAAACTATATTATTTCTTTTTCTTTTTTATGTTTTCACTTTTATATTGTTTTTCTGATTTTTATTCTATTAATAACGATAGTGTTAGTGTTATGTTAGTTTTTTTTTTTTTTTAATATTACAAAAAAAATTACAGAAATAACAAAACTGAAAAAAACTGGAAAAAAAACCAAAAAGAAAACGGATTGGGCCAGTGGTGATGAACCCACCGGACCCAACCCGACCCGCGAGCAAATGCAACGAGAGGAGAAGGGTTTCACAAGAGAAGCCCTAAAAGCTTCAGCGGCGCTTCTTCCCCACAGATCCTCTTCCTCACTCTCTTCTGCAATTCCATTTTTTCGTTTCCTCACTTCGTCTCACCCTCTTTCTTTTCTCGATCTCCTTCAATCTCAATCTTTCCTCCGATTATTCATTTCTTCATGTAAACAAAACAAACAAATCAACAAAATAGCGGTTAATGGAACAGGATGGTCACCTAAATGGAGGAGATAGGCTCGGCTTAGTGGAGGTGGCGACGACTTAAGGGTTTGGACGGTGGCACGCGGTCCCGGTGTTAATGGCAGGCAATGCGACGTAAGAAACCACGAGATAAGTTCCTCGACTTGCTTTTCTTTTCGCTGTTAGGGTTTTGAAGCCGTTTGCAAATTTGCCGTTTGTATTGTGTGTCTGTGAGGTTGTGAATTCAGTCAACGTTTCTAACTAGGTGGGTATGGAATTTGGTCTCCTTCCGTGTGAAAATTGATGCTCTTTTTATAATTCTTTAGGAATTGAATTGACATTATCAACATATTGAGTGTAGCTTCCGTTTTTACTGATTATGTTTGAGACAGGTTAAAGTTGTGCCAATTTTGTTTTTAGAAAGAAAAATAATAACTCTAACTTCTTGCCATGAATACACAATTTCGATTTTGGAATCAAGCACTTCTATTATGTACTTCGAAAATCTTATAATTCTTCTCATCAATGCTTTCAAATCCTTATCACAACCATGTTTCTTCGTGATTGAAAATTGTTGTGAGACATGTTTCTGTAATTTTGGAAATTAAATGAATCCAATCAAACGTGTTTTCCTTGTTTATCTTACAACTTTGAGCCCTTTATTTGAAATTTGTAATTGAATACACTGCTGCTAATAACATACTTCCTATTTAAAATCAGATAGATTGGGGCATTACCTTCAATTCTTTCCTTTTTGCTTAGAACATGTTCAGATTCCTCTCTTTAATTCATTAGGTCAATGCTCTATTTTTGGAATTTACTTGAGTGTTGTATCTGACTTTGAGGCATATGTGAATTTGAAATAACCTTTCTTGTTTCTTTGTTATTCACGTTTCAATGCATTGTTGATGATTGATTAATCGTGAGCTATTCAAATATTCATGAACTTGCTTTGTATTGGTTGATATTCAGGTTCGGCTACGGTTACGAAAACTGAACTAGGACTCAAGCCTTGCAAGAAACAATTCCTTGTGATAATGATAGTGGTTCTCGAAAACTTCTAATCACGTGTACGGAGAAAAGGCAACAGTCGGTGGATTTCGAAGAAGAACCCCTAGCACTACCATGATGTTAGTCTTGCTGGTGGAGGAGCAACAATCTTTATCCCCAGTTTTAATGAATAGGAAGTGGCATGTTAAGTAGGATAGAATATACTCCCACATATGCTAACATGTTGTTAAGTCCTGTGATGTTCTAGGATAAAGACTTTGCGGGTTGTTTTGAATTAAACTCAATGTTTGAACCTTATACTGAAAACAGAATTGAAGATTTATTCCAATTGGCTTGTTTAATGTTTCATGTTGTTATTGCAGGTCCAGAAATTCACCGGCGGATTCTTTATCGCAGCAGCTTAATGCTGATTCTGACAGCTGAACTTACCTCCACCATTCAAAACAATATTCCTTGTCATGTAAACAAGTCCTGTTCGTACGGTTGTGAATCTTTATAAAGAGAAATTTGTAACGTGCTGGATTTGGCTTCCTTAGAACTTCAGCTAGTATTTTAAGCTCTAAGGCTTGAACTAGACACGAGTGACTTAGAGATTTGTAACAAATGTGATGTTTATTTGTATATGCTCCTCTTGTATCAAATATAAATTATAGTGAAATGTATCAAACAACGTTGATATTTGCAATTCTTCTTTTGATTGGTCCCTGATGTGGTTTATGAATTATGAACTGGTGTGAATAATTTGCTTGGACTATTTTGGACAGGTTTAGATGTGGCTTCGTATGGAGATGGCGTATGAACGGTGAGTGTGGCTTCACCATTTTATTTGAAGGTAACAGCTTCAGGAATATGCCTTGATAGCAGCTGACATGGGCTTTGGCTTGGGATTTCTTTCTGTTGTTGGTTTTTGGTTTGTGAATGAAGGTACTCACTACATAATTGGTGAATTACAGGTGATATAGCAGGTGCATCACTGCATTAATTTCTTTCCGAGTTGATATGGAAAAAAGTCCCCTGGAGGTATTATCAACTTTTGTACCAAAGCGTGCACATCAATAGTCCGCAGTTGCTACTACTTGTATTTCTGTTCATGAACACAATATTTCCATCTTTATTATTCTATTCGAGGTGTTCGAAACCAATGCCACATATTAGTTTGACGGAAACTCACGAGTAACTTTAATTTCAAGTAAGCTCTCTCTTGTCCATTACCTTCGTGTGTTGTTGATGTTCTTGATTTCTCATGAGCACAAACTATTTTGTTGCAGGGGCTGATTAGAGGGTCATCTTGGTTTGGTTCATACTTTGCGGCATATCCGGTTGTGAGGACAACTTAGGACAACTTGGGGCTAGAACTTATCGTGACTCGACATAGGTGACAACGCAGCAATGATGTGTCTTCCTCAATCATATGACCCATTACTTCAAGCAAGGAAAACACAAGGCTATGCTTATTAAACTTGTAATGGATCTTTCTAACTCTTTGATCTCTCCTTGTTTTTGGATTGGTAAATTTGCATGCTACCGTGGGACTTTGATCGTGCCGCCTTTGGGGTGTCCTTCAACCTGAACCAATTACCTGGGTGCAACAACATTCTGGTGCAACGCAATGACGATGGTTGTTCTCATGAGTAAAAGATACACTTTCCTGTTTCCTTGTTGTTCCTCAATTATATCCTGTCTCAATTTATATCTTTGCATTACTTATCTGTGAATACGGTTTTATGGGTGGCTCTTAATTCCAATCATTGTTTGTTTTGGATTTATCAATTCTTGATTGTTTATTTTCTAGTGTAGGTGTTTTCGAATGAGCCAGCGCAAATGCCGCCATTTCTTTCCATCGCCATGACCGTCGTGGTTGAATTAGCAAACACAGTACCTTGGTGCACTCTCTCTTAGGTGTATGTGGCTGGTTAATAGGAGGCTTTTGACACCGAGTGTCGGGTCTCACGCCAATGATGATAGACCGTCTAAAGGCTCACAAGGAACTTACATGTCACGGTCCTTTATTAGTTAGAGTTTGTTCACAAAACTTGGATTTCGGGATCATATACTTTGTAAAGCACTAGAGTTATGCTGCTAGTATTATGTTGTATCATGTATCAGAATGACATACAAAATTTGATAGTATGCTATTCGTTTTCTCATTATGGCCTTTGTACCATCTTGTTATCTCAAACTTCAACTTACACCCTGAAGGCTAAATGAAAAGGACTTTGCCTAATAGGTTTGAACTTGTGATGTACAACTTAAATTGAGCTTTCCAAAAAAAGAAGAATTTCAATATGCATCAACTAAATCCTTAAGACAGTGTTATACGATGCATTACAAGTCCAAAAGTGAGAACCATAAAAAAAACTCTAAGAGTTTAAAATTGGAAACCAATGTAACTTGAGGATTGGCCTAATTGGTACTTGCACACAACGAATCTTATACTTGGTTAATAATTTAAATCGCGCCAAAAATTCTTCTGAATCAATAAGCCCCTAATGGTTGTGACATGATCCCACTAAGCCACCAATTTGAAATGATATATAACCCCTTTGAAATTGAAAATGAAGCTTGAATTTGGAGTTTAATATCGTGAACCAAATTGATTTTTTTATTTATTAAACTTAACATTTCAAGGCGTATGGTTCTAGCACGACCACGATTCAAATTCCCCACTTAGTCGTCCATGATTCAATTTCTCACATGAAATCAAGTTGTGTCTTAAGAAAACTTTTGATACTGGACGTATCACGTGCAATGCCTCACGGACTTCCAAATAAGTCTCGTATAATCATCCCTGAAGCCAAAAGGCAGATATCTCTGACCCTCCTTAGGGGATACTTTTGAGAATGACGTTGTATTGATTATAAAACCACAGTACTGATGACATATGCTTCTGCAGGTCCTTAATACAACTTATAGGGCATGGAGATACACACTAAGCTTCTGTGACTTTCAAACTTCCGGCAGTAAACCCATCTTCACAAAACAAGACAATCGAAACTGTTTAAATGGTTAACTAAAATGAAAGATGAATTAAAATGTAATGCAAATGATCACTAAATCTAAGGGTAAAATTTGGGGTATGACAGTTGCCCCTATTTAAATAACTTCCCGGATGATTTGAGCGACGGAGGCTCGAGAAATCATGGTGAAAGGGATTTAAATACAGATAACCAAAAATTTTGCCCTTAGATGCAGTGATATGCAATGTTGTGGACAAAACGAAAATGCTGACAATGCTATGAATCTGAAATGATGCATATGTTAGAAAAAGATGCAGGGATGCAGACGAAACGACGACACAGGGGAAGACGACGCACTGGGGAAATAGCACCGAACCGGGGAAACCTAAAGTGATGGACCAACAAGTTCAAGCATGACTAGTTGTTCACTTTAGGAAGAAAGATAAAAGCGATCCTCAATGGAGATGGCACCGGTGAGACGGCCTCCACTAGGGACATATCCAAGAATAGCTGCTCAACCGGTTCAAGCATGACCAGTTGACACTCTAGGATGAAAAGGTGAGCAGGATCCACACTGCGGTAGGATCAAGTAAACAAAATGCTAGAGCATTGAGAAAAGAATAACATTCGAGCTTCTGAAAACTCTTGAGCGAAGAGATCAAACGTGATCTTTGATGGAGATGGCACCGGCAACATGGCCTCCATTGGGGGGAAATATCCAAGAGTAGATGCTCAACAGGTTCAGGCAAGACCGATTGACACTCTAGGGTAGGATCAAGTAAACAGAATGCTGGAGCATTGAGCAAAGAATAACATTCGAGCTTCTGGAAACAGGATCTTCAGGAATCATTAGAAAATATACAGGGTAAGAACCTGTTGTATGCCAAAATAAATGGACTTCAAGGGGAAATGCCCTGATAAGCTTCTCGAGGAAGACTGCCACTTATCGCTGAAAGGGACTTACATGCCAAAATGGATAAGCTCTCAAATAAAGAGACTGTTGCTTATCTGGGGATAAAAATGAAATGATAAGCTCCTCTGGAGGGGTTGTCGCTTATCTGATAAAAATAAACTTCCATAGGGTCCTCAATGAAGAAGGCACTGACGAGACGGCCTCCAATGGGGAAAAGCAATAAGATAAAGGCTCAACAGGTTCAGGCATGATCGGCTGACAATCTAAAGTGATGGACCAACAGGTTCAGGCATGACCAATTGACACTTTAGAAACTAGATCCTCAATGAAGAAGGCATCGGCGAGACGGTCTCCACTAGGGAATATCTGAGAGTACAACTCAACAATTTCAGGCATGACCGACTGACACTCTAAGATAAGGGTAAGCTTCCATGATCAAAATATGATTTAGCTTCTTCTGTAACTAAATGATCCATTTAGAAAGGGTTAATAAACTTCTTCACGTTTCAAGGTCTGCTGCTCCCTGAAATGATTTCGTTTCTTCTTTTACTAAAGGGTAAAATAAACCTCCCCCATACTTCAAGGTCTGTATGCCATGAAAGGGTCTCAGTTTCTTCTTTTACTTGAAAAGGGTAAAAAAATTGTCTACGGCGGGACGCCCAATAATGAGTACGACGACTCAACGTCTTACGGTTTAAGGAGAGATATGTCCACGGCGGGACGCCCAGGAATGAGTACGGAGACTCAACATCTTAAGGTTTAGGAAAGGATATGTCCACGGCGGTACGCCCAAGAATGAGTACGACGACTCAACGTCTTAAGGTAGTGGTTACTTGTTGCTAGTCATAATGAAGATAGGGTAAGTTTCTCAAGCGAGAACTGTTGTTTGTAGTGATAAGCTTCTTAGGCGAGAACTGTCGCATACCGTTGTTTATAGTGATAAGCTTCTAAGGCGAGAATTGTCGCAAATCTTTGAAGGTTGTAAAAGGGATCCTCTTGATAGATAGTGCAAAATAAATGCACGTCCAGGTAGGTTCGGCGACCGACAGGGACCGAAGTTCAATCTAGGATCGAGCTAGAAAGAAACTGTCAAACAAGACTCCATTGAGGGAATGAACGCAAATAGGGATTATCTTATCCTAGGCATGGACAAGATAACTAAAATAACCATCATCCACGAGAGTTGAACTCTGTGGGGATACTGAAAATGGTAGGTATTTTTATGCTTAAGGTTGGCGATCTACTTGGAGAGAACGGACAAACCCAGTTACTTGGCGGTAACCACAACCAAAGTAACGACAAAGGACACAAGGAGGAAAGCAAACCTGCAGATGCTAATGTGTATGTCAATGCGTATGCAACATGAAAATGCAATGCGAATGCAATGAGTATGCTGATGCTCATGCACATGCTGACACAACAGACGAGCGGAGGAGCAAACAAGAGACGAAATAAACATCTCGACAAGATACCCGACGACCTCTGCAACGGTACATCAATCAAGTGATAGGAAAGTTGATGGCGGAACCAAATCTTGCTTCAAAGTTCCAAATTCTCTGGGGAGAACAAAATTCCACTTGGGGACAAGATAATATGACTTCACTGGAGGATTTCCATCATGGATCTAAATTTCTATTCAAAAAAGACTTGTCCACTGGGAGAGTCATCTTAAGAGTAAAGGCTTCCGGGGATAAAATAAATATCCGCTTCATTGGGGAAGTATGGAGCTAGGTAGCTTCATGGAGAAGATAGCAACTTCTTGGAAAAGTACAACAACTCCCTGGGGAAAGCATCTCGACTTCTTGGGGAGAGCATGGCGATCTCCTGGGGAACATTTCCTGAGGAAAGTATGGAAAATTCAACGAGGAAAAGATGGTTCCACTAGGAGTGGGTCCTCAAATATATATCACTTGGAAGATGCTGAGGAGATCTCTGCAGTCTTGAAAGTCACTGGAGATTATCGACTCAATCCAAAAATGTTGTCAGCTTATAGTCTCGCTGGGGACTGCACTGAGGCAAAGGCTTAAAAGTGCTTCTGCAGCATGGGACTTACTAGGGAATGAAGATCGCCTGCAGTAAAATTTATCGGGGTAGGAAGAGCGTAATAGTCGCCATTTTGAAAAACAATATGCCCTAGAGTACCTGCTTTGTGAGGAACAGTCATCTCAAGAGGATTTTACAGAGAACATGGAGTCCGATTGACCCATTGTTTTCAAACTCTTGGAGAGATTTGTCGGATCTTGATGTAACTGGCCCGGATCGACAGTGTAATGACTGAGTCTTCAAGAAATAGCTCTTAGGAAAGTCAGACTTGCGCCAGTAAGCAATTTGGAAACCACCTGCCCCTGTGTAGCAGAATCTTCAAGTTCCATTATTAATGTCTATATGTAAATTTTCTAAGATAATCAGGAAAAATCAAACACGCATGAAATGCTAATCCTGAAACTGTTTATGCAACATGTATATTTTTCTTAAAGTTGGTTTTTTTTGTTTTTGTTTTGAAAAAGACATCCCGATAACTTGTGATCGGAATCACTAGTTAGGATATGAATTTAAATTATATGCCAACATTGAATTGAGCATAACTCGTAGTAGTCAGGAAACGTTCTCATCGAGTATGTGATCGCGACTTTCTATGTCTAATACAACCTAACTGCAAGTGCACAGTCTATCGCGTAGTAATAATAGATATCGATCCCACAGGGACTCGTAATCAAACTAGTGTTCTCGGGAGTTACTATGTTTAGCTAGGTAGATAATGTTTGAGGGAATAAGATTGTCACTAAAGGGAACTAAGAATGTAAATTAAAGTAAAATTAATTGAATCGATATGCAGTATTTATGTTCTTCAGGGATTTGACAAGTTACCAGCCTACGAAATATTTTTCAGAGTTTATTTAAGCAGAAAATGGTGATCTGAAGACTCTCGCCTCACGATGGTTATTGACGCTAATCATAATTCTAAGGGCCAAACGTACGCTTTCGTGTCCCATTCGGGGTTTAAATTATTTTTTGGAAATCTCTAAGTTCTAATTCATTTTAAAGTGCTTTCGCTGTTATTAAAATGAATGACTAGTGTTTACTATCTGGTATTGCAGCAACTTTCGCTTGTTGGTTCGCACCTTAATTAATTTCCCACTTTCGTGGCAAAACTACTTTTAAATAAGTTCTCGCTTTCGCGACGAAGTTTATTCAGTAAATTAATTTTAAACACTCAGACCATAAACAACTTTTGAAAAAGACAGTTTTCAACCGGTTATTATCAAATCCCTTTCGAATTATTACTACATATCGATTACTTAAATTTAGCTAGACATGGATTTGGGAAAGGTAAAACATAAATAAAAACAATAAATAATAGCATGCATCATAATAAAAACTGGAATTACGATTGAAATGAGAAACCTGTAAATATTCCAGTTGACCTTTGGGCAGATCCTCCACAGATGTTGGCAGGATTCTGGTCTTTGTGCCAATTTGATCGTACAACGGAAATAAAAATTACAGAAGGAATGAAAGGCAACAAAAAAATAGGAAAGAAAATAAAACTGAACTTTTTCTCTGGAAATGGAATTGGGCAGCACTTCGTTGTATGAATGCGACTCTCCTTCTGAGTTCCCCTTCTTCCCCTTTTATAGAAATGGAATTCTAACGGTTATAACTTGAAGAAGGTGGATTTTGAGGCAGAATTATCAGGGAGTAGTGGTCCACTCTTTGGGACTTGGAAATGCTTCTTTCACATGCATTTGAAGTGGGGCGTTTTTGCCTGCATGACGGTCGTCACAAGGTGTGACGGTCACCCGTGTGACGCTCGTCATGGAGCTGTGACGGTCGTCACAGCAGCAAAATCAGCATTCTGCGCTTTTCATGATGTTTTCATCCGGTTTTCGTCTATATTTCATCTGAGATTGCTTCTTTTCTTCATATTGCCTTGTTTAGACATGATCATCAAATACCTGCAAAACATTAGACAAATAACACGAAAATAACCCGAAATCGGATCGAAAACAGTTAAACTTAAGTTGAATTATACATCAAAATATATATGCGATTTCGTGTTATCAAACTCCCCTAAGCTTGAATCTTTGCTTGCCCTCAAGTAAAACAGGAAAAGTCGGCAAGCACGAGGCAGCTTCTTCGTTCGCAAAGTTGGGAAAAACTGGGATTCTTAGTAAAAACAAAACGAGTGCCATGACGACACTGGACTACAAGTCTTCGGAGGTCTCCTTCTTATGCAAATCGGTCCCAGTCATGCTACTGTAGCTTGGTGTCGAGGTCCTCGCGGCAAGTTCACCCTGTTTGTTCTAGCGCAATCACATTAAGCCCGTTGTCCATACACTTTCATGGCAAGTCGACCTGTTAGTGAATATGATCTTGTTTCTGTTTTGATCTTCTTCATTGATCATAAACTTATATCATTGATTTTTCAATGAGTTTTCGTGCCGTTGGGCTAAATGCTCGGGTGAAGAGCACCTAACTTAGAAGGAAACGTGTCTTTATAATCTTGGGCTATCTAGCTTTCTTTTCATGATTTTTCATCTTTTTGGAGACCATACACTTATTTGCATCGGTCGCTCGCTTAGAAGTGTTTTAGGATGGTGCTGACTGCTAGTATAAACTACTTGGGGCTGAGTTTGCGTAGACACTTGAGACTTTGGTACACGTAGGTAGTGAAACCGACTCGCATAAACCGGAGATCTAGGGTGTCAGGATGGTACTGGTTTTGTTAGAATTGTCGTCTCCTCGGAGTTTCGAAACTTGGTTTGAACTCGGGTGCATTCCCGTGATGCTTTTGCTTTTGAGGAACGAACGAAAAAATTTGTTGTTTACGTCGAATAACGTGGGGATGTTTGCGTAACGGAAAAGGTATATATAAACGAGCTTTATTTACTAAAAATAGAAAATATTTGAATAGAAATTACGAAATTCAAAGTACAGTGGAATGGGAAATAAACGCTCCGCTCCCACACTATCTCAATCAGTGTCCCCACTGATTTGAAAGAATGCGAGATGGAGATACAACGGAAATGAAAGTACAAATAAACTGAAAATATAGTAAACAAATAAGGAAAATGATAACTAATCACGTCCGCTGCCTCGGTCACGTCCGCGCTCTCGTCCTCTGGCTCTGACCCGAGCGACTCGGTCCTCAAAACTCATAGTTCCGGTGTGGTAGACATAGTCACGGAGTCCTTCTACCTGCAAGGTCAGATTCGCCAGGTTCTCTATAATGGTTTCTTGGCCGGTTTGAAGTTGTTGCATTTGGATCCGATGCCAAGCTTCGAACTGCTCTGCTCGCTGATTCTGCTGATGCATCATAGCGAGTATCTGGGCCTGCTGGTCGAGAGAGCGGCGGAGGTCCTCTTCTGAGTAGTCGGGCACTGGACGATGGCGGCGGCGGCGAGAGGATGTACCTTCGGAAGGAGGAGGCTGTGATGCCTCCGGTTGCTCTGGCCTGTCCAACTCAGCTTGGATTTCGTCATCAGAACCTTGGGTGTGGTCCTGAGTTGGAGCAGCGGCAGCAGGTGGGGCAGTGAGGTCAAATAACCAGTTGGTACGATCCTCTGGGTGTGTCCGGGTGCGTGATGGAAGGATGATGCTTCGGACGGTTTTGCCACGCACTATCGGGTGGTACTTGCCGTCGGCTTTGGAACGGATGAGGTGAGAGGCTCTGCAGTGGTCGGTGTCAAGGAACACCGAGGGGATGGCATGGAGGTGCTGGAGGCGGTCGCCGAGGTTCAGCCCAAGTGCAATGGCAGTGACAATCCCGCCAAAGTAAAATAGCTTGGAGCCACGGTTATAGTTGGCCTGAATGTGGGCCAGGAGGAATGGAGCGGCGTTGATAGGTTCGTTGTTGAAGACGCAGTGGAGGAAGAAGAGCTCTTTCGAGTTCACCTTATGGTTGTTGTCCCTGGCGAAGATTGTGTTGCTCAATGCTCGGTGGAAGTACCGGATGGTCGGGTTATGGATATGCGTTGCATGCAGAGAGTCCCAACCATCGACATTGATGCCGGTCAACTGGTACCAGAGCGTAAAGGCTTCGTGCTGGAACTGATCGGTGAGGCGACGGTAAGCATTGTCGCCTCGAGGGAGTTGTAAGATGGCGGCAATCTGGTTCTGGTTCACCTGATAGTTTGTGTCGAACATCCGAAAGCATGCGGCACCGGAGTGTTGGCTGAGGTCGCCGCTGGAAGTGACGTAGGTAAACGAACTCAGGAACTCGAGAGTGAGTTGTTCGTACGTCGGCAGTGGATTGGTGCATAGGTTCCAGATGCCGGCTCTTTGAAGCATCCAAGTGACGCCTTCAAGGAGTCCGAGCTCCGTGAGCGATGGAATATGTGGATAGTGAGTCGGCTGGAGCGACCGTTGAGGGAATGCGATGTAGTTGGCCCGCTGTCTCTCGTCGGAGTCGCCGTCGCTGAACACAATGTTGTTGATGTCTGGGGTTTCGGTATTTCTCGCCATTGTTTGAAGATCGAGATGGTTCTGAGGATTGGGGTGATTCTGCGAAGTGGAAAAAAGTAACAGAAGTGTGGTAGGAAGTTGAGATGGGAGTTGAAATATATGGTGCAATGTGGGGGAAACGAAAAATTGGAGTGGGGAGGGAGTTCTGATGATTGGAAGTTGAAAGGAGGTGAGTGGGAGAGAAAACGCAACCCCTGTTATATCAGATAGCAGTTTTGGGTTCGTGACGGTCGTCACGTATATGTGACGGTCGTCACCCACGTGACGCTCGTCAGGATCATGTGACGGTCGTCACAGCAGCAAAATCTGCAGAACGCAAAATTTTGCTCTGAGGGTGTTCTTGCAGTGACTTTTAGGCCTAGTATTGATATGGCAATGTATTATAGCAGCCAATAAACAAAGAATAATGTAAAAACAGAATAATTGAATAAAGACTATAATTGAAATAACAAGAAATTGGAATGATTGTATGTAGTACATAAAGAAATTAACAATGCAAAAATCAAAACAATTGAAAACGGACGGAAAGTAGAAAAACTAAACTAAACTAAATCTAATGCTAAAAGTAGTATCTAGTCTTTTCGTGCCTTCAACTCATCGAACTTCCGTGCATAGTAGTCGAGCTGGTCATAGACTAAGTCCATGAAGACTACCAGTTCGCTGTGTATGCCTGCGATGTCGTCTTTTACAGTAGTCAGAGCTGCATCAACGCTGTCCAATCGGAGTAGAACAGTATCCATTTTGTCGGTGGTCTCCTCAGGGATAGGCTCGGGATAGGTGTTGTAGTGCCGATGAGTTGTAGGGTCTACTTCAGCTTCTGATACAGCATCCTCATAGTACATATATTCGTGTGCCTCAGAGATGTGGTCACTGTCGTACATATAGTTCTGTGGTGTTGACTGAGGTGAAGGAGGTCCCATAGGTGTAATACCCTAATTTTTACCCCTAAGATCCCACATTTCATTTGCATATCATTCCACAAACAAGGTCATACTTTTGGCTTTCGCACCCTTATGGGTTTCTTACTTTCTTTTTGTTGTTTATGTTTACTAACATCTAACCAAAATACCAAAAATATTTTTCAATTTGTCTGTTTCTTCTTCTCTGTGTGTTTAGGATTTTGCAAAGGGATTGATGGCAAGGATATTCATTCGAGTCTAAATCAGATGGAAGTTTGACCTCATCTTGGTCAAACTATCAAGGGATTACTTCATTTGCAAGTTATGTATCAGTGGTCTATTTTCTCAAGAGATGATTGTTCAAGGTCAAGTGGTCTTATGGAGAATCATCAGTTTGTCGAGCAGTGTTTTATGAGAAGTTTTATTCCAGTTTTAATCGAAGATTCAGAGTTTTGTCTGTACAAGTCAAGTTTGGTGGATGTTCAATCAAGATGTTTGTTTTGGGATGCAAGTCCAAAGTGTTCATTCAAGTGTGCAATTTCCAAGTGATTCTAAAAGCATGTTTAGAGATTAATCTTTGAGTTCATTATGACATCAATTTCTTAAGAATTTGTTTTATTCAAGAATTTGATTCCAATTAAATTTGGAAGAGACATGCATATGGCTTACTTGGAATACAAGTTACTTGAAAAGTTAAGGCATTCACCATCATCTAATATTGCCAAAGTTCAAAGTACAATTACAAATGTCCATTAAAGCCAAGAATGTGATGATTGCTGCTTGCTGAGTTGGCATTTTGGGTTTCAAATGTTAATGTTGCTCAATATCATGGTTGTGCAAAAGCAAGACTTCCATATCTCATGATAATCTATTACTTGGGGCTGTTAAGGAAGCAGTACGAGCCTAGTGGGAGATTGCTTTTCTGAAGAAAAACACTTTGGATAATCTATAATGGCGAGATGTTTGTGGAAAGGATAGTCTTTTGGCAAAAGCATTCAAGGCATGTGTTGAGATGGAGCGAGTAAAAAAGGAATTTCTTTGCAGTTCTTCAAAGGCATTAAAAATGGAGAGTAATTTTGATGCTGCAAGTGAAAGGGAATGTAACATCTGTTTTTTTGATTTACACCTATCTGCTACTGCCTGTCATTGTTCCTCAGATAGATATACTTGTTGGGATCATGAAAAGCAGTTTTGTTCAGGCTCTTGGAACTCAAAAAATTTCTTCTTTTAATATTAGTGAACTAAATGTTCTTGTTGATGCATTGGAAGGAAAATTAAGTGCAGTTTACAGATGGGCAAAGTTACATCTTGGGCTGGCACTAACATCATATGTCTCAGTTGATAGAGTTCACGGACTTGCATAGCTACTTGATTCCTGTGTACGAGATTGAGCCTCTTGAGAAGATTACAGATGCATATCTTGATCAATATATGTGGTATGAAGGAGACAAACGACATCTCTTTCCCAACTGGATAAAGCCGGCAGATTCAAGGCCACCATTTTTTTGGTTTACAAATGCTGTCCAAAGTAGACTATTGAAGATAATTGAAAGTGAGAGTCACAACAGCTTTGCTACTGTGTTGTTTGGTGAAGAAACTCAGTCGGATGCTCAACCAATTGCGACAGATAATACGGTATCTGATGGCTCCTTTGTGGTAGGTCCGCTGTATGCTGATTTTGGCTTTGTAAATATCGCATGTTAATCGGCAAGTTCACTTGTTGAGTTATACAACTGGTCACATGGTTTTCAACAAAAAGTGTTGGGTGTAACTAAAAACGGCAATCGCTGCGAAACGTGTGCGGAAAGAGAATATGCGACATGTTACCAAAGCAACTGGAGCAACATTGGTTTCAACATTTGCTGATATGAAGGAGAGAGAACTACTGCAGTATCTCAGCATGGCGGAGTTTGCAATGCATGAAGAATTGTCACTTGAAGTGGCTATTCTAGCTGAGAGGTTTGCACCAGATCTTTGATGCCTTATGCAAGCTTTCTACAGATTCAGATGTCAATATACAAAGTGTTGCGCATCTCTTGGATCGACTCGTAAAGCATATTGTGACCGAAAGTGATCAGTTCAGTATTGGAGAATTTATACCATTATTGAGGGGGCGCATGAATGTACTGAATCCATATGTCCGCCAGTTTTTTTTGGTAGGATGGATTACTATATTGGACAGTGTACCAGATATTGATATGATGGATTTTCTTCCTGATTTTTTCTTGATGGTTTGTTTAATATGTTGAGCAATTCAAGTCATGAAATACTGGTACAAAGAGTTGGAGTGGTTGCCTGGGAAACCAATGAAGAGCCACGAGCAATCAATGCTAATCCAACTGAAGCATTTGATGTAGGAGCAATCCTCTCCATTGCATAGAGACAACTATCTAGTGAATGGGAGGCCACTCGAATTGAAGCTTTGCATTGGTTATTATTATTCCTAAACAGACATTGTATTGAGGTTTTGATATACCTGAATGACATATTTGACACCCTATTCAAAGCATATTCAGACCCTCAACACTTTTGACATCTTGCCGTTTTCCTTGTGCACAGTTGTAGGCTAGATCATTCTCATTTGGAGAAGCGTGGTGCTCTTATAATTCGCCACCTTTGTGTGCTTCTGAATGCTGAGAGAGTCTACTGTGAACCGTCAACATTAGAAAGGCAATGATAACAGGATATTCAAGGAAAAAGCATGTTTGGTCTTGCTCCAGCTTCTACTCTATCTTTCGTCGGAACTGCTCGTCTGCTGCCACAAATAGTGTTAAAATCTGGTTTGGTGCATTTCATTCTGATTCATTATGATAAATGGTCCAACACCTTTTTCCGAGAACGGCAAAGCACACATCTGATATGATGAGGCTTTATCTAAAAGCAGCTCTTGACAAGCATCTTGGGTGACAATAATGAATCTGCAGATAACTTGAAGGTTCAGATTACCTCTATGAGAACTAAGAAGCGAGGTCCATCTTAGAGAATTTATTTCGACAGTGTGGTTATCATGGATATACACTACAAGCGCTCGCAATGAATGTCTGTGAGTAACAACTCTGTCAACAATTTGCGGCCCAGGTCATAGTTCGATATCTACTATCAGTGACCTCGAGACTGTTGTAGAATCAAGATTTGAAAACAACTGAAATGGTAGTGTTGCTTTTGACAAAGAGGAGGGATTTAACATACTGAATGAACACTCAAATTATAGTGATATGTGGTTGGAATTCTGAGTATGAAGCCATCATCGGGAGGTCAAGCAACTGATTCACGATCGACACGACAATCTGAACTGAAGCTGGTCGACATGCCATCATTCCCAGCTTCCTGCGTGCAGTATGACCATACTTGTTGCAAAACAGAAAAAAACTAGTCATTCAAAAAGATGCAGCTCTATGTTGTTGCAAATTAATTGCTGCTTTTTTTCTCTGGTATTGCAAGCGCACATTTTGGTTCTAACAGGCTGTCTCGATCAGGAGGGAAGCGCCGCCGTCTTGTTGAAGAGCTTGTGGAGAAGCTTCTCATTTCTGCTGTTGCAGATGCTGATGTTACTGTACGCCACTCTATCTTCACTTCTGTTCATGGAGATAGAGGTTTTGATGAGTATTTGGCACAGGCTGACAATTTGAGTGCAGTATTTGCTGCTTTAAATGACGAGGATTTTAATGTTCGAGAGTATACAATTTCTGTGGCTGGAAGGTTGTCAGAGAAAAATCCTGTATATGTTCTTCCAGCTCTTCGTCAATATCTCATGCAGTTGTTAACATACTTGGGGCAAAGTGCAGATAGCAAATGCAAGGAGGAAAGTGCGAAGTTAATTGGGTGTTTGATAAGGAATTGTGAAAGACTAATACTTCCGTACATTGCTCCAATTCATAAGGCACTTGTGGCCAGACTTCTTGATGTTAGTGCCAATATTGGAATTATAAGTGGAGTCCTTGTAACTGTGGGGGATCTTGCTAGGATGGGCGGTTTTGCAATGAGGCAATACATTCCTGAACTTATGCCTTTAATTGTTGAAGCTTTATTGGATGGAGCAGCTGTCTCCAAACGTGAAATAGTTGTTGTTACCCTTGGTCAAGTTGTACAGAACACTGGGTATGTTATTACTCCATATAACGAGTATCCACAATTACTTGGGTTACTCTTAAAATTACTGAATGGTGAGCTAGTGTGGTCTACCAGACGCGAAGTATTGAAGGTTCTTGGCATAATGGGTGCTTTGGATCCTCATTTGCATAAACAAAATCAAAAAGCACTTCCAGGGCCTCATGGAGAAGTTACGTGCCCTGCTTCTGATTCAAGTCAACAGATTCAGTCTATCGATGAATCTCCCATGGACTTGTGGCCATCTTTCGCTTCATCAGATGACCATTATTCCACAGTTGCGATTAATTCTCATGCGGATTTTGAGGGACCCGTCACTTGCTAGTTATCACTTAAAGGTGGTTAGGTCTCTGATGTTCATATTCAAGTCAATGGGACTAGGATGCGTTCCATACTTGCCAAAGGTTTTG
Organism: Lathyrus sativus; assembly: GCA_963859935.3. Taxonomy (NCBI): domain Eukaryota; kingdom Viridiplantae; phylum Streptophyta; class Magnoliopsida; order Fabales; family Fabaceae; genus Lathyrus; species Lathyrus sativus. Next base: position 429,202,447 of record OZ012741.1, read on the forward strand.
CTTGATCTCTTTCACACTGTTCGTACATGTGAAGATAGTTTGAAGGACTTTATAACATGGAAGCTTGAAACTCTTGTGTCAATTGTGCACCAACACATTCGAAAATATTTGCAAGATTTGCTTTCTTTGGTTTCAGAGTTATGGTTAGCATTCTCTCTTCCAGCACCAACTCGTCCTACCCTTGGCTATCTGGTACTTTACCTGGTAGAACAACTTTGCTTGGCTCTTAATGATGAATTTAGGACATATCTACCGGTTATTCTGCCGAGATGTATTCAGATAATCAGATATGCGCGGTGAATGGTTAGTAGAGATAGCTCCACATTACTATGATTCAAATTTTCCACAATGCGAGGCGAAGTGTGTTCTTGGAAAGCTGTGTGAGAAGAGATGAGCCAGGAGGATTCTGGTATGAATGGTGTTGCCGCATTACCGAACTCGATCCCTGCATAATTCAGAACCAGCAACAGCAGCAAAACTTCAATCTTGCACCAGAGGAACTGAGTCCATCTGAAATAAGTGAGACGTATCACTACTTCAGCTGTCAATTAATGTGAGCCATTACAAGTCATGATAATATAATTCCAGTTGTGTTTCACGTATCCAAGCCAAATCCAAATCCCAGCCGTGTTACAAAGTCAATTGAGCCAGCTGTAACAAAGATGAAATAATCCACGTCACCTAAGTGAGTTACAAAAAAGAAAAAGAGTAAAAACGACATGAAAAAAATATCAGCAAAAAAGCCACGCACAACTTGCATCACAAAACGCAGTGAAAATTTCACAAACGGCAACCATTTTTCACTCACTCTCAATCTATAAATAGGGTGCATACCTCTTCATTTTTCTCAAGCTTGAAAAGCCAGAAAACCTCTGCTGAAAACTTGCCAATATTCATCTTCAAGCTTTAACCGAGCTACCTCCATCAATTCCCAAATTCACTGTCCTTCACCATTCTTGTTCATATATCCTCCAGTTCAAACGAGAACTACCGCATCTTGTAATTTTTTTCCGCAACGCATTTCAACATCACACCACACCAATTCAAGCTCGGAAGAAAAAAGGAGAAGAAATTAGAAGCGCGTGAATATTTGTTTTGAAGGTAGTTTGATGGATTTCGTTTTCCCGATTCAAGTTCGTCTTTGCATATTTACTTGAATTGTTGGTACTGCCGTGAAGAGCTCTTGATTGCGATCCGTTCCATGTAATTTTCGTATCCCGCCGCTCCAATTTATGAAGAATTCTGTTTATCCATGGCGGCGAAGGTTGTCGTGTGTTTTGGAGAAGATGATTCAATCCACTTTACTTTTTTTGTTTTATTTTAATCTTTTTTAAACAGATCTTGGGCCGCGAGGCCTTTTTACTATCATCACCACGTTTTTTACTTTAAACCTCCCTCTTTATTTTTTAAAGCTTTTCATTCAATTTCATTTTCTAATATTTATTTTCTTTTGAAATAATTTTTTTAAAAAAATAGCGTTTGTTATAGATCTTAAATTTTGATCAGATCTCATCAATATCAATGGACTTTGGGTGTCGATTTTATCCACCAAGAGAGGTGATTGATATTGATGATGATTTAATCGATTTAAGATTCAAATTGTGATTTCTTTTCATTTTAATTTTTTTTCTTCTTCTTTTTATTTTTGATCGATGAAATCTATGGATCATAGATTGTTGATTATCAAGGTTGTTTAATCTTCATTATTTCAAATCTATGGATGAATAATCATTGAGATAATTCTCCATACTTTGAAATAGTGATAGATTACCTTTGATTAATTGACTAAAAATCTTGATTATGATGAGATCACTACCTCTTTTCTTTTTGTGTGGCATGTTTTAGGAGAGTGATTTACATATCACTTCTCTAACATGTGTTAACACTAACATTACTATTGACCGGCCTCAGATAGTTGTGGTTTCTATATAAACTCGATTACGATTGCTTAACATAGCGCTAAAGTGTCCCTTAATCGGAAAATGATCATTCGTGGCTCAAACTTACGTTTAAAAGTCCAAGTATGTTTAGTTGTTTGTCTTAAGTCTAATACCTATGAAAATCATTGTTAGGAGGCTTTGATTCTATCAATCCTCTAATGAGTTTTCATTAACCTTGGTCTAAGTGCAAGAATTAATCATCATTGATCATATGTTCTAACCACTAATTACTAATTCACTAACAATATCCTTGTTTAATTTTGTTTATATTCTCTTCTTACTCCTTTATTTCTTTACTTTTATGTTTCCATATTATCATTTCATATCATATATTTGTTTATGTTTATGTCATTTCTCTTTTGTCCACTTGGACCATACCTTGTTCAAAACACTAATAAAGGATAATAAAAAATCTCTAAAAAAACTTGGTGCTATTAACTTTGTGGTTATGCTCTTGGACTATTCTCAGACCTTGGACTTCATGGACCTTTGGACTTAGAATTAGGACTTTCATTCCTATGCTTGGAGTATTGTGGATCTTAGCCTTTATTTGCCTCGCTCATTAGCTTATGCTTTAAATCGGATGGAATTCTTTTTGCTTGCTATGGGGTGTGCTACAAGTCGGTTAGATCTTTCTTACCTATGGCTCTTATTTTGGTTTCTAGGATAGTCACTTCATCTCCTCCCCTTCTTAAATTTTCAAAACTTTCTCCCTCTTTCAAAACATTCTTGGTTTCAAACTTCAAAACCGCTTTCACAATAAAACCTTGACTTTCGTCAAGTGATTTTTAAACTTTTGTTCTTCTTAATAAAAGTCAATCAATGTTAATCATGCTTTGACCAATTTCAAAAGACATAAAAAATACAAAAACTCATCAACTCTTTTTGTGCCTTTATGCACTTTTTCACTTTAAAACTTTTCATAAAGTTTAGACATGATTCATTTTTATAGTTGAGATGTAATTCTCCTATTCCCCATATTATTAAGACTTTGACATTTTCCACGTTGATGTTGAGTGATAGTCTTGTTGATAATCCAAGAAAATCCTCCATCTTTATGTGACGCAGATGTTGTCTTAATACTCGTGGGTGAATAGTCGCAGTTTTCTCCTTAAAATGACGACTTGTCTTTACATCTAAAATCAATCAAAACCAACAAATTTTTTTCATTTGTACCACGAACTACGGGGTTTTGATCCCATATTGCACTTTGTGGGTACGTAGGCATGAGGCGATAAGTCTCTCCAAACACAAAAATCTAAAAAATAATTCTCTTCTCATCTCCCCAATCTCTTTTCAAACAAACCATTTTCAAACCAAAAAACGTAAATATTTCAAAGGGCTCCTATAGAGAACTATAGACGTTTTGGGTGCTAACACCTTCCCATTTTGTAACCAACCCCCTTACCCCGATCTCTGTCTCTTGTTCTTATTTTAGAACTCTTTGGTTTTGTTCGCTTTTTTTCCTTTCCTTTTTGGGATAAAATAAAAGTGCGGTGGCGACTCTTGTTTCTTTGAGTTAAGCTAATCAATAGCTTACGCTCACGATTTTTACCGCTACAATAAGCTCATCCAATTCATAAAGCCAGTTGTCCTTGTTGTGGATACTTGTCATCTGATTATTAGGCAGTGTGAATAGCTGGACAGGTTTTTCGTTGATGAGGTACTCATAAGGTCCAGGTCCCATAGTTCCTAAAATGCGCCTGTTAAAGCAGAACTGTATATTCATGGGTCGGATGGTGCCAAAACGAGTGCTTGCATTTAAGTGGAATCTAAGGCCAAGCTCGTGGGCAATCATTGTCACGAGGCCTCCTATAAGAATAGGTGACTGTGGTTCCTGAGTGAGGCGTCTGAAAGATCTCATCATGAAAGGCACTGCATTTACTGTACGTCCCTGGGAAGCACAGAACATGATGAATAACTCCTCTTTAGATACTGTGGTAATATTTTCTTCTTTCCCGAAAAGGGTGTGAGCTAGTATCTTATGGAAGTATCTGAAAGTTGGGTTATGAATATCATCATTATACATTCTGTCTGGTTCAGGGTGATAGTCGCCTGTGATTCTACCCCAGAATTGGTCGAGTTCAAAATTAATATCGTCATCTTCTGCACTGATGAACACATGCAGTCCGCTAGGAAACCCTAGGAGGTTAGCTAGTGACATCCGGCTATGGGTTTGGTCCATTCCAAACATTCGAAAGGTAATCAGCTCTGTGTTGGATCCAAAACCATAGTTGGGTAGGTATCTGAAGGAACTAAGGAATTCATATGTGAGATCCTTATAGGTAGCAAAACGTGTTTTCAAAGCAGTGTTCTCCCAACCCAGTTGATTGAACAGGTATTGAATGCTATCCGTGATTCCTAGTTTATCCATGGTAGACTTATCATAATACAGTGTTAAGGCGATTTCTCTTTCAGTTAGTGCTGCAAATCTTGCCTTTTGAGCTAGTCCTCAAAAATGAACCTTTGTGAAGTCGTACTCGGCCATACTCGCAGGTAGGTCGGAGAAAATAGGAGGAATGTTTTGAAGACTTTTAAAATCCTGAAAAGTTTAAAACAGAAGTTTGAAGTCAGGATTTTTAAAAACAAAAAGCGGTAAAAACAAAAGACCAAAAGAGAAAAATAAAATAAAAAATAAAAATATGAAAACAAACGAAAGTAGAAAGTAGTAGTAATTTTAAGTTTAAAATTTTTGTTAAGGTTTCAAAGTAAAATTTTAAATAAAAAATGAAATACAGTAACGAGGAAAAATGCGGGAAGAGTTGGGTTGCCTCCCAGTAAGCGCTGTTTTTAACGTCTAAAGCCTGACGATAGCTTGGTGACAAGCTATTCGGGTGTTTGAGCTGGAAGCTCAAGCAATGCTATACTGCAAACTTGAGGGCTGTTTTCGTTCTTATTATAATGTTTTAGACGTTGCCCATTTACGATAAATGGTGCATTCGTCTTATCGGTAATTTCAACAGCTCCATTCTGAAGTACTTTAGTCACTTCATAAGGTCCATACCACCTAGATTTTAGTTTACCTAGGAAGAGTTTTAATCTTGAATTAAATAGCAATACGATGTCTCCCACACTGAATTGTTTCTTGACTGAACGTTTATCATGCCACTTTTTAGTTCGTTCTTTGTAGATACGGTCATTTTCGTAAGCGTCTAATCGAAGTTCTTCCAATTCGTGTAAGTTCAAGATTCGCTTTTCTCCTGCCTCGGTGTAGTTGAAATTGAGTGTCTTAATGGCCCAGAAGGCCTTATGCTCTAATTCTACAGGGAGATGGCAGGATTTACCGTAAACTAATTTGTAGGGTGTAGTACCTATTGGTGTCTTAAAAGCGGTCCTATAAGCCCATAAAGCTTCTTGTAGCTTTGATGACCAATCTTTCCTTGAGGTAGCGACAGTCTTTTCCAATATCTGTTTTATTTCCCTGTTCGAGACCTCTACTTGTCCGCTAGTTTGCGGATGATAAGGTGTAGCTACTCGGTGTCGGACTCCATATTTAGAAAGAAGTTTATCAAATATTCGCGATATGAAGTGAGATCCACCGTCACTAATGACGAGTCTGGGTACACCGAATCTAGGAAAGATTCTGTTTTTGAAGAGTTTGATTACTACTCGTGCGTCGTTTGTTGGAGCAGCAATGGCTTCTATCCATTTAGACACATAGTCTACAGCGACGAGTATGTAGTTACTACCAAAAGAAGGTGGGAATGGTCCCATGAAATCTATTCCCCATACGTCAAAGATTTCTACCTCTAAGATTCCTTTCTGAGGCATTTCATCGCGTCGTGAGATGTTGCCAGTTCGTTGGCATCGATCACATTTTAGCACAGCGATGTGAATGTCTTTCCAGAGGTTAGGCCAGAATAAGCCGGCTTGGAGAATCTTAGCGCACGTCTTGGATGTACTAGCATGACCACCATATGGTGCTGAATGGCATTGGGAAATGATATTTTCTACTTCTTCCTCTGGGACACAGCAAAGGTATATGTTGTCGGCCCCTCTCTTGAAGAGTAGAGGTTCGTCCCAATAATAGTGTTTCAGATCATGGAAGAATTTCTTCTTTTGCTGATAAGTGAGATCCGGTGGAAGCACGCCTGCAGCGAGGTAATTAACGATGTCAGCATACCAAGGTAATGTGACTTGGGCATAGACGGCTTCTACGGCTTTTTCGAATTCTGGATCTTCTGAGATTGAGTTGGGTATGTCACTTTCTAATTTGGCTATCAGACGTTCGTACGGGAAATCGTCGTTTATCGGTACTGGTTCGTGTCTGATGCCTTCTATTCGGGATAAGTGATCTGCAACAACGTTCTCGGTTCCTTTCTTATCTTTGATTTCTAAGTCAAACTCTTGTAATAACAGGATCCATCTCAATAGTCTTGGTTTGGCATCCTTTTTGCTTATTAGGTATCTTATGGCAGCGTGGTCTGTGTATATGATAATTTTTGCTCCTACTAAGTAAGAACGGAATTTGTCAAGCGCAAATATAACTGCTAGAAGTTCCTTCTCTGTGGTAGCGTAGTTCATTTGGGCAGGATCTAAGGTTCTACTGGCATAGTAGATGGCATGGAGTTTCTTGTCCTTCCTTTGTCCTAGAACTGCGCCTACGGCATAATCACTTGCATCGCACATGATTTCGAACGGTAGTCGCCAATCGGGTGGTTGCATAATTGGTGCGGTGATAAGGGCTGATTTTAATGTTTCGAATGCTTTTAAATAGTCGTCGTCGAAGGCGAACTCAACATCTTTCATCAACAGGCCGGTCAAAGGTTTTGTGATTTTTGAAAAATCTTTTATAAATCTTCGGTAGAAACCGGCATGTCCTAGAAAACTCTGTATTTCTCGTACAGATTTTGGAGGTTGGAGATCTTTTATAATCTCTATTTTAGCTTTGTCGACCTCAATTCCTTTATTTGATATGACATGTCCTAGAACTATTCGTTGTCGGACCATAAAATGGCATTTTTCCCAATTTAGGACGAGGTTCACTTTTACACAACGTTCTAATACCATTTCTAAGTTTTGTAGGCATCCTTCGAAACTTTGTCCGCATACTGAGAAATCGTCCATAAATACTTCCATGATGTCGTCTATGAAATCTGCGAAGATTGCCATCATGCATCTTTGGAAGGTTGCTGGAGCATTACAGAGTCCGAACGGCATTCGGCGGTAAGCAAAAGTACCATAAGGACAGGTGAATGTAGTCTTTTCTTGGTCATCAGGATGAATGGGAATTTGGAAAAATCCTGAATAACCATCTAGATAGCAGAAATATGAATGTTTGGCTAATCTTTCCAACATTTGGTCTATGAAGGGTAACGGGAAATGATCTTTTCGTGTGGCCTTGTTAAGCTTTCTATAATCAATACACATCCTACTTCCAGTCACGACTCTTTTTGTTATTGATTCGCCTTTTTCGTTTTTAACTACTGTGACTCCTCCTTTCTTCGGTACGACATGAACTGGGCTAACCCACTCACTATTGGAGATTGGATAGATGATTCCTGCATCCAACAATTTCTTTACTTCATCTCTGACTACAGTGCTCAGGATGGGGTTCAGTCTCCTCTGATGATCTCTAGAGGTTTTAGAGTCTTCCTCTATTGTAATTCGATGCATACAGATTGAAGGGCTTATACCTTTTAGATCGCTTATGTTATAGCCTAACGCAGTGGGGTACTTCTTTAGGACTTCTAATAGCTTTTCGGTTTCTGGTTGTCCTAAGTCAGCGTTGACTATCACTGGTCTTTTTAGTTCATCGTCTAGAAATTCATATCTAAGGTTTTTGGGTAATGTTTTAAGTTCTAAAGATGGGTTCTTCGGACCTGGCATATGGTTTGGGGTCAGTGCTAAGCTTTCGCTTAGGCTGTCGTCTTTATACGGTTTACGCCAATCATCGTCTTCAGAAATATCGGGTATTTGAATCTTTATTATTTCTGAATATGTGGTCTCGTCATTTTCAAGTTCTCTTATGCATTCGTCAATTTCGTCTACTAAATAGCAGGTATCATCTATGGCTGGTGCTTGTAAGAACTTGGTGAGAATGAACTCTATCTTTTCTTCTCCTACTTCGAATGTTAGCCTTCCTTTCTTCACGTCTATAATAGCTCCGACTGTAGCTAGGAATGGTCTTCCTAGGATAATTGGGGTAACAGTGTCCTCCTTAATGTCCATGATTATGAAGTCGGTTAGGATGTAGAATTATCCTATGCATACTGGAACGTTTTCCAGTATTCCGACGGGGTATTTTACTGATCGCTCAGCTAATTGTACAGACATTTTGGTTGGTCTGAGGTCTCCCATATTCAGCTTTTTGCATATAGATAAAGGCATAACACTGATACTGGCTTCTAAATCGCATATAGCTTTGTCTATTACGAACTTTCCTATGACGCAGGGTATGGAGAAACTATCTGGGTCTTTTAATTTAGGAGGCATGCGGTTTTGAATAATGGCGCTACACTCTGCAGTAAGTGTAACTGTTTCGCTATCCTCGATCTTTCTCTTATTCGACATGATTTCTTTGAGAAATTTAGCGTATGAAGGAATTTGAGTTATCGCTTCTGTAAAAGGAATAGTAATATTCAGCTGTTTAAGGAGCTCTACAAATTTCTTAAACTGTCCTGAAGTTTTGGAGTTTATTAATCTTTGCGGATAAGGGATAGGTGGTTTATATGGCGCTGGAGGTGCTTGAGTTTTTTCACTTGCGGTATCCTCCTTCTCGTTGTCTTCCTTCTTCTCTAACTCGGATTCCTTTTCTGCTTGTTCAGTTGGTTTTTGTTGCATGGCTGAGTTTTCGGTCCTCGGATCGATCGGTTCGTCCAATTCTTTTCCACTTCTTAGTATTACAGCATTTGCTTGGCCTTTTGGATTCTGTTCGGGTTGTCCAGGAAATGTGTCAGCGGGTGCGGCAGCAGAGGCTTGTTGTTGAGCCACTTGTGATATCTGTGTTTCTAACATTTTGTTGTGGGTGGCTAAAGTGTCTACTTTTCCGGTCAACTGTTTAATTTGCTCGCTAGTATGTATGTTTTGATTCAGGAATTCTTTGTTTGTTTGAGCTTGAGTAGCTATGAATTTTTCCATCATCAATTCGAGGTTTGATTTCCTAGGTGCAGTCTGAGCAGCAGCTGGTTTCTGATATCCTGGTGGAGCAGTAGGCATTTGCAATGCGTTTTCGCTTTTGTAAGAAAAGTTTGGATGATTTCGCCAACCTGGATTGTAAGTATTTGCGTAAGGGTTTCCTTGAGCATAATTTACTTGGTCTGGTGGGATTCCGGCTAGCAATGGGCATTCGGGCGCATTATGAGTGGTGCTTCTGCATAACTCGCAATTTGGAGTTACGGCAGTGACGGTTGCAGTGGGGTTAACGGTCAGACTATCAATCTTCTGTGCTAGAGCATCTACTTTAGCGTTGAACTTTTCAAGACTGCTGATCTCGTACATCCCACCTTTCACTGTGGTTTTCTCTGTTGGAGTGCGTTCACCTCCCCATTGGCAGTGGTTCTGAGACATGTTTTCGATTAATTGATAGGCTTCGTCGTATGGCTTATCCATAAGTGCACCGCCCGCGGCAGCGTCTATTGTCAATCTAGTATTGTATAAAAGCCCATTATAAAAAGTATGGATTGTCACCCAGTCTTCTAGACCGTGGTGAGGACATGTTCTCATCATATCTTTGAATCGTTCCCATGCTTCGTAAAGAAATTCAGTATCTTTTTGTCGAAATCCGTTGATTTGAGCTCTAAGCATAGCAGTTTTGCTTGGCGGAAAATATCTCGCTAAGAAGACGTTCTTCAATTGTTCCCACGTCGTAACGGAGTTTGATGGTAAAGATTGCAACCATGTGTCATACCCCAAATTTGTCCTACCCTTGCAATTAATGAATGTCTTACTGATTCACGACTTCTGGCTATGACTATCTGAGACTTCGTTCATAAAGACCATGTGTGTACACATTGTGGTTATAATCCCTAGCAATTTCTGTTGAATTCTTGGGGAGAGAGCTTGCCTCTGGCCCCTTAGGCCCAAACTCATGTGTGTTCTCCCTCTCATGATCAAACAAATATGGCATGGTCAATGAGCATAAAGTACATGATGGCAAGCGTCAAGCTATGTCTGAATTCTAAATCAGTTTGTGACAAACTTAGAGTTAGCTTCAAATTTCGAGTCATAATTTGGATGTAATTAGTCCAGAAGTTGTTTCATTTCATTTCAAAGGCTTATGGTAACGCGTCAGTTCACAACCATACAAGCTGTGATAAAGGAAAGATGAACCCGTATTCTTGCAGTAAAAATGGTCAAGAGATTTCAAGTAGATTTTAATGGCCTCAAAGTTAAGCCCCAAATCTTATTCTAATTGGTTTTGAGGAGTTATTGACTAAAGCCTTCAAGTATCAGGAGTTTGTTTTTTTATTGTTCAAGTTTTTCTTAGGCCATGCTACAAGGTAGTTTCAAGCCTCACTACATTCACATCATGACTTTTCAAACTTCATCATTAAAGCAAGGGGGCGTGGGATTTAAGATGTTCGGGACACATGTTTGCAAATCCAAGGCTCACAAATAAGGCATGATACTTTATAAAAATTGATTCTTATTCAAAGCTATGAGATTCAATCTACAAACAATGCCATAACATGAGTTTATTCGCCCAAGCCATGAGGTCACGTTCAAATAAAAAAATTTGCATTCAGTGACAATTTTACAAACTCAAAATTCATTTCAAAGTGCACGCTACAGCTAATCGCCATTTTCCCAAAATGCACTCTAATCATGAATGATACAAAATTCATAAGAATACAACATAATGACTGGGATCCCTGCTAAGGCTATGGGTTGTTTTTCAAAGTTTCTCCAAGGATTGACTTTGAGCTTACAGTCAAATATGCTCCTGCTAGTGCGTGTTGAAAGTCTTGCTGATAGCGAAAGTCTTGCATCATCGAAGAAGAACCGTGTGACCTGCAATATTCTTCTAAAAAACGAGGGCGCGTTTCGGCACATCAGCACAACTTGCCAATCATCCTTCCAAAGTCGTTGGATAGACCTCCCAGTTCTGGTCAAGGCTTTAACTTCCGCTATCTCCTTCCACACCGTCTCTGCACACATGAAACCAATACCAGTCAAGTTGGTTGAAATCATAAAGAGGAATTACTATGAAAAAACGTCAAAATAGAAGTAGAATTCATCTGCTTGAATTGATAGAGGACATTGTTCAAAGTTGCGGCTCGGTCAGCCGCAAGTGATGCTATTTCCGGCGCCACCAGTTCTCACCTGTATCAACAACAGACACACAAGAATTCATCATATAAATCATTCCAAAATTTCATATGCAACAAGAGAGAAAGAATGTTCAGTTTCTGTCACAAACCGTGACACACGTACAACATTTCAGCCATCTTCTAAACCGCAAAGTGAACAACAATACGCGAGCTTCATGATCTACAAATTGAAGCAACTGCCACAGATCTACACCCTTGCATCAATCATAAATATTCAAAAGGGGCTGCCTAATTCTGGACAGTGTACTAAAAGTGTGCAATTCACAACAAAAGCAATTCCTACTTGACCAAGATCCTGCAACAAGCAACAATAACATATCACATACAAACCTCACCCCACAAACCATTTACACTGGCTCTGCAAAAGACCTGCACTCTCTGATCTCACCCTTCATACACTGCAAATCCTGCAACCATCTTCAATTCACAAAACCTACAACTTTCACTCGCCATAACAAAGTC